>OX031028.1:1250000-2500000 GCA_943735995.1 Sesia bembeciformis | reverse complement strand
CACCAATAACTTTGAATTTTACCAATAATCGGGCGATATACGACATACTGTTCAAATATCCCTATCAATTATCCAGCAATATAAAACTATCGTCCAACAAAAAAATATCTTCACCGTATATTGACACTTTACGTTTTCACGTGACCATGTACGTACACACAGTCGTCTGGGCGGTGGCCGGTGAGGAAAAGTGAGTAAAAAGGGGAAATTCGTATGTCGCAACTCGTTGTGGTTTGTGAAAGTGCGTTCTGCTTAACATTATGGCAATGTTTGTTTACATTGCATGTACCTACTGGATTCTGTAGTCGTAGAAAAATACAGTGACAATCCACAGTAACTAATTGATCTAACGTACATATATCCAATACCCGCAGATTTTGCCTCGGTATTTAAATACCAAAGCACCGCACCTGCTTTGCGAATGTGGTGCTTTGATGTATGCCAAAATATATATGAACGCCTACCAACTTCAAAACTTGAAGAGGTCGAATTATTCGCTGTTAAAACTGTTCTGCTATGCTGCAGGCCATAGACATTGACAGCGATTATAAGGAAGAAGACGATCACAATAGATTAGCAATGGTCGCAGTCAATAAAGTCGCGAATGTTATCGACTTTATTGACTCCCAGAGTCTGTAATTTTATCAATGGTGATAATTACGAATATAAAGTTCATTTTATAATAAAAACTGCAAATATGTTCAAAGAAATGCAAATGTCTTCAATGCCACTCACATTTAAGCGGAAAGCAACTGCCGTATACGTCACTACTCCGAGCTTGCTTGAGGGTGTACCGATATGTAATTTTTTCCTTTTTGAACACTAAACAATTTAATTTGCATTAAGCAGTGTGTAGCTATAAACAGTGCTCGGGCGCTTCTCGAATATGTTTCTGTCTGGTTTTTAAATATGAAATGATAACCCCTTTTTTAAAAATTCCACGCCTATATCTCCAGTTTTCATTCTTTTTGCGCGCGCAGCTGCGGTGGAGTTTGGTTAATTTCGTAACGAGCGCGCAAATGTTTCCGTTTGCTCAAAATACCATGTTAATGTGTTTTGGTGTAATTCCTCAGGGCTTGTGATAACGGCTTTACTATTCTTATGCCTATGAGACAGGGATGAGTGATTTCAATCAATTTAATTAAATCACCAATTTAATTCATGATAAAAATCAAGTCATTTTATTATGTATGAATAAATAATCAACGATTTTAATTAATTTCAAGGACGAGGCACAATTCATTGGATTACTATAAAAAATATACAAATATGAATTTGAAATAATATAATTCTTTATTTTATGTTACAATATATGTACTCGTATATACAAATATGATCCAAGTCTCGTCGTTTTTTCGTCCTGCTGTCACTTCTTGATATTGTCACATCCAAAACTAGTTTTTATATGTATTTGTATTTTTAAAACACACTACATATAAGAAACACAAAATACAAAGATTTTCCTCGCTGACATTGACATTGACGCGACACGACATGACTGAGGGTTACCAGCCGCCCAGCTTAATTTACCCATTTGAAAACAGAAATGTTGCCCATGTAAAAAAACGAAAAAAACATGATAGTATTGATTAAAATTAAAAAAATCCAAAATATCTGATTAATTTAATATATCTCTCTTTAAAGCCAGCCGACACTACACAATAATAATATATGGTAATAATTAATCATTTAGAGAATGCACACACCCAATCATCATTTGTGTTGTTTGCTCCTGTGTTACCGTATGCACGTAGCAAGTAACAATTCGGTAACAATTTTTTTTACACACACCACATAATCATTGTTAAATGTTTTTCTACTGAAGTAACATTACCCCAGCAATATTTTTTTGTCAATATCTTGTTCATGGGTGCACGTACAAATTCTGGCATATAACACACAATTACACTAGATATCGCACTACAAAAAAATATATCTAAAAATCAATTTTTGTAAATCTCTGTCATATCGAAAACATCAAGTTTTTTTTTCCTTATATATGGCAATGGTGCAATTATCACATTCTGACAGTGTCAAGTTTTCTTTGTGATAAACAATTTCAAAGTCTAAGCTATCAATGTCCACTCCCGTCAAAGTGAGTCAGGAGTCGCTCAGTAAAGCGATAGTGGATTTACTGAGGACAGAAGAGGACTCCTTGGAAGCACACGAAAAACGCAGTCCTGTGCTTTTATTTCATTACTAGCGACCCGCCCTCGCTTCGCTTCGGTTTATAAGTTTTTTCTTTTCAATTTTTTTTTTCCGAAATTTTAAAATACAATATAGCCTATATTAGACATGGATAATGTAGCTTCCTATTTGTGAAAGAATTTTTGAAATCGGTTCAGTAGTTCCAGAGATTACCCCCAACATACCTACAAACAAACACACAATTTTACCTCTTTATTATCTTAGTATAGATCACGAACACCAATCACAAAAAAACACTTTGAAGTTTAATAAACTATTACTTTTAAATCGCAAAACGCCCAATACACAATTTTTACATAGATCAAAGAAAATCTCAGTTTCACTTCTCGAGTTCCCGCCAAAATAGCCAAAAACAAAAGTTACTGCCGTAGCATATATACACCTCCAATCATCATTAAAAATCTAAGTGACCGCCGAAAATATGTTTCATCATCTCTATGTCATGCCGCTGAATAACAGACACTTCTCAATATTAGTACATAATATCAAGTACTAGGTACTTAAGTGGTGTAGTCATTTAACCAGTCTTTATCAAGTTCAGTTACTGTCGGTGCATAAACAGTACATAATAGTGTACCGCTAACGCGCTGCCCACGTGACAGCGCATGATTTATCACTTATTATGCCGGTTCCGGGACTGCAGGGAACTGAGTAAATTTTTGCCCTTACCGTGTCTTCTTTATACTGTTGTACTGCTATTATTTATAGGGTACTAGCTCGCGGCCTCGTCAGTGTAGTTTCAGTATATATTAAGGTGTAATATAATGAATCTTTCTCCGAATCCATTCCTATATATCCAAAGGTAGGCAGCACATCCGGGGACGTGTCAACGTTTGTCATTTTGGACTAATCTTGGCTTGTATCACGGATGTCTTTGGGCTACAGTATTCACTTACCATCAGGTGGACTGTATGCTCGTCTGTCGCCTTCCTCCATAAGAAAACAAAAAAAAAATCTGCTACATTCTTATGGGCTACTTAACTTACTCATTCTTATGGGTTTTTTATAATTCAAAATAATTATATTGAATTTCGGGAATTCTTCTTAGTGAGCGTTTACGTCATAAATAGAAATAGAAGCTGTCCGAATTTCATGTTTCATGTAGAATCAGTTAGTCGGGATTTTTCTTTGTATAGATAAAAATAATAATGGAGAGCACAAGTTCAACAGTTACATAAAACGCCGTTCTGCCTACACGAAATACTTAATTCAAATTAGTCTGAAAGGTTTGCATGACTCGGGACAATTACCGTGGCCCGCTTTAATAACGAGCGTCCCATTATAACCGAGTGGGCCAACCGGGGAGGCATTTGCTAAATTTGACAAAATTGCATGTGCCGCTTGCGTGTCCACACGGCGACTGGTTTTGTAACTTTGTCGAAATAACGCTATTTGGGTAACAGTCGTTAATATGCAACCGACATATTTGAGGTTTGTTAATCATTAGGGAGATTAATTTTGTTGTTCCTCATCTTTACTTCTCATTGCCATTAGTTTAATTTAAGATATACTAAATGCGCAGCAAATCTTAATCTAAATCTTCAATAACTGGAGTGAATAATTTTATACTACTAAGAATGAAAGATTGTTTTTATGTACGAAGGCGGCAGACGAGCATACAGTCCACCTGATGGTAAGTGGATACTGTCGCCCACAGATATCCGTGATACATGCCAACATCAGTCTAAAATGACAAACGTTGACATGCCCCCGGATGCGCTGCCTATCCTTGGAGCTATAGGAATGGATTTGGAAAAATCGGGAGGGATAGGATGGAAATGGGCTCTGGCACATCTCACTCACTACCGGAACACATACGTACATTAGGAAATAAGATAAAGTGGTAAATGCAGTACATTACAAGGTAGTCTTCTGTTAGAGGGGTAACGTGGCCAGTCGAGCGCGCCCACTGGCTGTTGGATTTCAGCGTGCACTATCCTCCTCAATGTTATCCAAAAATGTTTCCGCTTCCCGGAACTCCGTCCACTTAATTCTTTATTGTCGTCACCAGAGTACCTAAACCTAACTGAACTTTAGCCACCATCGATTTGCTGCTTATTCAATATTTTTTTACCGCATTATTTCTCTATTAATTATTCTATTTAATTATTTCCCTTAGTTTCTGAGTCAAATTATACTTGAGGATTTCCCGCTGTTATAAATGCCTTTGGTTGAAACTTTTGAATGTAAATTGACCTTTCAAAAGCTACCAGGATTGTAAATTGCAGAGCAATTTACAAGCCTTGTAAATTGCCTCAGCTGGAAGAAATGTGTTAAAGTAATGCAATGCAATGAAACCAGCTCTTTCAGTATCCACTGCTGGATGTACATTGTCTTGTGCATGAGGAATGTATGGCCATAAAATGCGACGATGGCCAAGCGGGTTGGCTTGGCGAGTTTACTCTTTTCTTGTGCATGAGGAATAGCCGGCTTGGCGGGTTTACTCCTTTAGAGGAACTCCTCGGGGCTTGCGGTAACCACTTTGTTAAAGTAATAATCTGTTCTAAAATATTTTTAAAACTACGAATAAGATATACATCTTTAATTACTTAACTAGTATGATTACGTATCATCAGTCTAAACCTCCCAATGCTGAATAAAGCTCGTTACTATACACACTGTTCCGTTCTTATGTTTCCCTTCCAGGAAACTTCTTCAAATGGTCGGTCCACGTGGCCGGAGGGCGTCCCTCACTACGCTTCCTTGTACATGCAATCTATTCAAGGAGCAAGTCAAGTCTACTCTTATCAGTTGCCGGCCCTGCCACTGTGCTTTCAGCTTACTTATTCTAGAAGTTCTTTAAATTTATTCGTTTCGAATACATACCATATATCCCGCAAAGAAATCAAATTAATTTATTTGCATAAAAGTGGGTGAGAAGATTTCACAGAAGTGGTCTGCATTTCTGGCATGCAAAATATTTGGAAAAAGGCACCAATAATAATTAGAAAAATAAAAATAATGTCATATTATTACTATGGAATATATATTAGCTTAAGTAAGTTAAACGGTTACAATTTTTAATACAAGACATTTATGGTCACACAATATACATAACTACACTAGCTTACACATGCTTAATATTGTAGTATTCTTGATTTGAATAAAAACATTTGGCCACTAACCGCGTACTCAAATTGTATTTAAATTAAACTATGAAATTATGAGAGAGATATGAAACTCCGAGCATAGTTCTCTCCAATAATTCTTAGAGCGACTTTATAGTAAGAGGCCACTAGCTCGCAGGAATTAAAAACTTTCGAGTTTAAATATTGTTGTATGACTAACTCAGTTATATTATTCACAATATGCACGAAGAAATTGTTTTATAAACCTATTTAAAATGTATTTTAATCTTCACTTAGTATCTATAAACTAACATAGTTTAACGAACATGTAATCCTTGACGCGTCTTGGATAAAAGTGATTACATATCTACTTTTTAACTGAATTTGAACCTTACCAATCCCTTTTTAAAGTACCTTTTAATTTCCCTATTATCTTTAATTACACTTGTTATATCTCGCAACGATTCATCTTCATTTACGTAACTCAAGCATTCATACAAATACAACATTAAAACTGCACTTAAAATAAACCTTATTTTGATGTGTAAAAGACGGATTTTCGGTCATGATAAAGTAGCGAAGGTTAAGTTTTTTTTACAACCGGTTTATAACAAGTCAGATAGTTTGATAGTGTGATGTTAACACGTCTGTTCCTTCGTTGACCTCCCGAACTTACGTAATGCTTTCTTACCTTTTTGTAGCTGACGACGAGGAATCGGGTGTTCAATCTGACGGACTTAATAGGCTGTTAATCGGCGTTCACCATAAGCGAGAGAGTCAGAACTAAGTCAAATGGAGTCCCAACAAACATGTATATTACGAAGTAACTGATGGTGTTTTAGTAGGTATTGTTACGCACACTATGACAATCGTTAGATCTCGCACACACCTGTCACGTTAAAATTTGCATTGTAACGTGACTTATATACTTATAACTTATATACTTCTTTAATTTACACAATTATTATCTGCACCCGCGGTTTGTTGCGTCTGACTGGCCGAGTTACCGTAGTTTCACAGAAGATTACAATAGTCTTCTATGACTTATGTTGACAACTGATTAGCACAGTAAGTAGCGTCCCTGCCTGCTATGCAAAACGCCCCGGATTCGATTCCCAGTCGGACGTTAAAGACTGTTGTTTGTTCCAGTCTGAGTGGTGTGTTCCTCTTTGTATGTATCTCAGGACCAACGGACGCAAGGAATCTTAGTGTGGGCCACTGAGTGTAGTGTTATTTATAAAGAAAAAAAAGAATGGGTTAACTCAAAGTAACTGAAACATATCAACGTGTTTCAGGGAGAATGGGAGTTACTAAAGTTCGTCTTCCACCCCATCAGACAGTCGGTGTTGAAACAATATTTGTACACTAGTGGAAAAGCACTAAAACAAATACCCATAATAATGTTAATTTTCTTCTAAGAACATTTGCGGGTAGTATATTCTGTGCATAACTTCGCGCGGCATCACAATTCCTCGCGTTTGTTGAACCTCGCCCGTGCGTACGCGCACCGCATCGCAATTGGTGTAAACGGTGGCTTTGTGTTGCGTAATATTGAATTAGTAGACGAGTCTTAGTCATGTCTGTAAGTCGTGATTTCTCGAAGCAAAATCTCTTGCCTTTGCTTTTTTTTTATATAGGAAGAAGGTGGCAAACAAGCTTACAGACATTCTGGTGGTAAGTCGATTTTGTCGCCAATAGGCATCCGCGGTATATGCCAACTTCAGTTCAGAATGTCAAACGTTGACACGCCACCGAATACGCTGGCATACAGTCCATCTGATGGCAAGTGGACACTGTCGCCCATAGCCATCCGTGGTTACATGCCACATCAGTCCAGAATGACAAACGTTGGCACGGGCCTGGATGCAGTACCTTTGGTGATGTAGGAATGGATTTGGAGAAAGAGTTGGAAAACGGGGACGGATAGGATAAGATGGGTGGGATGGTAATGAGCTCTGGCTTTTTTTATAGAAAAAGTCGGCAGTCTACCATAGGGACCACCTGATGGTAAGTGGATACTGTCGCCCATAGACATCCGCGATACACGCCAACGTCAGTCGAGAATGACAAACGTTGGCACGCCCCCGGATGCGCTGCCTACCTTTGCAGATTAAAGAGTGGATTGGTAGAAAGGGTTGGGAAAATGGGGAGGGATAAGATAGTATTGGATGGGAATGGGCTCGAGCATATCTCACTTACTACCGACACACGTACGTACATTGGGGAAATACGATAAAGTAAGAAATGCAGTACATTTCAAAAGTCCTGTGAGAGAATGTTGGATATTTAGAATATTTATTTATCTATCCATCCATTTTATTTACTATTTTTCTGTTTACGTATACTATTTTGAAATTATTGATCTCTTTTTAACACAAAGTCCCGTCGATCCACTTTATATTGATGGGAAATCGCCCGGCTTTTAAATGATTTGTACGACCCTGGGAACGGCTGCGCATGTCTTTTCAATTCTATTCGTCTCTGTCTCACTATTCTTCCTGTTAACCTCAATGTTGAATATTCAATAGATTGAATAGACCGGGTGTCGAATATGTTACCGGTAGCAAAGATATGCTGCCCTCCTTAGTAAAAAAAGGCTCAAGTGTATTGTGATGATGTCCTCCAAATCCATTCCTCTAAATCCCCAAAGGCACTGCATTCGGGTGCGTGCCAACGTTTGTCCTTCTGGACTGTATCGCGGATGTCTATGAGTGACATTATCAACTTACCAACAGGTGGACTGTCTGTCGGCCTTTTTTTCATAAAAAGAAAAAAGCACTAAAACACACCGATCAAAACGTTAATTTTGCCCCTCGAAACGTACTTCATAATCTACGCTATATCGGTTATAAATTATACCAGATAATCCGATGGCTTCCTCACATATTTACAAACTTATATTTACTATCGAGAAATTGTAGAAAATCTTATTACGAATGTAACAGAATTGAAGTTGTATTAATTCCGATTTAATACGCCCAATAAATTATCTTTTAAACAGTAGACAACAGATACCGATCGAAGGTATTTTATGATGGACACTATTAAATGTGCGATTAAATTAAAAATAACGACTAGTTACTGTTTTATCTGTTAATAAAAGTTTGTATTTTTGTTAAGTGTCATTACTATTCATAGTGTCTGTTTCTACAATAATTTATTCACGACATTATCGTCGAAAAAGACCTTGTTATGCAATCCACGTGTAGTTTATAAGATGCAACTTTCTCTTTACATATTGAGTTTGAACAGATTATGCATTATTTGTTTTGTCTCATATCAAGAAAGCAACTGTATAGTTTGTGTACGTAAAATAATATTTATATCAATTTTCCTATTGTGCAATGCAACCAGCTCTTTCAGTATCCACTGCTCGGTACGGGCCTTCTCGTGCATGGGGATGTAAGGCCTTAAATCGTCACGCTGACCAGACGGGTTGGCGAGTCCACTTTTTTAAAGGTGGTGTAATTTCTCAGCGCTTATGTAGCGGCTGTGTTATTCCTTAGTCGCCTTATACGACAACTACGGGAAGAGATGGCACGGTGCTATTCTATATCCGGCGGACACCACGCGGTTATTGTATATATTAAACTGTATTCAAAATCAGGATATTTCTATGCATACGTTATACTTACTGCCCTCTATGAAAAAAATCCATTAGTTACATTTTTAACGAAAGCGTAACTAATATACTATTCGGAAGTAGAAAAATAACAAATGAACAAAGACAATAGACAATTTTTTTGCATTTTTCTCGAGTATCTTCAAAATGCACTTGTGCCGTGTTTCTGACATTATCTGAGTGAAGGGACCTTATTATTGATTATTCGATTTTCAAATTGCTTTTGTTTAATTTTACTACTAAATATGGGAATTTATACTGACAATGAAATAAAAGATTGCATTCGCGACACTACTACGTTTTATTTTGACAAGAATCTACTGACATTTAAACTTTTTTGGACATGATAAAATATGCAAAGGTAATTTGATTCATTCAACTTTTTTAAGTAAACACAAATATTGAGACTTGTGAAATTTACAATATTTAATTAATCTTAAATTTCTTTATATATTTATCAGAGCATGTTTCTGCTTAAACAGGATCTTGAAAAACGAAATTTTGAGTCAGAACATCTTAGCCCATGATAATGCTCACAGAAGACTACCTTGAAGTGTACTGCATTTCCCACATTAACCAATTCCCCAATGTACGTACGTGTTTCGGTAGTCAGTGGGATATGCCAGAGCCTATTCCCATTCCTTCCTATTCTATCCCTCCGAATTCTCCTAACCCTTTCTCCAAATCCATTCCTACATCTTCAAAGATAGTGCATCCAGGGCAATGCCAACGTTTGTCATTCTGGACTGATGTTGGCATGTACCACGGATGGCTATGGGCGACAGTGTCCACTTGCCATCAGGTGGACTGTATGCCAGTCTGCCACCTACTTTCTATCAAGCAATGTTATCTCACAGCAAACGGGAAGGTCCCTAACATCACATCACATCTAGTGGCTAATTAGTTACTAAAAAAAAACGGTCCTAACGTTTCAACGACTTCTGACTCCCATTTCAAAGCTGGGTAGCTGTCGAGTCGAATTAACACCCTCCAATCATAATCGCTGTTTGAATTCACTTGAATCCGGGATCCTAAACGTCCTAACCTAGATGAAGTAAAATCCTATAAATAATTTCACACACAATATCGATGACGCACCGAATCGTGTCGTGATCGAACCGCTGACACCACCACAGATCATAAAAACTAGGGAGATATGCCATGGGCGCGTGACGCCTGCCGCCTCGATATGCTCAACACCGATCAACCAAAATACATTTAATCCCTTGTGAAAAAACTGTTTTTTTCCTCTCTCTTTTCATATATCTATGGCAATGGTGCAATTATCACATTCTGCCAGTGTCTAGTTTTGTTTGTAATAATAATAAGAATTAATTTCTGAAATCTAATTAACAATTTCAAAATCTAAAACATAGGATGTCAATGTCCAGTCCCGTAAGTAAGTCTGGAGTGACTCAGTAAAGTGATAGTAGGTCTGAGGACAGAAGAGGACTCCTTGGAAGCACACGAAAAAACGCTGTCCTATGGTTTTATTTGATTATCACAAACATTACGCACAAAAATCCCTTTGAAGTTTAATAAACTATCGCTATTAAATACAAAACGTACTACAATACACAATATTGACAATTAACCGAATAAAACGTCATATCTCGAATTCCCGCCAAAAAATCCCCCGTGACAAAACTCTTGTTTTTGACAGTATTTGCTTTATTTATTTACTTAAAATCAACGCAAACACATTTACCGCGAAGTATTACTTCTTTAATATTATTTCGATTTATAAAGTTTTGTTTTTTAATTATTTCTAATTTCTTTATATTTTTTTAGATTGACAACACCGTTACTTGCAAAATAATACGTATAATACGTTCTTGGTAGATTTGTGCCACCAAATGACATTGATTTGACAGTGGGCAAATTTGACAGACTTGCAAACGCCACCTATTCAGGGCCGTAATGCTACATGTTTGTATTAGGATTTTGGTTGATCTATGGCTCAAAATTATCATATCGCTTTCACATTTTATTTACGTGTAGTAGATATCGTTTTTTGTCATTTTTAAGTGTGTACGTTAGATAGTAGCGACATCGGCATTCGTCTTAATTTGCAATAATGGCATATCTCCCTTGATTTTATGATCTGTGCTTGACACCGACCCGACCTTGGCGCCTTAATCCAATATGACCCCCTCGCTTGAGGTCAGCCTCCAAGGAGAGCTGTTTGAATATTAAATTAGGAACGAGTTTACAATTTCTTTTTTTACCGCCTTTTTATTGTGCCAGTAACGTTTTAGCAGTATTCGTTGTTTGAATTTGTTTTTATTTTTATTTTGATGAAAATTTTTCTTTCTGTCATATATGGCAATGGTGCAATTAGCACATTCTGCAATTGTCGTGTTTTCTTCGTAATAAACCATTTCAGTCTACAAGTGGTCTAAAACGTATCCTGTCAATGTCCAGTCCCGTCAGGAGTCGATCAGTAAAGTACGTAATAGTATGTTTACTGAGGACCAAAGAGGACTCCTTGGAAGCACACTAAACATGCAGTCTCATGCTTTTATTTAATTACCATAAACATTAAGCAAAAAAACCCATAATATATAACTGATAAAACAAAACCTCAACCATCACTTCTCGAGTTTCCGCCAAAAAGGCCAGTTCAAATGTTGACAGTTCCTTTTGACGTTTAATTTTTTTTATCGTATGAAAGTGAAAATGTTTCAAATTAAATTTGATTTCGAAATTGAATGACTAACAACAGACAATCGCAAAATGTTTGGTAAAATTATTCTTTTAAAAGTAGCAAAAGTTATATTATTGCATACCTTGGCGTTATTATTTTTTTAGTATTGTAATAAAAATAAAAATGTGAACAAAGTGACGAAAAGTACGCGTAAATGTCGCAGTGGAACTACAAAAATGTCGCCGGGACAAGCAATTTGCTGCTGAAGCGATGTTTAAGAAAGTTTTTTACACACATATTTTAGCGTGAAAACTTCTTAAAACATTTTATTTTCATAATTCCAGAGGAGTCACGTTTCGCAACATTATAATTAATTTAGGCCTGCAGTTATTTCCTATTCCTTTACTATTGGACCAACTAAATTTTGGAAGTTTGTCTTCTATGAGGATAGTTGCAGGACTAATTTCTGTAATGACAATTATTTTGTGTCTGTCAACCACTGAAACAGAATATTACCCTGAATTTCTTGTACTTAAATATTATGCATGGGTCGGGAGAATCTGATTTGTCGTGAACCCGTTGAACACGAGTTGAAGATTGTTTGAAATCGTGTTTGGTTTTTGTGATAAAATGATTAACAAACATCTTACTATAATTAGATGTTTATTTAACTAACTATCCAAATCTTAATGTAATAAATAGCCACACCGAATGGCAGCTCTATTTTCCTGTACAAGTCCTATACGATGAAATGAACGAGACCGTGAGCTTTACGTTTGTGTGAGTGCACACCGATAGTGGTGCGAACCATTTCGACAATGGGATTGAACAATTCGGCACCCACTCACACAGATGCAAAGCTCATGTCTCGTTGATTTCACTATACCATAGTCCCATATCGTAAGGTCCTATTACCAACCAGCAATACATTAAATATTTAAATAAATATAACAATAATTGACAAATAATTCGTTTTCCGCGAAAATCATTATTTACAGCAAAAATCCAAGAAATGAGACTTCGGTAATTATATAATTAAATGCCATTATTTCATTTTTGCGAATACGAGAAAGTCGAATGAGAATTGTTTCTGTTAAGTGGTAAGACAGCCGTCCTGCAGCACAGACGACTGGACGACCGGTTGCCCGTGTTATTATATCTCTTACAAAAGGTATTGTTATGGAAGTGTAAAGCCTAAGCAGCCCTTTCAGTATCCACTGCTGGGAATGTGCTTCATCATGCACATTAAAATACAACGCTGTCCAAGCGAGTTGGCGAGTCAACTCTTTTCGAGATGTTGTAGTTTCTCAGCGTTTGTGGTGGCTTTGTTAGCCCTTACTCGCGAGAAAGGTGGTGATATTCTAAACCCGGCCAACACAGAATGCTACATATTGATACTTTACATATAATTACATACAATTACATATATTTGTATAATATGTATATAGTATTATCGACCCCGTAGAGCGAAAAGTCATTAAGTGGCACTTTGGGCCGAAAACGACCTTTTGAGCCTACGTTAATCAACTTTTTTTCTATATTTTTTGGTCTTACATTTATTTTAAATATGCTTATAGTTTCAGTTATAAAAAATTGAAAACTACTCGAAGCAGAAAATTGTTGAAATATTTTAATTAGTTTTTATTTTCTCAATCCTTGTAGGTCAATATTTGTAGGTCTTGTACTTCTTAAACTTCATAAGAAACGTTTCGCGCCGAAGATAATAACATTTAAGTAAGTAAATTTAAGTATCAACGCACTTACAAATGTATCAAAGTGAAAATTAATTAAGACATTTTGTTGACTTTTATAATTATACTAATCTTAAAATAATCATTTAAATCTGTTGAGTATTATTTCTCTAAGATTGATTGCAAAATTGAAACACAACGTACTAATGGAGAAGATAATTAAATGAAAAATTACATTATTTTAAGATTGAAAATTAACTAAGTGTTATTTTCTCAATTTTCTCCATTAATAAAGCTTTTCCGGAAGCATTTATACTGTTGTATAAAAGATCCCAGCAAAGCCATCCAAGTACTTTTTGATGTTTAAAAAAAACCAAACCAGTTACGATGTATCAAGTACCTACTTTACAATGTGACAAATGTGATAGTACCACACGGCCAAAACGGAAATGTATGTGAACACGGAAGTGTATATGAATGTGAATAACTCAGTTATTATAATAGTATAATATTTTTATTCCATTGTGTCACAGGGTATCAATAAGCAGTAAGGTCTCGCCTCACGAAGAGACCTTAAGCGCATTATCAACAATCTTACCGGCAATTAAATGTTAATTTGAGTCGTAAGGATCCGTCGCGCTGATGTGTGTCAGGGACTTAGTACTGCGTATTGGTACAGTTAATGATAGAAGCGATTACAATACTGAAACATGAAATACATCATCAACAATTTGAACATAGACACTATACCGTACCTTCAGCCTATGTCTCTTCACTGCCGGGTATAGATAGGCAGAGGCCCCGCACCATACACGATCTTTTGCTCTTCTCATCCAACCACCACCAGCGAACTTTTGCAAGTTGTCGGTCCACCTGGTAGGAGGGTGTACCACACTAAATATATACACATTAAACACTTATTTCTACTCCGGTGAGTTAAAATGAGGGAGAGGAGAGACTGAGCACTGAGAGAAAAAAGCACCGAACGCCTGAGCACTCGAGCGCTAATTCAGCACTAATGAATCTTAATGTTCTTAAACTTAACGCTTGTGTTCTTAAATAATCGGTAGGGTTTAATTTTTTCAAACTTTAAAAACTTGGATTATAACGCTCACGAGCGTTTAAAGCTCTAGTCTAGGTTCATTAAGGCTTATTCAACGCTCGAGACTCGATTGCTGAGTTCACATTTTTACAGCACTATCTATATATCCACGTCTTCTGGATAACAGTGCAGTGATGCAAGCTGTGCTACTGGTACTATCCAGTATCATCGCACACAAATTGTTATTAATATTAACACTTACGTGCATATCATTACAAAAATTGCACGAACTGAATGTATGAGAACCGTCATTGGCTCGTAATGCGTATTTATATCTCACTGACATATGTTGTGTTGTCTGTACGTACAGCGTGAGATGTATGATTAGATTAGATAATGGAGGACTTTACTTGACAGCGGAACAATCATTTAAAATTTAAAACTTAACATTGTTGAATTCATAATTCATACTGGTATAAGAAAGACAATGGTGCCATTCCGTCCCGTTTTTTCTAATAAAGTGGAATTGAAATGAAATGCTAAAGAATATATGTAATGTAATAAGAGTAGTTGTGTGGGGTGTTGTGGGATTGGAAAATGATAGGGTGACATTCTGTTCTTCTTAAATATTTTCCAAATCTTTAAACAATCTTTAAAATTTTTACACATTTTTAAATAAATAAATATATTTATCTTGGATTCCTTAAATAACACAATTACTGGCTACGGTACCTCAACACAAAGAAAACAATAAACTCGCCCATCGACTACATACATGTATATGTATATGGATGCTGTCAATTTGGCTTATTAAAAAAAAATGTTCCACGCACAATAGTGCACATTAAAAACTGTTTTCTAATACACAATTCATTGTATAATTGTTTTAGTGACGTGTAGTAAATTATCTGGCGATATAATCGAATCGAGTCGGTTTCACTTCTCGATTCCATTTGTAATCGATCACTGGGCCGTGTGCTGCGCACGCGTCCGCGCAAAATGGTACGCTCTCTCTATTGTCTCAGATAACTTCGGTGATTTAATACATATCATGTTTAAATGCCAATGTTATATTTGGTAGCTTTTACTTGATGCTATGATAAGTGTTTGTTGCTAACGACACACACACACAAGCACACACACACACACACGCATGCATACTCCTACATACACAAAGACAAAAGTATAAATAGTAATAGCCAAAAACCGTTTTATACCGCAAACCATAGGTTGTGGTATAAACCATTACCATATGCGGTAATGGTGTTTCCATAACGCTACGATATGGGGTTCTTCAAGAAGGCTGTAAATAGGATTTTGCAAGGTCGGCGGCGTACCCTCATACCCTTTGGTGTTACAATTATCCATGGGCGGCTGTAGCCACTTACCATCAACAGTCCGTCTCCTTTCATATAAAAAATATAGTAGTGCAACTGCGACCCGCATGGTCTAGGAATCTAATCACATTCTTAGACTACGTGAAACAATATTTCTTTTTATACTCATATGTTGTAGACCGCGTTTTAATGGCATAACTCCCCTCGATTATTCTAAGATTGACTGCAAGAGATTCCTTGTAGGAAAAATTCGTCTTTTATCCTTACGGTAATATTGTAATGTTTTATTGTATTATAACAATTCGTACAATAACAAGTACAATAAAGAAGAACAACAACAAGAACATTATTGCCGTATAAAGAAATATTAGTTTACTAAATAGTACTAAATACTAATTCCCTGATTAGTGGTCATCTAAGAAAAAATTAAAAACGTTAAAAAATATTAGTTCCATTGTCGTTTTTCACCGATGTCAATTAAGAATACAAATGACTGAATAATACATGTAATATTCGTGAACCGCGCAAATAGCAACGAGTGTCGTAACGATGCGCGTGCGCCGACGGCAATTATTTTGGCGGTGCACGCGGCTGTTGACCCCGCGATGACAGTGAAAGTAAAGGCGCCACGCGGACTGCGGAATCACACCCCCCTCCCTTAGGCTTTGTGAATTATAATTGATTGTAGCTGGAAGAGTACCATTAAATTTATGTGTACCATTTAAGTTATATTATTTTATACGTATTTTAATAGATTAAGTTAATCAAGTGAGACAAACCGACAAGTTTTCACTGTGTCCGTTTGTTTAAAACTTACAACTTTAATAATTCTTTTAAAATAACGATTAGGATACAACCAAAAGTAGTTTGATTAAGTTATATATTTTTTAATTTCTTCCGTTTGTCTAAAATCTTCACAGTCTCTAAACTAACTCATTTTAGTAGAACTCTGAGATGTAGATTGAAATCAATATTAAGACATAGGCTACTTGTTATCTCTGTGATAGAAATTTTGGGCGAAGTTTCGGGCGCAAGTTATGTATACATATAAAAAGAGATCTGACTGACTGATTCATCATTGCCGAGCCGAAACCGCTGAAGCTAGAAACATGAAATTTGCACAGTGGATAGGTTTTATGACATACGTATTATGACATCCACCATGGAAGGATTTTTAGAAATCTTAGTGGGAAGAGGGGGAAAAAAGAGAAGATTTTTTTATGCAATGTCCGTATCTCACGAATTATGTAAATAAACGTGTATCGGCGTTTTTTGATATTTGACTTAGAGGGAATAATAAAAGGGAGGGTTTTCGACGTAAACTCGTGTCTAAAAAACTTTTTAATTTGGGTACTTGAAATGTGGTTCATAGACTTCTCATTTGAAATAATTAAATACGTGTATCGCCGTTTTTCGATATATGACAGTTTTACGAGTATATATACGATATATGATACGAGTATTGTTATATATATTTTTATTCGAGAATGCAATGCTAGCGGGTGATAAGTGACTGTTAAGTGGAATGAGAATTATTTATTTTGAATGCAATAATGAAAGGTCCGTTACTTTGGGTTTATGCACGTATGTATGTGCATCTATCAAGTCGCTACAGAGTTGTAATAATCTATTGCACAAGGTTTCTGCGTAACTGTACGAAACTGACATTCCTTTCATCTCTTTTGCTACAGTCATCTCCTAGCCACTACAGGAGTATTTTTTGTTCAAAAATTGCTTAAAGGGCAATGACCGTCCACCCACATCTGATCCGAATTACCAATTAGGCTTGTAACAAAATGTTCTCACAGTATACTATCGCCTCTCCATTTTAAAACAAAAAGAAATTTACGCAACACTACGGTGTTAATTTTTCACCTATTGTTTAATTGTGCAAGTTTAAAGTAATCTATATAAAAGTTATTTCACTGCTGTCTGTGGATTAAGCGAAAGAAAGGTTGTTTTATGTAATGTTTATTCTGTTGTTGTGTAAGCATAATAAACAAGAATTGTTCATGATGGTGATAATTTGGGATTGCGGTTGAGTGGAATTTCTCGGTGATCAGTTTATTTAATTCATGTCGGAGCCGTTTGAAATGAAAAACCTAAACGCTTCGATGACGGTCGATGTTACGTGATGTAGCAACATTGTTCACCACGATGCTAACATTATGCGGAGTGCCGGTGTTAGCATATAACTCCCCGTACAAGATTGTTGTGGCGTCCCTTATGGGCAGGAAATTTCTAAAAATTTTTTAAATGTAAATCTATTTTTGACACTTGGGAACTTTTTTGTCTTTGTATATGGCAATGGTGCAATTAGCACATTCTGCCAGTGTCAAGTTTTCCTCGTAATAAACAATTTCAAAGTCTATAACGTATCAATGTCAATGTCCCGTCGAAGTAAGTCAAGAGTCGCCCAGTAAAGCCATAGTAGGTTTACTGACGACAGAAGAGGACTATTTGGAAGTACACGAAAAACGCTGATAATCAAATAAAAGCGTGAGACCTCGCGCTTTTATTTGATTATCACAAACACTACGCGCAAAAAACACTTTGAAGTTTGAATGAACTATCACTATTAAACCACAAAACGCCTAATACACAATTTTTGTATATTTTGTACTACTCTTGTATATTTTGAGAAGTTAACTTTTATTAATCTTGTATATATTTATAGGCATTATTATAGTATTTATAGTTATATATATAATAATAATAATGATATAAATAGTTATTGTATGTGCACCCTGGTCGTCTTATTCGATTTCCGTATTTACTGTTAAATTAAAATGCCTACAGGTCGACCTGTTAGTTACAACAACGGCAACATTTTTGCATCGTATAGTAAAATGCAATTATACAAGTGACAATATAAATGTAAATTATATTGCAGGGATCTTTCTATATTGCGTCATTAGGGCGTTTTGCCGCAGTTGCAGTCGGTGCATGTGCACAGCTTTGAATTAACCGCACGAAATGACTTAGGGAATGATGATTTTTTTTTAGGGAAATTACGGAAAAAAATCGTTGCACCGTACCTATTCACTGTTCTGACTGTTATTATTTTCCTACATCTTTAGTCGTTAAGTAACGAATTAAATATTGACCCGGTTACCCACAGTACAGAGAATTCTTGCGTGGTAACCAGACTTCATCTGTCAAGTGCAAACGCATATATTTAAAATTTAAATATATGAATTAATCTCAACCGAGGTTGACCAGTTGCATTTGTAACAACAATCGGTATCGAAATTTTTCAGGATATAACGAATTTTGTAGACAAATTGCGCGACTTATTTATAGTTTTAAATTGACGGTTTTTAAACGAAATGTTTCGTTGGTAACGCATAAATAACACTTGACTGCGGTCGCTTCGAGATAGAAAAAGGGTACTGATCAGTTTAGTTTGAGGTAAAAAATATTTTGAAATACCGTCAGTTAATTACAAATATAGTAATTACTCTTACTTATTGGTTAATCATTTATTCACCTTCGCCACTTATTCGCCACCTTTATTGGTTATTAAAAGCTGCTTAATCACTTATAATCACTTCATTAAATCATTAAGTTGAAACTAAATACGTCTAAAATTGTATACCGTTTAAATAAATGAGACAATCTTAAAAAATAGATATGTCTATTCCTAACTGAACCTTACATAAGACATAATTCTGCTTCAATAAAAAATAAGTAAATTAACCCTTTTCATATATTGGTTGCCATCCGTTGTCAACGAAAAAAACTGTGTTAAACAACCTGATTGACAACACTGAAAACCGACTTCGCATCTATACCTATAGATGCATTTCTTAAAACCGGTTAAAATTCTGTACATAAAGTATTGGCCGACCTAGAACAGAAAGCCTGCACCTTTCCGTGTAGTAAAGCTGTCCCACTGCACATCTGGCGTGTGGTTTGATAGCGTGCGCGGGCGCATCCAGCAAAATGCCAGGTCACGCGTGCCTTCCGCCGTACGCTCTGTGTGAACGTGGTATTCTTCAGCGGAAAGTTTAATAGTTTACTAAGGAAAAGTGGCTGTTGAACGGCGGTATTGCCACGAGAATGTGTCGATGCGATTATGGAAAAATAGCTTTCCTCACATGAGGTTTCTAAATTGATACTTCTTCATACAATTTTTCATCGGCGAAGTAAACGTACACAATTCTCTGGATCCCGATTCGTCACTCATAGTTTACACTCAATACGTGCCAATTTAAAACTAATCAACAATTAACAAAGATAAACTATAACAAATAACCAAAGTGTTTAATAAAATAATAATAATGAACAGAAACAACGAATAAACAACGAAAACAATAAAAGCACACACACTTTAAACAGCTGAACGAACGTAATGGCAGCTAGTCGGTATAAACCGATCATGTGCAAGCAAGTTCTGTATACGTTCCATTTCACACTTCATAAAATAAATTATTTTTTTATTTTTGTCTGCAAAATACAGTTTGGAAGTAGCAATTAATTTTAAATGACGTTAAGATGTCTTTATCTATTTTTTTGTGATTTAAACAAAAACGTTTCTCTCTTACATATTTTACTGAATTCATAAAATGTTTTATTGAAAAAAAAATGACTAAAAAATTATTTTTTTAATAAGTATGAACAAATTTCGAAAAACTGCGAAAAGGAACAATCATTTGGACTTTATGGTGGTACACTATTTGGAAGGATAAACATAATTAATATCCCATGTCAACAGTATAAGACGACTAAATTGGAAATTATATTATGATAAAACATTTTATTATTTTTGGAGGTATCTTTAATTTGTTGTCATGGTTATAACTGTGTAATAAGTTCTTTACATCTGATTTTTTACGATGTGAGCCTAAGAGTTGGACATATTTCTTATCAATTTTATAGCTAACTAGCGACTCGGCCTCGCTTCGCTTCGGTTTATAAGTTTTTTTTTTCGTAATGTTTTTTTTTTTTCAAAATTTCAATATAAAATATAGCCTATATTAGACACGGATAATGTAGCTTCCTACTTGTGAAATAATTTTTGAAATCGGTTCAGTAGTTCCAGAGATTACCCCCAACATACAAACACAATTTTACCTCTTTGTTATATTAGTATAGATGAAATGATTAAAATAAGATAAAACAAAACTATGTCTTACATAATTTGGGTTAATATAATACTATTTACCGAGTATTCACGCACATGTGTGGGAATGTTAAGAATTATGAGGTAAATCTATTTTTTTTCTGTATCTAAATCTGGAAAAGTGATGACATGATTTACTATTTGTTAGTAAACATTTCATCTAGAGAATAAATAAGGTATAGACAGATATTCTACACAACGACGAGTATTAACAGGGTACGTATACAGGTGTAAAACGTTACTCATAGAAATCATACGGGATATGTGCGCCATTATCTCATGAGTAGCGGCACCGATTTATCAGTACGCTTTCTCCAGCCCTAGCAAATTTCACTCTAGCTAGCTAGCTAGTACTTTAACCTATCAGAGAGAGCGAGAGGGGTATATATTTTTTATCAGCAATCTGCATTTGTCTAGCGATTGGGCTCGCGACAAAAATGTTTATGGTACTGTGACAGTACTGATAAAGTTAACAATGCAGAAACTGGTTAACGTTTCTAATGCAATTTGAAACGTAACCAGTTTCGTTCACAGACAACGCATTGGTGTAGGTTAAAAGATTTATTCAATACTTTTATTTCTTACTAGCTTCTGTCGGCGGATTCGCTCGCGTGGACTAAGCAGCTGTAAATGATTTTTAACACCCGTAAAAGGACCGACATGATAGATTTCACGGATGACAATCAATCCAGTAGTTTTGGAGTAATTAATTCTAATAAAAGCATTTTTTTTATTTTTCTCTATAACTCAACTTCCATGTGTCATATGAAGATGACACATATACCAGTTTTCCTTCTAGATACTTAGCTGTACATTAGTGAAAACCCGATCAAAATCCGTTCAGTAGTTTCTACGTGATGCTCAAACAAACAGGCACACAGACAAACATACAGACATAAATTTAAAAAACTAGTATTTTGGGTTCTGTATCTTCTAAAGAGACCCCCCATTTGTTTAAATAAGTTAATGTACAAACTCAACCCTTTCACTGTTTTATTATATGTACATATATATAATAAACTGGTTACAAATACGTATATGAACACAAATATAAACGTTTCTTCCTTAGCACATAATTCCGAATCTAGATATGTTTCTAATGAGGCATGTCCTTTTTATTGCTTTTAGAAACATTGTTAGACTCGGACATCTAAGTTTTGACTGTATTTTTTTGTCTTTATTAGTTACAGCACTCATAAGGAACTTGAAGAAGTTCGCCTGTGATGGCTGGGTGGGAAGAGCCGCAGATCGTGTGTGGTGAACTACCTTGGGAGAGTACCTATATCCAGCAGTTGAGAGACATAGGCTGATCGTATGATATGTTAATGATGAATTTTGAATTATTAAAAAAGATATACTACGATGTTATCAGAGTGAACCTATTTTTAGTGACGTTCCGATTTTTCTTCGCTTGTCCCAAATATTTTTATGTATGTATTTGAAATAATTCATATGCTAATTATTTTCTTAATGGTACATACTAGTTTACCCTGAAATCGAGTTTGGTCGATAACATACCGGTATGTAATCTCAAAAAGGGATTTTCAAGGTTCCTTACAGACCCAGACTGATCACACGGTATTTACCTGGATTTCTTCATTTCATGTTATTAGTCCACTCGTAAGACTTCACCATTCAGATTATCTCACTTACAATTTCTATATTATAATAATTCACTTTTTTCAGACCTTAATAATTAATTGATCCGTAGTAATTGTTAATAGAGACCAAAAATCTATGTTAGTAAAATACAATAATCAAAGTAATTCAATAAAATAATCACAATAATAATTCAAAATTAAATTGCATTATTTTAATTATCAAATGATTTAATTAACAGTGCTATCCGGTGTTTATGGATAGGACAGTCAAATTTACCACTTATTGTGTTATCAAGATACTGTTGTCACTATCGCGAATCCTGCTCAGTAGGGAGGCGGCCTGTTTTCGTACTGAGGCTTTAAAGCCGTTTATGCGAGCCTCCACGAACATTGCAGCTGAACTGCAATACCGTAGCAGTCCCATCAGCATCCTGAAAACATTATAATATTGCACACGCAAGACGTTGACCGTTTATCCACAGGTCGCTCGAGTTAAAGCATTGGCAATACGTCTTAAAAAGTGCAATCTTAACATCCCTTAAACATCGAGCAAACCTGCGAACCAGCACGTTGCTTCTGACCAGCAACACCTGCGCCTATTATAACTGTCTTACAAATTAAATATTAATTACGTTTCCGTTTGTTACAGGTAATGAATTCTAGGACTTTCTCCGCTCCTACGAGTAGGTACGCTGAGAACATTCCCCCTAAATTTACGATTGGCGGCCCCCGGCGGACATTAATACAATAAATTTATTAAATTTAATTAACTCTGCCCGATATCTCTTTGCTGTATGCAATTCATAAGCTAAAGCGGGTTTCTTTTATTGTCGATGTGAACTTTAACAACTTTCTTTAAGAGCTATTTCACAAAAATGACTAAAGCAAGTTTAGGTAATTACAAGGCAACGCGACTGGCAATTACAGGTACATATACATATTAGCCACCAATCCCCAGAGCGGATTGGTGGATACTCATACTCCAGATATTTTATTTTTTATTTCTGGAGCATGCGGGTTTTCTCACTATGTGTTCCCTCACCGCGGAGCAAGTCACAATTTTAAGTCATAATTTAAAAAAATCCGTACTTAAGTAGAAACTGTGATACGGGCCGAGGATTTGAACTCACGATCACACAAATGTGAGTCGAGTATAGATATTCCTAGGTTATCACCGCTCTTATATATACAATATACACATACAGAAGTCCTTAGAACGAAAGTGTATGTAAAACTTGGAAAGGGCTAGTAAATATCCTCCCCTAGTGGGAAATCGAATAATCGCTGCCGCTTTTGCTTTCTCTAGCTCCTCACCGTAACCTCAACTCGTCAGAGCTATAAACAAGGCCCAGTGAAGCCCAGTCATAATTTCATAGTTAGCGTTTCAAACATGAAAACAACTGTACCCGACTCAGCAGTCCGTTTACCGAGATAAACACCTTATTTATTGCTACTCCGTTATTTACTAACTTTTCATTAAATTTAGAAACAAACATAGATTTGAAATTGATTTTCGTTGCATGTTTTGACTACAATACTAGTATACCGAAAATGTGTATTTTATTTAAGGACTGTGTTTTTTATGTCAGCCTTTCTTAACGTCCCACTGCAGGACACGGACCTCCCCTAGTAAATCACTAGGGGTTTTCGGACCATAATTCACCAGGCTGGCCCATTGCGGATTGATGGAGACATATGCTCCGGATTTTTTTCTTTTTTTCTTTCAAAAGGTGTTAGTTTCCTTAGAATATTTTCGTTTACCGCTAAGCTAGCGATAATTTTATGGTAAACTTAAATTAAAACTCGGTATTATGGGCTGAGAATTTGAACTCATAAAATCGACTATCGCCCTTATGTTTTAGAAATGTAAAATTGATATCCATTTTTGAAGCGCTCAACATTATCCTTGGCTGACTATACTTGTCCTTATTCTTTTGTTTTGCCTGTAGTGTCCTGTAAATGTAACTTAAATAAAGGTCTTATCTGTCTATTATATATCGATAGATCGATTGATTACGTTTTATCTGCCCGTTTAATTCCAATACAAGTGCTTACCAGATCCAATGACCTAATGATAAACGACAGACAAAAATGTTTTATCTCGTACAGACCTAATAAAATGTACACGCAATCCATTAGGATTTCAGGGTTTATTGAGTTCACATTGAGCGCAATAAAATCGCTTTAGTACAATTTAGGTCGGTTTTACTGCCGCCGTCTGGGTGGTATCTAATTAAGAAGCGGTGTTCGGAGATGTCGGGTTTACTGGTTTACTGGTCAGTTTTATATGCATCTAAATACGTTTTATATTGAACAGCGTTTTCTAGCGGCATCGTCCGCTTAGAACACGATTTTATCGTAAGTTTAAAGGAATCAAAACCCCCTGTTTTAAAAACTACTGGTATGATTTTTAACCGGTGCGTTCTACCCTTATTGACGTACGGTACCAAAACGTGGACTTGACGGCAGGCTTGATCCACAATCTCAAAGCCACTCAGCGAGCTATCGAAAGACGCTCGGGGTCCATAGACAAAATCTGAAACGAATAAATTGGGCGAAAATCTAAAGTTACCGACATAGCTTAAAGAATCGGCAAGTTGAAGTGACACCGGACAGGGCGATCTTTTGTAGGATCGATAACCAATAACAGACGAGGATTCGAATAGAGGTAATATCGGGAAACGTAGCGTAACACGTGCTCAGGCCAGAATTAAAGAACGCCGCTGATAGTGGCCGGTGAAGAGCGGAAGATTGTGTGTGGAGCCAGACCATAGGACAGGATTTCATCCAGCAGTGAAGATCTCTCCTGTGTCTACAAGCTGAAGAATAGTATAATTTTAAATGCGTTTCCAAACTAGATGCATTGTAGGTGTCTTTATGAGATGATAAGTGTGTATCTAGCGCAGAAAGTCGAGTTTTTCATAACACCCAAAGCACATGAAATATGCCGACGACGCCAGTGTTTTTTGAAACGCTCCGACGTTACGCATAGTCCGAAAAGTGTCTAATAATTTTAATAAAACATAGAAAGAAAGTAACAAAATTCTACACAATGCAATATCAATATCGTGTAATATCAACATCGCCTATATTGAGGAATAGGCTGTGTAACCAAGTCCTCAAAATATCAAATTCTAGTGAAAAATAAAAAATGACCAATTTCAAAATGTCCTCAAAAATGTCGTACTGCTAACCTTCAACATAATGTACCCGTGTCTGCTATACTGTATACTAATAGAATGATAACGAGGCGTAATGATATAGACGTTTTCTTCTCAACTGAGCGGGATCTGAGCAGGTATACTGTGTAATTTTAGAGAAATCGTTATGAAGAACGTACCTACGCATTGGTTTTTATAAACTGTTATATTTTTATAAATGCACCTTCTGTTATATTTAAATAAATAAACGAAATCACGAATAAATAACCACGAATGCTTTCAATGATTTTCGGCAGACCCAGCTCTGTTATTAAGAGATCCCACAGCTGATATCTCGATTGTCGATTCGCAGCTGCGATCTGATTATTCGATTCTTAATCGATGCCTTTGTAATTTTAATAACAGGCAAACCCTTACTATTCAAGTATTAATCAAAGGAGCGGAGAATATCAATTGCAGATTTTTTGTCGCTGCTTTATTGTATGCAAATGGCGGGTTACACGAAAGAGAGAGTTGCTCAAGAGGGAAAGAGACGGAGCGAAATTGAATGAACAACAGGAGAATGAATTCTAAAATATACTGCTTAGTTCATTCTAAAAAATAGATTGAAATGGGTATGAAAATTGAAATACAAAGAAGACTATTTTTAGAAGGAAAGAGAACATACAGTCCGTTTTGTGGTAAGATGGTTACTGTCGACCATGGACATCTTAAATACTGACTTACATATGTTATCGGGGGTGCGTTTTTACACAAGAAAGCAGTGGTGGTCTAGAGTTGCACAGTTTGTTCCGTTTGCAATAAAATAATACAGATTTTTTTTTATCATTGGAAACAAGTTGCAAACGAGCATATAGTCCACCTGATGGTAAGTGGATACTGTCTTCCATAGACATCCGCGATACATGCCAACATCAGTCCAGAATGACCAACGTTCCCACACTCCCGGATGCGCTACCTACCTTTATAGATTTGGAAGTGGATTAGGAAAAAAGGTTTGGGAAAATAGGAAATGGAAAGTATAACAGGGCAAGGATAATTCCTGATCCCATTGAATCTCCCATCCATCATTAAGGGAATGGTATGATATGGGGATTAAAGAGTCTAATGGAACTTGAATGAGATTTAAAAATGGATAAGAAGGATGGAGACAGTGGCGTGAATTGATTTTTGGGACTAGGTAAGCATTAGTGGCATAGCGGTGATGGCACAACCGTGAGGTTGAGCATTCAAACCCCAGTCCGTACCAAAGTTACCACACATGTATGATTTTTTTAATTATTACTAGTTTGAAGTGAAAAATAATAATGAAATCGTAAAGAATAAATTTGGGCATTTGTAATATCTACCAATCCACACTGGACCCGGTGATGGATTATGACCCGAAACCTCCTCATAATTACAAGGCAAGACCTGTACCCTATAGTGGGACGTTATAGGGTGATATCGATATTAATGTTTGCTAGGAAGAAAATTTTTGAACTAAATATACATTTCCTTCACAATTTAAGGCACTTCTTAATTTCAAAATCCAGAAATTCCAGACGTATATCCAATTAACATTATAAATAACACTATAATATTAACACTTTTCAGTTCATTGACCTACTTAGTCCATTGCTCATTATAAAACGGAAGTAAGCGACACGAACGACAACGTCATAAATTCGAATTAAAAAATCCACAAAAGTATATCAACCTGTCACAAATCGAATAGCACTTGTTAAGTGGAGCAAGGTGAAATGTTAATTACACTGCCATATTGATTATTGCCCCACTAATTTATCTTTACGACAATCAAAACTCTTATTACAAAGTTAAACAGTTTATTTTTAATTGGCAATTGGTATTATTAAAGTTGCACGTCCAAGCGTGGGACAACATTTGAGGTCACAATCGAGTCGCAATTCATTTATCGATTCGAATAGTAATCGATGTCGGATCGCCTACGATTGGAAAAAATGTTTGTGTAATTTTAACTTTAAGTGTAATTTTATTTTGAACATTTTGAAGTATTGGTTTTTGCAGCATCTAATGTACATAATTGAATCAAGTGTTGTTAAAATTAGTGTTGTGCGCTGTTCGCTCAAGTGCTGAGTCATCGCTAATGTATCTTTAAGACTCTAACGTTAAACGCTCGTGAGCGTTATATAAGATTTTAACGGTCTTAAACACTGGACGTTAAAAGCTTGAGTCCAAACGGTTAAGGTTTTTATAATTTATTAGCGCTTACTTAGTTCTCGAGCGCTCAACACTCATTTCTACAACAATAGTTGAATGTTAGTGAAATACTAGTAATAATGCAAATAAAACACCCGTTTCGTGGGTCCAGAGACACGCACAAATGAATACAAACCTTCCAGACACAAACGAACCATAATAGACCGTGTCTCTTCAGTATATAGGTATATACCATAGTCTTTACAATACCGTACAAATAGGTCTTTACCAAAGCCAAAATATTTAAAATACTTGTCTCTTTCCGACTGGTACGTACCATTGGCGTTTATTTGTATTGATTTGGATTCACGGCTTACCACCATCAGTCTGGCCCTCCGCTGCCTAAATTATTCCCGTTTCACGAGTACCCACAATTTTGTGGCTGTGTGGTGTTCTTCTAAAGTGGTGTATCTGAGTTAATCCTTATTATGGTTTGTTCGCATAAGGACAGATTCTCATAAACAGAGATTCTCATAAACACAGATTCTCGTAAACACAGATTCTCGTAAACACAGATTCTCTTAACTACAGAAACTGTACAGTTAACCTGAGTGGTTGGAGATGAGGTAGGTATTATTTTGAGAAGGGAATTGGGGATAGCTTTGGGGAGGAATCAAGACAGCCTTGGGATGATTTATCTATGATCTAAGAACGGTTTTGGGAAGACCCGTAACCCGTCAAAATAACGTAACCTAAACCGTTTTTTTGTTTACTGTCCTTTTGAGAATCTGTCGATATTCTCATATGGAGAATATCGACTCAAAATATCGACAGAATTTGCGAACGAACCCTTATTGATGCACCATCGATGCATCATCAGGTTTTTGTTGTATATGGAACGGCTCTCACTTCACGTCGCGTCGGCAACGACTAATAATTGAAATTATTTCCTTATGTGGAACAAGTACACAATTTATTCTTTTATTGCGTCCTCAAGTAAGGTAACAGAAAACAACACTCTGACCTTGTTAACTAAACACTTTTCAGTGACTAAACTTTGTTTTTCTTTTTTGTATGCTTAAAGACTTAAAGACTGTTTCGGAATATAGCGCGTTCATCTATACGAATATAATAAAGAGGTAAAAATGTGTGTTTCTATGTTAGGGGTAATCTCTTGAACTACTGAACTGATTTCAAAACTTCTTTCACATGTAGGAAGCTACATTATCCGTGTCTAATATATATAGTCTATTTTGAAAATTTGAAAAAAAAAACTTATAAACCGAAGCGAAGCGAGGGCGGGTCGCTAGTATTCTATAGAGTGCAAATCATAAAAAATATTTACTTGCAGTTAATATCAAAGCATTGTCTTCAAAACTATTCGATTCTAGCCCTTATTCCTATAGCATTAAGATACATATGGGTACAGGTTGCCAATCGTACATTCAAAATATTTAACAAAATATTCGTATTCCATTCTCGATGTTCTTTTAAAAAAGGCTCAATATTTTATTCAAGGTTTCTTGTGTATCGAGTAATTTGTGAACGTAAACTTCTCAATAAGGTTAATGGGGTCAATAGAGCTAGATTTTTTCTTGTTCAGCTAAAAGCCCTTAATTATAGTGCTGATAGTTGAATAAATCGACGACTCCAAATTCAGTATGACCGTAGGTGTCTGTGGGTGCCCTTTGCCATCTGTTCCGAGTATTAATTAACCTCTACTGTAATACTTGTTGGTCTCAGTTACATTTTTAATTCAATTTTATTTATTTTCGTTTATTTATTAGGTTCATTAACAAACTACATACATACGTATGTACATTAATTGCATACATGAAATAAGATAAGGAAATGTACTTCACTTACAAGTGCACTAACTAGTTATTATAGTCACCGACAAAAAATAATTCAAAGAATATGAAAATTAATATACCTATTTTGGGTATTATATTCATCTCTCTGGATAAAATCTTTTGCTTCCGGACGGGGTTTCTTCGGATTCTCTCCTTCACAGCTTTAATCCTCTGTTTAGTACGATAGTGCGTGGACGGCCAGACCTTTTTCTGGCACTAACAGAGGACGTGTCAATGTACCTACCAATAGCCCGGTACACAAACATTCGCCTAATACCAAGCGGATGGAGTTAAAAATTGCATTTAGCTCCATACCTACTTTGTGTATTGCAATTACAGCAATACGGTTTTCGTTATCACCTCACTCCATGTTAATATTAGTACAATATTTAATAATGTTTTAAACCAAAATGAGAAAAAAACATTATTCACACAAGTATAACAGATTCCAAATTCAAACGTAATTTATTTATTTTTCTTTATTGTAACGGAATTTATGGCTAGACTAAGTAAAATATGAAAAATTAGGCAAATGATGTCGTATTACTTTTGATCATTTTGATGTTGTCAAAGAAAATATCTATAAAAACACTGTTGTATATAAGAAATTTTTTTCCTCATTTACTAATAACAGTTAGTAATCAAAGTAATAAAATACAATTTCAAAATAATTAATATGAGACTTTCATTCAAATTACTTGTGCGCGTTGAAGTCTTTTCAAAGGAACACTGGGTTCTGTTGATGCGATCAATTTTGATATTGTCGACCTATGTATCCTGTAATCTTACCTTAATATTGCAGCAATAATAATGCCAATAAATGTCATATAATTGCAACCGCAAAAGTCTAGAGAAAGCCACACGCATGACTTGAACCCAATGACTTTCATCGACTATTGCAGAGAAAATTTAACGAGGAAAGTCAATCTCCTGCACAAATATCTGCAACGTAAATCACTTTCTAACATTTTACGCGCCTATGATCTGATGAGGCGGCATGATCTGAGTTCTAGACGTTGACGAGTGTAATGGGCAATAATTTTCTTGATGATTTAGTGTACTCGTATAATGTAAATGTAGGGTGTTGTGTGACGTGTATGTGTGCTTCGGCATCCGCACCTGCACCGGCAGTCACTAATGAGGGCTAAAAAAGTCCCAAAATACGTTATCGAATTTTGATGTATTGGATTTTTTTTTTTTTTTATATACTAGTGGACGGACGAGCAAGCGGTCCCACGTGATGGTAAGTGTTACCGCCGCCCATGGACACCTGCAACACCAGGGGGTATGCGGACGCGCGGCCGACCTTGCAAAATTACACACGCCATTACACTCGCTTAGTACCTAAGTAAGTTAGTTCGTTCGTCTACACATGTAATGCTATGTGTACGCCATGTCACATGCATCTACAGCATCGGTCAATCGAGCGTTCGCTAATTCATGCAGACCAGAGTAATATGACTAGTTTTACTAATAAATGTTTGTATAAATATAATAGGTACTCACACTGTTTTCCCAAATACTATACCATCAGCCTATGTCTCTCCACTGCTGGATATAGGCCTCTCCCAAAGTTCGCCACCGCACACGATCCTCGGCTCTTCTGATGCAATTACCACCAGGGAACTTCTTTAAGTCGTCGGTCCACCTAGCCGGAGGGCGTAGTGATATACCACTATGGTGTTGTAGCCTATTCGAAACACAGCCTGCTCCGGTGGCTAAATAAAAAATAAACAAATGAATTAAAAAAATCTAAATTCATATATCTGTTACTAGCGACCCGCCCTCGCTTCGCTTCGGTTTATAAGACCTTTTTTTTCTTCAATTTAATTTTTTCAAAATAAAATATAGCCTATATTAGACACGGACAATGTAGCTTCCTATTTGTGAAAGAATTTTTGATATCGGTTTAGTAGTTCCAGAGACTACCCCCAACATACCCACAAACAAACACAATTTTACCTCTTTATTATATTAGCATAGATCTCAATGTTTATTTAACCATATAAACTATATAAGCCGGAAATAAAATATAAATCCAAAAGCCAAATTATAAATGTCATTTCACGTGATTTTGTTTTTCTCTTTATTCAGTTTTCACTTTTGTATCCAAATATTTTTCCTGTCTTACTTCAAAACCAACGCATTTCGAAACCTGACCTACCTTCAAATATTACCATAAACCATTCATCCATACCGGCAACGTTAATCACTTTACAGTTGGCTATAGGTATCTATTGAAACAAGTGCATGCGTAGGCGCACCGGACGACGCAGCTTAGTTTGACAAACCTATATTTGCGGGTGACGAAAAGAGGAATTATTTTCTGTTATTTGGCGTTTGACTCATATATAAAGTCGAATAAACATCATAAGCGACAGGTTAGCGTAATTACCATTCACGTAATTTAACCTTTTTTTAATTTATGTATTTTTAAATATTAATTGTTGCTCCAACACATTTTTTTATGGACGAAGGCAGCAGAGGAGCATACAGTCCACTTGATGGTAAGTGGATATTGTCGCCCATGGACATCCGCGATACATGCCAACGTTAGTCCAAAATGACGAAACGTTGGCACGCCTCCGGTAGGCACCTTTAGAGATATAGGAATGGATTTGGAGAAAGGGTTGGGAAAATGGGCAGGGATAGGATGGGAATGGGCTCTGGCACATCTCACTCACTACCGAAACACTTATGTACATTAGGGAAATAAGATAAAGAGGGAAATGCAATACATTTCAAGGTAGTCTTCTGTGAGAGAGGGGTAACGTGGCCAGTCGAGCGCGCCCAGCAGCTGTTGCATTGGAACGTGCACTCTCCCCCTCAACACATGTATCAAATAAATTGTATGTGTACGAGTAATTATTTTTATTTTAAATGCTCACTTTAATATAAATAACTGTTAAACTATGTTTTCATTTTACAATCTCTCTAGTGACAGTTTTCACTAAGTAGTCTTTCTCGATGCCGCCGTAACGAAGTAATTTTACCGCTTCCGATTCCATACAGGCTGATATGGTATCGTAACGCATACATATCGTCGCTGCGCCTGTAAAGTGAGACAAACGTTTTTTTCGTTCGTTTCTATTAGGAATATCAAAAAACGTATTTTGCAGATATATCCGAAATCAATAGAAGTTTCGATATAAATGAACAATCACGATTTTGACAAAATAACCATTGTCGATTTTTTGCAGTCGCAGCGACGATATAAATCATCGTTGCACAATTTGCAATTTTAGCGCACCGTATGTGATCTGATTTTACTATAGTATCGTTTCCTTTGTTGCACGATTGTTCCAAATTATTTTAAAGATTGACAATACCTACATTTGAAATTTGTTTCGAACTACTTTTTTTATAGAAAACGTAACAGACTGGCGCGGGCAGGCTGCCCACGAGATAGCATGTGGTCCTCTCCACCTATAGACACTTGCAATATCAGCTGACCTTGCAGAATCTTATACCTGGGCTTAATTGTGTTCATACAGTCACCATAGTATATGAAGACTTGTAGTGCCCTTTGTATTCATGTGATTAAATAATCTGTATGTTTTCCTATGAATAAAGTAAAATGCCACGTCGTTCTGGCGAAACTGCACAGCTTATGTCTTTGCCTTTATGTTTTCGTCTTAAAATGAAAACCGACAGTGGCGCCACCCGCCACATATTAAGATAACTTTGTCGCTTAGACTTTAGAGATCTCAACGCTTTTTAATTGTGCGCCATTTTGTTTTCGGTTCGGTATTTTTATTCATGAATTCCAGCGGCCGCTTTTATGTATTTAAATACGCCTTTTACGGATTTTTTCCTTTGACCGTAGCACGCGAGCACGTTGTAAGTGAAACAAGGGAGCAATTAACATTTATTTTCGGTTTTGTTTGGGTTTTAAATCTTTTTGACCCGACAAGTACGGGGAACAAGACTTCTGTAATTTAAAGACTGGTCGCTTAATCTGTATTCATCTGACGTACAAACCGCTTGCTTGAACTCCTTACGATGTTTTTGAAAAGGTATAATTAAAGTTCGAATAGTTTGAACATATACAGTCATTCATTGGTGGTCACTTGTTTTCACTTCGGGCCTTCTGGCGGCAAACTCCATAAAACGCTTCCAAATTTGTTAAAACAACTGTTATTAGAACCATGAGTATTTAGTGTGCCTTCACTTCACTAAGGTTACATTGATTCGCAGTTATACTAACAGGTTATACAAACAAATACAATACAGGTTATTAAAAGGTACAAACAGGGTTAGACGTATCCTTGAATGGAGATCAGGTATCTGGAAGCGCAGTGTTGGTTGGCCAGATGGATCGGTGACTTGAAGAAGTTTGCCGGTACTGGATGGACGAGAAGAACAGAAGAAACTATATTATGGTGGCAGTCCTTGAGAGTAATTGAGTAACCTATGTCTAGCGTGTACCTTTTAATTATTATCTTTTTATAGAAAAAAGGCGGCTGGCGAGCATACAGTCCACCTGATGGTAAGCGGATACTGTCGTCCATAGACATCCGCGATACATGCCAACATAAGTCCAGAATGACAAACGATTGCGCGCCCCCGGATGCGCTGCCTGCCTTTGCAGATTAAGGAATGGATTGGGAGAATGGGGAGAGATAGGATGGGATGGGAGGAGGCTCTGGCATATCTTACTCAGTACCGAAACACGTACGTACATCGGGGAAATACGATAAAGTGGGAAATGCAGTACATTTCAAGGTAGTCTTCTGTGAAAGAGGGGTAACGTAGCTAGTCGAATGCGCCCAGCAGCTGTGGGAATGCACCATGCACTCTACCCCCACAGACACGCACTTTAGCACTTCCACTTTATATTACAATCAAGTATTGTGTAGTACAAATAGTCTTTGTGTTGGAGTAAACAGTGTGAAATAACTTATGAGCAGTTCCATGCAACTCGCAACTATCGAGACTTTCACGCGAATTATCTATCAGTACCTATATAATATACAAGCCCTTACACATACTTTTATAGAAAACGAAAACCTAAACTCTCATGAAGCGACACTCGTCTAATTGCGAAAAGAAAGCGATACATTTTTCCCTTCAACCGTTACCACACTCTATTCGTACTATCTTAAGGTTTTATATTGCAAGTCCACGTCATGCCCCAAGGGTAATACCGTGATACACGTCAGTAATGTTAGGCCTCCACGATAAGAGTATCAACAATGGGTATTTAGCGAAAGTAGATGGCGATGAGAGGGAAATTTTCGATATGCCCGGAGGCGGTTGACAATTTTATTTTGTCTATTAATTGATTATGGGTTTTGGTAATGTGAACGAACGCTCGTGAAGAGGTAGATGTTCCATAGTATTGGATATATGGTGTAAGACGTTAATTGTTACGAAAACATTGAGGAACTTCTCTTCAGCATCAATCTCGCATTTATTTGAACTTCATGATATGAAATAAAACAGGACAGTTTAGAGCTATAAACTGACTTGCTTAGAAGCTGGATATTTTTCACATAAGTACATAAGACCCATTCCCCCCTCCCTCCAGGGTGAGATAATTTTTGTTAGACCTGTTCCCAACACAGTCTTTAAGCAGGTCTACCGTTCTATCACCTTAATATTTTTTCTGTTAACTAATGTAATATTCCGTCCAGAATTATTTATATAAGATTCTCGTCGAACCATAATCTGATGTGTTGCTGCATTCTACGCCCTCTGAATTTGCAAATAGGATAGACAATTTTCTGACGCTTTTTCTAAAAGATTACCAGTCCAAGAAAGGTTTAAAACCCTGTGAGCTTTTGAAGCATGCCTCTTGGATATTTATTTTATTTACCCGTCCAACACATGAAAGTTTTATTCTCTATATAACCCTTTTATTTTGTTATAATGACTATATTTGATTGATTTATTACTATAGGGCACAGGTCTTTCCTTACGATTACAATGGCCCTTTTGGCCATAATCGAACACGCCTTTCTAGTACAGATTGGTAATACGGAAGTACGAAATATTTTTTAATAAATTAATACATTATTAGGCTGATTATAATTATTGAAAATTGATCATTTAGTTCCTGCAACAAATAAGAAATTTTATTCATAGGGCTAGTGCTCTTACGATATAATACTTACGGACTTACGAGTCAACATTTTCATAGACCTGTAAGTCCCGTAATCTATAACGTTATCACTCAAAACATGTTTTCAAACGCCGCTTAACAGCTTTCAAGTACCAAATATAGTTTATCTAGGTTTTGTAAATAGAGTGAAAACAATGGCCTACGCCTTTCTATTTCTCTAAATCAAATAGTTCAGAAATCAACCACGGTTGCGCGGTAGGTAACTACACCCTGCCGTTAACACACATACAGAAGCACTAACCGGGAGAATCAACAACGCGAGTGAGCAAGCATTGAAACCAGATTCAATAGGATGCTGAAAGGTAACTCCTACGAACGCGAGGAACAGTTGCCCTCCAATCACGCACACCCAAGGATATGCCGTGCTGAATTTTATTTCAGTCTTGTCCCAGAGTACTTCCACCATGTCGTTGCAACGTGAAACTGCGCATATGTGGAAGTTTTGCGCATTTACCTATATAGTTCAAAAAAAATGTGAAGTAAGTGTTTATCAATATGAATTCTAAACACACGCTAAACCACATCAGTTTAGTTAGACACTTCTTAAAACACTGTTTTAAAACATGTAATTTTTTTGTTGTAAGTAGGTTGAATTTAAATGGTTTTCAGTTTTTTAATTGTCAAGACACTTGTAATTATGTAATTATGTGTTAGTCTATTTTTATATTGAGCACTCGAAAAATTTTCTATTTGATCTGTTATTAGCACAAAGGTGTACAGAATGATAACACCGAATGATTCCTTGCCTGGTGAACGGCTGTTTTACAATTTACATGAAGTTAACTTACTCGTTGTATTTGTACCCGTGATCCGTTGGTTATGAGAAGCGCTGTCGCCGCGCAGGCGCACTGCTGAGTTATGTGCGCGCAGGTTTACAATTTATTGCGATTAAAACTATCGTCCATAGTTTGCGTAACAAACATGTAAAAGATTTTTTCAACATTATAATACATATTTACTTACTTTTTGTGATAATTCGGTTGCATTTGAGTAATGAATCCAGTGTACGAAGATATAATGAAGATACGGATAACGGAACCTAAAATTAGTACCTACTTCATTTTTAGGGCTTTATTTGTTAACATTTTTTTTATGCATTTTTCCATTCCAGAACAAAAGAGCCGTACTTACGTTATTATGATGTAACAGTCCAAATTGTGAATATGTAATTGGATGGTTATATCTTTCTCCTACTTATTCTGACACTTTTTTTATGAAGTGCAGTTTTTATTTTAATATTTGTCAGTCGAAGAAAGGACAACAAAAAAAAAAACAATTGTACACTACAAAACTCATTAAATTTTTTAGACTACTCACAATTTACCTCTTATTGGGGGAGGTCATGAAATGCTTTTGTAAATATTTTTCTGCCCGTTAATTTCATTTTTTGTATCTCACTAGAATAATGACACAATGTAACCTAATTTACTTTTACGTTTGTTGAGATAGGTCGTGTATTCTTACTCTATTTTTGTCAATCTTATTAGAAAACGTGCAATTATTATTTGAATAGATCACTTTCTTACGTGACTACGCATTGTGATAGGTCGTAGATTTTTTGCTATACTCACTGTACTCACTCAATAAGTACTTATAGCTTTCTTGATTCGTTTATAGGTAGAAAAAATAATACTTAAAAAATACTACGTCACAGTATCTCTAAATAAATTTATGTTGAATGAGAAAGTGACTCCTGTATGAGAAGATCATTCTCCATTCCATCCTGTTTATTTGAAACAATACAGCGTTGCGTGTATTTGCGACAAAAATGTCAGTATTTCTTTTTTATGGAATACAGGCCTTTTGTTAAGATTTTTCCGTTTAACATATGGTAACCCTAGTCCCATCCTAATATCCCATAATCCAATCCCACAATAACCCATCGAATAGTGAATATAATTAATGTAACAAAAGTAACACCTTATTTGATATTCCCTATGACAATTCTACAATGATTCCAGCGGGGTCTCGTAACGATTCGCGATAAAATGTGGATAAGAGATATCTGTAATTGATAGGGAAATATATGATGGATCTGGACAAAGTACCTTAAATGTTAACCTGACAGATGCCAGGTTAAACCTGGCTAAAACTGTGCCAAGTTTCACTAAAATCCGTCCACTGGTTTTTGCAGCCCAGTGTTCACTCAGTTTCCGCAGCAACCAACATTATCTATACATATCTATCTTTGTTGCAACTCGCCAATAGATGGCGCTGCAGTACATTAACTTCTATACCGTTCAACCGATCGCCATGAAAATTGGGCTCTGGCAAGCTCTGGTGTCGGGCAAGGGCCTAGACATTGCGAAAGCTTTTGACCGGTTATGGCACAAATAGCTGCTTTCCAAGCTACTATCTTTCGGGATGCCCGACGGATTATGCGAATGGGTTGCCAGTTTCCTGACTGGATGGAGCATCAGAGTCGTTATCGATGGTAGCTGCTCCGACACCATGTCTAATCTAATATATAAAAGAGGACGTTGGTATATCTGATGTTAATAGACTTCGACACCGTTTGACCGATCACCATGAAAGTTGGCACATATATGTATTTTTTCGTGGAGAAGGGTTTTATGCTATCGACTTTGTTGTAACTCGCCACTAGATGGCGCTGCAGCACATCAACTTCTATACCGTTCAACCGATCGCCATGAAAATTGGTCTACAGGTATTTGAGCACGGAGAATATTTCAGAGCTATCGACTTTGTTATAACTCACCACTAGATGGCGCTGCAGCACATCAACTTCTATGGCAGGACAACGTCTGCGGGGTTTTGCTAGTAACATATAAATCATGACAATGCCGTTTCTGTACATTAAATATTTTTTTGGGAAATAACCTGAAACAGCATTTTTTCAAATTTTGTCTGTCTGAACGCACATCACGCAAAAACTACTGGACACAATTTAATGAAACCTGACAGTTATAACTTATGGCCTTGGTTAACATTTGGGATACATTTTATACCGATCCGTTTTAGATTTCCCACGCGAATCACTGGCACCTGGCACCGCTATTTTATTAATAAAGCTTTGATACCAAAAGGCTAACAACGAAGACGAAGCCAGTCCGTCGCCAGCCACTAGTGCCGCGATAAGAATCTGCTCTAACAACAATACCAACAACCATTCCTATCAATTACCCGCGCATGCGCAGCCGCGCCCAGTCGAAATCAATTACACTGCTGTTATCAGCGCTGTATAATGGCGAGCAATTTGAGTGGTGACCAATAACGGTATCTGTTGTGATCGCTGTTGCGCAAGAGTTGTAATTGCTATAATTGCATATTTTTGTTATAGAAAGAAAGTGGTAGACGAGCAGACAATCCACCTGATAGTAAGTGGATACCATCGCCCTGCGACATCTGCGATACATGTCTATGTCGCCAGCGGGCGGGCCTGTTCCATTCCGTACTTTTAGGTACGAAAATATGACTATAACGGCGGGCCCTTGCTCAGGGTTTTATTTCAGTCGGTTGCCGCGAACTCTTTTTAACGCACGTTCAAATAAAAGCGTTTAAAATTACTATCATATTGTGTAAGTAGGTGTAGTACGCTTTATTTAATTATATTTTAGGATAAATTTAAAATTGTGATTAAAACGAATAAAACTACTATAATTAGTTATATTATAATTATGGGTGCCAACCTTTGCGATTCAAGCACGGAGTGTCATTGTGTGCGTGACCTTGTGTGGTTCAGTGTTCTCCGATTCGCGTAGGATTCAATTTGGCTAGCGCTGAACGAAATTTTTTTTTTGGGTATGTTTTTGTAGGTTTTATGGAGTTTCAAAAGAATTTTGATATAGACTTTCCAAATATTCTAACGCAAATTGAGTAATTTTTTGTCTATTAACATCTTCTAGCATTTTACAAGTAATCAAATAGGGTCGACATAAAATGCAGTGAATAATTTTTTTTATTAAAAAATGGACTATATGACGTCCTAAAAAGTATGTTGTTTCGTTCAACAGTTCAAACGACAGTTTCAAACGTAATTACTGAAAATTATCTAGTTTACAGTCGGTTAAACTTCTAACAGGTAGGAAAAGGTCTCCACTTGCAGACTGCATATCTTCAACGCTTATCACAACAGCTATTTACTACCTGATGGCCGGCGAATAACCTCGCATCGCTATGCGGCCTTGGCCCCTCGTTTCCGTGCCCTCAGGCTAGACTTTCACTCGAGACTCCGCCCTCAGAGATGAAAGCTATTTCTAGGTACTCTTAGCACTTGAACATCTTAGTCTTTGTTCCAATCAATCGGGGTCAATGACTCTTGATATTGAATGGCGTGAAGAAATTGTTTAATCTCTTCTAACCTCACCAAAATTTAAACATCGAAAATATTTTTTGATAAAAAAGGTTCGACGTTTCAACAAATACAAAAAAAAAATGTATTTTAAATATATTGCTGGGGTCATCTAAAATTAAAATTAGGCGTCTAAAACTACAGAACGGATTTTCAATATTCGTATAGTCTGCTATCCGTAAAATTTCATCTCCATACGAAAAATAGGACCTGAAAAATAGATAGATACATATTGCAATAGATATTGCAAAAGTCAGTCTTATTACTTTGCTTATAACACAAACATTTCTCCAGAATTATATAAAATATTTCAATTGATACCGCAGATCTAGGATTTTTAACTAGTCTTATTTCATGTTTCAAAATACAAAATACAGGCACCAAATATAAATATTTAATAAATATTACTAATGACATGTCATTCCGACATTAGTTTGACATAAACACAATCACCGAAATATTTTTTTTAAATTCATTTACTCAAAGACAGAAAATGTCTGAAATATCTTTAGTAGTAGACGAAGAAACCGACGTTCTCTTTGAATGGGAATTTGAAGAGAGTTCTGAAGAACCACCAATGGAGGATTGGTCATCCATTATACTGGTACCATCAGAAGACAACCTGAAACGGATCCTTCATGCAAAGGGTCTGTATAATCCAGGATGTGGCGAATTATGTGGAAAATATATAGCCATGTCAGATAGTTCTATTTTCAAGCATCCATATTACAACTATCCCGCCGTTATTGACCCTGGGATATTAAAAACACTTCAGGAACCAATAGAAGAGGTCGTATATCCTGATGATGGTCAGGCATTGTATCTAGCGACTTGTAAGGAAATTAACCAATGTCCTGTCAGGACTTTTCACAGAAATTTACTCGAGGATACGATTGATTTGAGTTATTACTGCGTAAATCCTATTGGTGTTCGCGCAATGACCATGGCACTGCGGTATAACAAAACGGTCAAATCTTTCAATTTAACGGACAATTTTTTAACCAATGACGCATGCTACCATCTACATCAAATGCTCAAATCGAATTCCTGCTTATACGAGCTTAATTTATCTGGATGTAGAATCGGTCCTGATGGTGCAAGGCGGTTGTTTGTTGGATTGCCTGATAACAAGACACTGCGTATCTTGAACCTGAACAGGAACCAACTAGGAGACAGTGGTGGTGAACTTCTAGCTCAATCTATTTTCAAAGGCATTAGTGTACAACATTTGTATTTGACCTCTAACAATCTCGGTTCTAAAACAGGCATTGCCTTGGCAGAAGCCTTTGAATCTCACATTAACGTGACAGATTTAGACCTGTCGCGGAATAATTTCTATACACCAGCTGGAACATACGCTTTACTCACTCGTCTGTCAGAGAACAAGAATTTACAAAAGCTGAACTTGTCCTATAATTCACTTAATGGACCCCGCATTGGTTTTGCCATAGCAAAAATTTTATCGGCCATTAATTTACGCCACCTGGATCTTAGTAATAATAAAATACAGGGCGAATGTGTGACTAATTTCCTACAAGCCTTACACAAACCGAAGAAACTAGTCAGCTTAAACTTATCATTTAATCCGATGACGCCTAGTGATGCTTTAGCAGTAATTACAAAGATGACAAAACCAATAGTCAAACTGCAAGAGCTCGTCATGGAAAACATATCTGTAGATCTTGCGTTTTTGAGTGTTTTAGAGGAAGTTACGAGTATGCAGTCGGGGAAAGACTTCATTGTCACTTACGGGGATGTTGTTGGAAGTTTTAAAGCGAAAGAACCAGACATGAGAGACGTCTTGCTTAATCGAGCGCAGTTTTTGACTAAAAAATTAAAGAAACAATCTGTAGATATTGTTGTAGTGGTACTGCAGCTTCTAAAAGACAATCATTTTATAATGGACGCCAAAAGCTTTTTGGCGGCTATACGGAATTCTGGGGCACCTCTGGATACTGAACTAATAAATGAGTTAATTTTGACATTTCCTGGACCTTCAAAATCGAAAACAAAAACAATTGACGTAGCACTTCTAGGAGACTTTATACGAAGGAAGTGGCCAGGCCGCAAACTACCGCAGACACCCCCACATGAGCCTGAACTTGAACACTAATCGTTATCAGAACCAAAAAACAGAGGAAAAAGAAATTTCAAAGATTTTGTAGTACATTATATTTTTAAGTTTGTATGTTTTATTTTTTGTACTTGTATGCTTTAGTTAGTTACATCTTATCTGTATTTCATATTTTTTTTTTAAATTCATATGTTTAATTACGTTTTAGTTATTATTTTAAGTATTTATATTTTACAAAATATAAATGAAATACAGGAATTTTACAGGAATTTAAATGAAAATAAATTTTCTACTGTATTATTAGTATTACTTTTAATGTGTATGGGTTTAAATAATTAATGGTCTAATGTCAAACAAACTTCTATCAATTAAGCACGTCAGTCCTGTCCGGTATTAATAATACAGTATAATTATTACTCAATAATTAATACAGTATTAATTACAATATGTAATAATTATTAATAACAGTATTTGTATTAGTTAAAGTGTAACCTTATAGAATACCCTCCGGCCAGGTGAACTGACGACTTGAAAAAAAGTCGCCGGTAGTGGCTGAAAAATGAGAAAAATGCTAAATGAGAAGAACGGAAGTGGTAGTGGTCCTTGGGAGAGCCCTATATCGATCAATCATCGATATGGGAGTAGACTAGATTACACATCATACGTTCTTATCAAAGAAACCAGGTTGGCAACTTCTTAGTGAAACAGATGAGGAGGGGTTCCTTGAAAAGTCAAATTTGAAACTTATGTACTATTCCATTTTCAAAACGCATGAATTAAAGTATTGTAGAGCTACCGAACATAGAAACACTATTAGACTGTAACGTGCCTGCCCTAAGCATAACATATCTCCTCTCACTTATGTATTCTCAAATCGATGCCAGCAGTGGAGAGAAACAGGCTGATGGTATTGTATATATGATAACTGTCAATACCACGTCAAATTATTTTATACCGCGAACCCCGTAGGCTGTGGAACGAACTGCCTCAAGAGGTCTTTCCATTAAGCTACGATATGGGGTTCTTCAAGAGAGCTGTGAAAGGTCGGCGGCGCGCCCGCATACCTCCTGGTGTTGCAGGTGTCCATGGGGCGGCGGTAACACTTACCATCACGTGGGACCGCTTTCTCGTCCGCCCACTATTAAATATACCGAAAAAAAAAACCGAAAATAAGGTCCGTTTGCCCAACGTCACATACGTATATATATATCTTTATATGTTTTTTGAATAGTACTGTTTATAAAATTTATTTTGACTTTTCAAAATGAGTGTGTATATATTTCTTGTGTGTAATGCGATCAATTTACCCTGGAATTTTATTTCCCCGTGCACTCGCAGCAATAATTAAAATATTGTAAGGCATATCAAACGATCCCCGTTTTGTAATTATACCGCCGTTAAATCCAATGCGCCTTTTGCTTAAAATATGGATGAGACGACAAAATTGGCTTCTTTAATGTACAATATATATATCCATCTATATGTGTAATGTATGTATGTATGCACCAACCAACCATTACTGACGACTTGTTTTAGGTCATCGATTACGTTGCCCAGTACGTGGTCTCTATTCGAGGACTCGCCTATTTCATCGGTTATCAATCCTACGACATATGTAGCCATCCCACTACCCAGTAGCATCTGTATAATAGATCTTAGGCCCCAAATACAACCGACGGGTCGCGACGCTGTCTTTCTTAACCATCAGTAGAGTCGGGAGCGGCGTAATTAGAGGTAAATGCAATCCGATCTTGTTGGAGTCTGTATTCATGTGCCTAACAATTATGTTTGGGCTGGTCGCAGGGTCTTGTTTGATGTCCTCCGGTACAGAACAGTATCGCCGCCTCACACCCCTCTCCCGTTGACTCTGCGCTTGCTCAATGGTCTCATCAAACAGAACCCGCATTTAGACTTGTTTCAATATTCTATGGAAGCGGTTCGCAGAGCGACAATAAATATTCAAATATTTGAGTATTTTTTTGTATATTTTTTTCCATTGTAAGTTGTCAAATTGTAAGGGGCTCTTATCAAATTGGTGGGTGCACTGTAAAGCCTACTCAGATTATAATTAAATAAATAAAATAACAACCTTTACAACCTTTAAACAACCTTTTAAACTTTCGAATTTTGTATACATTTTATATTCTAAATCTGGTCTGAACGCGTATAATAAAGAATTTAGTATAATATATAAAATCTTTGGCAGACAACAAAAAATCTAATGACTCATTTCTAAAGGTTTTTTAGCCTGAACTTTTAAAAAAAAATGTTTTAAACTCCACGATAATCTTTGGATCGCTAAATATTTTAGTGACAAACCAACCGCCTTCCCTTAGAAAGTTTGTGGCTAATTTCAAAGCACTTAATGTGAGACATGCTTGCTGGTAAGCATCGTGGAGCTAGTTCAAAACAATATTGGGTACTCCGTCATAACGGAGTCTTGGCGTCATTGCACTGGACCGGAGGACATCCCATTTATTCTGTAATAGTTTGGCACAAAACATATCTTTTTTCGAAGGCGACTGTTTTATAAATGTAACTAATTTCGCGAGACAAGTCAAATTTTCTTGAATGAAACCGGACGCTAAAGCATGAAGTAATTAATATACCACATTCTTCGACAGTTTTTGAGTTGTTAGATACAAGTAAACAGACGTTTGTAAATTTTATTTTAATAACATTAGCTGTTACATGGTGTACATAATGTTTACCATATTCTTCTTTCTATATAATCTGTATAGAACCTTTTTTATTCTTCAAATACTGGCAGCGAACTTAGCAGCAAATAAGAATATATTATATTTTTTACGAAAGTGTGTTCATTGTCAAACTTTGATATAAAAGTTTACATATTATTAATAATTCTTATCAAATTCTCTTATAGATTTATTTTCTTAGACCTCAAATCGTCCAATATTGTTATATATTTTTTCGAGAATTATTTACGCAAAAACGGATAAAATGTCGGCCGAAGTATCCATTGCAGAAGTACGGACTGAACAGGCCGAAGTTCTCTTTAAGAATGAAATCGATGATAGCTCTGAAGAACCCATAGAGGAATGGTCTTCCCTTATACTGACAACCCACGAAGATAATATGAAGCGAATCCTTCACACGAAAGGTCTCTATGATCCAGGAAGCGGCGAACTGTGCGAAAAGTATATAGTCCAGTCAGACAGTTCAGTCCTCAGGCATCCGTACTACAGCTATCCAGCCGTTGTTAACCCTGGCATATTAGAAGCATTGCAGGAACCAGAAGAAGCTGTCATATATCCTGATGATGGTCAGGCGTTGTACCTAGCGATTTGCAAAGAAATGGGTCAATTTCCTGCCAGACTTTTTCACAGAAATTTACTCGAGGAGATAATTGACTTGAGATATTACTGTGTAAATCCTAATGGTGTTCGCGCAATGGCCACGGCATTACAGTGTAATACAACGGTCAAAACTTTCAATTTAACGGACAATTTTTTAACCAATGACGCATGCTACCATCTAGGTCAGATGCTCAAATCGAATTCCTTCTTGTACGAGCTTAATTTATCTGGATGTAAAATAGGTTCTGATGGTGCAAGGCGGTTGTTTGCTGGACTACCTGATAACAAGACACTGCGTGTCTTGAATCTGAACAAGAATGAATTAGGAGACAGCGGAGGCGAACTTCTAGCTCAATCAGTTTCCAAAGGTATCTGCGTACAACAATTGTATTTGAGCTACAATAATCTCGGTTCTGAAACTGGTATTGCCTTGGCAGAAGCATTTGAAACTCACAATAAATTTACAAATTTGGACCTATCGTGGAATAATTTCTATACACCAGCTGGAACGTACGCTTTACTATCTCGTCTGTCAGAGAACAACGATTTTCAAGAATTGAACTTGTCCCATAATTCACTTAATGGTCCCCGCGTCGGTGCCGCTCTAGCGAAAATTTTGTCGGCTTCTAGTTTACGCCACTTGGATATTAGCAGCAATAAATTACAAGGTGACGCCGTGACTATTTTTTTAAAAGCCTTACACAAACCGAAGAAACTAGTCAGCTTAAACTTATCATTTAATCCGATGACGCCTGGTGATGCTTTAGCAGTAATTACAAAGATGACAAAACCAATAGTCAAACTGCAAGAGCTCATAATGGAAAACATAGCCGTAGATGTTGAGTTTTTGAATACATTAAAGGAAGTTAAAACGATGAAGTCTAGGAAAAAATTTGTTGTGACTTACGGATATGTTCTTTCAAGTTTTAAACCGGTGGGTCCTGATCTAAGAGATGTGTTGCTTAATCGAGCTGACTATTTGGCTAAGAAACCAAAGAACAAACCTGTGGATATAGCTCTACTGGTGCTGCAACTTCTAAAAGATAGTGATAATTTTATAATGGAAACCAAGACCTTTATGAGAGCCGTAAAAGGGTCAGGTGCATCATTGGATGATGACTTGCTAAATTCATTAATAATGACGTTCCCTGGACCCATTGTAGATAAATCGAAAACAATTGATATTACGCGTCTAGGAGATTACATAAAGAGGAAGTGGCCAGATCGGAAGTTACCGCCGACTCCTCCACCAGAGCCTGAATGCGAACCTGAACCGAAAAAAACGAAAGGCAAAGGAAAAAAGTGATATTTGTGATTCGTATTTTATTTTAAGCTACGATTTAGATTATATAGTTAATTAATTAATAAAGAGATAGATTTTAATTGGTTTATTTATTTTTGAAGTCTAAGGTCTTTCTGTTAACCATTGACTGTGACATGATTGCACAAAGGTACGGTTCCGTGGCAGTAGATAGGTAACAGTTTTGGTAATTTTTATCCATCACACGTTCCTTTATTTGATTATCCTTTAAATTCGGGTGCTGGTCATGGTTCACCTGTTTAGTCCACCTGGGTGGACCACAAATTCTACTTACCCCCAAAGTACAATTGACCAAATGGCTAGTCTAAATTGCTTGGTGACTTTAGACCTGAAGCCACGCTGTAACCAAACTAACCTAACAGGTCGGTCGTGCGGTAGACAATTGCCTGCCCATTGCTATTTTAACTTCATCGAATGTCTTCGTTTCGGATTTTATCCCTTAAACAAAAAAACTTCGAGTATAGTTAGCTCTGTAAAACTCGCTGAGCTTCTTTAAATTTATCGATGAGACTAAAAATTAGAGTCCCAAGTTTCAATAGTATCAAAATGGTATCAAAAACAGCATTTCACAAATTTTGTTTCCTCTATTTTAAAAATACGTGTAAATATATTTTCTTGTTGAAGTCCAATGTTCCCATGGTCTTGTATCTTGCATCGTGAGGCTTGGCTGTTCTTCAGTAGTCTAAACGAGTGATTTACATCGCCGACACAAAGCGGGGTTCGCGACGCGTGTCCAATGTGGCACGATACGGCATAATTAATGAGACAACTGTATCGGCACATGTAAATAACCTTGCAGAGAATGCACGTTTTACTTGAACGATTAGTTGGCGAATTATGATTTACATATTAATAATGTGATTGTTTCCACTGTGTCTTACCACGTCATTTTTGGTTTTGCCGCTCCCTTTCGTCACTTCCTTTATTCTTCAATTAGAATACGTTGATTTTTCATGTTTAGTCAATATCTTTATCTAACGAAGGCATGTAAACAACTGCCTTATTTTTTAATTATAATAACCAAATAGAAATAATTCAATGAGCAGCAGAAAATACTGAAGGGGCAGCAAATCGATGGCAACAAATTTAATGGTGGGTTAAGGTTCAGGTTCTTTGGTAACAATAAAGAAACAATAGTGAAGCGTGACTCCTTCGACTTTGTAAGATTTTTTTTTACAATTTATCGTACACACATAACATGAAACAAATAAAAAGGAAGAAAAGGAAAAGATATACAAAAGGCACGCTTATCTCCTGCGGAGATTTCTTCCAGCAGACCCGGGAAAGTTAAATATAGGTCAAGACAGAAAGGCAGGCGTGGTGTATACCGTTTTGTATAATTATTTAATAGTACAATAATATTAACAAAATACATATACAAATATACATTTATATACATATACAATACATATAACTTCCTTTCCTTTCCTAGTAATTTAAAATTATCTTATTTATTCAAAAATAATTTGTTTTCCTCCTCACTTAGTACTTGTTGAAATATAAGTCATAACGAAATAGAGCCGATGATGATTTTGTTATGATTTATGATTTTTACACTCTTTATCGTTCAGTACTTCTTACAATAGCATAAAGCTGTCAAGCAACGCGTTATGTTTCCTCTTCCTTCGCCGTTCGTGCGCTAACCTATGAACACAGCCAATCCCGTGGACGCGATACAGAAATCCATCCAATGCTCGCCCGAAGCATGGTGAAATGGAGTCGTGCTCCGACCACAGATACTCCGAACTCGCACGGTAGCGTGCGTCACGCAAGCCGCTGTCCTCTTTATTATTATTTATTGCTTTCCAATAATCTCTGACTAGATAATATGTTTAACAAAATAAAATGTGTCGGGCCGACATTCTTACACCATAACAGTGCCGAGTGAGATGTTGCCAGAGCTACAAGATTGTGACTTTAATGGACTTTATTCTTTACGATTTGAAAGTAGTACCTACATATAAGTCTGAAGCATAAGTATATTTTCAAAGCTAATCTATGATAGGAATACATTTTGGATTTAACAATTACTTCCATGGCCATACTATTATATTATTTTATAGTAAGAAGCTGACAGACGAACAGACTTTCCATCCAGTGGTAAATGGATACTGTCTCACAAAGACACTAACAATACAAACTTAACACCAGTCAAAAATGACAAACATTGACGTGTACGAATACGTACCTCGTCACTCATTATTCTTCACGGATATTTGTATGTATTGCGGTTACCACCAAATGAGCTGTTTACTCGTCTACCACTTTTTTTCTATACATATAAAAAATGTATGCATGCCCTCAAATTCATGGTAAAGAATCTAGTAATATGACTTAATTTGCCGCCATATCAACGTCCAGATAGGGCCCAGGGATCGTGGAAGTTCAATAAGTTTTGTCTTTTGCTAATAAACTTTATAATAACAACGACCATTTCTGTTTCAGGTAACTTTCACATCAATAACGCCATAAAAGTACGTAGAAAGTCGCACTTCAAATCGCCACGAATCATAAAACATAGGTGCGTTTCGATTAAGCTCACAGTACAAATAAAAATATAGTAGGAATACTCCGCTTCATTCACGAAATTATGATGCCCGATTGGTGTACCGTAGCATACCATCAGCCTGCGTTTCTCCACTGCTGGATATAGGGCTCTCCTAAGGACCGCTACCACACACGATCTTCAGTTCTTCTCACCCAGCCTCTAGTGGCGACATTCTTCAATTATTCAGTTCACCTGGCAGGAGGACCTCCGAGGCGTGGAACAAGAGTGTAGTTGTCTTGTTCTTCAAACGATTGGTATATATAAGCTGGCAATTTGTTTAGTGAATAAACACGGACAACACCCGCTGTTCCTTATTAAAATCACTTGCATGAATCACCGGTATTTGTCAATCATCAAGATTGATGAATGTCGCTATGTCCGTAGTTGCACTGTCTACCTTTAGGGCTGTAAAAAAAGACTTATTTCAAGGGGCAGCAAAAAAATACTAAAACAGCAAAATAAATAATTTTTGAATAACGAAAGTAAATAATTTTAAATTAGGTCGAGGCCACACTTGGCAACAGTTTGCGACAGACTGTTAGCGCCCAATACTATTTCAAATTGATCGTTCACACTACACATACAGTATGCAGTTTTCGGCAAATTTGCTCTTGTTTAGTCAGCAGCTAATTTGCTGCGTACTGACCGAAAATACGCTCGCAAACTGATTCAGTTCAAACTAACAGGGTAACAAGTTAAAGGGTGTACCCAATATTCTTTTCTTTTTGTCTTCTTCTAATGCTTCCATGATAGCCACCAACTCAATTATATCTATAATCGATAGAACACAACTATTCCTCTCGGCACACGGATGTCAACTGAAATAGTCATTTCATACGACTACGACTCCCACGATAGCTTGTTAGCGCTCGGCGGCATATTTGCTACAGTCTGCATATTTGCTCAGTAATCAGCTAAGAGTCGGCCCACTAACAGTCAGCCGCAAACTGTTTGCCAAGTGCAGTCTCAACCTTACCATAAATTACATCACCGACGACGGAGTCCCACGAAGCGGGATTCCTACTTCTTTATTGTCACAAGAGAACCTAAATCCACTCATCATTCAATTTGCTGCCCGTTCAATATTTTCTGTTGCTCATATAATTATTTCCCCAAAAAAGAAATGTTCTACACATTAGGAATTATCAATTAGAAGTAGGAATTATCAATAACAATTATCAAAAAATGATAGAAACCTTTAGGAGAACCATGCAGGCCTGCCAACAATTTCTTAGTAGCTTTCCTGCCCTGTATTTGCAGATTGTCAAACACATAAATAATTTTTGTAACAGTACATCTATCCTACCCTCGCATCTATAGCTTCTTAGCTAACCGTAATGTAAATGCTTGATGTTTGAGTTCTATTTCGCAGTTTGAGTGTAGTTCCCTTACTGTTCCTTCTCTATACCTGACTAGGATCGTCCAGTTATCAGTGCATCTTTAGTGCTTCTAACCAATTCACCCTGAGGCTGTGTTTAGGTTTACTTTATTGACCAATCCGTTGAAAGCCTGGCTTGGTGGTTATTTAATCTTTGTGTGTTGCGTTTATCTCTATACCTATTTCGATAGCGTGGCCTGATTGGGTATAACTTGGACTCAGATTTTATTATGATAAGTGATACAAAAAGACTGCGATGGAAGAACTTTGTTGCAGAAGCGGACTGTCATTAATATTTACTTTGAATGTTGATCCTTTAAAGCGAAGAGCAGTGTCGCAAAGGAGAGATGCCTGTACGAGTACTTTTCGTATTTCGTGTTAAACACTAGATTACAAGAGAGCCAGATCATCTCTTTCTAGCGAGGGTTTGTTAATTGCCACTACAGAAAAATACGTCATTGTTCTATACTGCTGTCTTCTTTTTCTAAGCCCTTTATCTTAGTTATTTTTCAAGATATTTCGATATTTTTTTTGCAGATTGAATTACAAGTATAGTATATTAAATTACTTAATTATATGTAATGTTATTAAAGTGAAGGGACCTTTTTGTCGAGATGGACTTTGCTTAAGATTTTCTAACTTAAAATTCATGACGCTGTTTTAATGGTGTCATGTTGAAACATCTAATTGTTTTGTAACATAAACATTAACTAGAACAAAATAATAGGGTCCCTTTCTTCAGACGTATTAACATAACTTTTAATACATAAAATCTTCAATCTTATCATCGTTTGTATACTACTTTCCTCTTATTCCAAATATGTTACTGCTTTTGTAACTACTCTCTGTGTATTCTGTGTAGATTGATGATATGTATGTATTTTTTTATGAACGAAGGCGGCAGACGAGCATACAGTCCACCTGATGGTAAGTGGATACTGTCGCCCATAGACATCCACGATGCATGCCAACATCAGTCTAGAATGACGGACGTTAGCACGCACCCGGATGCGCAGCCTACCTTTGGAGATATAGGAATGGATTTGGGGAAAAGTTTGGGAAAATGGGGAAAATGAAAACACGTACGTACATTAGGGAAATAAGATAAAATGGGAAATACAGTACATTTCAAAGTAGTCTTCTGTGAGAGATATTATGATAAGTGATACAAAAAGACTGCGATGGAATAACTTTGTTGTTATTCCATAACAACGTGAAATAACGTGGCCAGTCGAGCGGGCCCAGCTGGATTGGATTGGATTGTATGCTGTCTGGTCTTCCAATTTAATGAATAAATAACTAAATCAAATAATGCCGTTTCCTGCTTTCATTACTTATCTACAAACTTTTATAAATAAATAAAAACCTTCAGTCACAAATCTAAATTGTCCAAGCAATACAGAAAATGTAAAATTTGGTCAGTAGAAAGTGTTTCGAGTGGCGCCGCAGTTGCGTGGGCGCACTGATTAGGAATTCGCGTTTCGTACCTTTTCCACACGGACAGACGTGTTTACACTTTTACTTTTTGTGTTTATATATCTGTCTTATTTGCACACTATTTATCCGTCGAAGGCGAAATTGTTTTAATTAGCTGTTTAGTTTTATCTGGAGGACTCGACATTGATGTATCTATCTCTCGTAGTAGATTACAAAAATTTATCTTTAACTATACTTATACTATAGTATAAGTATAGTATATAATTTATTATTATTATAGTAACCTTATTGCGATGAAAAGATTTTACATTATATGTCTAACTTGGGCAACAGTCACTATGAGGGTAATCAAATAAAAATTTTATTACCACAAACATTACGCACGGATAACATTTTAAAGTTTAATAAATCATTTAGGCCATAAGGCCACAAGAATTCAGTCCTGTTGAGGCAATCAGGTTTTTTAGTCGGTAGGAGTCCGACACTACCTGGTACCACCTAGGCTGGCCCAGCCAGACTAGATGGTACCAGGTGTCCTATGCAGGATTTTTCCTGATTGTCTCTCCTAACAATTTTAATAATAATAATTAAATAAAAACCCAACTTCACTTGTCCAGTTACCGCCAAAAAGTAAACTATGCAATGTTTGAAAGCTACAGCTTTCCAATACATATATACTTGTATACTAATATAATAAAGAAGTAAAATTGTGTGTTTGTATTGTGTGTAATTGTGTGTGAAGTAAATAGTAAAAGTTGGGGGTAATCTCTGGAACTACTGAACCGATTTCAATTTTTTTTTCACAAATAGGTAGCTACATTATCCGTGTCTAATATAGGCTATATTTTATTTTGAAATTGTGAAAAAGAAACTTATAAACCGAAGCGAAGCGAGAGCGGGTCGCTAGTATTCAATAAACGGAAATGTGCACTAAAATTACACCGTAAAACATCTGGACGACCTTTGCGCAAAGATTTTTATTTTTAATAAGGATAAGTCGACTGTTCACTTTTAAAAACAGAAAGTACGGCATTAAACTCGCATTGTCGGTGATTTCATATTAATAAATCAACACAAAATAATGTTGCCATTAAATAAAATGGTTTAAAATTTAACGATTTATAAGAAGTAAATTCGGTTCTTATCAGATGTGATTTTACGCCGACCCAATAAGGGTTGTATGAGAGGCTGTATAGCCAATTTACGAAAACGCCACGGGCGATAACTTTACGTCGTCAAAGGTGTTTCTGAATGGCTTTTAGGTTCAGTAACATTAAATTGGATTGGAAGCACTGTATAATCAAGATCGTATTATTTTACTTTAAACCAGTGCTTCGCAAGCAGTGTGCCGTGAGACGATGCTAGGTGTGCTGCAGTGTAATCAGGGAGTTGTAACTAAGGGCACGAGCGTGACAAACATCCAGCGGTGTTACACACTTTTCAGTGATTTTTTTACTCTTTAATTGCTAAAATTTAAATAATAATAATTACATTTTATCAATTAAAAAGTAAACTTTTATTTCCTTTAAAAGTTAATTCTTTTTTAAGGGAATTTAAAAGATATTGTTTATTTAACTTTATTATCAAGTAAAGAATAATTTTAAACAAAAATAAAAAATATTACATACATTCTTTTTTTTATCTCCATACCTTTAGTTATTTTTTTAGATATCCCGCCGAAATAAGTGTGCTGCAGGAGAAAAAAGGTTGTAGAGCACTGCTTTTAACTCTTCTGGTATTTTATATTCTAAATCTGGTCTAAAGGCGTATTTATGTTTAACCTTTTATTTCTACTCGACGTTTCCTCTTCTGGTATTCCATGAAAGACCAAAAATGGAGTCCAAGTCACTCAGTAACCGTAACCAGCCTTTTTACCCTGCAGATCGTCATGCACATTGTCATATGTATGTGGGAATGTGTGGCCTTAAAATGGCACGCTAGCCAAGCGGGTTTTCGAGTTAATTCTTGGAGAGGTGGTGTTGTTTCTCAGGGCGTGTGGTAATGGTTTTGTAATTTTAGTCGCCTTTTACGACACCCAGGAGACGAGATTGGGTGGAACTATTCTAAAACCCGGCTTTGTGTGGGGTTGCTACCAGGGTCGCTGGTGCTGTCAATGAGATGTCTTACGTATTGTATAACAAACGAGTCTCCCGTCAGCAAACTGATACATCAGTTTGGCGGAAATTCTTACAGGTTATTAATTATGTTAGTTATATCATTAAAAAAATAAACAATCTAATGATTGGTCCTTAAACAGGGAGTGAACATTACGACCCCATGTGGGTACATTTCGAAACTAAAAGGAACCAATACTTATTCGGTGCCGATTTATTTTATCTTCCGCTTTTCTGTAATATCTGCCGCTGCACCAACTTGCACCAAACAATGTTTTTTTAAAGACGAAATCGCAGACGTGCATGCAGTCCACCTAATGGTAAGTGGATACTGTGTATCACGAATGTCCATAGACATTCGTGATACATGCTAAAATGTGATATTAGTCCAAAATGACAAACGTTGGCACGCCCCCGGATGCGCTGCCTACCTTTGGAGATATAGGAATGGATTTGGAGAAAGGGTTGGGAAAATGGGGAGGGATAGGATGGGAATGGGCTCTGGCACATCTCACTCACTACCGAAACACGTACGTATATTGGGGAAATAAGATAAAGTGCGGTACATTTCAAGGTAGTCTTCAGTGAGAGAGGGGTAACGTGGCCAGTCGAGTGCGCCCAGCGGCTGTTGGATTGCAGCGTGCACTCTCCCCCCTCATTAATATATAATTGTTTAAAGCATATCTTATTGTTTCTGAGTATTGTTTCTGAGTACAATAAAGCATATCAAGCATAACATTTTTGTATAATTTTCGCCTTTATGTCGACGCATTAAATTCCTTTATTTTCACACTTAAAACCATCCGATTCTAGCCTTTAGTACTAATGCATTAAGATTGATATGAGTTACCTGTTACATACCGTAATACTATCCTCGAAACCTTACAGTTTAAAGCAGTGGTGGTCGTATCGACCCAAAGAACAAAAAGATGCAGAGTTACGATGCAATTACGACGAAAAATGTGCGACAATGCTCATTGACTTCAATTAAAACATTCTTGGAATACGCTTTTTCGTTAAAATGGTGAATGGTCAGAATGATCAATCAGAGAAACAATTCTCTGATGGTCATTTTGATTTTGGTTTAATCTCAACATTCCCAACGTCCAAGGCGGCCCGCGCCGGTGACGGTGTTCAACGCCTCAGAGCATGCAATAAATTTGTATATAATAAATATATCTTACGTATATATACTATCTTATTATATATGTATAAGTGATTTGGATTAGTCGAATAACGAAAAATTTCCAAGCTGTCATTTCTTCGAATGACTTGGTGGAAATTAGTTCCAATCATCAAGGTTTTACTTTATCTAATGTTTAATAACTCATAGACTTTAGCCTTTACATAAAGTGACGTACTGAAACTATGCCAATTGAGTGTCAGTACAAGCGACATATACACGCATATATAGTCATAGTATGCCGGTCGATCCCATTACGACCTACGACCAATAGCAAAGTTTTTAATCACTCTTAAATTCTTACGCGGACTGCTTCAGTTTGTTGTTCGTTGACACAACCTCTGTATGTAGTACAATGTAACCAGACCTGTCAGCGTCTACTGCTGGATGATGGCACATTGTCTTGTGCATGAGAGATACATGACCTTAAAACATCTATATAGTATATGCTATATTACTTTTCTTTATGTCGTATTGTAAAAAAGGCAATTAGTTGACATGACATCAAATTGAATAAGGCAAAGAGTTACAAAAAGTGCCCCCCCCCTCCCCTCCTCCCGCCACGCTATACCAATTTAGCCAGCCGTTGTAACTAATGAATTGAGACATTTTTCTTCGCAACACTATCGATCAATCCGCCAATTTGCAATTATCGACCGCTGTGGGGTCCATGGACCGATGCTATAGGAATATCGCGTCGTAAAGGCTGCCTTACACATGACAACATTCTACAAAACTGTTTTTTGTTCGCATACGATCAATCGCTGCGCCAGTATTCAATTATCAACCGCCGTGGGGGCTACGAATCGAGGTGATGTATCACATCGATCTTGTAAGGGCTGCCTTACACACAGCAACATTCAACTTCGATGATCCATTTTTCTTTGTTTACGATCGATTGCTCCGATAATTTCCAATATTAACCGCTGTGGGTGTATCATATTAATCTTGTAAGGGCTGGGCTGCCTTACACACAACATTCAACACGGGCTATTTTTCTTTACACATCATCGATTGCATTGTCAATTTCCTTGTTTGATTTATTTAATTGTTCTATAGACTACAGATCCATTTGATACGTTATAAAGACTGCCTCTATTTTTCTCAAGAACCAACATTTTTTTCGCACACGATTGCTCATGATCAATCGGCAAATTTGCAGTTCTCCATTACTGTGGGATTCAACTGATCAATGTGATTAGCACGATTACGATGAAACATTAAATCTCAGGCACCGTAATTTTCAACCAGAAAAAATCACAAAATTCTGGTAGACTTTTTATCTATACTGATTGATATCTATTGGCACGTACTTATTTGATCCGATGTTTGTGTAATCACTTCGTAACAATGTTCATGAATAATGTTGGATTGTTGACCAGTGTGTATCAACCTTAACAGCAGTCTGAGTTAGGTCAGCGCTCCGTGTTCTAGTAAATATATTGCCAGCAACCAAGAAACATGATTAGCTTATTGTTAACCCACTGTTTATTTATTTACACTGGAAAGGGCCCGTGAAGGATCGGAATGTTATTGCAGTTCATTATCCAGGATTTGTATTGAAGGTCTCCCGCAAATGGATTGAGGCTACAATAATATTTCAGTTTCATATTGAATGCGTAACCATTTATAATGTAGCTCTTTAGTTTACTTTCCGAGGTAAAGGTCAAATACTTGAATTTGCAAGAGTATTACGGACAGTTTACTGTCTTCAGGGGGTCTACTCTGATGATCTACTTCGAACTTCGATCGGGCCCGAAACTTCGGAAGTGTAACCGAAGTTTCGGGCCCGATCGAAGTTCGAACGAACGAATTACTACGAGTATAACCCTACCCTGACTTTCCTTCGTTCGGAGCTCTATATGTCGGGTATCTCCGATATATAGGGGTATTTATTGATTATCTTTATATTTTATAGAATTAATCCATCGTAACCTTAACCAGCCCTTTTAGTATTCACTGCTGGGACATGGGCCTTCTCATGCAAATTGTCTTGTACATGAAGGATGTGTGGCCACGCTAACCACGGGGTTCGCGAGTCCACTCTTCTAGAGGTCGTGTACCTCAGGATAACTACAATCTTGTTATTCCTTTATGTGTTTAAAATTAATGTGTAAATGGCTCCCATCCGTCATTACGACTCTACTCTAGACTACTCTAGCGTCTTGTACTGTCCTTGAATAAGTTCAAACATTTCTTATTCTCGTCTTTTTCTAGTCCATCAAAACAGTTCCTTATGTGTTTAGATAGGTGTGCATGTGTGTGTAAATCGATCCCGTCCGCCATTACGCCGCTGATTACGTATCGCGATGATTAGGACGCGCACGAGCATCGTACAAAAGCGCCGACGCGGGATCTAATCCTGCGCTGGGATTAGAGATCATTTCGTTGGGACCACGTCCCACGGGACGCCCGTTCTGTTAAGCCAGCTGCATAAACTTGTATAGGCTATGTTTCTGATACAGCACAAATGATTTCAAGAAGACAGTGTCATTCAAATTCATTTCTTTATAGCTTAATATATTTAATCCAATGGTACCGTCAAGTACCCATTACCTGCAAGGATCGTGGACTGGCATCGTGAGTGTCGCCGAACTGTTTCGCCTCGCGAGAGACACGGCAAAATATTCGGAGTTGATTGCCGACCTCCACTAGTTGGAGAAGCACTACCTACAAGAAGAAGAAGAATGGTATGGACTATCAGCCTATGTCCCTCCACCGCTGTATATGGGCCTCACCACCACACGTAATCTCCTGCTCTTCTCATCCAACCGCCATCGGTGAAGTTGTTCAAGTCTTCGATCCACCTAACCGAAGGGCTATAGTTGGTGCATGTTATTAAATCACCATTTTTTTCTTTTCAATTTACCTACAGGTATGCAAAATTATTAAAATTGAGATTAACAATGGCATTACCATACCATATCATATCATCAGCCTGTATCTCTCCAATGCTGGGTATAGGCCTCTCCCAAAGCTCGCCACCAACACACTCTCATCTAGCCACCACTGGTGAACTTCTTCAAGTCGACGGTCCACGGCTCGGAGGTCGTCCTCAATGCGCCTGGAACAGACTACTAATAAAATTATGCGACTATTGTGTATGAGTTTCTACAAAGATTTTAATGACTCATCAACCTCCTCTTTTGTAATATTGTATAATAAAAGATAAATTACAAAAGATACACGTGATGCACTCACTATCTGCGCGTGCTGACATTTGCCGCGCACCTGCGCTTGCGCAGTGCACCGATGCTCCCGCGCTGATCGGTTAATCGCCCTTAATTAGGTTTAATGGCGCCCTTTTGTTATACCTCATCCATTGTTCTTCGCTTTTGGTTACAGTGTATACACCCGTGTTCGGTTAACGTGGGACCGCTTGCTCGTCCGCCCACTAGTATATAAAAAAAAGAAAAAAAAACAAGTAATACTAATCTCATAAATGAAGATCGTTCGAAACTCGTTTCAAGATTTGTAGCCTGACTTCGATTTGACAATACGTACTAGATATGTCATACAAGCACTCTAGGACAGACACATTAGAATCTAATAGTGTTCTTTGCTGAGCAGCTCCAGAATCATTTGATTCATATGTGTTTTGAGAATGGAACATTCTTATTACGTAGTCCTTAAATTTCAAATTTGACAATCTTCACTGCCCCTAGAAGTTGCCAACCAGGTTTCTTTAACAATAACGTAAGATGTGTCATCTAGTCTATCCCCATATCGATGGTCTTCAACAATGTTTTAGAAGATCGTTCGTATTTCTCAAAACGTAACTTATAAATTCTTATGTTATTATAAAACAAGATGTTTCGCAATGGATGTAATAGACGTAAGTCGTGATCGACCTTCGTCGGAGCGCCGCGTGAGAACAAACGTTGAATTGATGAATTTAACAGGTTACATGCGTGAACAGATGTGTTGTTTGCAAGTAAATTGCTTTAAATTACCAAGCTTCCAGATCAGAAACGAAGAGATTCGGCACGGGACCACAGTCGCCGATATAGCTCATGTAATTACCAAGCTGAAGTGACAATTGGCAGGTGATACCTGCCGAAACCCGTGTGAAGGCTTTAGAACAGCATCACTCCATCTCCCTGTGGGTGTCGTAAAAGGCGACTAAAGCCGCGGTCAAACAGCGGACGAGTCGGGACGGGCGCGGCGCGGCACGCGGCGGGGCGTGAGCGTGGCACAGGCGCGGCATGGCAATTTCCTTATTGTATCTTTCAAATGGGACGCGAGTCTAAAAATCAACGAAATTGTTCTTAAGTAATACTTGACCGCGCCTAAGTTTGTAATAAAATACAACTGCTCCGACAAATCCCGTCCCGCCGAGCAGAGTGAATATATGTTCTTACATTTAAAATTTTCACGGACTTGCTCATATAAACCTTTTTAAGCGTGTACAAATACCGACTATGAGCGGAGTACTAACTTGAAGCGCGTGAATAATCGCGAAAACCATAACACTCACCTTCTATAAACCGATATTATTATTTATTTAACATTTATAAATGAAAGGTACTTAGAGATAATTTCTTAGTGCCATAAAACTGTGTGAGTTTATCACGGCACTGCACATTCGCTTGAGGGTAGTTAGGTAAAATTGATACTTGTTTGATATCATCGTTTATTAATCGATAATTTTGTTAAAGCAATGTTTACTGCCGTCTGCCACCTTCTGTAGCTAGCGGCTCGAACCGGTTTCGTTTTATATTCGCACTATCGTTGTCATCTATAATGCTGCATCATACACCGGGCTACGCGTCCGCGTTGAGAGCTGCAATCAGTGCGCTTGCGTCCACTGTACAGATAGCATAATCGCTAATAATCAATCATTGTGAATCGATTTTTAGAGAAACAAATACGGTAATAATTCCCTAATTTCATCTGTTTTATATAAATATAATGAGATATACCACAAATTTTGAGGGGGAGAGTGCACGCTGCAATCCAATAGCCGCTGGGCGCGCTCGACTGGCCACGTCACCTCTCTCACACAGAAGACTACCTTGAAATGTACTGCATTTCCCACTTTATCGTATTTCCCTAATGTACGGTACGTGTTTCGGTAGTGAGTGAGAGGTGCCAGAGCCCATTCTCATCCCATTCTCCCCATTTTCGCAACCCTTTCTCCAAATCCATTTCTATATCTGCAAAGATAGGCAGCGCATCCGGAGGCGTGCCAACGTTTGACATTTTGGACTAATGTTGGCATGTATCGCGAATGTCTATGGGCGACAGTATACACTAACCATCAGGTGGACTGTATGCTCGTCTGTCGCCTTCGTACACAAAAAAAAACCTGATATACTGATATAAATATACCTGATTAATAGGCTCCTTTTAAATTAAATTACAGACTGTTATCTAATTTTATTGTAGGTACTGCATTTAAGTTTAATAACTTTTCTATCTTTCCTTCCTTCGCGTTGTAAAATTAGGCAAATTTTGTTCCTGTTGTTTGTGTTCGTTCTTATTAATTTACACTATTGTTTAACGTTGACCTGTGTGTAATTGAAGCACATATAGAAAAAGATTCTGTATTGCAATTTAGTTACTGAATGTTTTATATTTGTTTAGTAAGTAAGCCTCATAAAATAAATACATACTTTTTATTGAATTTGTTCATTAAGTAAATAAGCGTTATTATGGATGTTACCCTCATCGCATTATACACACTATTGTTCGCGGATTTGTTCCGGGGATTGGATGGAATTATAAAGTATGGGACGGGATGAATACATTATACTTATTACTTTATAAGTATAATGTAGTAATCACAAATACTATAAGGTCCACGCGAACGAAGTCGCATTTCCACCTATTTTATTTTATAAAATTAAGTTCGCTGCTAACGATACCATGTGGGGGTGATTGACCGCAGGTGAAGTCGGAACTGGATTGCTGTTAGCGTAATTATTTTCTAGACTCCTCTTTATTGTAATGATTTTATTAACTAGATACATTATCATAACAGAATTAACTAGATTGACCATACAAGCGAAACATATCATAACAATAGTCTATGTCTCTCCACTGCTGGATATAGGGCTCTCCCAAGCTTCACCACCATACGCGATCCTTCGCTCTTCTCATTCAGTCACTACCAGCAAATTTCCTGCGATAGTCGATGATAGTCAGTCCTGCGGCAGATATGACCTGTCCATATCCACTTCAGCTTGCTGGAAACCACTAATTTAAAATCCTTGTATTGAATTGCCCAAATTAGAAAATAACTGAAAGCATTTACGACAAAACAACCACATCGAGAGTATATGAAAATTCAATCAAAGAGCGTGTAATCACAGATAGGGCAATCAACCACCGATCAGACTATGCCTAACAGCATTCCTCAGCTAATTGACCGCTATTCCCCCTATATAAGGACAAATGGCTCTGATCCTGCGCCTGTAATGGTTACATAAAATCAGCTGCAATTCGTCACGCACAGCTTTGTAATACGATCGAACTCTTCCGCGTTCGAAATGGACACGATAAAATAGAAATTATTACGATACGCACAGGGAAGGACCTGTTTTAAGGAAGGTTTTAAGAGTCGATTTTAAAAGCGGAAATAACTAAATGGGCCATTTTTTTTTTATTACCTACTATTATAATAACCTTCGCTATTTACTTGCGTGGAATTAGAAAAAAAACGACTGTCAATCCTCTGTTGACGTGGGTAAATGATACCTGTTATATTGGCCAGCAGGCCAGCAGTCAGCACTAACTACCAGAATACTTACATAATTGGTGAATAGGATAAAGTGGGACCATACAGTGGTCTTCTGTGAGAGAGGGGTAAACTTGGCCTGCCGAGTAATGCCAGTTAATACTTTTTAATTGGTAAATAAGTGATCAGGAACACACTGACGGGGGTCAGCGAAAGTAAGCAAGGCTCTTACCCCCCCCCCCCCCATGCTAACGTAAGCATTTGTATAATTTTTACAAAATCTGTTCATGTTTTGTCATTTAATCAGAATCTACTAAATTTTGCCAAAAAACACGAAAGTAAATAAATAAATATTGCTGACGTATTAGCCATTCAGACCCCCCCCCCCCGTCCCCCATGTCATCAAAAATAAGCAAAGCAAAGACCAAAGGTGGGGGGGGGCCCCCACCATTGGTGCTTACATAATACTTGAACGGCCCCGGATTCAATGAATTTGTGAGCGTTTTTCATGCATCGATACTTTTTCCCCAGATGAAACACTGTTTTTTTTGCAAGATAGATAGTATTTTTAATCTTATCCAGCCTTTTCTTACTAGTGATTTTCTTTAACTCGTCCGAGGCGTCATTTCCACTCGAGGACTATCTATCATTTTCAGCCTTACGATAATTTAAACAAACCTTCTTGCGTTAGTAAACGACTTAATGTTAAAGATCATTTTCGGTGCTGTAATTGAATGAACATGTTTGTTTTACAACTTTGTGTACGCTTTTGGTACCACCTAACCGCCTATTGTATATATCGACGATGAGCTGCAAAGAAGTTTGCATTTGTTCCAGTACTCAATTGGTCACGATGTCGCTAAAAATATTCACGTAATATAAAAAGCATAATGAATGAGATATAAATGCTTTTGTTGTGTCAAACGCAACGACCACCGATGCGAGACATAAATTGTTTTGATATTTTTTCAAGATACTAAAAATATTATTCCAACTTACTACACAACGAACATCAAAGAGTAGTAAAACTTGACGTAATTGAGTTTCTATTTGTACTGAATATCCAGTCGGTACAAACCACCGCGAATGGATGTAAATTCGTACACCTTAATTTAATAGAAATAAGGGCTTTTACTAATATTTTGTATACCTCGATTTGCTGCGAGCTGTACATGAATACTGTTCGTATTCAGTATCGTACAATTAAGGCAGCATCGCCATATTTAACAATTAAAGCCGAGATAAAACTGACTAACTTTATACAAACCGATATAAAATTTTATATCGCAGTAATTGTCTTAAATAATCCACTTAATCCTTTGTCCTGTGTGAACGAAGATATTGCACTAATATAAAAATAATGTTGATTCTGTTCGTTTACTGTTTTGTCCATTTACTTATTTCTAATATCTATACATATAATAAAACTGTAGAATCAGCGTGTCTGTACATTGAATATATTTACCAACTCATTGGGGGCGATGAAGGAAGAGTATCAGAAAACAAAAAGACGATTTTAAAAATTTTTGTTTGTCTTTGTCTGTTCGAACACGCTAATCTCCAAAACTACGGAACGGATTTTCATGAGGTTTCCACAGGTTAATTAAGCTTAGCTTGGCGCTTCGAATAGGCTTTGTTTCATTGAAATCGGCTGACGGAAAGAAAAGATATCCCAATTTAGAGTTTAAAAACTAAAATTCGACTCGTACGAAGTCTGCACACTTCAATATGATTTCGGGAAGGTTTTAAGGCAATTGAGAAGACAGTCCACCTGGAGATAAGAGGATACTGTCGCTCATATACACACATCCGCGATACATGCCAACATTACTCCAGCATGACAACGTTAGCACGCCCCGCTCTGCTTACCTTTGGAGATTTGGCACTGGATTTGGAGAAAAGTTTAAGGAAATGGGGAGGGATAGTATGAGATGGGTATGGGCTCTCACAGATTTCACTCGTTACCGAAATACGTCCGGTCAGCAACACGCTAATGTACCCAAAACCATTGAAAACTAGCTCTTATTAGTAGCAAATTAAGGTACTCATGGGTATAGTTTGACCTGTTGCGTACATGTACGTACGTACATTCGGAGAAAATTCACTATTAATAATACTCATATCAAATGTGTATGAGTAAACACACATTGAACTTTTTACTGAATTAGAAAGAAAGAAATGTGTAATTCAGTATCTTTTTAATTGGGAAACATGACCGTGTTTAAGAATGTTCATTCCATTTATCAAACATGAACCGTTTCCATCTCGTCTGCCGTAATTATACCGAGCGTATGATGGGATACAAATTAACAAAACCAAAAAAGGAGTGCGCAGGAGCATCCTCACTCTCGCTCACTGCGGCCGCGCCGCCCAAACCCTGTCCATTACAAAATTTGCATATAAATTTTATGATCACGCGCACGACTGAAAGGAAAAACGGCGTGGAACCTTATTTATCGGTTCAGTTCCACTCGATTCACTTTCATTTGACGGCATCTGGATATAACGAGCCATTAACGAGTTTTTTAAATTACATTTTACGTAATAGGGGGCGGAGATGAGTCGTAGTAGACTAGTCCTAGTAATTTGGTAGACTAGTTGACAATCGAGCGCACATTCCATTCGATGGTAAGTGGATACTGTGTTCGATGGTAAGTGGATAATGGTAAGTGGTAAGTGGATACAACAGTTTTTAGAAATTTTGTCTGTCTGTCTGTCTGTATGTTTGTACACGCATCACGCAAAAACTACTGCATGGAATTGAATGCAGTTTTCACCGATGTATAGGTCTAACTTAAAATATAGGCTCCATTTTACCGCAGGAAAATATCTTATTCCGATTAAATTTAATAAACCGAAACGAAGTGAGGGCGGGTCGCTAGTACAAAATAAAGTGATAGATAAGGCATTACTTTTAATATTTAATACTACGCAATTTTCTAGTATTAATTATTTTTTACTTTATCTTTCTTGCTTATTTTTTGAAACGTCTGTACGTTATAAGTTTGAATTTTCACTTTGTATCAGCACAATAAAAAGTATTGAACCTTCGCCATCTTTGTTTTGTATCCTCTTAAAGGGGTTTTTAACGTCACTACACCACGTATCGTGCGGTTTGATCGACTAGGCCCAAGGATCGGGTTCCTTGTACAGACTTTGCTTTTTTTTTAAATTTTGCACTCTTGCGGTCGGCAAAGGAAGTTTAGTGTTATGACGTAGGGTCTTTTAACGTGCACAGGACCTGTGGTTTGTGATATGGATTACTGTTCCCATGTCGTTATCGTTTGTGGCGGTTATTATTTTTCTTTTTCTTCTGTGCTCCGTCACACGGGACTTATTCTGATCGTAATTGGCAACAATTGCTTATGATAAAACCTTCATAGTTTGGTAGCGACTGTGACAATATTTTCTTATAATTATTATATCAAATGTGACTAATTTCGTGAATAAATGAAATTAGCACAAAAGACGAATAAATAAAAATTCTTTATTACATTTTTTATTTTCATTTTCCGAGGACCTGTGTGTCCTATAGTGAGGACTTTATAGGTTGTTGTGGATTTTTTATTATAATTATAATAATACACTTTGTTGTATAAAAATAAACAATACATAAATATACAACAAAGGTATTTAACACAACAATGAAAAAATATACAATTGGCGGCCTTATCGCTTAAGGGATGTTTTCCAGGCAACCATAAGATATAGATAATTTATAAAAAAAATTAATTAATCCAAAAGCAAGATCCAATGTTTTTTTTATAGAAAGAAGGTAACAGACGAGCAGATAGTTCACCTTGTGGCTTACCAACAAGTATCCACTTAGGATACTGTCGCCTGTGGACATCAGTCCACAATGACAAACATTGGCACGCCTCTGGATCCACTGCGTACCTTTGAAATATTTAAGAAATGGATTTGGATTAAGGGTTGGGAAAATTGAGAGAGATAATATGATGGGGTGGGATGGGAATGGATTCTGGCATATCTAACTCACAACCGAAACACAACCGGGGAATAGTATGATGCGGTGGGATGGCAGTGGATTCTGGCATATCTAACTCACAACCGGGGAATAGGATAAAGTGGGAAATGCAGTACATTTTATATTAGTCTTCTGTGATCGCCAAGGTCATTTGTTGCTATCGGCATCTTAATGCAGCCGTCTCAGACATGCCCACACTTCACATGCCTAACGCCTACATATATGTATTGGCATATACATTACGAAACCTCAATAGCAATTCGTCAGTACGATAATTATCACAGTTCATAGTGCAAGGGTTGTGTGCGCGCGTGCGCAGCGATCACGCACACAAGATCAGATCGCGCTGTCATTGGAATTGTTTACGTTATGTAATGTAACGTCATTTAAATGATCACGATACTGTAAATAGGCTATAGTAGAGAATCAATGAGACTCTTACTTTCTTAAAAGTAAACCTTAATGTCTACGTATTATGGTTTACTCTTCATAAAGTTGTATGTCGGTTTGGGTTTTATCATGGATATGGAATCAGATCAAGGTATGAGGGATTAGAAGAGCATTGTGGTATTATAGTATGAAAAATATTTCTATAGTAAATATATATGACGTTATTTGACAAAAAGTATCTTTTTGCTGATTCTACTTTTCCAGATATGTATTTAAACTTTAGTGAAATTTTTAAACATTTTTTTTATAGCTTTATTTTAAAAATCATATCTTTGATCATGTTTCTATTTAATCAGACGCTTGAAACGACGTTAACGGCTTCTTCGTGGACATTGTTACGTGGACGCTTTCCAAACGGGAGGCGGGTTGTCGAGCACTCTCAGAGGTGGTTTCTCAGTGCTTGGTAGCATTTGCGACACCCTCAAGCAACCCCATTGTGGGTTCTAAAGCCAGCCGACACCACATGACAGCTTATTTTTCTCTCTTTTCTTTTCCACAATCAGTCGACCAACGCGACCATTTTTGGAGGAGCTCCTTGAGTATGAACTCTACTCGAGCCACTTGTAACTCCTTTCCGAAGTCGAATATTCTTCTGCGCTTGGTGCATGCTTCCCATAATGTCCTCGGATTTCCGAGGATCTACGCTCGTATATATATTAAATTCCTTTTCACCAATTCAAAATTAAATAGATGTCAATGCTATTATTTATTTTTGTTGACTGTACTTTAAAGTGAAACTAGTAGCGGGACATGTTGCGACCAATTTTTGAAGTCGGGAGACACGTTGGCACTATTTTAAATAAATATAAAAAATGGAGCCAGATTCGAGAGACACAATGGGAATATTTTACACTGCACTCTAGGAATACTAAATAAATGTTTTTATTCGAACTGATTCTAGGACAGGGATAGTCTGAGCATTATGTATGTATAGTATGTATGCTATTCCGATTTTGATAAATGACATGTCAGAATACTTCCAACGATCTCGAATGACAGAACTGGGTGGTCCACCAACGTCAACGATGAAAAATTGTAACGTTTAAATGGAGTAAGAGGTACTTTGACGACGAAAGTACGGTGGTGTGGGAACGCGAGTCTACGGTGAACAAATCCCACCTTTGAGCCACTAATTTTTTAGACCGGATTCATAATAAAAAAATTACGTAGTTTTTGTTTTTTTTTCTTTAACCATACTAAATGTTTTTTATTATTTATTTATGAAAACAATTACTAATTAATAACTATCATATTACAAAAACCCAAAACCATCTTAAAATAAATATAAAAAATATAGTAGGTGTTTATTTTACAAAACGCTAGGGTAGGTTTGTAGAGGGAGAGTGCACGCTGCATTACCGCAGCCGCTGGTCGCACTCGACTGACCACGTTACCTCACTCTCACAAAAAACTACCTTGAAATGTACTGCATTTCCTACTTTATCGTATTTCCCCAATGTACTTACGTGTTTCGATAGTGTGTGAGATATGCCAAAAACCCTTCCCATCCTATCCTATCCCTCCTTATTTTCCCAACCCTTTCTCCCAATACATTCCTTAATCCGCAAAGGTAGGCAGCGCGCATCCTGGGGCGTGCCAACGTTTGTCATTCTCGACTGAAGTTGGCACTTACCACCAGGTGGGCTGTATGCTCGTCTGCCGCCTTATTTTTATAAAACTTAATTATTATTATTCAATTAACGAAAGGTCGCTAGGACCTCCGTAGTTTTTTTGTTTGCAAATGTTACAAATTGTAATAAGAGATTGTTAACTATCGACGAAACATCACAGCTCAATTGGATAGACATTTATTCATATTTTATTAGTGGATATAATTAAAATTAGTATAATTATACTAAATATATATTCTATTTTATCACTAAAGATACACATGTTTTAAAACACAGTTTTAAAGAGGGCCTAATAAATCATAGTTAAACATAAGATAAAATAAATCATAAGATGTGTTTGTATTTTCCACCGATATGGGAATAGATAGACTATATGACACATCATACGTTCTTATCAAAGAAACCTGGTTGGCAACTTCTAGGGGGGTGAAGCAAATTAGTCAAATAATGAATAATGGGGCAGGGGCAGATAGTGAATCATTACAAAGTCAAATTTGAAACATATATTATAATATGTATAATACTACGTTATGAGAATGTTCCGTTTTCAAAACACATATGAATTTTTTTATTTTTTATTTTTTATTTTTATGGACGAAGGCGGCAGATGGCAGATAGACCCCCTCTCGAATTAAAGAATTCGAGAGCTATTCAACCTAGAATACTATTAGACACTAACGTTCCTGCCCTAGAGTGCTCGTATAATATAATCTATACGTAGTATGTATTCTCAAATCGATGGCATTTTCTGACAGGCCAGATTTTTTGTTTTTGGTGCAATACAAAATCTTCTTTCAAACATGTATGAATATTTACATTTTAATCCAAGCGGACATTAATTAAATTAAAATGGAGCAAAATATAATGTATAATTTTCATATAAAATACTTTTTTTTTTTATCCTGAACGTCATCTCGGGCCACACGGACCTACAAAACCTTGACTACGCTCCAGTTTCAATTAATTAACGCATTATCAATATAAAATAATGTTTGCGTCGATGCACTTAATAATCGACGCACGATCGTAACCAGCCGGTGACACTGCCATATCCGTGTAAAATTTGGCTAAAAAAAGATTGTATAGTGCGGGAACTCAAGGGCTGGCATCGTTATTGTACAACATTAAGGAAAAATGCGTTAATTAACAATTATAATAAATTTAAATTATTAAATAGTAATATTTTTATTTTATTTAGTTCATTTAATCTGTTTACAGAAATTAATATATTTTTCTACTGACTGAATAAACAAAACGCAGTCAATGCAGCAAAATTTTCCGGAAACACAACTATGGATGGATTCTAGTCATTGTGACATGAAAATTTCACAAATCTTTTTTTTCCATTGATTCCGTAGCATTGATTTCCGAATCACCAAGTATGAAAGTATTAGTAACCAAGAGATCCCTTTCGTAAAAGTTTTAATAAAACTGACCTTTTGAAGCCTTCCAATCGAAAAGAGGCAAAGGCACAGCACCAAATGGAATAATCGACAATTTACATTCCCCATATGCTAACAGAGAGGTTCTATATTATTCTACATCCACGATATAGAGTTCATTACCCCCCATCAAATATTTTGGTCCCCGACCCATCTCAACGTACATAGTCGAGCGAAGGTCGTGACATCAGACAAACATGAACTCAAGAATTTTAAGGGTCCCTCAAACAGAAATTCTGTTAACAATTATATTATTTCCATTGTAATTATCTGAAATACAATCTTATAATTTATGTTGGTTCTATTATATTTACCAGCTAGTGACCAGCGAATATGTTTGCGTGAACTTCCGAGTGATAAGAAATATGCCCTAAATATGAACCCGGCACATGAGCTATGCTATATTTAATTTCCGGGGGCGTGCCAACGTTTGTCATTCTGGACTGATGTTGGCTTGTATCGCGGATATCTATGTACAACAGCATCCACTTACCACCACGTGGACTGTATGCTCGTCGTCCGCCTTTTTTCTATAAAAAAAAAATATTACATTGCTCCTCGTTGATTTTAGGTACTGTTATTACAGTTTACAAATAAGGTACAGGTACCCTTTAACCCGTTGAAAATAGTCATCCTACCTGCGGTTACAGCTAACCGATTAATTTATAGAAATGGACTCGAACGGATCGCTAATGGCAAGTTTTCCATGTAAACCAGTTTTTTAACATTTTATAATTTTTATAATTTTATCCTTTCATAAGTACCCGCAATTTGTTCGACCTTTAAAATATTTTCGAAACATTAACTTGATAACATTTTTATCCCTACTTCTATAGTGTGTATAAAGAAACGTCCTAATAATAATTGATTGCTTCAGAATACATATATAGAGGATAATGAATGTTTACTGACCGCATAATGTGTTACTGACCTATTAGTCCAATAGTGCCCTTTAAAAAGAAAAGTTAGAATTAGTAACGTTTTTGTAAGAAAGCATTAAAAGAAATTAAAAGTAAACAAAGCCATTAAAAACGAATATTCTTTTTATTTCTATAACTTGATTTTAAATTAATGAAAATTTTACCAAAATTTCTTGCATTTTTTTGGGATGTCATCAAAATACACTTGTGCCTTTTTCTCCAAGGAAACCAGTAATACTCTGTCTCATTTCTCGGTGCCCCGCTAATGAAATGTTTCTGCTCGGTTAAATAGAATGCGTGTATTATTAAGTATTAGTATGTATATTTATATATTTAGGTAAATCAAAATTGCAATCGCGTTCTATTTTCCGTTTGATCTTGTGGTTTACTCATATATAATGTTGTGGGGCCTTAAGCCCTTTGTACATGTCATATATCTGTGCAACAAAATTTAATTAAATAAATAAAATTAGTACAGAATAATCAATTATCACAAACTTTTCCAAAAGGACCTTTTTATTTCAACACTACAAAGTAATGAATCTCTATAAATCCTTGTCTGAGGGCAATTTACGGAAGAGCCCGTCCTGAGCGTGTCCAAAGACAGACACCATCACATTTTTTACGTCCCTCTCATTTGTTTTTGTACCGGACTCTGTTTTTTTCCTTTTTTACCTTTTACCCAACCACTAGTGACGCCGTCTAGTATGCAGATAATAACCTTAAAAGGATTGGGCCGGATTATAGAGCCGAATGTCTTTCTGGTTCGATGCGAACATTAAAAAATTCCTTTAGACTATTAGGAAATTGGAATCCTTAGAATATTAGTTTTGGATTACAGAAGTAACTTTATGAGTAAATTTTATAGAGATTTAATGTATTTGTAGACGAAAAACTATGTACATTACTCGTAATCACATAACGTTTTTCGAAAAAAAAATGTTTTGTACAAAAAGTTTTTTTTATATTGAAAGAAGGCGGCAGAAGAGCTACCTACCCGTAAATAGATACTTTAGGTCATTCGCGATACATGCACCATCAGTCAAAAACGACAAAAGTTGACACAAAAATGACAGAAAATAATTATGAAAAATGAGGAGTACACTGATTGGGGAGTTTCCACATCTGATTACACTCCTTATTCTTCCTTATTATAATGAGATAAGTAATTTCCTTCTACCTTCTTCCTTCCTTCTCTTCTCGATGAAATGAGACATAATTATTGACTTGAGGTTGTTCTTAAAGACCCTAACACTTGAAATAACAATAATAATAAGAATTCCTTATCATCCCAGGATGTAGATGAAAACCAGCGCCCTTTGGTGTTGCAGCATACGCTGAGCTACAGATGTTTTTGTTTTTCTTTCTTTCTTTTTTTAATTTTATTTATTTATTTGTTTCAGGTACACCAATATTACACATCATACACACAGTATACTTCATTTACAAAAGGTAGGTCTTGTCGTTAAAGCGAACTCTTCCAGGCACGCTTAAGGCAGGAGGAGATGATATCAAACACAAGAATATTAATTAGAAATGGTGCACATATTATAATCATTAAAAACAAATCTAATATATATAAATTAATGTTTGTTTGTTCGTATTCTATGCGCTCCTAAACCATCCATCCTATTTAGATGAAACTTTGGTGAGTTGTTGTGCGCGCGCCCGCGAAGGTTTCTGACAAAATACAAAAAAAAAAATCTAATGCATTGCAACGCATGCCGGGCATGGTTAGTTTAATCTATTATATAAAAATTGATGTTTGTTTGTTTGTTTGTTCGTCTTCTATACGCTCCTAAACCGTGCGTCCGATTTCGATGAAACTTTCGTGAGTTGTAGTGCACACGCCCGCAAAGGGTTAAAAAGTTAACACATTGTAACGCATGCCGGGCACAGCTAGTATGTACTAAATATATACACATATGGAATACTATATACAATTGTCCAAGAAATAAATTCCTAATAATAATGATAAATAAATCAAGAAGATTATAAGTAATCAAGAAAATAGTTAATGTAACTTCTTGTATGTGCATAGTTGAAGGTGAACACAATTACAGTGATATTTGTTAAATATGTTAGATCAAACAATTAAAATAAATTAGGGACTTGCCGTTTGTTCATAGTGTCCATTTTGAACTTAATTATCGTTGCTTTGAATCCCAAATTCAAATTAATCTCAATTTAAAGTTATGACATTCTTTTTCAAAATCAGTCATTCTCTCGTTTTTCCGTCAAACGACTTTTTGCTTAGATGTCGATGTTTATGCGAAGATGGAAGAGTTAAAACCTGGCGTTATTTTTGAATATGAGTTTCATCATGCCAGCAACGCAGCAACATATGGCACGCTTTTTGTTTGATCGGTACCGTTCTGGAAATCTCGATTACAAGAACAGGCTCCGTGGAAGATCGGAGACTAAAGTCGATAATGACTAAAATGAAAGCAATAGTGGAAGCGGATTTATCTCAAACCAGAGTTAGCAGCAGCCTTCGGCGTAAGTGACCAAACGATATTGATTAATTTATGTCAAATCGGGAAAGTGAAGAAGCTCGGAAAGTGGAAACCGTATAAGCTTAACCGTATTGCTTACAGTTTGGCGGTACTATGTATAACTAATAATTGAATAATGTTTATTTCGAAAATAAACAAAATAAAAATAAAAAAAATCTGATAATATTAATGGTTTAATGGTTCTGATATTCAATGGTTTAGAATACAATTTTTATTTTGATGTGAACTTCGCCTTCAATATGATGCCGATGTCGTCCGCTCTGGAGTAAGCTCTGGTCGTCCGTTTAACTGAAGTTTATGAAACATCGCAAAACAGTTTCGATCAAACCTTTTTCATAGACCTTCTTTTTTTATTTCAAGCATAGATCAAAACAAAAATACGCACGAAAAAATCTTAAAATTGGTCTACTCCTTACAGAGTCGAACTAATTTAATACATTATTTATTACTGTCACTTCGATGGGAGAAGGATAATAAAAAGGTAATAATAATTCATACGAGACACTGTTTGTTATTCCTTCGAAGTAATTACCGTGGCATCATGACAGGAAATTAATGTACTATGTCAAGCTACCCTCGCTTACCACCAATTCCATCACAAGTTCTTATTTATAAAAATAACTACAATTCATCTACCAGTCTATATAAAGCCTAACGTCTTTCTTCCGAAGGCATACGGCCGAAATTTGTGCCGTTAATTACTTTGGTAAGAGAAGATGTAAAGTGGGCAAACATTTAAATTTGGTGCCAAAAAGTAAACGGAGAGCAACGTCCAGAAAGCAAACTGATCCCCTTTTTTTATATCTTGTACATGTCCGTATCTTGCATTGATTGATGGCCGCGGCTCGTGCGGCAAGGGCCCGTCTTTTAATGGACTTTTGACGTTGATTTAATAAAAACCCTTCATTACACCATCAAAAACGTTTAATAACGAACGATTCCGATTTGATGCTCTGTAATTATTCGGAGCCATATCAAATGCCACACTAAACTGAGCAATTAACGTGGCGTTAAAATACTCTAATAATTAGAAAGCATTCGAAACATATGCAATTAATTTAAAGAGAATACGAGACGTAAACACGAGCCAGATATAACAAATTCGCTGTGTCCAAGAAACATGACAGGAATTCAGTCCTTCATCAGGACCACCTCGCTTCCAAAGATTTATTTAAAAAACTTCCCTCTTAAGGTCAATGCACACGCAATTAGAAGAAGCTGCCCGCAAACTTGGCATCGACAATCACTCACGAATACGTACGATGAGAAAGGGAACATTGGCAGCCATCTTGAAAATATTACCGCGTAAACGCGGTGCTCGCGCTCACTTTGTTAGCGGTTCCTCCATAAAAATCGCTTCCCCTTTTCATGTCAGTCCTTTGATGGATAAAAATTCGACGAGGCCCTTAATAACATTGAAATGCGATTTTTATTTGCTTGATTTTGGCTACCGAAATAATGGGTGCCTTCGCACTTCGCATTCGCCCAGTCATTGGGGGCCAATTTGAATATGGTTTTTGTGCTTTTTGGGATAGTTTTTTTTTCATGACCCGCGGTTGTTAACACGGGAATTATTCCAAGAAACCTCGGGCCTAATTAGATGCATTGCGCGTTTGAAGTGTTGTACCTTTTTTATGAAAATATTTGGTTAACTTTGAGCGGCCAGTCACGTGTTTGCCGAACTGTTTTTTGTGTTATTGTTCACCACATACCATTATTTAGTAAACAAACATCATTATTTGAGCTAACAAGTCTGCTTGTTCTGTTAAGCGACGATTCGAGTCAATATCTTTAAAATTATCGACCGACGTTCTTTGTCCAAAAACTTTGACAAATGTTAACAAGACATTCATTTCTTGTACTCAACTGCGTCAAACTTGTTGAAAATTTGAATTTGAATTTTTTTTTACTAATTTTATCTAAGAGTTCAATCTCTCAGAGCAACGCCCTCAAGTTTTTGTCAAGTTCACCTCACGTGGGGTCAGCGTTTACTTCGTTGTAGGAGTCATTACCGGCCCCCGGTCTTTGTCTCTAATTGCTTGAAATTGTTTCCTATTACGATATTATTTCCTTCGATTTTTTCTACAATTTTAATAATAATAGCCTTCATCGCCAACTTTGTTGATGTATTTAGTACCTATTACTAAAGTGCGCACATATGTAATTTTTACATTGCATTGTTTGACACAATATGTCATTGTTTGACGTGGTTTGACAGTTAAAATATACATTGATTTGACTATAAACATATAGTTATCAAATAAACATAAATTAATTTTATTACCATTTCGTTGTCAGGGTGGAATGGCATAGTACAGGATTGAAAGTGCAGATGAGAGAAATGGTCTCTGATGGTTTCGGATGATTTGTTTCAATCCGTAATATTTCGTCTGAACATTTCGCGAAAGTTTTCAATGAAAATGTACAATAATATATTACATTTTTTAATACATAGTATGTTAGGGATAGTTACCTAATGTAAAGGCTGATATAATTGTTATTGTCGAAACAGAATAAGAATAAAACGTTTGTGAAACCCTGTCGAACGCAGTATTAAATCGAAGATATTGTTTTCCCAGATACCTTGTTCGTATATACCTAGCTGACCTACCTAAGTAATCTCCCTCGCTAGGTTCACCAACTTTAATATAAGACAGACCACATACTGCGAAGCACAGTGTGGGACCTTCTGTAGCGAAATGGACTGTGTCGACTTGACGAAGTTTGCCACTAGTAGCATGCAGACCCGGCTCACTCCGCAGTTTAGGTACGAAAATATCCGACTGAAATAAACCCCTGCGCAGGGGTTTATTTCAATTGGATGCCGCGAGCTCTTGGTAATACGCGCGCAAATAAAATCGTTTAAAAACTACCATCATATTGTGTAATTGGGTAGAATACTTTTTATTTAATTTTATTTTAGAACAAATAAAACTATGCGATTCACGCACGTAGTGTCAGTGTGCGTGACCTTCATTAGTTCAGTGGAATATCGCCTTTCTCCCATGCGCGTCGCATTCAATTTGGCTTGTGCTGAACAAAATTTTATTTTGTTGGTATGTTTTTGTAAGTTTTATGGAGCGTTCTTAGAGAGTGAGGTTTCTGTACTTGTATTTATTCTGTGGTAGTAGCTAAATGAGAAGGGCGGAAAATCGTATGTGGCGGCGATCTCTGACAGAGAGGCCTATCTATATCCAGCAAAAGAAAGACACAGCCTAATCGGCATTATGTAGAAATGTATAATAGAAAGAAAATTATTCTATTGAAAATAAAAGGCAAGTGAAAAAGAATGTTAATTGTTGTGTCAATTGGCACCAACTTAGCATATGTCGCAGCGTGAACTGCGACGCTGATTTTCAATTGAAGCGCTATCCGTGACCACGGACTACCCACAAAATAGGCCAAGTCATTTTCCACTAAGCCTAGATTAAGTTTGAATAGTATAGCATAAGTGTAATTTACACCCAATGTCAGCGCATAGACAATTCTATAATTTTTCTAATCAATCACGCGTACCGTATTAGTTTTTGTGGTTGCGCAAGCGCAGCCCGATTGTGATGTCGGCGTACGCGCATGACAAACGATCTGCCATACTGACGATCCGCCATATTGCACGCGCTAGCATGCGGCAACGTCAAATTAATAGTTTGCCGTTTAGATTGAAGTATAGAAATGTAATTGTTCTTGATGATAAATAGCTTATGTTTTTGGAAAAGTAATTATGTAAGTTGTTAAAGGTCTAATATCTACACTATATGTTACTAGTGCTGCCATCTGTCGTGCATTGTCGGTAGACATGTTTGTTTGTTTTATGGTTTAAAATAAAAGTCAGTCTGTGCCACTCGTCAATGCGAATACGTTGTTTTATTTTAGGTTATGGGCCATACGCTCATAAAATCGCGGTATTGAGTCGTTTTAACAAGGATATTGCAGTAAAGCAAGTGTTAAAAGACAGTATTCAGTGCGATTTAGCTGTGAACTGACTGATCGTATTAATTATCGCAGTGTATAAGTGTAGAAACTGTTCGTCAAAATGGCTACAAACTACCTTATCAATGTGCCGAAACTAAAGGGACGCGATAATTATTCGGAGTGGTGTTTCGCTGCAGAAAATTTCTTAGTTCTCGAAGGCATGAAGCATTGTATCAAGCCAGAACCGGGAAAAGAAATAGCAAGCGCGGATGACGAAAAAACTAAAGCCAAATTGATTATGACCATCGACCCGTCGTTGTATGTCCACGTCAAAACCGTTAAATCGTCGAAAGAATTGTGGAATAAACTACAGCAACTATTTGATGATAGTGGCTTTTCACGGAGAATAAGTCTGTTGAGAAATTTGATTTCAATCCGGCGAGATAATTGCAGTTCGATGACGTCATATGTGACGCAGATTATCGATACAGCGCAGAAATTAAGTGGAACGGGATTTGAAATAAATGATCAATGGACAGGGTCATTGTTGTTGGCTGGATTGCCTGATCGTTTTGCTCCAATGATCATGGCAATCGAACATTCGGGCATTTCCATTACGGCAGACAATATCAAGACAAAATTATTAGACATGGAGTCGGTAGATTACAACGAGAGTGAAATGAACGGTGCTTTCGTCAGTCATTCAAATCATGCAAAGCAAAATAAGAATAATTTGACTATGGCCAAGAAAAATTGTGATGTTGGTAGTACTACTGTTCCGTCGAAGTCAAACACCAAGGCGGTGAAATGCTACCGGTGTAAACAAGTCGGCCATTACAAAAATCAGTGCATGAATAACGAAAATAATTCAGCAAATAAGAAAAATAAAGAAAGAATGCAATCAAACGCATTTAGTGCAGTATTTTTAAGTGCGAATTTCAACAAAAATGATTGGTATATCGACTCCGGTGCAAGTGTACACCTAACAGCAAACGAAAGTTGGGTTATGAATGCCAAATATGAACAAAATAAAGGAATTGTCGTAGCTAATAGTGAGAAGATGACAGTATTATGTTCTGGCAATGTTAAAATAACGACTTCAACTGATGATTGCGAGTACGACATCGTGATAGAAGACGTATGCTGTTTACCATCTCTGACTACTAACCTACTATCAGTCAGTCAACTAATTAAAAAAGGAAACAGTGTGTCTTTCACAGATAAAGGCTGTTGTGTTTACAATATAAAGCAACAGTTAGTCGCTACAGCAGTATTGGTCAATGGGGTATACAAAGTAAACTTGGTATCCCAGGAGTATTTGGCTGCATCAGCTGTGTCAGGAGTAACATGGCATCGCAGATTAGGACATGTCAACAAGGAATACTTAAATAAAATGAAAAATGCTGTCTTGGGAATGTCATTTGATGAAAAAGTAGAAATAAGCAAGGCTTCTTGTACAACATGTTGTGAAGGTAAACAGTGTCGCTTACCATTTAAAGGCAGTGGTCAGAGAAGCAGTAACTTGCTAGATTTAGTGCACACAGACATTTGTGGCCCTATGGAGACTACATCGATAGGAGGAGCAAGGTATTTCTTGTTATTTGTCGATGATTACAGTCGCATAACATTTGTTTATTTTCTGAAGCACAAAAATGAGGCTCTGAAGTATTTCAAGATATTCAAAGCACAGGTGGAAAATCAAACAAAAAGAACAATAAAAGTGATAAGAAGCGATAATGGTTTAGAGTATTGCAATAAGGAATTTGAAGATTACCTAAACAGTGCTGGTATTATCCACCAGAAAAGCAACCCATACACCCCAGAACAAAATGGTTTATGTGAAAGATTCAATCGCACAGTCGTAGAAAAAGCGAGATGTCTACTGTTTGATGCAAACCTGGGAAAAGAGTTTTGGGGTGAGGCCACCAATACGGCAGTGTACCTGCAGAATCGAACTGTGGCTGCTGCGTTGGATAATAGAACACCATATGAACTATGGACTGGCACAAAACCAGATATCAGTCATATTAGGATATTTGGTAGCACTGTCATGGTACATGTTGCTAAACAAAAGCATAAGAAATGGGATAAGAAATCTGTGAAATGTATTCTTACAGGATACCCAGATAACATAAAGGGATACAGAGTCTATAATCCAGAAACAAGGACTGTGTTTACAAGTAGAGATGTGGTCATTATTGAGCCAGAAATCAATTCTGAATGTATGATTCAAGTGCAAGACCAGAATGTTGCTTCAGTGGGGGATGAGGTTAAACCAGAACAACAAGGCCAGAAGGTAACAAGTTTTGAATCAACATCTAGTCTTGAAGATAACTCCAACAGCGAAAATGATTATTCCTATGCTGATGACAATGATAAAACATATGTTCCAAGAGATTATGAAGACTCAGAGAGTACACTTCAGTGTGAAAATGAAGATTTCATGGACAGACCCAGACAAACACGGAAACCACCAGAGAGATATGGTATGTCGAATCTTTGTAAAAGCGCTGAAACCTATGATGATGGGGCAGGTTTGACACTGCATGATGCTTTAAACGGACCAGAAAAGAAACAGTGGATGTTGGCCATGCAAGAAGAACTACAGTGTTTCAAAGAAAATGATGCGTGGGAATTATGTGATAGTCCACAAGATGGTAGGGTTGTACAGTGTAAGTGGGTGCTTCGTAAAAAATATGAAAGTGATAACAAAATTCGGTTCCGTGCATGTTTAGTTGCTAAAGGTTTTTCACAATATTAGTAGGATATGTAGATGCAGATTGGGGTGCAAATGTTATAGATAGGAAGTCATATACAGGATATTGTTTCACTTTATCTGGTTGTGTAATTTCTTGGGAAACTAAAAAACAAACTACTGTAGCCTTGTCTAGTAGTGAGGCCGAATATATGGCTATTACAGAAGCATGTAAAGAAGCTGTTTATTTGAGAAACTTACTATATGAAATTACACAAAATTTGTATATCATTGATTTGTTCAACGATAATCAGAGTGCACAAAAGCTAACTTTGAATCCAATGTTTCACAAGCGTACAAAACACATAGACATTAAGTTTCACTTTTGTAGAGAATGTGTAGTAAATAAAATTGTAAATGTGAAGTATTTGCCTACAGCTGAGATGCCAGCTGATGTATTCACGAAGGATTTATGTGTTGTGAAACATTATAAGTTTTTGGATGTATTGTGTATTCAAAGATTGTAATATTTTTGTATATCCATATTGTTAGATATAGTGGGGGTGTTAAAGGTCTAATATCTACACTATATGTTACTAGTGCTGCCATCTGTCGTGCATTGTCGGTAGACATGTTTGTTTGTTTTATGGTTTAAAATAAAAGTCAGTCTGTGCCACTCGTCAATGCGAATACGTTGTTTTATTTTATAAGTCTTAATAGGTACTTCTTATAATGGCGATTACCTAATAACTTTATCTTGCCGTTGCACGGTTTGTAAAATATTTTTAATTTTAAATGTGGTAGTTAGCCGTGTATTGTTCCCCGGCTTTAGAATATACCCTACATCTTCCTGCAGGTGTTGTAAAAGACGTCTAAGAGACAACACAGCCGCTACCATAAGCCCTGAGGAACTTCACCACCTCTTAAAAGAGTTCACTCGACAACCTGCTTGGACAGCGTGGCATTTTAAGATCATTCAACCTTCGGACACGAGACGATGTGCGTCCTGATGCCAGCAGAAATTGATAAAGAAGCTGGTTACGGTATTAATTTATTTATCTGAAAAGAGCCGAAGCTGGAAGATCGACTGTAATGCGGACCTTGGGAGAAGCCTATCCAGCAGTAGAGAAATATAAAACTAATGGTATGGTATATACAATACTGATGACAAATGGGCATCCTTATGTGCATTGTCTTGTGCATCAGGGATGTATGAACTTAAAACGCCACGCAGGCCAAGCGAGGCGGCGAGTCCATTCTTTTAGACGTAATCTAGTTAGTCGCCCTTTACGACACCAAACGGCACATTTTTTCTATATCTTAAGAAAAATAACGAAATGTCCATTCCAAATGACGGTGCCAGTAAAGCAATAAACTAACATTCATTTGTGAGTAATGACACTTCACAGATCTGTGAAATAATCCCCGCGCCGTTGCTCATAGATACAGCAAACATTTATTTGTCAGTAACATGCATTTGGCCAGTACAGCCTATAACCATTTCATTCACCTATCAACTCTGGCTACAACGTGTTATTATAAAACACTCGGTAATTCTCACGGAAAATCCACACGAAAAAATTAGACAAACGTACAGACAATCAATCATTCGTGCCACACGTGCGCTCGGACGTCCAGTTGAATAATTCTCTAATAACGATAGCTACGGTAACTATCTAACAACATTATCCATTGCGCGTCTCTCTCAAGTTCGCCAATGTACATGATCTTAACTTCCACTCGTCAGCCACTAGAGAGACTCGAGACTTCGGTAAGTGAGACTTAAGTAAAGGCTCATCTACGCAAGGAAAGTTTCTCGAACGGTTCGGGCGGGAATATTGTATACGATTCTCGTATGCCACCAAACTACATACAATTATCGCCTACAACTGTTCACATGATAAAAACTCGATGACAACAGTATTCGGATGATGATAACAGTTGTTTATTCTAGCTTTTGAACGACGTTTGTGAATCTCTCCTTGTGTAAAATGAGCCATAATCCTGGTGGGATATGGCTCATTACATGAATATGTTAATATGTAACGTATTTTGGAGAAATGTTTCCATTATCGTTTATAATCACGATATTGATACTAGACAATTCGCATGTCAATGCGCTTTTGACGAAGTTAAAAAGGAAATGATTCTCGGTTTCGTACTTGGAATTTATCCATGTATCGACCAAAAATCCATTTCTACTAAATTTATTCTAACAACTAAGTTTATGTCTTGACTTAAACATTACTTATAAACGTTTTTCTCTTATTTTTTTTTCTAGCAATAAGAATTACAAACTGTATAGAAGTTTACAAAGTAGGTACTGATACAATTTAATACTCAAAAGACGGGAAAATATTACTACCTCAAACGACAGTCAGAAAAAATGAAATAAACACCATTACAGCATCAACTGCATAAGATAACGGAGACTGCTCTCTCGTTGTTCTCCCTATTCCTCTTCCTAGTTCATTCCTAATTCTCCAGACGCAAGCAGCAGATTCGGAACCACTAAGTGGACTTTTCTGAGATATTTGACTATAAAAAATGTCTACATAGAAACAAGCAATGTATACCCTAATCCATTGGACCAACGTCTCAAACGACGTTCTGACCGTGACACGTCTAGTTGAACATTCAACTTCGCTACAGAAACGCCCCGCTGGATTGACATTTGCGCGTTGCGTCACGCTCGACAGCAAAATGATGAAAACGTGTAACGCGGTCCTTGTTCCATACTCGCCCTGCTAGCTCACCAAACATTGTTTTCGTGATCAACAAATGATATATAAATGAACTTGTAGTTGTGAAATATTTTAGCAACGCTGTAACGTAGTTTTGACCTACGATAACAAACAGACCCACGAAACCTCGCGGTGACTGTACAGAATAGGAACGGAACTGCCTATTTCGCATCAGGGTTGGCGTCAGCGTGAAGAGGCCTACAGTTCATTCCAATCCAATGTGTCGAAAATGTAAACAAATATGGTGGCATGAGGTAACTGACACAGCTTTAATTTAAATTGTGTGCTTGTAATTGTTTAGGGATCCATAGTTTCTTTCATGAGGACTGCAAGTTTTCCCTAGATTTGTAGCTGATTGTTGAGATATTTCTTTGCCTTAGTTTTGTTTTCGACAAATTGGATTCGAACGTATATTACATCTGCCAATGGATGCCTAATTACACAATGCAAATTTACGCGCTATTTTTTATGACATCTTTTCGAATACGTGTAATTCCTGTCGTATGATAATAATATAATATTAATATAATTTATTTACATTACTGATAACCACACACAGGATAATAATAAAGTTAATTTATTACAACTTATTTGAATTAATCATTATTTAAATTTGTACAAAATTAACTTCAATAAACTGAAATAAGTTTCTTCTATAATTCTATTTTGCTTTCTACTTTCTGAGTTGCGTGTGTGACACGTTCACGGAGCGAGTGTCGCAATTAAAAAACTCAATAATTACGTCAATGGTGTCGCAAGCAGACCCCACCCCGTAAACGTTTAGTCTATCGTTCGAAATTCGAACTTGGTGTCAATGGCCGGGGACTTTGGTGACTGAACTAATTAGATCATTGGAAGACATGTGCGACAAAACCGAACTCAGGGACGGATTCATAACATAATTGACTGTGTTTTTTTATTTTTTTTAATTAATAGCTGACTGCTAAAGAGTCGATAGGAGAATAGGTAAATTGATTATCCATTCTACCACTACTACCGCACAGATTGTATCTTCCTCGCGTTGTAGAACATATTAATAACAACTTAAAGGTTATTTCTTAGCTTTATCCACGGTCGATATTTATTGCAATGCTTACTATACCATAAGCATGTGTCTCTCCACTGCTGGATATAGGCCTCTGGACATAGGAAGTGCATTATGGGCCGCGCTCTGGCCAGGTGGATCGACGACATGAAAAAGTTCGATGACTGGATAAGGAGAGCCGAAGATGTAATTTGGTAGCGAGCCATGGGAAAGGCTTACATCCAGCAGTGGAGAGACATGTACTAATGGTATGGTATTTTATACATAGCTGGCTTCACTTGCTTTTTTTTTTCTTAGCCATCCGCATTCTCAAGTAGAGTTAATGTTTAAATATTTATTAACTTTGTTGTTGATCTCGCACCAGTTGAACGGCCTGGATTATATGGTATTGGCTGAATTTATTTGCTCAGTGTAGTCGTCGCTTTTCATCTTGCCTCCAAAAAAAAACTTCTAATTTACTAATGATCAATGGATAGGAGTAGTTAGTGCGATTTTACTGGTTATCAACTTATCAGACATACCTTGACATCTAAATTTGTAATTTATAGATTTAAAAAAATCCATTTCCAATAACAATTGGATGCACGAAGAATTTAAGATGGACAAAGATATAAATATCCCAGTTAAATTCAAAATTGAGATTGTCTGTTATAAGAATATATTTCTATGTTTGTTACCAAATAACTTTGTCATAAATTAACGAATCGTTATCCGATATAGCACAAGTGTAGTTCGTGGGACATATTAACACGATAATTTTTATTCCGATCAATATGGGCGAAGTCACACCCAACAGCTAGTATAACTTACTAATTTATAAAGTATATTTTATTTATACGCCGAAAGAAAAACAGTACCATTCCGTTCAGGCCACAATGGACACGGTGTGTCCGATACCTGACTGTTCTGTCGGTCCGTGTCGGACACCGGTGACCGAGCGAACGATCTCCATTCAAATGTTTCTAGATAGCCGACCGGCACTAAACCAAAGGTTTAGGCTATGAGACGGGACCCGCACGGCTCCGTAGAACAACTTGTACACGTCAGCACGCGAAATTTCAAGGTTCTCAAAAATATATCTTGTTTTATGGATTGGGCCATATAACAAGTTATAATTTCGTATGACTTTTATCAAATAACGAAATCATGCTAATTTAATATAGTCTTTGTATTCTTTATGTACTTCGTTACATTAAATACAATAAATAAACAAAAGTTGTATAAAATCAGGGCTTGTTGTAGCGCCTTTGTCATACCTCAGTTGCCTTTACGACATCTATAGGAAGCGAAGGAATGCTGCTAATCTAAAGCCTGCTTACTCCACACGGTCGGGTAGGGTAGGAAAACCCCGGTTTCAAAATCCCTGAATTCCAGAGGCATAGAGAGGGGATCATGGAGGCAGGATCATATTAACATATAAATAGGTACATTTGTATTCATGCAAACAAAATAACACTACCTACTCCGACCATTGCTAATGACGCGGCTAATGATGACCGATCAGCTCAGTCGGTCGTGCTCCTGCCTGCTGCGCAAAAGGTCCCGGGGTTCAATTCGTAGTCTGATAATATTTGCTTAAAAGACTGAATTTATGTCCGGGTATAACTTTTGACTGGTATAAAAATACTATGTTTGCAGTTCCTCGTGAAATGTTACCAATTTTTTTCGCTCCACTGCTGTGTTTAGGCCATCACACAAGGTCTTCTACTCTTTATATCCAGCCACTACCGGCGACTTTCTTCAAGTCGTCAATCCACGTGTCCACGTTGCGCGTCTCTCGCTGTCTCCCGGTACGTGGTCTCCCTTCGAGGAACCGTTTACCCCATCGGTTTTTGGTCCTGCGACGTATAAGGCCTGCCCATTGCCACTTTAGCTTGTTAATTCTTTGAACTATGTTAGCTTCGTTATTTCTTCGTCAAATTTCTTCGTTATGGATTTTTTTCCATTGAAAAGACTCCTATCAATAGCTCTTTTCATTGCTCGTTCGTTGATTTTGAATGCGAAAATAATCGTTGCCTTTTTTAAAGCAAACCAGCATTACCGACTCAACTGAAATACTGCGGAAATCTGCATCTAATGACATTTTAATTTGTTCGGGCATTTAAATATTGTTTCTGACTGTATTAATAGGTTTTTTTCTGTTCCCAAGTCGGTTGCTAACGGTACAAAATTGCAGCCCACGTAGTACAGCAGACGGAACATCAAGCGTAAACATTTCTGTTCAAATGCCGCCTTTATGTCTACGCAACAAGATTGAATGATATTACCCTTGATGTGCTGTATTCAGTAATATGGAATTAACATAGCAAGGCATTTTTTTTTCCATTAGTAGGCTGTTAAATCATGAGATCTGATACAGAATTGTTTCGTATCTAAGTAGATACTTGTGTACGTAAGTGGATGTTAATGTACGTAACAAACAATCGAACTGCAAAATGTAATGGTTACAGCTATACGGTTATATCAAAGAACGGAAGGGACAAAGTATAATGAAATCGCTCTGCACATACAGAAGGGCAAACGTTGCGTTTTATAAGCTTACCATCAGCCCGTGTCTCTCCACTGCTGAAAACAGGCCTCTGGACCACCTCCAGACACGGTCTTCTGCTCATCTCATCCCCCCCACTAACGACGACTTTCTTCAAGTCGTCAGTCCACCTGGCCGGATAGCGTCCCACGCTACATTTCCCGTTTAAACTAATAAAGAGGATAGATACGCTTAAATATATTAACAGAAATACCAAACTACTAACTAGTAATAAAGTGCTTAGATGAAACAGACTGAGGTCATTGTACCATTATTTATTTTTAAAGAAGTCCAGCAATTTCAATCTCGTCAAAAGTGATCCTTCATAATAACGAGTTATCAACCAATCAGAGATGCTACATTTTGACGGCCGACTCACATGAAACGCACCGTTATATACCCGGAGGGAGACGTTTTTTGTATCCATACTTCTATTCGTATACTTGTGGTGCCCGCGACTTCACGTGAACTTTAGTGATTCCCGTGGGAACTTTATAATGGACTAGCTGCGCCCGCAACTTCGTACGCGTGGAATTTTAGTTTTTAAACTCTAAAATGGGATATACCATATTTTCTTCCCATCAGCCGATTTCGATCAAACAAAGCCTATTCGAAGCGCCAGGCTAAGCTTAATTAACCCGTGGAAACCCCATAAAAATCAGTTCAGTAGTCTTGGAGATTAGCGTGTTCGACAGACAAAAATTTTCAAAATCGTCTTTTTGTATTCTGATACTGTTCCTTCATCGCCCCCAATCAGTTTTTTTGGTAAATATATTCAAATGTACAGACACGCTGGTTCTACAGTTTTATTATATGTATAGATCTGGATAAGAAAGTAGGTACCTTAAATATTAGCCCGCCACCATGAACTATAAATATGTGAAGTTTCATTCAAATCCAGTAGTGTTTGCTTGATACGCGTTCAGACAGACGGGGAGACATAAATTTTACAAATTGTTGTCTTGAGCTCTATGTCATTAGTACTTTATCATTTATTTGAAAAATAATTCATGTATTTCAAAAAATAATTCAGCCACGGCTCTGTTGTGATTTTTATATATGTGTAGATACTGTAGTTTGGCATCTGTATTTGTATCTCTTTGACTGGAAGTGTATTTATTTGAGAAAATATACGGTATAATAACACTTAAAAAAAATATAAAAATTGATTTATACCAACTAAGTTTCCACTAAAATGAAAAAAAAAACTTACATTACAAATAAGCGCACTGAACATAATAATATGGTAACTAAAACATATAAGTTTAAACACTGAGTGTTTAAAACACTCAGATTTAAATTTAGGAAGAGACAGATAGATATAATTAATTCATTAAACTGTTATACGATACACATGACCTTGTGAATTAGCTGAAAGAATTAGCAGCACATTTAGTTTGGGTTAATGGGGGTCAAAAACAGATTTGGCCCGAGAGCCAATACAGTCCCCACTGTACCCTTTTAACAAAATCAAACCGAAGGCTGCATATGTCGGTAGGACAACTACCCTATTTGCCGTACGCTTTAGAAAAAGGCGACTGAGTGATAACAAAGCCGCTACCACAAGCGCTGAGGAACTACACCTTTGAAAGATTGGACTCGCCCACCCGTTTGGCCAGCGTGGCGTTTTAAGGCGACAATGTGCATGAGGTGGCCCATGTCCTGTAGTGATTACTCAAAAAGGCTAATTGCATTGCATACGAAAGTTTTAGAGCTCGTTTAACCCTATCCAACGTGGTAGTTTGTATGTATAGTCTATAGATGTTGATTTTCTTCCTGATTTTTTTTAAAATTTAAACTGGAACTACTGACCCCATTTGGCCTCATCTTGGAAAGGTTAGAATCTTCCAGATATAGACCGAAACTATTTATATGGCGAATTTAATTTCATTTAGTTCAAAAGAGTCCTTCAATTTGTGCACAAATTTTGTTATGTACCATACTATGTGTTATATGTATGGTCTATATATATATATTATTTAGTATGTATATTTATATAGACTGTTGTATAAGTAGATTGCAATGCAATGCAACGAGCCCTTTCAGTATCCACTGCTGGACAAGCACATTGTTTTGTTTTGGGATGTATGATCTTAAAACGCCACGCTGCCCAAGCGCTGGCGAGTCCACTCTTTTAGAGGTGGTGTAGTTCCGGCGGCGAATATTTACTGCACTCGCTTTAATTTATCACATTTAATCAACGGTCGGCTGGTAAGGAATGTTTTAAGGCACTAAATCCGCCTCTGTACAAATTAGTGCAAAGAGAATAAATAAATATGTTATGTACGTTATTGTTTTTTTTTTTTTTCCTCTGACAATCAAGGAAAATCCTCATGGACACCTGGGAATGGGGGCCCCAGGTAGTGCCGGACTCTTACCGGCTAAAAACCTTGATTTGCCATTTCTAGTAACCTCTAACATAAATCAGTCTGTATCTACCTTGTTTTAATTTATTTTCAGTTCAATGTTTGTTTCAGTTCAATTTTGTATATATTTAGCTGCATTCTATTATTATTTCTATGTATTTGTGTTTATTCTGTTGTAAATACTTTCCGTCTGGTTCAGGTAGCCGTTTATTTTCTTTGTCTGGTCACTTTGTTTATTGCTGTTTATATTGTATGTTTGTTTGTATCTACTCGAACTGATTAAATTTCGGAGCTGATTATTGCTTTGTATTCCGCTTGAAATCCTTAGTTGAGATGAGGTGACTTCTTTTTCAGATATTCAAAATCTCTCTTAAAGCCTATTCTTAGATATAATAATAATAATAAATAGATGCATAGTATGCGCATCACATTATTAAAACATTGCATCGTTGTCGCATAACTCGCGTAAATCAATTCGTGTAATCAAATTTGATCGATGGCTGCAATCGAGAACGATTCGTTACCGCGCACCGAACACTAGTAATATTCATAACGAGTTGATAAATCTTAACAATCGAAGCCCTAATTAATTCTGATCGATGCTGTCACCCCACAATGTATTCACATGTGGGTATCTGAGGCGTCGATTTGACTAATCGACTTGGCATGATACATCGATGCCATCGAGTTGATTCGATACGAATTGTCGACTCGATTATTACATAATTTGTTAGTAACAATGAGAATCAATTACAAATTGAAGTTTTGGCGCCCCGCTGTGCTGGAGTAACTGTCAAAGGAAAGAGATTCTTCTATAGTTTGAACAATTGAAAGTTCGTGCATTTAGATGTCTTATTAATGACGCAATAAAAACCATTATTCCTTGTTTGAAGTGTCTAATAGATGTATAGATAGAATCAGTTATTGATTTAAGAGTATCGCGATAGTGTATCGGGAATGGCAAAAAAATTACAATATTTGGCGTTTGATTAAAGCCTCTAATGTTCGTTTGATTAAAGCTGGGTACGGCCTCCCTTTGCAATCGCAAGGGGATTTTGAACTATAAGCCAACAACACGTGGAATCATTCCCCCACCTTCCTTCCTTTCCAGGTTGGTAACCACGCGGTTATCCGCACCGAATTGCGTTATGGCGCAATTACACTTGGTCTTTAGCTTGCATTCGGGTTACCAAGAAGGTTCCGTGATTGATCTGTGGTTTGCACTCGTACCTCAGACCAATCTCAGAATAATCTAGCCTTCAGCTAGTTTATGCAATATTTCGAATTTCTGAATTCGGATGTAGGCATTCGAGTACCCGAATATGCTAACGACCAAGTGTAATTGAGCGCACGCCATTAGGTTTATCTTGACTTCCTGCGAATTTTTATTCTTTCCCTTTATCTGAACCACAGGAATAAAACTATAGATAACAAAATTATGTTTACAGTTAGAACAACCAATAAGAACATAATAACAATATTTGGTCAACTCATCGTAACAACCCGACCGCAAATGCAAAAAACTTTGCAATGCTGCTGATGTACGGTTGGCCAGTACCAGTGTGATGTATATATATTAATAAAAATATATATTAATAGAACATCTACCTATACATATTAGTTACTAACCATACTAACAAAAACAAAAAGACGCTTGTCAAGTCATATCATTCAAAGTAAAGGAAATATAGATAAATGTATAAATAGAACTTTCCTTGTTGTGTAAGTTGCGTTATGACAAAAATAAATCACAAATCAGAGAATAAATTAAAAAGTATAACTCATCTCTATTAATTATACCAACTCTCGACAAGATCTGAAAGTGCGGTACAAGAAAATGCGTAAAAGGTTATCGTATCGTAGTTGCCGTAAGAATAAACGCATTATAGCAGAACAAGCACAACTGGCTGCTGCCTGCGGCAACATGGGTTAGTTGTACCGCGCCACTAAAACCTTGGCATGAAATCACTGCCCAAAAAACGACCTCTGAGATCAAAGAGTGGCGAGTTCATTGCGACATCTGAGGACCAACTGCTTCGCTGGCACGAACACTTCACGGAAATCTTTCGCGGCTCACCCGATCACGAGAACCTACACCAACCTCTGACACCGACTTGCCCGCTAAAAATTAACACGGATTCCGCATCCTTTGATGAAGTCTGCGAGGCTGTTAAAAGGTTCAAACAGGGAAAAGCGCCTGGGTCGGTTCTCATTGCCGCAGAAATGCTCAAGGCAATTTTAAGTACAACGGCTATCGTACTTACTCCTTTCATTCAGACGATATGGAATGACAAGTCAATTCCCGATGATTAGAGAACTGGTCTTCTGGTCACGGTACCTAAAAAAGGAGATCTGAACTACTGCAGTAATTGGAGGGGCATCACCCTGCTGCTTGTCTCCTCTAAAGACTTTTCTCAAATTTTTTTGGATAGACTTTCAAACGCTGTAGAACCGATACTTGGCAACGAACAAGCGTTAAATCATGCATCGACAAGATTAACACACTTCTTAACATCTTAAAATAAGCAATTGAATCCTAAAGGGAATTATATCCTATTTTTGTCGACTTCGAAAAGGCCTTGGATACATTACGTTGATCTGCGATTTGGTCACGATTAGGAGTCATCGGAGTACCGACGAAGATTATCAACCTGATGATAACAGCCGGGATCCTTAAGATCTTCTGACCGGACACTGTTTCCAATGTAGACTTGTAGAGACTGTGTCAGGAGGATCCTACTGATCTGCAGATAAGACGTCGCAGATGGAACTAGGTGGGAAATACTGTGCGCAGGGATCAGAACCACATTCCCAGACGAGCTCTGGATTGAAATCCCCAGGGTCGCCAACGCCCAACGCCAACGTGGTCGACCTAAGTAAACCTGGCGCCGTACAATGATATCAGAAGCGCAGGAAATTGGTCTCAACTGGAGTGAAGTGTGCAGCCGCCGATAAAACAAAATGGAAAAGCATTATGTCTGCCCTCTGCCCCACTGCCCAGAAGGTCTTATCGCTGTATAGCAATCCGTTCCAGACAACATTGAGAAAGAGAGTTGCGACTAAGATAATAACATACGTAGTTCAAATATTAATAGAATTATACATTTACTTAGCATACTTAGCATTTATTACGTAAGCAGAATTTTAGTCATTTTTATCCCCCCCCCCCTGTCAGCGAAAGTAAACAAAGCTCTTACCCCCCCCCCCCATGCTTACGTAAGCATTGGTATAATTTTTACAAAATCTGTTCAAGTTTCTTATTTAATCAGAATCTACTAAATTTTGCCAACAAAATACGAAAAGTAAATAAATAAATATTGCTGACGTAATCGCCATTCAGACCCCCCTGTCCCCCATGTCATCAAAAATAAGCAAAGCAAAGACCCCTTATATTATTAATAGATTTATTATATTATAACACAATACAATTATAATTTATTTTATTCAGTAATTAATATTAATAAATAGTTATATTAACAAATAATAATATTATTTTTGCACTACTAGAGTAAGACAAACCTTCGAATTGAAATGTACAAATTATGCAAGTTGTTACATTATTTTAAGTTACTACTTCAAATTGATTCGCAAATCGGAATCGGCACCCCGCGAGGTGCCGATAAAGGAGCGACAACAAAAAAATTAAGTTAGAATCGAAAAAGATTATTATTTATGATTTATTATTTGTTGACTGTACTCTTTACTTAACGTATATATGTAGAGGATGAAAAGATTTAAACTCAACAAGTATACTAATAATAAAATTTACCCCTTCTCAAATGGCGAAAATACACAGAAAAGGGATGAAACCCAAATTTTGATGAATCGAGCGCGGCTTGGCCCTATAGCTTCACTAATATTTAAGAGAACCATTGAAGGTCAAAAGCCACATAACTTGACACGGTAATATGAATGATAAAAGTCTTAACTCTTACCACTCGTTAGGATTTCGTGATTCCTCCCTTAGAAGGAATTAGGAAAGTTTAGGGGATCAAAATGCACCGGAAAATGTAATAAAAATCATGATGACCGTTAATCAAGATTATAAATTAATATATACAGTATATCAGTTTAAAAAAAATAAGATTTATAAATTAGTTTTGTTATCTAATAGTGCCCATGTGGTGTCGGCTGGCAATAGAATAGCATCACCCCATCTCTTCCCGTGGGGTGTCGTAAAAGGCGAATAGGAGATAATAAAGCGGCTACCACTACTGAGGAACAACATCAAAAAATAGTGGAGTCGCCAACCCGCTTGGCCAGTGTGGCACTTTAAGGCAATACATCCGTCAAGCACAAGACAATCTAAGGAAGCCCATATCCAGCAGTGGATACTCAAAGGGCCGGTTGCATTGCTTTGCATTTGATATTGTTATCTAACAAATAATAACTGAATTAGAAGAAATACCATCTAGACATTTCATACTGTCCACTTTTATATGCTCAGTGAATAAATGCACGGATTTTTACCTATCACTTCGTTTTCCATTGCACTTTCACTGCGTCCATGTTTTACCGCAAAGCTATAACAAAGTTAAATCGCGTTATCTCTAATAAGAGTACAACGCGCAAAAACCTAACAATATAAATAACGTGACGTGTTCATGCGATAATTGAAATTGTACAATTTTTTTGCCGACGTTCCCAAGCGATATGCGTCTTTGTTTTACATTATAATTAACACACATAAGAACCCATGCACTTTCACTGAAATTTGCATTTTCTCCTTGTAAATACATAGTGGAGCCGCGTTTAGTTTTTGCAACGTCAAACAATGCGTGAGCGGCACAATAGGCAGAGTTGCCACATTAAAATAAACTTGGATAATTGAATGTCAACTTGTAAGTTATTTCGTAACCCTTAGGTGTTGCCATGTTGCGCATTTCTCTCGATGTTCAACTACATGAGTTTATTTACGGTACGCCGTAAAGGGCAACAACAATGGGCGAGTTGATGAATTCTCATTGATTTCTATTAGTAGTTTTGAACTCTTCCAAACGTAACAAAGTTTAATAATAAAAATTTCGGAATACGAATTTCGGATTAAGTAACTAATTCCTTTTTTTTTTTTCTTATAGAAGGAAAGAATTTTTTTTTAATATTTCGGTCAAAATCGCTAAAGGTCTTTTGAAATAGGAATAAAAAAAAATTTAGATCTCATTTTACACAATTTATTAGTTAAGTAAGGTCTAATTAAAGTAAACAATTGACTTTCTAAGATATTTTTTTATAAAAATCTAGTTTTTATAAGAATCTAGTTTTTTTTATGTTGGTTGCTTTGTAAAGCTTGCGATTTTAGTACCTATAAACATTTTTATTTTAAAACAAAAAAACTTTGCGAACTCTGCTTTCTAATTGACACGTTGGTAACCCTACCAACCTACCCAGGTAGGGTCCACTTTGGTAGGGGGAGAGTGCATAATGCATTTCCACAACCGCTGGGCGCACTTGACTGGCCACGTTACCCCTCTCTCACAGAAGACTACCTTGAAATGTACTGCATTTCTTACTTTATCGTATTTCCCCAATGTACGTACGTGTTTCGGTAGTGAGTGAAATATGCCAAAGCCCATTCCCATCCCATCCTATTCCTCCCCATTTTCCCAATCCATTCCTTAATCTGCAAATGTAGGGCACCGCATCCGAGGGCGTGCCAAAGATTGTCATTCTGGACTAATGTTGGCATGTAACGCGGATGTCTATGGACGACAGTATCCATCAGGTGAACTGTATGCTAGTCTGCCGCCTTTTTCTGTTTGTATCGCGTGTAATAATGAAAAAAAAAACGTGTATCGCGTTTTTCTTATTCTAATCAGTAGTAGCAATAAACTTCGAAAAAATAAACCAATCTTACGCAATACAACCTCCGTGGTCATTCTAACTTCTTATAGGAGCATCTATTGAATTATTAATAGATGCCCCTGTAAGATTAACAACGCACAAACCTTTTATCATTGTTACTAATTGGTAACATGATTGTAACATGCGCTTACATTCATATTTATACTCAAAGAAATACGGAGGCATAAAAAAAAAGGACGCCGGCGGAAGAAGTTAAATACACATACAGCCGGGAAATGCGGGACGCGTTATTAAAAGGAATTCGATCCTCAAATGTTCTGATCGCTCCCGCATCTCGGCGCGAAACGCTCGATTAATCTGATTGGCCCGTACGAATGATACAGTCCGCAACTCGCTAATGTACCCGTTAGATTCTAGTCCTTATTACAAGCGTATACTTTATTTATTTTATTAGGTTTTCCAACAAGCTACCATACATTTGCATTATAAATATAAATTACTTATACATTAACATATTATTATATAGCAGTACCTTTACAGAAGAGCACAGCATGCAAAAAGTGTTTTTATAAGAACAAGTGGACTGCAACACAGTTGGTTTGGGAAAATAATCTAAATAATTGCCAAAACCTGTTGGACCATAGGTACCGATAGGTACCGACTCATTAGGTACCGATGGGTATACATTACTTTGTTGCTGACTGTACGTTCGTTCTAAACATTCGTTTCGTAAATTCTTTGAATTTAATCGATTGGAATTTGTTGAATGCTCTGCGGTAATAATTAATGATGGCAGATCGCTTATTGAACTACTTTCTATTGATAGTTTCCAATTTCTAATTGAATAAGGAAAGCTTATCGCAGGAATTAAGTTTAAATTAATAGACACTTATTAAATTAATTAATTAAATAAAAAAATTAGTTAGAATTAAAATTAAGTTTTTTAAACGCGTTTAGTACACAAAATCATAGATAGAGAACAAGTGGGGTCGGAATAAGACATTAACAACAGAGTCAGAAAGATCTGTATACATATATTTAACCTTATACGTATATCGCGTTATTTTCACTGTTTTTTTTTTTATTTTTCGTTAGCAATAGCGAAATTTGCACATTGTGCCCGTGTCGAGTTTTCTTCATAATTAACAATTTTAAAATCAAAACAATTCAAAACACATCTCGCCAATGTCCAGTGCCGTCTAAGTAAGTTAAGTTAAGACTCGCTCAGTTAAGTGATAGTAGGTTTACTGAGAACAGAAGAGTTGGACTCCTTGGAAGCATACGACAAACGCAATCTTTTCCTTTCGTATAATATTTTATTATCACAAACATATTTACATATTTTCATTTTTCGAGTTCCCGCCAAAAATTCAATTTTCAATCTTATATGCGCTATAACTAATCTCCTAAAACAGCTTTCTAGAGTCATTTTAATTACCTTATACTTAATATTCTGCAGTAAGTCGCACCAAATTGCTTACATATTGGTCATTTGTAACGGCTCTTTTAAAAAAGGACGCTCGATTTATAAAAGCCTATTGCGGCGATCTTTAAAAAGATATAGCTGTAATATTTGACAGTAATGTTTATTGAGCTTCGCCATTTAATCATGGGAAATTACACGATTCAACTACGCGGGGAAATCATTAAGCTTTACCAGCAAAATGACTGATCAATTTGTGGAACGTTCCGTGTGTTACGTGTAATTTATGGTCAGAATAATCCGCCTATTGAGTTCTCAATTCGACGTTTAATCAACAAATTCGAAGAAATCGGCTCAGTTGCCGATCGAACACAGGAGGTGTTCGAGGCACGTCAATGAAACGCGAGGTCTAACGAAAACATTGTTGCTGTTCGAGACAGTGTGCGTGAGAACAGTCAATTCATTGTCGTTCACAAGAACTTTGTCTTTCTGCGACTTCAACTTGACGAATTACGCGTCGGGACTTGAGAGGCTTCATCCGTGTAAAATTCAATTGACTCAAGAACTGAAGCCGAGTGACCATAGCACCATATATTCGCTGACTGGGCTTTGGGGCAATTGGCAGTGGACCCTGCTTTTGCCCGAAAAATAATCTTCAGCGACGAAGTCCATTTTTGGATGAATGGCTTCGTTAACAAGCCAAATTGTCGCATTGTCGCGTTAGCCGCGGCGGCCATTTGCCCTTTCAAATAAAAAAAATATAGCTGTATCTATTATACAAGTTGTTTTATTTATATTTAAAACTAAAGCGCACTTATTGAAATACCCTATGCCTGTATTTTTGATACAGTAACTCTGGTTATCTCCTTAATTTTACAAGCGTCCGTGAGAAATTGCAATTTCAAATTTAGAACGCCATGTTACAAACAAAAAATGCTACTAATCCTCACAGTTTATCTACCAATATTCGGTAACAGTCTAGCCACCGGCCGTAGCGACACGCAGATAATAGCTATCTTATCTGTCTGTATATCGGCCCAGCCCGGTCCCATTAGCTGCCGACCGACTTTCCCCGGAGGGTAAGACCGCCATTGTTGAGTGTTGTCCTCTGTTAGCCCTGACCAGGGAAATGCGTGGTGCCACCGGTTATTTTGTACGATTATTTTTTTGTTGAACTAAATGGGTCAGTTGAAAATTCCTTTTTGTAAATGAATCTTTTGTGAGATTGGTTTTTGGACAACTAAAAACTCCAATACATGGACGAATCATTACCTTTGGCATACGTCTAGTTTGTAGGACGCATTAATACATAGGATTAATTCCCCGGTCAATGCGAGCGATATATTTTATTTTATTCAACAGCTAGAAATACGTATTTTATAGGAAAAACTACTTATATTTTTTTATTTCTTTTTTGTCAATTCTGTCTTATTCTGTTTATAAAGATAAATCCAGAAGTCAGTATAGTCCATCAATGTTTATATTTACAATTGATTGTTAAAATTGATTCTACGACTGTTTAATATGTAGATAGATACGTTTTATTGTACACCAAAACACAAAAATACAAGAAATTAGAAGTACAATGGGCGACCTTATCGCTAAAGCGATTTCTTCCAGGCAGCCCTTGAGTGGTAAGGAGAAGTCTGCAGAAGAATAGGGTTATAATAATCAATGATAAGTTACAAAAATGTTCTCTACCTATTGTAAAATTGACTGTTATAAATCACAAGTTTTATAACTTTTTTAAAACTTTTACGTATCCCATTTAAGTAGGGCCATCGATACGGATTCTCTCTAAAATTGACATTATTTACTACCGTTCCTGCTCTCTCTACGCGTACAGCGACGGTAAAATTGCTTAAAAATTCTCTCAATTTTTACTAAATAATAAAAATAATTAAGCGCTAAGCCGACTCCGTCTCTGTCCACTCTACGTTGTGACTATCCGCTGTTTATGCCTTTTACCGCAAGCCACTTTCCAACGACACTTGAGCTCCTATTTACCAATTGCAGTAAATGGACTTCGGTTTAATCACCGGGCGACAAGCCCACCTGTGGGCCTCTAGGGCCATTACACGCACCGCACTATGTTCTTTGTAGAAAGACGTATTGAGGCGTAGAGCGATATATACGTTACTAGCGGTGCTTGCGACTTCGTTCGCGTGAACTTTAAAGTGATTCCCGTGGGAACTCTATTTGGGATAAAAAGTACTCTAAATGTTAACCCAAGTCATAAGCATAAGTTTCCTTAAAATTCGTTCTGTGGTTTTTGCATGACGCGCCTTCAGACAGACACACGGATAGACCGACGGACAGACGGACAACATTTCCAAAAATTGTTGTTTAGGGCTCTATATCATTCATACTCTAAATTGCAATCACTTTTTTTCAAAAATATTTCATGTACAGACACGGCTTTCTTACGGTTTTGTTATATGTATAGATTTCTTTGGTTTATATTTAGAAGAAACAAAAACCATTGATGGAGAAGATATCTTTCAAAATACCCAGTAGATCTAAGTCTAAGGATCTGTTCTTGACACATCCATCGAAAACTTGTTACGCTCACAACAGACACATCCATCGAAAACTTGTTACGCTCACAACACATACAACTATATTTTAAAACGTGACTGTAAACTTTATAACACATCTTAGGCCTATTGATATTTCCAATTGCTCATTAAATGTATTTTAAAGAAATATTTCTGAGAGTTTCGAGGAAAAGGTTCAGATCTCTCCGTTATATTATGTTCCGTGGCACTGAAGTTTTAATATGTTTGAAATATGGATTATTTAATTATCACTATTTGGGCTATTTAAGAAAACATCGTGTAGAAATATTCTGTGCCCGAGAATTAAAAACAAACTGGGGCTTGTATAATATCCGTCAATCTGTACTGGGCCCGCATGATAAATTATGTCCCGAAACCCCTTGTTATATCAGGGTGAGGACTGTGCCCTGCAGTGGGACTTCATAGACTGATATGGTATTAAGTTTTGGATGAAAGAAAAAATGCTGATATCAGAAAGACTGTGCCGAGAGTTTTCCGGTATATTTTTCCAGTAACTTTGTATATCGAATAGTTTTAATTCCGATGAAAGTTCCCGAAACATAATTGCAGTTTCTAATGCATGTTTATATCTACATAAATACACACGTGGGGGTGGAAATTATCACACCAGTCTAATCTTGCATAAATTTGCAACAATTACACTTAAAACAATGAAATTGCATAGCATTATACGCGGGCCTAGCTTATTATATTCATTTACCGTGTACCTGAATCCGTTTATGTGTAACAATCCGCAAACAATCAAGTGTAGTGTGATATATTTTCATGCTATATTTTTCTCACACTTTTGCAATTTTAAAATTAATACCCGTTGTAATTATGATTATATCTTACCTATTTTACAATAAATTAATACCCGTTGTAATTTTGATTATATCTTACCTATTTTACAATAAATTAATACCCGTTGTGATTTTGATTATATCTTACCTATTTTACAATAAATTAATACCCGTTGTAATTTTGATTATATCTTACCTATTTTACAATAAATTAATACCCGTTGTAATTTTGATTATATCTTACCTATTTTACAATAAATTAATACCCGTTGTAATTTTGATTATATCTTACCTATTTTACAATAAATTAATACCCGTTGTGATTTTGATTATATCTTACCTATTTTACAATAAATTAATACCCGTTGTAATTTTGATTATATCTTACCTATTTTACAATAAATTAATACCCGTTGTGATTTTGATTATATCTTACCTATTTTACAATAAATGAATACCCGTTGTAATTTTGATTATATCTTACCTATTTTACAATAAATTAATACCCGTTGTAATTTTGATTATATCTTACCTATTCTACAATAAATTAATCTATATTAATGTTTGATTGTGTGGTAGAAAGCGTTCATATCGCTTTTTTCAACTTGTTCAATTATATCATAATTTATACATTACCAGGCTTTGACTACTATCATATCGAATATATAAAAATATATTAGAGTAGTATATCCACTATTTATTATTCACCAATCCGCATTGGGCCCGCATGGTATATTATTTTACGAAACTCCTTAGTGATTTACTAGAGGAGACATGTATCCGGCAATGGGACATCATAGGCTGATATAGAATATTGCGTATACACCTATCTATTGAGTAGTTTAAGCGTTTCGAAGGCTTATAATTATCTTGTGATTAGAGATGCGCAGTCTAATAATAATAAACGAACAGCTAAAATGGATAACGGATACTTAGTAATCCTTAAATCTACGAACATAGGAACCAGTATAATATACCTACCTACAAGTAATCGGGTAGTGTCAAATAAACAACTCTGAAGATACAAGCAGTCGCAACCCGATACCCTGGTTTGTCAAAATCCCTACCACAAGTCATGAGGCTTAAATGACCCTAAATAATCTTAAACAAAATCGACTCGCCAACTCATAATGACCCATAAGTTTTAAACCCTTTAAGCCTCAAACAACGAAAGCTTGTCGCCTGCAATGGAACTTTATAAGGCCAATTAGCGTGCCCGGCATGCGTTGCATGCCCGGTATTTTTTTTGCACATAATATATAGCCTATGTCCATCTGGAATTATGTACCGTTCAAATGGTGAAAGAATTTTTCAAATAGGTGCAGTGGTTCCGGAGATTACCCTCCACATGCACACAAACTCACAAAATTCGAACTCTCTCTTTATTATATTAGTATAGATATTGTTTAGGATTACTGCAAACTTATCCATATTTTTGGTTTGAACAAATCCGCTCGAATCTATCAGAGTTAAAACCGGAGAGAAATGACGCCCAATCGATTAACTTTATTTAAAGAAAATATTTTATCGGTTAAGTGTAGAGCGATCGTTATTCGTATAGAAATAAAAAAAATCTACGGAATTAGCTCAGTGGGTCAAGTAGACTGTTTGCCGAAATTCCAATGGAAAACCGCAAATGTTGATTACATTCCGATTCAAACCGTGACGACGCGACGGCGAGGCGGTAAATCAATTATGGAATTCTCACACGAAACACAAACAGTCACCACAGGTGGCCTCACTATTGAGCTATAATATAATGATGTTGGTTTGTCCTCTTATCGTATTGGCTTCAATTCGACGGTAATGGATGGATTGCCGTGTTCGTCTGCCGGTTTGAGAATAGCACCACCCTATATCTCTTCTTGCGGGTGTCGTAAAAGGCTACTAAAGGATAACAAAGCCGCTACCGCAAGACCTGAGGAACTGCACCACCTTTCAAAAAGTGCATTCGTCAATCCACTTGGCGAACGTGGCATTTTAAGGGCATACATACCTCATGCACAAAAGACTATGTATGGAGACACATCTTCAGAAGTGGATGACAAAAAATGGGACGGGCCTTGAGAGGGGTATGGAGACACACACAGTATCGACTTTATGCTCACAAAACCTACACGGTGATTACATTGTCAGCAATTTGTGGTAGAGTGACTACACTGTACTCGCCGATTTTCTTTTATATAAATTCATGATATAACATTTGAGATTTTCGCGTTATTCACCCATATTTATCTATTTAAACGAGTCTCAACGCATATGCGTATGCATATTTACCTTATTTATTTTACTCGACGTTTCGGTAGCAGGAACCATGATCACGAGCTGACTGAAGTGGCGGGTAATCCACGTCGAGAATTGCGAGCAGTTTCATCAGCTACCCCCATTTGGTCTACATAGTCCGGAAGATTGCGACACACAACAAGCACACGAGTAGCGTCAGGTTAAATTGTATTATATTTATTGATCACTGGATTCCACGTCGAGGACAATTTGTATCCATCTTCTTGATTGTAATTTTTATGTTTTTCATTTCAATCGCACGGTTGGTGCAACGAATAAATAAATTCATGTTACAGGTACTATTTCATTTTAATAACGCAACCTTCTGAAGCTGTTTAAACACACCTAAGGCTTTACGGTGGTTTTATCTAGCAAAGAAGTCACATGCTGATGACATAGGAGAGACATAGCTTGTCATCTATTCTGACCACACTATACCATCAACCTGTGTTATTCCTTTTGCTTTGTTAAGCCTTTCTCTATAAAAGCTGACTCACTAGCCAAAACTGCGAATATAAAAGTTTTGCCTACCAATATGAATCGCTGTTAAGCGTAAGCTAAATTGAATTTAAAGGTAAGCGGAGAGCGCTCATATTTCAGCCCCGCACCCATCGATATTAGTAGCTTGGCCGACCAGGGGCATATCATGAGCTCCTACTGACAGTCACTTAAAGACTCGCGCACATTACAGTCGTGCCGCAGCGCGCACAGCAAAACTGCGACGACTCACATTACAGACGCGGCGAGCCGCAGCTTAACGCAATAATTTAAACCAGTTGACTGTTGACATTCAATTCTTTACTTCGTTGCACAGCAAATAACTCTCGAATTGCTTCCATTAACTGCGCCCGTCTATCAAGGCGGGCCGCGTCGCAGCGCATCGCCCTCCCATCGCCAGTGAGCTGCGCTGCGACGCGAAGCGGCCCGCTTGAAGTGTGTAATATTTTATACAAAATGTATAAAAACGATAGCGAAGGATATGTTATTAGCTGCGGCCCACCGTAACATGTGCGAGCCTTTGCGCTGTGCCTTACAATTATGTTTTATGATCGCGTTTATGACCTCTATAGAACACTGTTCTACTTCTACACTGGATATCATTACTCTTCACTATTAAAAATAGATAATTGAATCAAGAAGGCTCATTTATTTGAAACTTATAACACGAAATAAAACAAGGCCGTTTAGTAAATCGACTTGCTTGAAACTTGGATGGTTTTTATAAAATCATTATACATTCCCAAGGGTATTCCTAAAACCTATACAACGGAAAAATATAAATAAAATGCGACTTGTAATTCCGAAGACTCGATAAACTGCCCCCTGGTGTTACAGGTGTCCATGGGCGGCCGTAACAGTTACCATCACGTGGGACCGCTTGCTCGTCCGCCCACTTCTCTATAAAGAAAAACTAATTTACGGCTCATGAGAAGACATACAAGCAGTTGCTTCTATCATCATATGCCACATTAGTAGAACTCCAAATTACTTGTACATAAATTCTGTTCAATTATAAATTTCCACGCATGTTGTCAAACCGAATAATTCTGCAACGGTTCCACCCCGATCACAGGCAATTAAATTGTACGTCTGTTTGTCTTTCTCACGGCGTTTTCTAAATCTTGTGTATTTGCTTAGAAATTAGGTCAATGAAACTAGTATTTCTAGACGTGATAAGTGGCAAGTGACTTTATATAAATTAGTAAACAATTAATTAACCTCGATGTGAACGCTTTGTAGAAATATTCGACTTAATGCCTACCATGGGATTCTACAATCGCACCTCCCGTCACATTTTCCTGGATAAGGAGATGTCGTGCGCGGTCTTTATGCCACTTTTCCAAGTTGTTTTATACCATAATCCCGAATGTTAACATTCACGTTCACATTCGTTGCACTAACTCCGTGATTTCCCACGGTAGCGGTATAATCCCCCTGAGCGCGTTGCAGTGATCCAAGCGAAAAATACTTTAGGTGCACGTTTTTCTCCGCTCTACCCTTCATTTACTTACATAATGTAGTCTAGGGGACATGGAGTATGTTTTATTATGAAAAACAAATAAAATATTGGCAATATATGCTCTTACTGAAAAAACAGATCTTTTCTACAATTTTATATTCGCGGTTAGCGTCATCTAACCACCTATTGAATAGATTAATAAATAAAGAACTGCAAAGGATTTTTGATCGAACGCGCCATTGGCCAATAAGTACTATCACGCATTATACTCCGTAGAATTCATTTCCGATTTGATCTCGAATCAACTGTGCGAGTTAGTGTTGTCATACGCAGCGTTTATATAATTGTAATTTCCCCTACGTGAGTACAGCACGATCGGCGCCATATCTCGCGATCTGAGGCGCGGCTGGTGGAGTCGAGCCCTAATTACGCTGATGCTGGACTGATACGCGCTGGCATTTACCGCTAAATTCGGTTACGAGTCAAATAACATAATTAACATAACACCGAATTGTTGTGTTATCTTTTTATCTTTTTGGTGCCCACTCCTGGTCTATAATGTGCCGTTTTAAGCAACACTATAAAACCGCATTTTTTTTTTAACAGATTTCTATAGAACTGCTTGCAATTGTTTTGACTAAGTTTCAGTGGTTTTAAATATGGCTTGTTTTAAATATGCAGCAAATTTTAATGACCCATTATTGTTAAATAACTAAATTAAATAATTTTAACGGCTGCAATCCAAAGCGCGCTCGACTGGCTCTACCCATCACTTAGGTTACCCCTCTCTATACATAGCCCCCCCCCCATAGTTACATACTCACCTATGCTAGCCTATGTAGAGGGGTAACCCTCTGCATAGGCTCATAGTATATATATTACAACGCCATGCTTAGTAATTAGGTAACGTTTTAATGTTTCAATATGTATTTAAAAATTAGAAATAAATATTGAATTATAAAAATTCATAAAATAGAAATTCATTGTTTTGATGATAAGAATTCGGTGCCGCGAGTTTGCCAGTATTTTTTGCAATAATCCCGTATATTCTATATACCGTCACCGTCCACTGCTGGACATGTGCCCCTTCACATGCATGAGGGATATATGGCCTTAAAACGGCTCGCTGGCCAAGCAGGTTGGCGAGTCCACTCTTTTCGAGACACTAACGTTATTATTTAACTTCACTTATCTAATCAAAATAAGTATCTAGAAGTAGCTGGATAGCTATATCCTTGATAGTTATTCTTAGCTACAGATCGCTATCTACATGTAGGTGCTTAAAATGCACTTACTATCTCTGTTAGGAGTTAAGACCCTTATAGGTTAATTGGAGTGGCATTAATTATAGGTTGTTCATCGATTAACGCGTTGTTGTCGCGTTTTGCCACGCTGCTGTCCCGTTCGCGCCGACGCGACCATGGTGTAAGAGTACAGTTCACTGCATTAATTAAATGTACAACACAATGCAATGCAACCAGACAGCCAGTCAAAGTGGATACTGAAAGCAATATCCACTGCTGTACGTGGACACGAGGAGTCATGCACATTGTCTCGTGCGTAAGGAATATATGGCCTGAAAACGCCACGCTGGCCAAGCGTGTTGACGGATCCACTCTTATAAAAGTGGTGCAGTTCCTCGGGGCTTGTGGTAGACGCTTTGTTATCCTTGAGTAGATGTGAAAAGGGCTGGTTATGGTTAGGTATATAGATTGGATGTGTGTGTCGTTGAGGTCAAAGGGTAAATAAATTACCTTCTACCATACTTCAAATATTGCATATTTTTGGAATGAGACTTAAAATGAATTTATAATTAAACAACGCATGCATTCTTTACACTTGACTCAGTACTCCCCGATGTTATACAGACACGGTAATCCTAGGCCTTGAAATGTGACACACTTAATCTTGTCCGACTGTACTTAGCAGTTCGCCTTGTAACGTAAAGCAGATAATACCACTATTGTTTAGCTATTGTTAATGATATTTTGTTGCTAATTTAATTATGTGGGTCACTGTATCTAGTTAGTCTTCGAATCCTGTTTTGAGGACATCTCTACATGTCCTCTGTAAAAAACAACAGCTGTCTGTAAGTTTGCCTGTCTGTATGTTTATTTTCGTCAATCCGGAACTCCGGTGCTGATTTTATTGGGATTTTTATCGGTGTACCTATAGAGTATTTAACACAGAAAGTTTTAGGTTATTTACAATAAAATCGATGTACACATCCCGGCCGCAAGTAATACACATCGACTATGGTTGGCTAGCCCGATTTTGTAGAGCGTCGTCTCTGTCATAACGGCACACGACAGAGACGATGCTCTACAAAACCAAAGCTAGCCGATAGTCTCTTTCTAAAGGCCGATGTGTATTACTTTCGGCCGGAAAGTGTAGTTAGTTTTGAAAATGTGGCGGATTTCATCCATAATCTATATATGTATATATATTATATGTAATAAAACTATAGAACCAGCGTGTCTGTACATTGAATATATTTACCAAAAACTGATTGGGGTTGATGAAGCAAGAGTATGAGAATAGAAAAAGACAATTTTGAAATTTTTTGTCAGTCAGTCTGTTCGAACACGCGTGTGTCTCCAAAACCACTGAATTTTATTGAATTGATAAATGTAATCTTGATGTAATCTTTAAACATTTGCACGCCAGTCATATGGCAGAATGTGTAAGGTTTATTTATTACCTTAGCATAAGACCAATATGTACCCGCTTTCTAAGGCAAACAATTTAAATTATTATTATTATTATCAAAAATAATTTGTCTGATAAAAACGGTTTCTAAACGGGCGAAGGTATAGGCAGACACTAGTATTCGTATCTCGTAGTAGACTTATAAATGGTACATTGTAATAATGCATCCGTCAAAAAACATCTTTGTTCTAAATTACTGTGCCACTTGCTTTTCTGCTGAAACAAACAAACTAAAAACATTCCGGTTTAGGTATGAAGGGAGATGCAAAATGATTTTATATCTTTAAGTTTTGATTTTTGAAAAAGTCATTTTGAACAAGTGACGTTAAAGTCTAATAGGTACTAATGGCGTATAAAAAATCAAGTTAGGAATATTATTGTTTTCTAGACATCCTTTTCACAATGGGATTTTTACAATACTCGTACTTCTAAAAACTGAATAAAATACCATGTTTTTTATGTACGAAGGGGGCAGACGAGCATACAGTCCACCTGATGGTAAGTGGATACTGTCGTCCATAGACATCCACGATACATGCCAACATTAGTCCAGAATGACAAACGTTGGCACATCCCCGAATGCGCTGCCTACCTTTGGAGCTATAGGAATGGATTTGGAGAAAGGGTTGGGAAAATGGGGAGGGACAGGATGGGAATGGGCTCTGGCACATCTCACTCACTACCGAAACACGTACGTACATTACGGAAATCAGATAAAGTGGGAATTGGAGTGCATTTCAAGATAGTCTTCTGTGAGAGGGGGGCAAAGTGGCCTGTCGAGCGCGCCCTGCGGCTGTTGGATTGCAGCGAGCACTCTCCCCTTCAAAAAACTGAAATGTAACTGAAATGTTTGTATTTTTGTTTCAGAGATGGCAGCGGAGGTGGTTCGTTTTATACGACGACGGAGAGCTTACCTACTCGTTGGATGAACACGTGAGTACAATCAGTCAAATTCAAATTAAATTTATTTGTTTAAAACAGGTAACTACAGATGACATTAAAATCAATGCAAAGCTGTTTTCCCTTAAAATTTTAAGCAAAACGAAAAAGATGGAAACTTAAAGCATGCATTACTTATCGCTAACTTATTATCTCCGTTCCCTTAACCTATAAAATCCACACGGATATTTTATAAGCAAACCCTCAATAGAGTAAAAGCTCTCTCGGATTAGCCATTTACGAAGGACACAATAATACGTAGTACACGGAAGACCTGTTAAAATTTTTGGAATACAATTATACTACATTAATGACGACATATAAACGCATTTTTTCCTAATTCTAGACCCGGGGCTGGCAGTTTTAATGGTAAATGCGTTACTAGACGCTTGCTTTACTTGTCATTTTTGTGCAATAGACTCATATTTTGTTTAACGAAAAGTATACAGACGGTACAGTTATTAATTTCTGCGTTTTGAATTCATCTTTACAGGATTCCGACCAATGCGTGTAATGATTGCAGCTGCAAATCAACAATGTAAATTATTAACTTATTGTAGTATCTTTTAAATATACGAGTACGACAACCATATTACTAATATAATTAAGTAAAAATATATTAAGTACCTATATAAAATGTAACTTATAGAAATAAATCGCCACCATTCATTCCAGTTTACACACAGAAAAAACACAAGGATTTATCCACGAATAACGGATAGTCATTTTCTCGATCTAATTCCCTGCACAATTATGTAATACAAATAGGAAAACCAACTTGAGCTAATCTATTACGCTGATACAAATTCAGAGCTGTCCGCTTCCATACTGGGCGGTATTGAAAACTCCGAGTAGGGTAGCGAGACCGGTAATTGACTCGTTAGAGGAAGCACTACGTTGTCGTAACCAGCGACATCTGCTCCACTAAATAAGTAATGTGATAGCTTTGAATTTAAATGGTAACTAGTTTTCTGTCGCACATTTTCTGAATTATTTACTGCAATTTTATTTTTCGCACTAAACTATAGGTATATACTATATAAACTATATACTCGTATATACTAATGGATGTAACTTAAAAATTATACTTATACCGAAAGCACTTTTATCAATCAGGAAATCCGAGTATATATTATATTGTTAATAATCTAACCACATATACAATTACTATTATGTTATTGTTAAAATACTTAATTTGCTAGTCTATTAAATAATCACAGATTTTTTAAATAAATGTGAAATTTCAGCAAAATTAAAGGTTTCGCAATTTGCGAAAGTAAAAGTGAATTCATTACATTTTGTATATCTATCGCTTTTAGTGATAAGGAATATTCGTTACCAACATTCCTACTATTTATAAACTATTATATAATGCTTAGGTGACGTCACATGTCTAAAGATGTATAGGTCTTGTTACTTGCTAAAAGTGGCAGAAAAGAATCACAATCAGCATACTAAAGTGGCAACGGGCATGTCTTATTTACCTAAAACCAATGGGGTACTTGAACCACGTACCGAAAAGTGCAGTGTGGGACGCCCTTTTACATGGTGGACCGACGACTTGGATAAAAATAACCGAAAATCGTGTATGGTAGCGACCCTTGGAAGAAACCTGTATCCAACAGTGGAGGTCACGCAGTGTACGAGAACGAGGTTTCAGTTGGTTTAGAGAAGATGCGCCTGTTTCAGAAGGCGAAACACAGACAAGGAGGTCGCGGCCACGTTTTTTTAAATGTACTATAATATAATAAAAAAATTAAGCATACGTATTTAAAAACCTTTAAAGTTAAAATGCCACTTTCATGGACACAACGCTGTCTTAGGGGATAATGTCAAAATCCGCGTGACCAATCCTCCTCATGCGGTGTAGACTTTAAAAGACGTAAAAAACAATACAATAAAATTTTACCAACAATATAATACAATCTCAATAACAAAAAACACACTTCACCAAACATGTAGCGCAAGATCCCGAGCGAGCTTAACAAGACTCGATTTCATCGCCACCTTTTATCATACCTTTAACATTTTTCCATGGCATACATACATATTCATAATAATTCGCATCGTAGCAATTTCAAGTGGCTACATGAATTTTAATACTTGCCGTATATAGAGGTCGCTGGCGCGCCGTGTGACAGACACAAAAAAGTGGATCCGACCTTAGGACTTTTGGCTACTCGTATGTTCCAGGAGAGAATGTTCACCTTATAAATCATTTTTATTTCTGAGAACAGTAAATTGGTAATCCAGTTAATTTACTAAAAATGCCATTATCACTCATTTTGACATGATTTTTCAAGAAAATTTTGTATAAGCGTCGTGTATCGGAAGAGTGCACGCTGCATTTCTACAGCCACTGGGCGCACTCGACTGGCCACGTTACCCCTCTCTCACAGAAGACTACCTTGAAATGTACTGCATTTACTACTTTATCGTATTTCCCCAATGTACGTACGTGTTTCGGTAACGAGTGAGATATGCCAGATCCCATTCCCATCCCATCCTCTCCCTCCTCATTTTCCCAATCCATTCCTTAATCTGCAAAGGTAGGCGACGCATCCGGGGGCGTGCCAATGTTTGTCATTTTGGACTGATTTTGGCATGTATCGCGGATGTCTATGGACGACAGTATCCCCTTACCATTAGGTGGGCTGTATGCTCGTCTGCCGCCTTTTTATATAAAAAAATTGCGATTATTTCTCACAATGGATATGGGATATTTAGGACGGTGAGCGGTGATGATATAATTATATCTATTCGTGAGGTAGTGAGTTCAAACCTGTCACTAGGTCAGCGGTAAATGAAACATCGTGAAAACTTCATCGTGAATGCCCGAGAATTAAAAAATGTAAGGCTCGTGTAATTATACCAATTCCCACTGGACGTATGTCGTAAATTCAATTCAAGGTTTCGTAATCGTTGGAACGTTATGCGCTGATATCGATATGAATGGAACCTATTATAGTTTAAACAAACAAAACCCGTCTAATCTCTTTTAGTCGCAGTAAAAATTATGCGACTTCCCTCGATGCCACGATATTCATTGCCCATTTTAGCAACACTTGCAAATGTTCTATTCAACTTATAACGAGGTGCAAACAGCGGATAAATTAGTATCCGTCGTTGTTGATGTGTGAGTCCTATTCCCAGCTATAGGTTTGCCGAGTTACTCGCAGATTGAGGACGAGGGAGAAATGGTTATTACATTTTAATCAATAATGTATAATATAATTAGAGGCTAACGCATTACTATACATGAGTCATTTTACCTTATTTTGAGGTGAAAATAGGAGTAAATCTATTAGAAAGGTATTTACTTTATAGAAAATATTCTCATCTAGATCCATTTCATCTTTCTTGCGAGGTATTTAAAAATACAGTCATCAAGAGTCAGAGCCTACATACATACACTCATGCACACGCACACCACATATACACCAACTAAACACATACTCGTAAAACTATTCGCAATGTACATTGCATTAATTTTTCCGTGATTTAGCTTAAAAATAACTAAGTGTAGTTGCAATGCAATGCATTGCATCGTAATTTGTATTGCATTTGCATAAGTCTAGTTACTCGTAGAAAATTTGTTTAATATGTTATCATTGAATCTGTTATTGGCCGTGAAATGTTATTTAATTATTATAATTGTATACTAGTTCTGGAGTTCTGGAGAGAGCTATGCTCGGAATAAGATCCGAAACTAAGTTTCACCAAAGTACAAAAGTCAGCGATATACTCGTAGCTCATAGAATCAACAAGATTAATTAGCAAGTTGAACCTGAACCGATAGGGGTAGTCTAGTTCTGTCCAACTAATAGCAAGTGCAGTGTGACCTGAAAGTGTGAAACATTACTTCCACCATCCCACGGTCCTACCAATCTCGCGTTTATTCCGACCAAATCACGGGAGGACTGCGTCGTACTTTATTAACCTCTTTTCGACGCGCGCTTTCTTGACTCCCTACATCCCTCGCCTGGCTCATTTTTATTAAATCGACCCTTTCTGGAACATGCCGTCACGATGACTGTCAGTGCGACGCCGAACAGCTATGGTTCAAATTTCTTGTTTATTTTCAACATTTGCTGTTTTATAGCCTACACGATTTTATCGCCGATTATTTTATTTTTATAGCCGAGGTCCTCATGAGGTGACTCTTGATCTTAAGTGACCCACCACTATTCCGGGTGCAATGGTCAGACACTGGCCCGTTTACCCTATACGGTGGCAATAATTCAAGTCTACATTGTGTGACATTGTAGCCAAGTAATGGATACTTTAAAATGGTATACGTCTATAGGAATGTAATTTAATAGTCTCTCTTTTAGTAAAGATCTTATAACTGCATCTATGAGGGTCAATCAGTTATTAGGAGGATTTAACTCAATTTATTATACTTGAACCAGTTCATCTTATAACATTTTTTAACCTATTCATTCATCTTCTCAAACCCATCAGATCGGCCACGCTTTTTTCTTCTACTCTTCTACCATCTCTTTCTCACTCTCACAATCTATATATTATATAAAGACAAATATCCTGACTGACTAACAATTAATCATTGCCGAGCCGAAACCGCTGAAGCTAGAAACATGAAATTTGGACAGTAGTTTCCTTTTATGGTGTAAACACTCACTAAGAAGTGATTATTTGAAATTCAATCCCCAAAGAAGTAAAACGCGATGTCAAGGTTTGTATAGAACAAAGCGAGCAAATTTTTTTTCAATTAATCTTTTGTTAATTAATGTTTGTCTTGTGGCATCTTGCGTCGTGTTCATCCGCATATCCATTTTATACAATTACATTGGTGTAATTACACCACCACACATAATTACACCACCACACATAATTACACCACATACACCACAATAATGTAATTTCGGCCTAAGTCATAATTACCTAAGAAACATCGATTCAGAAATTAACCCCATCAGTCATGAAACTCAAAGCACTCGGCCGCAAACTGGTTACCTGATTTACTAAGATGTTAGATCGTCTCATCGACACAACGCCTACGTGCCTTTTCCAGTTACGCTAGGTCCTCCGTCATGCATATGCAAGTTTGATCATAAATTAATGTGAGAGCTAATGAGCGACCCGGAACCTAAAGGCAGTTTCAAACAGGACTGGTGTGGGTGCAGCCTTCGATACCGCCTGTTCATGATTTATGTGTATATTAATGAGAAGAACATTAATCTATTAGGTGTGTGGTTTTGAAAAACTAGTTGTCCGACATTGTATTTGAAGGGTAATCTGGGCAGGAAGGATTATGAGGTGAGCAGTCTGTTGTGAATCGTGGGATTGCCAATTGAGACTATATTTACAGGCAATTGTAATTGGTAATTTCTCCATGGTTCGCTCGCATCTAACAGCATATGGTTCGAGTCAAAAACACCTTGTAACAATACTCTTTCGGGCATTGTCTTCTAGACTTTTTGCTTCTAAATTCCTAAGAAAAACAATTGTGTGATTCCATTCCTAAATTTCAAATTCGTTCCTCATGTCATTTTTTGCCTAATTTGTCAGTTTGCCTACTGCACTTCACAAAATTCCCCAGTGTCAGTATATTTTAAATATATGTGTAATTAAATTCTCTAACACGCGAGGAGTCTCCTCACGATGTTTTTGTTCAATGTCGAACTAGTGATAATTTAAAAATTCGTACATAATGGTACGCGCCGAGGATTTGACCTTACGAATGAGAATCGAGAATAGATAACCCCTAGACTCTAGACCATCGCCAGTGTATAATAAATACTAGAAATAGATCTGCTGTAATTATAACTTGCTAAGATAAAATTTCACCAACATTATATATGAATTTCAATAATTTCATTTGTGTTATTGAATGTAACGAAAATATGAGGGACGAATCATATCCAAGAATACTATCCTAATTGAAGCTTATCCTTTGAAATGCCAAAGGAAACTGAAGTTAAAACCTTAAATTAACAGTACTGAATGTGAACATCAAACGTTTAATAAGGAAGATATAAACTGAGAAACCATTAGCGCACAGAAATTGCATTGGGATTTAAAGGATTTTAATCCTCGTAAACACTCGAATGTGAAGATTTACTGCGTCAGACGGAACGAAGCCCCTGTTTTATTGGATCTGTGGAAGACACCTTAGAAGTGGCTTCATGACTGGAGGGGGGGGGGGGGTTCATTGGATGAAATAGCGCATAAAATTGTACAAACGTCTATTTAAATCGGTGAGTTAAACATGGACTGTAGGAATGGATTGCAATTTCGCAAAGCGGGATCCCGAAACAGCTCTACGTATCCGCGCGGATCCCGTAAACTCGTTAAAAATGGCGCGAATGTGTGTCTGAGCAAAGGCGTTAATAACCAGGGGCCGGGAAGTCGCTTTCGGCCTCTGAGCTTCAATTGTCATCTTATAGTCATAAATCAAAGGAAAGTATTTTCCTCTCACTTTTTCATGTTTTTATGGCAGTCATTTCCTTTTTAATATTTTATCAAGATCTTTCTCTTTTCTAGTCTCTGTTTGTTAGTAGTTTTAAATTGCTTTGGATATTTTTTGGCATAAATTAGTAGCTTCACTTCAGTTTCAACATTTTTGTTGTCATCTTTAATAACTGCCTTTTGCGACAGACACACTTTCACGACATTTATTACGAGCTTTCGGGATGCGCGCGTATCTCGCGGGATTGACTCCGATCCCGCAAATTTCCTACGGGATTTTAAACACCACGAGATTGCCATGCGTAATAGTGAGTATCAGAAATATCGAGTAAATATCTGTACACTACTTACAATAATTAAACAAACACAATTTTTTCGTGCTAGGTTTTGTTTGTACGGTGGTGAAACACGGTCTTCAATGGTTGACCCGATCCATAAGTTTAAGAGTCGCCCAGCGAGCTATGGAAAAAGCTAAAGAGTTTCTTTGCGGGATAAAATACGAAATGAAGAGATTCGCCAAAGAACGAAAGTCACGGACATAGTTCACAGAATTAGCAGACCGAAGTAGCAATAGACAAGCCATATCTGCCGCAAGACCAACAACTGAAGGGGAAGAAGACATCTTAAATGGAGACCGCGTGCCGGGATGCGCAGCGTGGGCCAGGGGGACCGACCACTTGAAGAAATTTTCCGGTAGCGGCTGGATGATAAGAGTGAACGACCGTGTGTGGTGGTTAGCCTTAGGACAGGTTGGGAGAGAGGGAGCAGTGGAGAGATAGGCTGATGTTATGGTATAGCATACCATTATACCATAGTATAAGAACTTTATTTTATTTAACCTTACTCTCCCTCAAGATAGATGTGTATTGAATGGCAATTATTAAAACTGGGTCGGTTAACTCATCGAATTAAGTTTATGAATAGATAAAATGTTAGTTCATGTTGGTTCAATTAAATGCGTTGTACAAATAACTAAGTGTCTTCGATGTATTCGCAACACGACTAAATGTCACGTACCCATTTGGTTTGTTACTGCGGTATATTCCCGTTGCCGTGCAATAATTTGTACTCCTTTGATGGTGATGGCTACTGTCATTGGACGGATAGAAGTCCTTTTAATTTATCCCGTTGTTTCTAGTTTGTATTGTCCATATTTTGATTAATATGCTTTTCGCAAAATATTTTCATTTTAAGTATTGTGTCATGAATGTATTTGACCAGTCAAGGCGCAGCTTAGCCCAACCGGGCCAGTATATATAAAGAGTATTTATTTGGTTAAGCTATACGACGTTGGACCTTTAGTTAGAACGTCATATAGCTTAAAGATGCAAATATCCCAACGCTGCCGTACGGGTAAATAAGTAAGAAATTTTTCCTTGTGCGTTGCTTCGTGTTCAGTGTTGCCCAAAAAAAAAAAGATTCAACGAATACGTTACCATCGCAGTAGAACATATAATATAAAGAAAAAATATATAATGTCCATGTTTGGTTCTTTTATACATTTTTATGTACACATTTTTTTTGTTTAAAATTTTATGGGTTGCGTTTAAAACGATGCCGAAAACTTCAACGGTGATTCATGTTAAAAAGTTGAATAACGTTGAAAGTTCAGTTGAATTTGAAAAGGCAAATGATGTACACTGGGATAAAACAACCATGTTAGATGTTCTGAATTAATCCGAAAATTTAGTTTTCTCTTGGGAATAATCCAGAGAAACGAAAAGTCATGCGAATGCTAGGTAATGAAATATTTTTTATTTTTTTAAATGTCTAGCAAAATAGAAGCCAAATTCATAGAAATCAACGGGAAAGGCCTACCCAACGATTTAAATTCCGTGGATCGCTCGCAGCGTCCAACCAAGGCAACTGTCTCACTAAAGAAACGACAGTCAATTGGTATAGAAAATTAGGCACTAGTATCTCTTTCAATCTTTTTACATAAGAAGTTATTGCTTTAGTTTACGAAAGCACATCTGGTACATCTGACAATAGAGTAAAAGAAGCATTAAGTAGCATCAGTTTATACATATAATAAATCTATATATAATAATAATAATAATACAAATTGTTACGGAGCCGTGTATAAAAAATATTTTTTTAAAAAAAAGTTGCATTGTAGTGTGTGATACAGAGCCAAAAACGATTTTTTTTAAAAATTCTGTCTATCTGTCAGTCTGTCAGTCTGACCGCGCATCACGCAAAAACCACTGGACGGAATTTAATGAAACTTGGCACATTTATAACTTATATACTGGCTCAATATTTAAAGTACGTTTTATCCAGTTTATTTATGAAGTTCCCACGGGAATCACAAGTTCCCGCGAACGAAGTCGCTGACACTGCTAGTGTACGTATGATAAAAGGTAATGGCTGTGCTGAAACTGAAGCATTCTGTCGGAACTTTTCTTTATTTATTTACTTTATTGTAGAACTATCAGTGCCCGCGACTACGTACACGTAGACGTTAATGTGTGGTTAGCTTAGATTCCCGTGGGAACTTTATAATTGATCTGGAGTAAAAGTAGCCTAAATATCCTCCTCTCTCCTAATTGCCGTGCTCTACAGGGCCCATAATGATCTCATAGGTTTTAAGTTCACCAATTTGTAAAACATTATGGAATGCAATCAATTTTAGAGTATTGACTGCATATAAACTCGGCACATACATTTTTTCTATGCAAAATTTCAATAATAAAATCATACACAGTTCACACAATTCAGGCGTTCACACAGACAGAGAGACAAGAATTTCAAAAATTGTTATCATGGGCTCTGTATCCATTCGTACCTTACATTACATGGACTCTAAAATGTACAGACACGGCTTTGTAATTTATTATATTTATAGATGTTTCAAAAGGCACAGTTAGTGCTTTGCAGCATAATCTCGCAGACAATCTTAAGGCTTTGCAGGAAATAAAGTAAAAGAATGAAAGAATAAAATACCCATAATAATTATACAAAACGTGAAAAAAAAAACCTTTTTTTATCTTAGGACTAGGTTTCGCTTTGGAGATCTGCAAACATAAAAAAACCGTTAGTACTTGATAAAGTGCTTCAAATTTTAACTGCCTACAGTCGATCGATAAACTCCATATTCATCCAAAAATTCCACACCGTGACCCAATGAACGAATCATCCCAATAAGTGTAACGGTTGTAATTTAAAATAAAAACAGCCTACGGTGACAAGTTCTAATTGAAACGAACCGTTTCGCTCCGACTGCCAATTATTGGGCGCTATACCCTAATCCGGCCTTGGGCAGTGTTTTAAACAGATCTCGGAATGTTCTCAGTAATTATCTGGCTTGTTTATAAAGCACCTTTTGTGTGGGTTTCAAGTGATAGTATCTGTGTAACAAATCATTTTCGTAATTGTCGAACAATTAATGTTGCTGCAAATTTTGTCTGCTCGTTGCAATTTGTGAGCCTGCCATTAATGTTATCTGACAATTATGTAAGAAAGAGGTGGACCTGTAATTGAAGACAATAATAAAATATGAAGTGTAATAACATGTCTCCCCATTTGACTTACACAAGCCGAATATTCATCAAATCAAATACCACATTTTTTTATTTATATTTCTTTCTATGAGATGCATATGTAGGGCAAGTAGTCAAATCCCGAGGAAATGATTATTTTGTCATTAAAAGATTGGAAACTTACCACAAGATTAAGTGTCGTAATTTTGTTATTTGTCTATAGATATATTTGATTTTAGAAATATTTATGTGATAATATTTATCAACCTTCTGAAATTTAAATATTGTGGATGTTTATGTATTTATTTATTATTTTATTTCTAACTCTTTTATTATATTTATAGTGGATTAATTTTTTTGCTACAAAAATACACAAAAACACCTTCGAACCTTTTCAAATCATGAATTTTTTTGAAAACCTTTTTTTATTTTACCATATATTTCAAACAATTTTTCTTAATACAAAGCCAAAAAATATGTTGTTACAAAAAATACGTAACAGTATATATTTCAAGCTTCGGATACAGCCTGTATACGAGTATTGTGTAGGAATTATGTCACTTTGTTCACTCATTAAATTAAGTACAATATAGACATGTCAATTGATAATTTTATCTATAGACATGCGTAAAGCAATCGTTACCTCACTACAGTTTCGCATTAAAAACAAAACATTGTTACCGTATAATTATTACCGTCATACGATTCGTTGGGCAACGCGCGGCACACGCGTCCGCTCCCGCGTTCACGCGCGGAATGCGGCCGCGTTGTGCAAGCGATGCGCCGGCGCACCCGCGGCGATTCACCTGCGCTTCCGCGTGCGCTTGCCCAATGCTAGGGGCTGGTTACATTATTTGCGCAAATTTTGAGAAAAACATGAAATTTTATTGTAAATCTATTGTATTATTGTATCTATTCTTAGAATAGCACCACCCTATCTCTTACCGTGAGTGTCGACTATGGCCACTAAGGCGACTACGGATTAACAAAACAACAAGCCACAAGCACTAAGGAACTACACCATCTCTAAAGGAGTGGATTCGCTCCATCCACTTACTTGGAAGTACATAATTAGACAATACGCATTTAATAAATCACAACATGCACTAAAATTTACTAGCAGAGGCTTTGATATACCTAATGTTATCTAATTGTTATTTTTTTTTATTTGTTACTTTCTATATCAAGAGAACATTAATTCACCGCGTGTAGTATTAAATTAAAACATCTCAATTGTGCTATAATTACCACATACATTAAATATCTTAAAAATAACACGAACACGATTAACAGAAAACAAGAAACAAGAAAATTGTAAGCAATAATTACAGTGCAACCGAAACACGGCTTAACAACCTACCATCTTCATTGTTGCTGATTTACTCACGGGCTGTGGCCCTGTGTGACGTAACGCGTTACCGCCATGCGATTGGTATCTTGTTTGTTTTGTGGTATTTTACATGGAAAGGGGAATTCACAAAAGATAAATTTCGAGTTATTCTTTCCAAACTATAAGCCCGTAGGTTTTCCACACCCTCTCACGAAGATGGAGATAACTGTTCGGGATTGAGACCCCTTCAGTAACGTTTCCTCTGTCCGCCTTACGGACCGGTCGCCAAGTTGGCCCTCTGGGTCGTAATTCTGCCTCCGGATTTCTTCGTGCCGCCCTCGCGGTAAGCAACCAGCGTAGGCGGCAACAGTTACAATGTGTAGACGAAACATGCCTTAACAACGTACCATCTCCATCTGTTACTGTATTTTTCTTCCCCGATAGGAATGACTCTCCCCGTTGCCGTCATCGTCGTCCTCGGCACGTCTTAGACGACCCCGACGACCCAATTACTGCTGCCAATGCGATTCTTATACTACACTCACAGGCTACACATATACACCGTCCCTGCTTGAGGAGACTAAGACGTCTCCTTCCGCCGATTTACCGGCGGGGGAGCCCTTAGGCTCATTGCTGCACACATTCTTAGGTCCTGGCTTGGGCGCCTTCTGCGCTTGCCCTAACGTATACATGTCCAGTGACTCTTGAAAGGCCATTAGGGCCAAAGGAATTTAGCCATTTCGAAAAAAAAAGAACTATTTTTTTTATTATTTTCAAAAATGCTTTGTCGAAAAAAGGTGGCAGACGAGCATACAGTCTACCTGATGGTAAGTAGATACTGTCGTCCATGGTCATACATGTCAACATCAGTCCAGAATGCCAAATGTCGGCATGCCCCCAGATGCGAGAATGCGGAGCGATGAGATGGAAATGGGCTATGGCATATCGCACTATACGTACATGTTTCTATAGTCGACGACAGTTTATATCCATCTTACTGATTGCAATTTTTATATCAGTAAGATGGATATAAACTGTTGTCGACGTTTAATCCAGTGAGGAACAAATTTAAACCTCGCGATTTACCGTCGAATGCGTCCGTGGACATGTTAGTGTAGTGTGTCGCAGTCTTTCCGAATGTGAAAATCAAATGTAGATAGTTGATAAAACTCCTCGCAACTCCCATCCTGGACTACCCGCCTCTTCAGTCAACTCGTGACCACGGCTGGTATAACCTGCGCCGAAACGTCGAGTAGAAATAAAAGGTAGACAAAAACCATTAATTATACGCGTTCGGACCCAATTTAATATTCGTGACATACCTACGTCTTCCTGCTGTTTGTCAATTTTAATATTGAAATCGAATCCCTCTTTCTGGTTTAAATCGATATGCTTCAGTAACTTAAGCTTCTAAAGTCGCAGTCGGTAATTAGAGCGGCGACACGACATGTCGGTGTGTCGCCACTGTCGCTTGCGCAAGTATCCCGCTAACTGCGGAAATTCACTAATGGTTGAAAGATAATATTCTTGGTTGATTTTAAATACGTCAATACACTATATTCCACTCAGTCTTCATATGTTCCAAGCAAGTGGTGACTTGGTAGGTGATTATAATTACAGTCTACTATGATTATTAATAAGAAGCTACGAATATTCACAGCTATAGACTTCATGAATACCAACCAGATGGCATAATGACCTGCTTAGAATCAATTTCCATTGCGCTGACTGTTACTCAAAAATACTCTATACTCTTTATAATATGCTAAATTACAGTAAATGGCTACTATATCTCCACTGCTGAATATAGGCTTCTAAGGCCCGCCATCACTCTCAGTCTTCCTTTCTTTTATCCACCTTTAAGTTAGGGACTGGGTTCTGACGACCGACTAATGGAATGGCAGTGTAAAACTTCGATTTGCTAAATTTTATATATACCTGTGACCGGGCTACCTTGTGATGATGCAACTACCACGAGAAAGTCAGCACTGCAGCATAAAAAATTTGGGCATAAAATTCCCAATGACCACGCCCGAAATACAATACAATAATCACAGTATACAATTATCATCAGACATCATCTGCTTCTTCGAACTGCGTTGGTAGATGTTGATTTTAATGGTTAGAAATTGCAAAGAACACCTCATAGGGGATGGTTTCAAATCATGACGTAGAAAGATCAAGTCACTACCCGTAATTTGTAATTTCACACCTAATCAACACACACGGTCAAAGATAGATCAGGATGAATATAACTTTATTGTTTAAAACTTTTTTAACATATTAAGATAACAAAAGTCACTCATAATTCTAAAGTTATAATCTCGTCAAGTCATTATGCCACAAAATTATACCACCTGTACACGAACCGTTACGTAATCGGATCCGATTTCAAAAACAGTAACAACTCACTCACTCATTTAGTCGAGATCGATCGCTCGATTGACTTTACACATGTAATTTTCACCCATAAACCGTTGGTGACTTACTGTTTTTACGCAACCCGCTAGCTGGTATTATTACTCGTCTGTGGCGTCACACACTTGACTGTTATGGAGTTATGGTTGAAATTTACTGATACAGTTTACATTACGATGGCGGCACGAAGCCTTTTTTATAGAAACAAAGTGACTAATTAATCTTTTCTTGCGCTGTTTACTTTTGGGAACGGAAACAATCGATGGAGAAGGATGAAGTTGGAACGGGAATTAATGAAGGATATTGAGATGAAGGGAGGGAAATAGGTGGAATGAGAGATCAGATTATGGTCTGGCTCTGATCATACTTGCTCAATGTAGAAACTGGTACAAGTTGGTGGTACTGGTACAAGAAAGAAGCTGGCGGAAAACTTTTACGAGACCTTCTGAACCTCTATAGCGTATCAACCTATGACGTCCCACAGCAGGGCACTGACCTCCCCTAGTAAACCACTGGGGGGGTTTCGAACCATAATCCACCACGAGGGCCCAGTACCGATTGGTGAATCACCCCCAATTTCCCTCTCACCGCCGAGTTAGTGACATTTAAAAAAAATCTATACTTAAGGAGAAACTGGTACGGGCAGAGGATTTCAACTCACGATCTCACGAATGTGAACCAAATAATAGATACCATCTCTACCACCATTTCCATTTTCAAAATATGCATTCGTTAACACAAAATGAACCTAGTTGATGTAAATAGATCACATAAAGTATCAGTCACACCTCGCCGGTCACCCAGTTACGCGCAACCAAACACCCATGGGAGTGCTCTCTAATTCTTGCATTTCACATTACTGTTGTTGTTTTAATGTTGGATATCGGGCTTGCCAGGTCTTTAGCTTCAGACTGAGTGGTCAGTTAAAGTATCCCAAATAGGGTTCAATTAATTCATTAGTGTTTTGACAGTGTCAAATTGGCTAAATTGACTTCCAATATGTTAAAAACTACATGATGTGAAATTTATAGATACAAATACCTACACGTAGCTTGTGAATGATAATATGGATGCTAGCCAAGAATCTGAGTTACTTGTCCATAGGAAGACAATGAATTTACTGTTTTATTGTTACTGTTTATAACTTATGTTTACAAGACTTATTATGTACTTATTTGTTTCTCTATGTTATTTAAATTTAAAATTGTATCATAAAGGTAGGGGGCGGTTGTTCGCTTGCTACAAAATATTTTTTATTACCTCGCGGTATTGTCCTTCACTGCCGAACAAAGTTGACCACACGCTCGTTGATTACAAAAACTATAATTGAAATTTCCTTACTAAATAGAAACTCAATTGTACGTACAGGGATTTGAATTTCGAATGTGAGTCTAAACTAGATATCCTTAAACTATCAACGCTGTTGCAAACGAATGATATCTAAAAACTGTGTAATACATAGGAGACTGAACCCGCTGCCGGCAATAAAATTTTCATTTGAATATGCGTTGTACATGTAATTCGTCACGGAAACTCTTCTTTGAAGTCTTAAAAAATGCGTTAACCACACCAGTAAATAATTACAAAACAACGCATCAACATCAACCCGACAAGCTGTTGAAACTCGCCATTAAGACGAAAACGTCGAGAAAATTCGATAACAATCTTTCTGAGCAATTAAAAATAACTGGCATCATCAATTTTACCTCAAACTTTGAACTTAAACCACGCTATTAAATACATTTCACTAAACATATTTTGATCTCAATTTGTAGGCATAAACATGTTAAATGACATTTTTAAAACAGTAATGATAATTTTGTAAGTTATCGGACCTTTTATAGGTAGAACTTGTGAGATTTAATCAAGCTATAGTTTATATACTTAAATACTGGTTGATCGTTATCGCAGCTTGTTCACATAAATGGCAACATTTGTTTATCCTAATGTTGGGTTCAAGATTGTATTTTTTTAAATTTCTAAGCATCAAAAGAGTTTTGGTAACGCCGTCATGCGGTGCAGTAAACACTTGTTCACAAAATTATTGAAAAGACTAACTAGCGTATAATCTTAATCGATATTCTATAAAGAACAATTTCCTTCACTAAGTTATTCAGACCAAATCGCAGAAGGAGCACATCATATTTGTCCCTACTCTATAAGTAGTATATCCCTACTCTTTTCTTCTTATTTTTTATGTACGAAGGCGGCAGACGACCACACAGTCCACCTGATGGTAAGTGGATACTGTCGCCCATGTCTACCTATCCGCGATACATGCCTACATTAGTCCAAAATGACAAACGTTGGCACGCCCCCGGATGCGCTGCCTCCCTTTGTAGACATATAAATGGATTTGGAGAAAGGGTTGGGAAAATGAGGAAATGCAGTACATTTAAAGGTAGTCTTCTGTGAGAGAGGGGTAACGTGGCCAGTTGAGCGCGCCCAGCAGCTGTTGGATTGCAGCGTGCACTCTCCCCCTCAAACTCCCCTCAACTCCCAAATAATTTGTTTTATATTTGTTTTACATTTGAAAAACGTTATTTTCAAAATGTCAGTAACGATTGGGATATGATATATCCAATTTAAACATAGCTTAACATTTTTTTTTTGTTTTTGTAATGAATTTTGCTGTCGCAACCATAGACATACTATTTTACTATGCCTATAATACATCTTTGACACGAATCCATTTTGTTTATAGACTAATAGACTAAATGTATAGACGTGCCGATGATACGAGCTGGATGAGAAAAGTCGAAGATCGTATGTGGTGGCGAGCCCTAGGAGTGGCCTATATCCAACAGTGAAGAGACATAGGATGAAGGTGTGTATATTTGAACTACCACAGGTCACAATAGATGTAGCATAGAGACAGGAAACAGCAATCTTAGAAATAACCACACAAGTCGCTAATAAGGACCCATAATACGGTCAGTTATTGAAAATTTCCCAGATCTAGATACCAGTTTAATTGTAATATTTAACTACGCCGTACACACTGTTTACGAAGATGACTGCTGCAAGCGTCAAATCAGACTGCAGTCATGGCCGTTGCATTTAGTTGCAAAATAACAGTTGTCGGTAATAAATAGTGATTTGCGTCGGCATTCGCTCTGAAAACCGTCCCCATGGAAACGGCAAAAGGCGGGTCCACCGGCCTGCGCTGGCGCACCTCCAATAGTGGCCCAAGGCATAAGCGAGAAACACACTACTGTGTTTATCGATTGACAAACTACTAATAATTAGCGGAGAAGTGAAAGAATTCGATTCTCCCTACAGGTAATTATTTATTTACTCCCAATTTTCTGTCTTCCTAAAACAAACAATTTTTGTGTGCAAAATCACCCACATACTCTTTGTTAATATTAGAAACTATTATATGATTTGTTAACGACATTATGACCTTGTGCTTATAACAAATAAGTGTATTTTTATTAAAATACGAAGAGCGTGTCATAAAGTACTTGTTTGAACAAGTACATAAAGTACTTCCTTAAACAAGTACCAGTTGTTTGCCAAATACAAATCGATACGCGCTTGATGTGTACAGACCAAAGTTCATCATGGCCCTCAATTTTGAAACTTATGCGGATTTCGACGCGGTCTTCGGTGTTGTATAACGTGTTTATTGCCTAAGATTTTTGTATAATTTCGTTAAAATCAGATTAATAGTTTTAAAATTAAAACGGATTATACTAAATTGAACAATTTTTTAAATTTTGTAAAACAGATTTTTCATACGATTCGAGTTCTCAGAAGTTGGCTAAAGTGGCGAACGAAATCCGCCGCATTTCTAAGGTCTCCAAAACACCCAACTGGGAACGGATCTTTTCTTATGTCCTGAAACCCCGTAATATAATGAAAGACATCTTCCGCGACCGCATACGCTCTTGCGGTGTTAAAGTCTGCTATATCCTATCGCTTGTACTACACACGAACAATCATTAGCGCTTGCGGCGACTCGCGACATGTATACAGCCTGTTCTGCTATGTAAATGCAGCTAGCTTAATCTACATAACACATGCGACGGAAAAAAGAGGTTACAGATGTTTATTATACGAGATACGCTGGCGGATGTTGTTTGTTTTGTGAAGTGCAATGTTGTGGGCACTCGACTTAGCAGACCAGTCTTAGACATGTTAATGCAATAAAAGTGGTGGGTAAGATGATATACTCAAGCGATTCATAATACAACTTTATCTCATCTTAATATACGAGATGGAGGCAGGTGGAGTAAGATCTTGATAGTTTGGTGAAAATTGGTGGCCATTAGTTAGCGCTGCGTACACTAAATTGGCGCTAATCTTCTACTTCTCGCGCTGCTCGTCGATACGAAACATAAAAATGTCTAATTGCACTTTAGGCAACTGTAAAAATTCGTCAAAAGTGGTGATCGCGAAAATTTATTCATGACTTAGTCGTAGGTTCAAAATAAGTTCAAAATTTCAATATCACGTTTGGTTTCCATACAATTTACCGAACTAGCGTTGTATATGTATTATTTATGGTGGTGGCCGAAGGAAGGTGAACAAAGCGTTGGTCGTCCGGCGACAAGGTGGATCGATGACGTTAAGAGAGTTGCTGGAGGGATATGGTTGAAAACAGCGCAGGACCGAGGGGTTCCACACAAGCGAAGGGAGTCTTATACTCAGCAATGGGTGGAAACAAGCTGTAGATGTTGAAACCTTTTTTAATACTCGTAATCTAAAGCGTAAAATAGAGTCTCCACTCTTATTTCATTATCTTCATTTTTAGAAAGAAGGCGGCAGACGTGCTGTCCAACCGTTGGTAAGTGGATACTGTCGACCGTAGACGTCCAATGTCACGACATCAATCGAGAATGACAAATATTGGCATACTTTTGGATGCACCGCCTACCTACTTTAGTATGAAGGATTGAAAAAGGGATTGAGAAGGATAGGAAACAGGGAGCGAAATAGAATGATGAGTACTTTCCTATTCTTCATTATGGGATGGTTTACGGTATATACAGTACATTCACATTCGGGAAATGATTGGCTTTTTCCGAAGTCTAAAATAATGGATGATTTTGATTATACTGATGATTCTGAGTTATGTAACATATGTGTGTTTTTTAATATTAATTTATGGGCTTTTAATTTAGTAAATTTGTGTGAAAAATTTGGTAAAATCTGAAAAAAAGCAATTTTTTTTGAGCAGAAAAAGTTTTGTAAAATTGCTTCGAGAAAATATTCAGATATTTTATACACTCGTAATTATGTTATAATTATTTTTCTTTCAAACAGTCCTTTTGTCTCTATTTTATTTTACTTTTTTTACTTCCCATCTTTATCTTTCCATCTTTCCATACTTGACCGAAGAATGAGAAATGGCTTTACTTGGGGAAAATGTGGAAATGTCGTTTATACTTTCGAAAAAATGTCATTGCTCGTGTTTCTTACTTTCGCGTTACATCATTTAAAAAATATTTCATTATAGTGATTTAATCAGTAATTTTTATTTTTTCAATTATTCAATATCAATACGGTACAATATAAATTTCAACACTTAGAAGTGATTTGTTAAGTTAATTTTTTTTTCTTGACTGTCATATAGGAACATAGCATTTTTTTTGTAAATAATGACTGCGCACGCTTACTTTTGCATTCCTAATCATTTATAATATATTCCACATGTTTATAATGAACTAGCGACCCGCCCTCGCTTCGCTTCGGTTTATAAGTTTTTTTTTACAATTTTTTTTTCTAAATTTCAGAAACATTTCCACCATACATTATATTCGTGTAACTCTTACGGTTATTGCAGCGCACGCCGAAATAGCTCGCAGATAGCAGAGTTGTTTCCGACTTACTTGACACTTATCGTTATATTTTGGCCAATTTACACAATATCTTTATAAATTATAGCCTATGTTACTCAAGGATAATGTAGCATTCTAATGGTGAAAGAATCTTTGAAATCGGTCCAGTAGTTTTTGAGTTTATTCGTTACAAACATACAAAAATACAAATCTTTCCTCTTTATAATATTAGTATGATAAGTATGATGAATGTCCCGTAAATTGTCTGTCGAACGAGTGTGCACCTCCCGACACAAAACCCGTCGTGTTTCCAAAAAAACACAAAAACATGTCTTTAATTGCACCACTTATCGCCACTAAATGGTCTTTTCACCTATCACCTGACCTTTAGACTACGTTTAACATGCCATTGTTAACATGCGAAACGCCATATAAATCATGAGATTAAAGTGCTTTTAAGACCACACACGAGCTGATAACGTTTATCTCTAGACGGTGGGTTAAAATAGTAGAAGGGCAACGTTTAAAAGAATTTAAATGTGTCCCAGTTTCTGATTTCCATAAAACGAAACCCAGTTTTATACTAGAATGGTCAGTTGACATAGTAACGCGTTGTTGATTACGTTTAGAAATAAAGCTACTTCAGAAAACTGCCATATTTTCGTAGTAAATGAGAGTAATGATAGCCCAGTGATAGAGTCGTGATAGTCCAGGAGTACTTACTCCCGACTCCCATTTCTGACATAACGCGAGTTCAGATACCTGTCCTTACAGTTTTTTTTTTTTTTTTTTAAATTCACTGCAATAAAGTTGTATAAGATGCAGATTTAATGCCTAGTGGCATTCTTTGTCAGTCAACCTTTGGTTAAACGGGACTGCAATAGGCTGGTGCAAGATACATTACGAAAACATTAGCCATCGGCTAATCCGAAAACGCAGTCATTCACGTCTATGTATTACGGTACCTCTAATTACATACTTTATTACGAGATACTTTATTGCATATTTCGTAATGTATCTGTAAAGACCTTGTAATACATAGACGTACATAACATTCATTCATATATCTATACATATATACAATAGATATGTTATTAATATAAACATGGTGTGACGTCACTATTGTAACGTTCAGTTTTTAATCATTTGTTTATTATTATTATTCTGAGTACTGTGTGCAGCTATAGTAGGCTTACTTACATAGAACGAGTCTGAATGATTTGTTCTTAAAAATGTATATGTGGATGTACTACTGGTGTGCCTATTTTATGTTGTAAATAACATACAAATACATAAGCAGATATATATAATACATGTTAATGATAAGAGAATATTTGTACAAATATTAAAATAGAAAAATTAAGTAATAATAGACATAGCAATACCGAGGCATCCTTTCAAAAGACATCTTCGAAGAAGCCTTCCTGATGTCAGTGGGGAGCTCGTTCTAGAGTTATATAGTCTGAGCGGCGAAGGACGTAAAACCAGTACGGTACTGATTCCAGCGCCTCGTCTCCTCGTGTTCTAGACGAGAACCTGATTTTATTGATATAATAGGCAACGACTAGTTTTAGTCCATTTCGCTAATCTGAACTTGAAAGAGACGTAACGTGCGTTCTTTATGTCTGCACTTAAGTACAGAGAAAACAACGAAACATGAGCTTTGCGCTTGTGTAAATGCACACCGATTCGGCAATCGGATCGGTCAATTCGGCACCCACTCGCACAGATGCAAAGGTAATGTCTCCTTGATTTCACTGTATACTATCTTAAATCTTATCTCATATCTTTTCAGTCTACCCCATATCTCTACAATCTTTTTATCTGTGAAATCCTAAGTCTGTACCAATTTCTTCACTCTGCAATTATTTGTATCTCTACAATAGTCTTCGCCGTAACCAGTAGCAACGAATGCCTTCCAATCGCCGGTATGCCTGTATTTGACCCTATTATCTTCAGCGTTTTCCCAAGCCAGGTCACAATTTACAGCGCGTAATATCACCACGATTGCTCATCTGGTCCAGGGCTGGCCAATCGCCACCAATTACCAGAGCAGATAGTAAATCATACCGCTGGCGTCGTCCCTACATCGGATATCTTAACCGGAGATTGACGTGTGGTACAAAGAACTTGCTATATTTGTTGCATATAATTAGTATTTTTTTAACTTCACATCTCGCTGTTACATCCCATTCCCCATCTTTCCCAAATCTTTTTTTTTAAATTCACTTCTAAATTTTTCGAAGCATGTCGTCGTTTATTTTTCTGGATTGATAGAATGTATCAAGGATGTCCATGAGCTACATTATCCACTTACCATCAGTTTAACAGGCAGACGCTTGTTTGAGACTTTCTTACTATTAAAAAATGAGAAGTGGCAGCTTAAGGGTATTTATTCTCGGCTCACAATCAGGGGGTTCTATGTTCGAACTTGTACCTATTGCTGAGTTTTTGATTAGGTTTTTTTTTTAAAATCACAGCGACGAAGGAAATCATCACGAGGAAATACACATATGTATTTAGGCTTAAATAAATTAAAACTTAAAACGTCCGGGTCATACCCCATCATAATCAGAATAAGTGACCAGAGTTCTGAAGTGGAATGGCAGTGGAATTCTATTCACAGACGGTCAACTCCTCTCTAGCGGATTACCGTAATACCGTATATGAATACGGTAATAAATAAATGAATTAATAACTTAAACGATGTCAACACAGGTCATTTTCCTACATTCCCACTAGTTCAATTGATCAATTAAAGTAAAAAAACAAACAAATGATACCACTAATAATTTGATTATCTATGTAAATATAAGTAAAAGTCGTTTTCATTTACCCACTATTTTAAATTTTGTTTAATTGAACTAGTGAGAACACCTATTCTGGCTATTCTCAGTAGTTCAATCGTTAACATAAAACAGCTTCAATTGAACTACAGGGAGAAAATATTTTCACTAGTGCAATGATTCAATTGATCAATTGAACCACTGGGAATGCGTTATTTTCCGCTCATCGTTCAACACTTGGGACATTTTGTACTACATTTTACGGTCTGAATGGCAAGCCACATTTACATCTGACACTCGGTTTTAGGTGACAATATACTTCGCCTATATAAGCTGTGACACACATGCCTGCCACTGTAACGTTGTTTGTTTTGTATTCCAGACTTAGGTTTTAGTCTGACTTCTTATGTGACGTTATCTGACTAAAGGATCTTATTATCAGCATTAACTTAAAATCTAGTTAAGATTTTAAAATTACTTTGTATATAGGTTACCTATGTTTAAATAGAACCATGCTCTAGCATTTGATTTTTAAAATATAATACCATACCATTAGCCTGTCTCCGCTGCTGCCTAAATGCCTCTCTCAAGGATTGCCACCACACACGGTGTCTGCATCTTCTCATCCAACCACGAGGATTTTTATAATAAAACTAATGAACTGCCTAATAATTTCGTATTACAAATATATCTTATTAATCCAATTTATAAATTGGTTTCAAAACTTGTAAACCATAGACAAAAACCAAACAGAAACCACTAAGTTATTTCAACCTCATAAATAAAGGTTTAAAAACTGACTTGTAAGCGTCTGAATTGTAACCATCAAAGCACAAGCAAGTCTCTTTACAGCTAAATTACAAGCAAGTTACAGCTTGTGCTCTTTTTTCAGCTAAAACCATCCAAGTTCTAATCCAAGTAGAGCCTTGCTTTATTTTGCATTATGCTGTCCAAATTATGTAAATTTATAACAATTTTAAAAACACTAATAACAAACGCTTGTACTCTGGTGTTTTATATTTAGTTCATAGACTAATTATTGCGTTGGAATTAATATTTTCCTTCAACGTCGAGACCATTGAAAAAACTCGGGAGTGCAATAAAGTTTTTTTCATTCATTCATTGATTCGTTATCTCTATATAATTGTTTGACAAATATTTATATACAAACTTACACTTTAATTTTAATACTTTGATATTATGTGTAATTACATATGTATACTGTACCCATCTACCTGTGATTAGTCTTGTGTGGTAGAGATCGACGTTAGCGATAAGACCGTCTTTTGTGCATTTCATGTGTTACACACCATATCTGTTACTGTCTTGTTTTGTTTTAGTGCGCATTAAAGGGTTTTAAGTGTGCATTAAAGGTCTTTAAACTCTTCCTATATTAACAAGCTGTAGGTACTCTCATCCACTTCGCTCATAACACGATAGCAAAATGAAGACATTAAGGGCATCCTATACGCCAAGTGATTCAGCTAAGTCGAGACACAGTTATCTACCGCTAAGCGGATTACCCGCGGATCAGCTGATTGCGGCCCTTAAGTGCTGACCCCGATTTGAATTCGAATGTCACTCAGTGTTACCATAGTACCTACTTCAATCTGGCCGATCGATACGAAATGCAAATTTTAAACGAAACCAGTATACATGACAAGCACACCCGGATATTTCTACTTTTAAAACGGAATTTATTTATTTTTTACTTTGACTTGCTATTAACAATTCACCGATAAATCGCCTAATGAGATAACGTGACATACTAAGCTTTACCTATTTGCTGATAGTCTAAATAAAATTAGGCTATTTTTCTTCTACAATGGGTTTCTATAGATGGATTTCTACAACCGCACCTCACGTCACAGAAGTGCATCCACATTTCCTCGATACGGATGTGTCGCGTACTGTTCGGTCCAAAAATCATTTTATACCGCGAACCCGTATGCTGTGGAACGAACTCTCCCTCAAAAGGTCTTTCCATTACGCTACGATATGGGGTTCTTCAAGAAAGCTGTGAATAGGATTTTGCAAGGTCGGTGGCGCACCCGCACGCCCCTCGGTGTTGCAGGTAACACTTACCATCACGTGGAACCGCTTGCTCGTCCGCCCACTTCTGTATTTACTTTTATTTACTTTTAAGCCATGTTGTCGTCGCTTCTTCAGTACAGTGGGATTTATTTAACACTTGCATGTAACTCTTAACATTTATGTGATGTATGCTCTGTTGGGGAACTTATAATTGTTCATTTACACAAACGTGGAGGCAGATCCGTTAAAGCCTTTTTTCGTCTCTTATTCCCATACTAACTTTGTTTTTAATTCGCACAATTGTCGCACGTATCTAACTACAATCAATAAAAGTTTACATTTACTCCATAGATCGCTATCCGCTAGTATGTAATCAAAGCCTATAAAATGTTTGAATGAGGTTCCATTATTTGTAAAGAGATTTAAAAATTTTGCGAGCATCTTAATTTAAATACTTACTATAATTGTTTTTATTTGTACTTTTTCCTAAATTATTTATATCCGAAAATAATGCTCCATAAACAAATTTAAAATCTCATAGTAAAATTCAATTGAATTCTAATCATATTAAATTAGATTTATCTACGTCTAACTTATTTAGAAATGAATTATTTTGTTTTCCAAAAGACCTGTTCTAAAAGACTATTAGCATCCATTGATTCTGTGTGGGACACTTTACTGCAACTATCAATATACATACTTATCGATTTTAGTCTAATTATGTCACCTGTTTTGATATGTTACTTATACTTTGTTATAATACTTAGTTCATTTTATTTAAAAAACTTTATTGCGCCTAATCGTACAAAAGGCGAACTTAATTACATAATAATATGCAAGTGTTGTAAAACGTAGCATTCTGTTTGTGCCACTTAATTTAATTTCCAGATTCCTTCTTGATTCTAAAACTGATCCAATTGCTGTCATAATTGACTTATTATCATAAACTAAATATTTTTAAATTGACAAATCTACCTACATCCTTAATTTCCAAAACATTATTAACATAACAAAACAAACCACAATATTGTCACGTGAAAACAAAGCGATACCGTCGGATGTACGCGGGACGCGCCCGAGCCGGAAGTTGTGTCAAACAATGGTCCATTGTAGAGGGCAATTACCCGGTAACGTATGATGTGGACCATTTTAAATTAAACGCACCTTTATAATCGATAACTTATCTACGTATTTGTCTGGTCATGATGATCAACTACAGGAACATATTCTCAAAAAGAACTGGGTTAATTATCAATAACAACGATCGCCTACGATGGCCGTGTGGTATTGGCCGGCTTTAGAATACCACTAACCCATCTCTTCCCGTGGGTATCGCGGCGACTGAGGGATAAAAATGCCGCTACCACAATCCCTGAGGAACCACACCACCTCTTAAAAGAGTTGACTCGCCAACCCGTTTGGCCAGCGTGGCGTTTTACCCATACAGCCCGCTTGTACAATAACAATGTGCAAAAGAGTGTATATGTACTATTCCAATATGGGCCCGCGTGGAGGATTATAACCCGAATCCCCTAGTGATTTACTAGGGGAAGTCTGTTCCTTTTCACGGCTGCGGGCTGGGCTCAGCAGTTGTCAATAGCGGTTATTACATAATTCATTGAATTTATATTTATATATAATATAATAATTCAAATCAATATAAAAAGATTAGTGTGTATCAATGAATTAAATCCAACGAGTTGTAAAACCGCAATAAAAAGCCCATACATTATCATAATCGATTACACAACCAATTTTAATTAATCGATTTTCGCATTCGACCTCATCGATTCGAGATCTTTATCTGTTAAATGATTTAACGTTTGGGTAATATCTGTTTGTGTTATTTGTTTTAACGCGTAAATGTTATTGTGAAATAAATTAATGTAGATTTGCAATCTTACCTATTTGATTAAGTAATTATAATTAAAGAGAGCGACTAAAGTCGCGCCAGTGACTATGGCCCGGTTATCATAGGAATAGCGCTGACAGTTCTATATTTAATTCATTTTATGTAAATACCGTTTCTTTCTTATGCCATTACATAACATAATAAAATAGAAAAAGGACTGTCGAGTTGTAAAATGATTTTTACTACTTTTTAAAGATTTATGTTAAGATTTATATCACCTGTCAGAACTCTTCCTATAATACCCAGACCATGGTAATGACTAGCCTTAAAACCCAACATATAAAACACGGTCCGTACGACTGAGAACTTGAGAACAAATTAGGCGATCGTGTTAATAATTTTTACGAAAAACGCACGATACAATGATAAACAAAATTCCCGATCAATGTTTACATACAATTAACGACACAAATATCAAACATAAACTAAAAAAAATACTTTATTAATAAACCGTATGTATGCAGTGGAGATATGCCAGAGCCCATTCCCGTCCCATCCTATCCTATTCCGTCCCATTTTCGCAAATTCATTCCTACATCTCTAAAGGCAGGCAGCGCCATCCGGGGGCGTCCAACGTTTGTCATTCTGGACTGATGTTGGCATGTACCGTGAATGTCCATTGGCGACAGTATCCACTTACTACCGGGTGGACTGATGCTCGTCTGCCGCCTTCTCTCTATAAAGAAAACTCAACTTTTTCTAGTAATTAACAAAAATAGTGGCGATCAGTGGAGAGGAATTTTGGACTATTGAGTTCTATCGAGTAAAACAAATTAGACCCGTTTAAATAGATAAATACTTTTCTTTTGACATGATTGAGCCTACAAGGTCGATTGTTTTTTGGAAACGTAAGTACCTCCGCTTTATAGGGGGACATTATAAACATCTATCTGAAAAAAAATGTTTAGACATAACAAAGAAAGAGTGTAAAAATAGGTGCATCTGTAATACAAGGAATTTTATATAATTGAAGACAAAGGATGATTTAGTCATGCGTACAGTTTTATTCTTATTCAGTATAATAATTTACGCAGTTTCTGGAACATTATAAAAACATATTTACAGTTTAAGATATTTCATAAAAAACAACGGTAGAAACCTGGGAAATGAGAATTAAATCTCAAAGAAAGCAGAGAATCGGAGTAAATGTAACCGCAACCCCGTTCGGAATCGATCCGAATCGATCCCCGGGGCGAGTGCACCGCTATTCGATACAAAAAGCATCGATTCCGCCGCAATATAGTTGCAGTGCAAACAAAGCCGCAGGTAGGAAATGTACGTAAATAAATAACGTGGCTCAACTGAACAGAGGTAGCGATATTTATTTTTACATTGTGGAGAACACTGAATGATGAGAGATTCGATGTACACTGACAAGTCCGTATAAAACACAGCCTGATTCAAGGGAAATATCTCACTATAACACATATCAGTGGTAGAAAAAGACTACAAAATACAAATACCAGATTGATACATCTGATTCATAGTAGATACCAGAAAGTGGCGAGAAGAAGAGGGAATAACCTTCTACATTTTATAGTTATTAGTTTATTTTTAGTTGTTTTAGTGAGATATGCCAGAGCCCATTCCCATTCTATCCCTCCCTATTTTCCCAACCCTTTCTCCAAATCCATTCCCATAGCTCCAAGGGTAGGCAGCGCATCCGGGGGCGTGCCAAAGTTTGTCATTTTAGACTGATGTTGGCATGTATCACGGATGTCTATGGGCAACAGTATCCATTTACCTTCAGGTGGACCGTATGCTCGTCTGCCGCCTTCGTACAGAAAAAAAGGAAAGTACAATTTATGTAATATTAATTAATGCCTTGGTCGATAGGAAGCGACCGCCCAGGCGTTATACTTCTGTAACACCATGCAACGCGCAATAGTGTTCGTGGTATAAAGTGTCTGTTGCGTACAGTACGATATAAAGAACGTACTGTACGCAGCTGCTCTTTAAACTGAATATAAAATTATGAACAACGATAAATTTTAGAAAATCGCTTCCGTCACTGGTTTCCGCTACCTCTTATCAGTTTTACCGCATCATAATAGACAGTAATTCCGTCACAGCTTGTGACTACGGAACTGGTATCATTATTTTAGTTGTGCCAACACTATTCACTTAAAATATATGTATTTAGACGACTTCAACATAATTTACTGTATTTACCGATCAAAAAATGTTATCGACTGAAAAATAGTCTGACTGAAGCAATTTCCTATTCCTATTTATTACCTGGATAGGTAATACCTACGTATTAATTTCACCTACGTATTACCTATCCTGGGTATAGAAAAGACTATGTATATAAAATGTGAAGTTTTAAAATAAAAGAAGGTTAAAATAAAAATAACTAGGAAATATGCAGGTGATGCTGCTTAGAACAACGCCACGCGGCGTTCCTCGATCAAACTAATTAAATACCAGAAAAGCACCTAATGTATAGAAAGACAACAACCGACAACAAGGTATAGACAGGTACTCGTATACAGGGTGTGTCGTAAATAGTGTCGTAAATGGCGGAGATAAACACAGAGACTAGAAGCGCATGCGACGTACGGGATCACACTGAAGCATTTTAACTGATTAGATTATTACGAATATCTTCTTGACATAGTCTGTCTCGTTCATACTTAAGAGCATAGCAATAAAAAAAAACCTTGTGATTTTTTTCACTACTCATGCGCGCTATACTGAGACGTTTCAATGAGTCTTGTGTTATCTGGCCAAGTACCCTTTTTTTTACCTGAGCCACGTTTGTTTACCTGTGATATGTTTGTGCGTGACTCAAATACCACTCAGCTGTTAATAGCTAAGTTAAAATTTACTTCTAAATGGGTCCAAAACATTTTGCAATACCGGTAAGTTAATTAAAATGAAAAAGTGTATTTTTTAAATTCGGCTCCTTCTCAATTGAAATGGCAATAACTTCTTTTTCATTATGGAATCGGTTATTATTAATATCATTTTAGAATCTGCATTTATTGGACAAGTTTTTAAAATAATGGGCACAGATTGTGTAGTACATTTTTTTTACACCATTCGCCCCCGAATTCACATGATTTGCTAGAGATTAGAGTTGAATTTTGAAATAAAGACATTTTTTCTTTAATATCTTTAAGTTTCCATTTAAAAAAGTATTGTTTGTGATAGCACATGTATTTATCAATAATAAATAAGAAACAAAATAAAAAAATAATGTTATTTGTGGAAATAACGGCCAAATTAGTAACTCAAGGTATCGATTTTTCAAAATAATAATAATAATGAATAAAACAGAGACCCGTGGAAAAAAATAATTCAAATTCTGGTATGTGATAGCTGAGCTGAATATATGGTGTATCGACCCCTTAACGTTGGACCACTATTTACGACACAACCTGTATAATAAGGTATTCTATATTTATTTTATAAATCAAAATTATATTATAAATCTCGAACAGGTTATATGATGAATGAAGTGTTTAATCAGCATCATGGTCCCTCACCATGACGACCTGTTGGAAGATCTGGCAGAGAAATAAAGCGACCTGCATATTTAAATGATTATATCAAATATTAGTAATTAGATTATAAGTACAACATACAAAATTGTTAGAAAGGAAGAAACAAGTGATACTGTTAGTTTCACTTCTATTTTATAATTTCATAATTGGATTCCAAAAATATCTGTTTCTCTATGGTCCAAAGTTTATGATTCGAGTCTATAATATATATCCCACTAGTTTTAATAAGAACTAGCAGTGCCCGGCATGCGTTGCTTGCCCGTCAATTTTTTTGGACATAATATATATCTATACTAATATAATAAAGAGGTAAAATTGTGTGTTTGTAGGTATGTTGGGGGTAATCTCTGGAACTACTGAACCGATTTCAAAAATTCCTTCACAAATAGGAAGCTACATTATCCGTGTCTAATATAGGCTATATTTTATTTTGAAATTTTGAAAAAAACATTGGAAAGAAAAATACTCTTATAAACCGAAGCGAAGCGAGGGCGGGTCACTAGTACATAATATATAGCCTATGTTCATCTGGAATAATATGCCTTTCAAATGGTGAAAGAATTTTTGAAATCGTATTAATAGTTTCGGAGATTACTTCCTACATCCAAACTTACAAACTTTACGTAATTATAATATTAGTATAGATATAGACCTTTTAATTTGGTTTACGATTGTTGTTTTATAACAATAACTACATAGGTACATCCAGAATTAGAAAATAATACAGAATTTATTATTTATAGAATTTACATTTATTTACTAAACTTTTTGAACAAGACTATTTTCTTAAAAAATTCGTTGTTTTAAGAATGTGTTTAATAAAAAAACACGCTTTAGTGTCTGATCTTTAAGATAGACCAATTTAAAAGAAACGACATTTTTTGTCATTTCACTAGTCTGAATATCTCGAGAACTAGAACCGACAACAAGGTCCCGTTTCCGTGATAACGTCACATATAATAAATATTTAGAGGTCAGGTAATGTGACATACAAACGCAGGTAATGCGTTCCACATACGATGGTGATACACGGAGACAGCCACGCCCGTACCGTAGGGCTACCATAATATACTAGACAAAATTGAACACTTAGGACATGAGATGCGACTCCCATAACCAGCCGTCTTAGTATCCACTGCTGAACATTGGCCTCCTCATGCACATTGTGCACGAGGGGTGTATGGGCCTTAAAACGCAACACTGACCATGCGGGTTAGCGAGTCCACTCTTTCAGAGGTGGTGTAGTTCCTCAGAGCTTAGTCGCCTTTTACGACACCTACGTGAAGAGAGGAACGTGAAAGATGCTAAAGGTGTGAAAGGACACGGGAAGGTGCTATTCTAAAACCGTTAATGAAATTAATGAACCGTTAATTAAATTAAATAATTAAATTAATTAAATGATAATTAAATCTTTTTTAATTAAATAATTCCCGTGTTGCAAATTAAGAAACTATGTCCAAAGTGTTACATTGTTGTGGCAACCCTAACGAAGTCCGTTCGGGAACGCAAATCTCCCGAGTGACAACCGCGACGCAATCTCTTATTAGCAAAGCAAGTTATTGAACAGCGGACGCTGAGTTGCCAGCCTAATGGATTACCCCACAAGTAGGGCAACCGACCCAATTATACGGTGCAGCAGTTGATAGGATTGGATTGGATGGCGGTGTGAAAAGGTCTTGTTTACGATACACTGATATTAGTCGCGCGGGAATGTTAGCATTTTTCAAAAGGCCATGGGACAGTCACTTTACAGGATAAAAAATAGATAAAAATAAAATAGATAATAGATAAGGATATAGATAAAAATCTTGCATTTGGTATTATAAAATGCATTACAAGCGATCTTTGTATAACACCATATTATATCTATTAACAATTAACCATAGACAAGACTTTTTGGCGGGTACTTGAGAAATGAAGTCTAGTCTTTGTTTTATTAATATTGATAAAAAATGTGTATTGTGGGTTTTGTGGTTTTTAACTACAAAATGTTTTTGTGCTTAATGTTTGTGATAATCAAATAACCATTCTAACTATTGACCTTTTATTATTTCCTTCTGTTTAAAGTTACACCAGTGGCGCTCCGCCGCGAAACATCGTAATAAATGAAAGCCTAGACTGCATTTTTCGTGTGCTTCTATGGAGTCCGACTCTTCTGTCCTCGGTAAACTGGGTACTCGCTAAAGACTGGTCTAGACATTGACAAGATATGTTTTGTATTTTTCTGACTATAATTTCGATAATTCGAAAGAAAACTCGACACTGACACAATGTGCTAATTGCGCTATTGTCATCCATATAAGAAAAAAAAGAACCATAGACAATCAAACCAAAAAATCCTTCTTCGAATCTCGAGTGTGGGGAACATTACCTCGTTATCGATGTGATAAATTAATATACTCGTATTTGGTTTGACAAAGTTATTTTCATATTTCTTTCAATGTTTTAATTATTTTTTGTAGGTTTTGTAGACCAACGACTACACTGAAAAACAACAAGCCATTTATTTATGACGCTATCATTTTACTTATTACTATTTATCCCTTGACCTTTATCTATTTAGGGTGTTGTGCGTGTCTCACAGTCATAAGTCTCGGGATAATCGCCACTGCGCCCGCGCAGCGTGGGCGGGATGTACTCGTAATGTAACTGTTTTCCACTATTATAACCTAAATCGTACTGTAATCAACGCGTCATATTACTGTTGTTTACGGTTTTAATAGGCAGTGTCACAGTGAAGAAGAGAAAAGGGAAAGATAAGGATTTTATTTTCGTATGGCATTCATCTCCCCCCGCCCAAAGATTGCTTGGAAGAAATCGCTTTAGCGTATTACAGTATACAAAGGGTAGGCCCCTTTTGTATACCCATTTATAAGTACGGATTTTTAAAATTATCACTAACGCGGCGACGTTATAGGCTGATATCAAAATCAAATCAAATTGATTTAAACGGACTATGTCACCATGTTCCTATAAAAGAAACTATTTTATCATATTACCTTCATCATGGGTTCAATAGTGAACTCTTCAAAGAAAATCCCGTTACGCGAATCCCAAAACAGCACTCTCTACCCCATAAATAACACATCAGCATGAACGAACGGTACAATTCACGTCCGTGACAAATCTGTAATGCTTACTGTGACCACCAGTTTACTTGACCTGCCATCTCCCCCGGAATACTATAGAGGAGCAGGATGGAAGACAATCGAGAGCCATGTTATAGTAGTCAGGATTAGCATAACGTTTTAGATTTTTGCGTTTTGTACATAATAATATATTTAAATACTAAACACGAAATTTCCATGTATTTTATCAGATAGACAATCGGATTGATTGATACTCGCACAATTTAGTCAAATGTCAATGCATCTGGTCATTGGCAGAATAGACTTATCCTCAGAGTATTCTCTTACATTATAACATGTCACAGAGATCGGAATTAGGTAGTGTGATTTATGTACTTGCAATGATAACATAGAGCAAAAGAAGAATATGTATATGCCTCAAATCCCGGGATTTCAGATTAAACCATATTAAAAATCCAATGATAGATTAGATAGAATTGTAGGTTTGTAAATATAAGAACTGAAACTGAATGTTAACTTGTGTAAATCATTAATATATTCAGTACTATTGAATAATTTCGTTTTATTTATGTTATCTCTGAGATATCGATATACCTAAAAACCATCACGGTACCATAAGATAGTAAATGAATATACTATTGGCAATAACTTACGGTTCCCGGGATTATTATTCAAAAAAATCACAGTAATGTCAATGTTCATATCAACATTTCGTTGCAAGTATTATACATAAATCACACTACCTAATTCCGACCTCTAAACATAACAGACGAGCAGACTGTCCACTTGTCGCCTGCGACATCCGCGATACGTGTCAACGTCAGTTCAGAATGACAAACATTGGCTTGGCACACTCCCGCGTGCGTTGTTTACCTTTGTACATTTAGGAATGGATTTGGAGAAAGGATTGGAAACATGGGGAGGGATAGGTTAACATCGAATGGGAATAGAAATATAAATAAATATAGGATAAATTTGCGGTAGTCTTTTATCTCTAAGAGAGGGGTAAATTGGCCTGTCGAGTACGCCCAACCGCTGAGATTGTGGCATGTACCCCAACGTAGCCCCAACGTAGACCCAACGTAGCCTCCATTCAAGGACTCATCTATCCCACGGATTAAATATTGTTCAGGATTTGGGTAATTTATGTTGTCTTTGTGTCTCTGGAATCGTAGTCCAAGAAACGACTACTGGAATGTGAAGCAATTTTCTTGTGTTATTTATTTTATAATCCTAGTAACTAAAGTGTTATTTGATGACCATAGTTATTGTAAGCAATTTGTGTAAATGAACCCACTCCACCCAGAGCTTCCAGCGATAACCAGCACTCATTATATGCAACACCACATTTACAGTTAAACACTCGCACAAAACAAGCATTTGCATTCTATACTTTGGTAATAAAATTTAAAATACCCGAAGGTACACCCAAGTGTATTCTGTGTCCCTCAGAAGGGAAATAAATAGAATGGCCATAATGTTTATATTTGTTGAGAGCTAATGTGCCAAAACGGACGATAGGGTGCCAAATTGTCCGCTGCTGCGACCATATTAATTTTATTCATTAATAATATCAATTAATATTAAAAACATATATTATTAACTAATAATCGTAAGTCTTAATTACGCCCTTTGTATAATTGGACATGTAAAATAAAACAAATTGATTTAATGGGGGGGGGGGGGTTATAGTCCGCTGACACCGCAGCAGTTAATTAAACATAATTAACTAATAAAATCCATAAAATGTTAAAAAAATTGTGTTAAGCCCCAAAGAGCTAAATGTTCTGGCGTAGGTAATTGGCGCACGAAAAATATTAATTGATTTGGCCACTCTAGCTGTATCTACGCCTGTGTCACAGGCCCTCAGTAACGGTTGCATAAAACAAGCAGTAATAAATAGCGAAGTTTGCATATTTAATTTAACTGCGGACAAGGCTCTCAGCCGTTCAATAAACAATGGTCAGGAGTGGTTGAAACTATGTGACCATATATATGTTGGTGCCAACATTTGATCAAAGGTGGACTAAAATATTTCTTTGACTCGGTTCCAGCCAATCCAGCCAACGAAACCATACCGCGATGTAGACACGATATAGCGACATCATCGTGGAATGGTGGTACTAACTTTACTTAATGCGTCTTGAACAATATTGATCGCACTTAATCAGGAGTTCAAAAAATTATAAATCGTAAACGACCAAAGTAGAAAAAATCAATTGCGATATTTGCTGAGTAAATTTGTTTCTTTACAAATATTGATTTATAAATTGTTCCTCTTTTCTCATCAACACTTTAATCGACTTACCATACCATCATATCATAACATTATACCATAGCATATCATCAACATATATCTCTCCACTGCTGAAAATAGACTCGCCACAACATTCAATCTTCCGCTGTTCTCATCCAGCCATCGACTGTGCAAAAGAAGAGTAAACCTAATCAACATTCTTTTCATGATTTTTTATAATCTAACCGACAACGCCTATGTAATCAAAAAGTGACAATCCATTGTACATCCTTTTTTTCCCATTAATATATGGCAATGGTGCAATTAGCTCAATCTGCCAGTGTGAAGTTTTCTACGTGATAAACAGTTTCAAAGTTTTACGTATCCTGTCAATGTCCAGGCCCGTCGAAGTAAATCAGGAGTCGTTCAGTAAAGTGATATTAGGTTCACTGAGTACAGAAGATTTTACGCCTGTTTTACTCCTTTACTCCTTGAGTACATTTTACTCCTTGGAAGCACACGAAAAACGCAGTCATATGCTTTTATTTGATTATCACAAACACCACGCACAAAAATACTTTGACGTTTAATAAAATATCACTATTAAACCACAAAACGCATAATATACAATTTTTATAATAATGAAACAAAATCTCAACTTCACTTATATACATTATATACTTATATTTGGCCACACTAATTGCTGTATAAATGCTTTTTTCTAAAAGTGGCAGCTTTATGCGAGAAGCAATTATATCAATAAAGCTTCATAAATAAAAAAAGGGTCTAATTTTTCACAAAAAAATACACATCGACCTAATAAATATAAACACAAAACCTTATAAACTACTAAAAAGTCAACACATCTTTTAAAACCTTCTTGTTTCAATTCTATTTCCAAACGGCAGATCGTTCGAGGCGATAGGGCTCTCTCTGCTATAATCATAAGACTTCCCTTATCATGATTGGCCTAAATATATGCTCGCCACTACCCACGTCTCCAGCTCTGTTGTCCTATTGGCTACCTACCACCTTGAAGTTGTCCTATCTGATTTGGGAATTCAAATTATGTTATTCACAATGTTCTAAAGACCAAGCTTCTAGTTTTGCATGGATTAGAAAGCATATTTGTGGGAATTAATATTATAACAGTATTCGTGAATGGTACAGCCATTTTCACAATGCTTCTCGTTGGCAATCTCATTTGCTAGGTAGAGGAATTACTGTGCCCCGAATGCGAGTATGAAGAGAAATGTATAATAGTAAGTGCATGTAAAACTGTAAAATTGGTTTAATTAACACTAGGATTCCCTGTTTCGTGGGTCCAGAGACAGGCAGAAAGACAAAGATACACCCAGACCCTAACAAACATTTATCTTTAAAAAAATGAGTGTCCAACGGGGAGTTGAACCCGGGATCTTTAACACAGCAGGTAGGGTCACTTCCGACTGCGCCAATTGGTGGTCAAATCTACGTTAAAATATAGGCTCCATTTTATCGCAGGAAAATATCTTATTCTGATTGTTTTAAGCGAAGCGAAGTGTGGGCGGGTCGCTAGTAGTAAATAAGTTGTTACAGACCTATACCCAGTAGAGGAAAGACGCGGTTGGTATGGGTATGGTAGCATTTTATACAATTCCATGGTAAACATTTGGCTGCTACAAAAATTCAACCATTTCGACATTCTATATTCTTATCTCTATGTGCATGCGTAAATCGTCGCATCCATTCCAGCCTCAAGCCCGTCCCTCACTCCTGAAATAGCGATACGACTGTTAGGAATTTCTCCATTCACGGTTCCACTGAGTCGTTATCTGCGGGACCGCTACGGCTAAAATTATGGCCGGGCCGGGCCGTGGCCGTATAGCGTCCCATCGGAAACATTGCGTAACAGTTAAGATACGGTTTGGGTGCGCGCAGTGGAACAAAGATTAAGGGCACGTAGGGCACGTAGGGATTCATAGCAAGCTGAAATGGAGAAGAATATCAATAACTAACTATTATGTTGTAAAATATAACATTTTACCAGCTCTCATACGCAAATCTCACTTTACACACTTTGCGGTGGAATTGAAGGTAGTTGTGGCGTTGTTCTTTTGAATGAATTTTTTACCACCACACACACAAATATTTTATAACACAGTCCAAGATAAGACAAAGTTAAACTTAGGTTTGTCAAACACCATTTAGAACCATATTTTTATACCGTCGTCGTTGACATATCAAAAACTAATACCAAAAAATATCTAATACATGTTTTAGATATTTTTTGGAAAATAATTTATAATACCAAAATAATAATTTATAATAATAATAGAAAAAATAATAAAATATTTTGGAAATAAATACAATATTAAAAAATGAATCGATGGTTCGCATTTAAAAAAAAAACATTGATTGTTAACAATAAGAAAATGATTATAATCGCTCCAGAGGAATATTTATGTCCCACATGTAATGCGAGACGACAATACAATATATCCTCGCTTTGTGGCTCAATTATGTTCCAATTATCCGCACAAAAAAGCGAGATCAAGATATTTTGTTTATTTATTTTTCCCGGTTACTAGTTTTTCTACATTTTTGATATTTCTGTAAGCATTAAACGGTTTCCTACTGTTTTCCACTGGGCACCTCAATATTTGCTTACATTTCCAACATATTGGAACTCGAATGGTGGTTTCAGCATAAATCTGAATTTATGCATGTGTTACATACCCCCTTTAAACCCACTCTGTTTATCTACTTTTATTGTGATGTGTTGGTGTTTGTATATAGCGGTCGGATGATTAAATACACCAATTTATAGCACTTTAGTTTTTATTTATAATTTTAGTTTTACACAACCATCCGCCATGGCACACGCTTTCCCCAAACACAGATTATATTTAAATGTATAAAGATGTCCACAGACCATAAACATCACTGTTTATCTATTTAAAAAGAAACTGTTTGAAATGCTTTGAAATATTTCTAGGCTTTGACCTATATATTGTTTAATTAACTATTGCTTATATCGTTATTTTGTCGACCGTCTATTTCCATGGCGTGCACCCAAAAGGATCGCAATCTACGGCCGCGCCCGCTCTGTGGACACAAATTAGACCATTTCGGGATACGGCGAAAGTTGTATTATAAATCCAGTGTTGGGACACAGCCTTGTTTCAATAACAATGATTAGACATTGTCGCATTGTGCCTGTTCGGTTTTGTTGTTACGGTTTCTAAAATGTACCCAGGATGTGGTATTTAAAATTTGAATTAAGTACAAGACAACTAAGTACCGTGTGGTGTTGGCTTTAGAATACACATCCTATCTCTTTCCGTGGGTATCGTAAAAGGCGACTAAGTAGGTAATAGCCAATCCGCTAGCTACTACAAGCCCTGAGGAATTACACCACCACTCAAAGAGTGAACTCGCCGACACGTTTGATCTGCGTGCCGTTTTAAGGCTATACATCCCTCATGTACGAAGTATATATGTCAAGAATCATGAATAGTTATCTCCGCTGAATGCCGTTGCAGAGGGGTGGTCGTGCGCATTTCGATCTATTTTCATTTGAAAACGGTGCTCGAGCGAGGCGCGATGACAGTTCAACCAAACGCGTTATTTTCCATGCATTCGTTGCGTTGGTGCAAGTAGTTGAGTGCTGCGCTCTTACAATATCGCCCTCGTTGCGAATTACGTGTCCTGGTATTTTGTAGGCAATGGCGTGGTCAAAATTTTATCCAGGGTAGGGCAAAAGCAAAAAATTTGGCGCAAGCGCCCCAACTTGCCCCGCTGTGACTACGTCCATGTTTGTAGGGCATGTGATTGTCTAGATCTGTGGTAGGTAAGGCGTGAAACCGAACTATTTCATGCCATAGTCTGTGTACAAAGACGTCCACTAGATTTAAACTTCTAAGCCACTGCTCCGCTTATCCAGCTTTTTGAGAAGACTTCTGATTAAAAGAAATAGTTAGTTCCTGGTAGCTGTGCTTATTACAAGAACCTTTATAACCATATTCGCTTTCTCATAATCACCTCAAATCCACCCGCTGGTGAGTATAGTTCGTCTTTCGTTTGTGCGATCGTCGTCGATTCTTAACCCTGTCTTGCCTAAAGTTCAGTTAATGTCGTCGACCCATCTATGTTCGAAGCTATTTACCTATCTCATTTTTCTACTTTCACCCGCGTATTTCACTCGTGAGACGATAAAGGAACATAAAGGCCAGAAAATTTGTTTTATACCAGACCAAACTTTAGACCATTCTCGTTAATTTTCTTGTCATTATTAAAGTCGACAAGGATTAAGCCGAGCAAACCCTGTCATTATAATAGCAGCTAAATGCGTCATAATAGATCGTGACCAGCTCTCGCCAATTACGTGAGGGGACAGCGAAATTGTCCGTGGCTGTCCAATCCGCGTGTCCGAGCCGAATCCTCATTCGCCTGACAAGTTAATTGACCCAATCAAATACAATGTCTACAAACGTCCATGACGCTATTGGTCTATTTGTGGAGGTTTCAGACTGTATTGTTGCCAAAGGTGTACAGGGAGCATAAATGTAACGCCATAAATGAGGTTACTATCATAAAGTAGGGTAGAAAGAGTCACGCACGCACACCACCACAATCGAAATTCCTCTACTCTCATGTTCTTCTCATCAAAATAGCTTTGGTCAAGCTATTTCGATGTTTACACTGTGTTAGCTTCTCACCTATGTAATCGATTACTTTGGATACAATTACTTGGAGGGGAAGGGTGCGCGCTGCAACCCAACAGCCGCTGGGCGCCTTGGACTGACTTACTTCGCTACCCTTCTGAATGTACTGAAAGCAAGAAAGAAAGGAAATGTTTTATTTGACGCAACACAACATACCACGTAAAGTTAACGACAAACAAAAGAATTAGTTCATAAATGCTATAATACCTTACCTAGTCAACCATTGACTGTGTGTCGCAGCATTTCCACTTTATCATATTCCCCAATGTACGTACGTAGTAGTGAGTGAGATATGCGAGAGCCCATTTCCATCCTCTTCGATCCTATCCCTCACCATTGTCCCAAACCTTTCTCCAAATCCATTCCTACATCTCCAAATGTAGGCGGCGCATCCGGGGGTGTACCAACGTTTGTCATTCTGGACTGAAGCTGGCATGTACCGCGGATGTCTATGGGCGATAGTTCCACTTACCACCAGGTGGGCTGTATGCTCGTCTGCCGCCTTCTTCCTATAAAAAAACTTACCTGACTATTTGTAAATTTGACCATATATAATACATTATACAGCAGTTCTGTACCTGCAAACTTTCAAGATCTTAAATGATTCTTTAGTTCATCCGCCTCCCGCTCACACTTTGCACCACGGCCTAACTGTCAGCTCGACATTAGCATACCGCTAGGATAACCACAGGGTCATGCGCAGTGATAAATATGAAATTACACACTGGGACGATTATGCGAGGCTGGGCCTTGCGGTCCCAAGGTCATAGGAATAATTAGGAGATACTAGCGGTCAAGTGACCGTTAACGCTAACGCGGGTACACTGGGCCATAGTTGCGGTACTGACACGAGGGTCTATTAGTATTTCAGTAACGATATAATTGGTTTATAGCAATCATGGATACTGTTAGCATAATGCATAGTAATAATGCTGGTAGTGGCTGGATAAGAAGAACGGAAGACCGTGTGTGGTGGCGGTCCTTGGGAGAGGCATATATCCAGCAGTGGAGAGACACAGGCTGATGGTATGGTATGGCATAATAATGCTGAAATATTGAATTACTTATTTTGATTCCATACATTATTTATTTATTTGCTGAGGCTGTTACGACTAAAACGATAATTTGGTACACTACTTTATATCCTCATTTTTTTCTTTTATATCATCATCATCATATTCAAGGAGGCAGACGGGCAAGCGACACATGTGATGGTAAATGGCTACCGCCGCCCATGGACCTGCAACACCAGGGGGTATGCGGATGCGCTGTCGGCCTTCCAGAATGCTATTCACAGCTTTCATGCAGAAACCCATGTCGAGTATAAAGACCTCTTGACGCAGTTCGTTCCACAGCCTACGGATTCGCGGCAAAAAACGATCGAGGAAATTCGGGTGCACCACTCTTCTGTGACGGAAGGTGCGGTTGTAGAAACCAGATACATTTGATGTCTAACGTATTGAACATCGCAGTAGACAAAAGGCCGACATTTTCCACGTCTTAGAGTGCATGAGAAAAAGTATTCATGGAATGATTATGGTTAATCTTTATTCTTTTCGCAACCTGCTCTGCCAAAGGCCCTGGATTCGTCTCCCGAGTGGACACACAATTGTTTATATACAAAATAGTCAAAGTTCGACCACTAGTTTCCCTAGTGTGGACGTTATTAATCTTTTTCTTATAAAATCATTTCAAAGAATCCTTCCAAAACGCTTTTAATGTATCTCTATAAAATCGATAAAACTGACGACATGTATTTGTTTTATTTTTAGGAAAACTTGTGTTTCATTTCCTTCCGCCTCCGACTATATTATTTTATCGAGATATAGTCAAACAACAAATTATAAAATATATGTAAATTATAAATTATAAGTGTATTATAATATAATATATAATTTTGTAAAATATTTTATATAATAATAAAAAAAATAATTAACCGTAATAATATATTGTTGCTTTCAAAAAAAAATGTAATGTTTTGTCACTGGCGGAAATTAATGAAAAACCGAATTTTAATATTGTGTAATAAAATTTTAATCTAGAACTTTAAGATCGTAGGACCAATTTCAGTAGATCCGAGACTTGTTTAAAAGTTTAATTATGTTAATAACGCATTGTGTTGTTTCTCTTACAGCCAGACACAGTCCCCCAAGCCAGCGTGGACATGACAACTGTCCTAGAAGTGAGCGAAGCGGATGGAGTCACCGGGCATCCGCACAGCCTGGCCATCACAGCGCCGGAGCGGGTCACCTTCGTCAAGGGCACCTGCAGGGAGGAGGCCAGGTGGTGGGCTGACGTGCTGAGCGTTTATCCGAGGAGTAAGGTAAGAAATAATGAAAATCTGAATGTAATCAATGATGAGAATATCCGTAACCCATTTTCTGTCTATACCATCTATACTAATATAATAAAGAGCTAAAATTGTGTGTTTGTAGGTATGTTGGGGGTAATCTCTGGAACTACTGAACCGATTTCGAAAATTCTTTCACAAATAGGAAGCTACATTATCCGTGTCTAATATAGGCTATAATTTATTTTGAAATAGTGAAAAAAAATTTAAAAAAAAGAAAAAAACCTTATAAACCGAAGCGAAGCGAGGGTGGCTCGCTAGTTTTAAATATTTTTAACAGCTTGCAAAGACATTAAATTTCCAAATTAGTTTCGTTCTAAGTACCTACAAGAGAACGCTTTGTTCGGTTTCCCCCGTATTTAAAATCGATAAATAAAGCCGGTCTGTACCAACTTAATTTAACTCTTACTGATAATTCGCTTCGTTTTCAGTTTCGTCCGAAAGTATTTTTTTAATTATCCAAAAATATTCTTATTAAGAGGTTAATAGTGTAGGATTTTGAAACCGATATCAAGACTAGGGTTTTAAGACCACTCGGTCTAATCTTATTATATCAGTTTCGAAACAAATTTACAACACTAATAAATGAATGAAAAGGAAAACGTTTTCATTAAAATCACAAGACATAATTCAGAACGCTAACGGCCGCAATTTTTCACAAAGAGAAACTCTCACATAGAAAATCTGGTCATCATTTACACCTGACGGTTCATATCTCACAACCATCCGCTCCACAGGCACATTCGATTTATAAGCTGGGACGTTAGCAATAATTTCCATACATCCGCAGAATCCGTATGTCCTCATTAGTGGCAGTAGGAAGCGTCGGGCGGCACCAAAACACTGTGTTTACATTTCTAAACGAACGACCACTGACGGGTAATGAGACGTGCGCCGCTCCCTCCACGAAAGCGGCGCGTGCGCAAAATTGTTGGTCTCCGCTGTGGCGCAAAACAGTAAAGAATTTTAACGCGGTGCGAGGAATGATTTGACTAGAATATAGTTTTTCGATAAACTACTTTTGAATTAATACATACGTGGAGATTATGCAGAGTCTTATTGAGTCTTATTGACAAATATTGAGTGACTTAAGGTGTTTTAATTGACACTATCACGCACGTTCGAGTAAAAGGTTTTCTGCAACGTCAAATTTGATATTCCCTCTTGTAGTAATCTTTATGCGAAATATGGCTTCAAGAACTGGGATTATCCTTGGCTCTTCTGTAGCGGAAAGGTTATTAGAACTTTCGAGAAATAAGCACTCCTGGACATATTAACGATATCGCCATTACCATTATTCACGGTGTGATGCCGTGTAAGTGCCGCTTCTTTGTTTGGCATATTTTGAGACCGTACTGTTCCTATTTATACTGCATCTGTGATCTTAAAGATAGGCGGAAGGCATCTAAACATCGGCTATCTCACGCGAATGCTGGCAATATAAATTATGTGCGAAACATTTTCCGTATTTAATTACTCAGATATATCAAAGCGAATGGTGGCACTGTGCAGGGGAACGATGAAGTAGAACCGCCTACTAATGATAATAGATGGGGGCTATCAGGACTCTACCCAACAGTTTTACCTTCGTGACAAAGTTTATTTATTATTTTCATCAGCTTCGTTAGTCAAAAGATAAGTCGCAAATATCAATCTATAAATGTAGAAGACCAGAATTTCCATAGTATTTGGTGATATTATTTTTTTTTATTAAAAGACGGTGGCAGATGTCTATGAGTGGTGGATACTGTCGTTTGCGCCTGTCTCTACATCGTTGGATATAGGCCTCTCCCAGGGCTAGCCACTACACACGATCATACCCGTGGACGTTGTAAAAAGCAGCTAAGGGATGAAAGTCTCTACTACAAGCGCTGAGGAACTCCAAAAACATGGACTCGCCAACCCGCTTCTCCAAAGCCATACATTTCGCACGCGCAACACAATATGCATGAGGGAGTCCATGTTGAACAGTGGACGATAAAAGGGCTGGTTACGGTTTCAAATCCAATGGAACTTTCATAATTACAATACAAAACATGTATCTTATACAGTGGAATGTTGTAAGCTGACATCCATCCGCTAGGTCCACATTCCTGTAGTCACAAAAACCCTTACAATCAAGTAGTCCATATATAACTTTGCCACTTCCAAATACAACAAAAACCCATTGCATATCAATAGATCATCATTTTAATTACCAGCGGTAATTGGTCTCAGGATACTGCCCACACTTTTTGTAGTCTACCTACAATGTCAGTTTACAATGGCGTAGTCGAACAATGTAACCGCAGCCGTGACGGACGACACGCGTACGAAACTGGTTGCATGCGCATGCGCGCGCGCCCTTGAACGTAAATTATCCAGTTTAAATAATTACAATGAAGCTAGGACAGACTTGAGGGTATAATTTTGTAGTCACGTCGAATTCATAACATTAGTGACGAATGCTAATATGTGACATTAGTCATTACTGAGAAAGGTAACTTCAATGTCTGTCAGTTCTTAGGTCAGACTTCTAATTTCCTAAATATTTATCTATACATATATAAGGTCGATTATTTTCTCTTGTTAAGAATTGTCAAATGAAACTAACTATATTGTGTTGCTTCGGTATACAAAAAAACGACATATAAAGTTTATTCTTCAATCCTTTCTACAATACTCTTATTTATCTTGACCTACAATTTGACAGTCAGCACGATTCTCTTCACCTGACGCCATATACCCATACCACTGTTTTACTGTTTTACCGACACTATGATAGTAGTATCGACAGCGCGGAGCGCGGCAAAACTCAAATGAAAGAAATATATTTTTTTACACATATAATAAAACAGTAAAGAGGTTGAGTCTGTACATTGACTTAATTTAAAAAAATAAAATTCAGTTGTCTCTTTAGAAGCTACAGAAACCAAAAGGGTAGTTTTTAAAATTTTTGTCTGTCTGTTTGTTTGAGGATCACGTAAACTCAAGTGAATGGATTTTGATCGGATTTTCACTAATGTGTATAGCTAAGTATCCAGAAGGAAAGCTGGTATAAGTGTCTCCTTCATATAACACTATGAAGTTGACTTATAGAGAAAAATAAAAAAAAATGTCTGAATACAATTACTCGAATAAAATTACCACTGGATGAATTTTCATCCGTGAAATCCTTCATGTCGGTGCTTTTACAGGTGTTAAAAATCTTTTACAGCTGCGTAATCCACGCGCTTGAAGCCACAGATAGAAGCTAATCTATACATATAATAAAACTGTAACAGGCCGATGTCTGTACATTATAGATATTGAAAAAAATAATATGGGGGGTCTTTATTAGAGCAACAGAAGCTAAAACAACAGTTTTTAGAAATTTTGTTTGTCTGTCTGTCTGTCTGTATGTTTGTACACGCATCACGCAAACACTACTGCATGGAATTGAATGCAGTTTTCACCGATGTATTGCTAGAGGTCTAACTTAAAATATAGGCTCCATTTTACCGCAGGAAAATATTTTATTCCGATTGTTTTAAATTTAATAAACCGAAGCGAAGTGAGGGCGGGTCGCTAGTATAAAATAAATGTGAAATATTAGTAAATACTAATGGTGAAAGCATTATGGAAGGGAGATTTCACAATTAATCGTACGTTTTAGATAAAAAATATATACAATATACATAGATAGTGAAATAAACAATTTTTGTGCCAAATTCAATTTCAATTTGAGTGTCGAGAGATTGGAAAATCGTGATCGCCGCATCAAATTCCTATATTTCTTCGTAATGGGGGGTGGGATCTCTTTCTATCAAAGAACTTGTTTATCCACTTTCATGTACACAAAATAAGTCCGTTTTTGTACTAAATACACAAACACTCAAGCTCCTAGTCACGTCACGACCCCATTGACCCCATTGGCGTAAAATGGAGCGAATGAGCTCTAAATACGGGATCAGTCCAATTTATCAATTGCTTGCATTCGTCGCACTATCGATTTAAGTATACAGGTGGATTAAAAATCGAAACCTTTTAATAATTATAATTATAATTGAGACTTCTCCTTACCAAAGGTTGATCGGACGCGGTGTAATTATGACGACCACTTAGCGCAGTAGGTAGTGACCCTGCCTGATGTGCAATAGGTCCCGGGTTGTTTCCCGGTCGGACAATCATTTGTTTAAAGGCAGGTATTTGTTCCATTCTGGGTGTAGTACGTGTTGTGTTCGTCTTTGTATGTGCCTTTAGACCCACGACACAGGGAATCCTAATGTTGGCCATAGAGTGTGGCGTTATTACCTCTTTTTGAACAAAACGTACTGTTCGACTTCCGAACATTTTATTCAGTCCTCCTGTATTCCGCTCGGCCCAGTTTCCCGCGCAAATAAATGGACTGACTGACTCAATTAGTGCAGGATCGCGTTACGCGCGCGCAGCTGACTCATGCACACGTTATAAGGCGAGAGAATTTTGGAACACGCAGTGTATTTGCGACCTGCACGGCTGCCATTTCAAACTTTTCGTTTTCTTATGTCATTCACATTTTTATAGTATATGTAGCAGACGAGAGGGCGGGTCACGTGATGGTAAGTGGTCACCGCTGCCCATGGTCACCTGCAACACCATGGGGCTTGCGGGGCTTGTCGACCTTGCAGAATCCCGTTCACATAAAGAGCCGCGTGTCGTAGCGTAATAGAGAAACCTCAACTGGCAGTTCTTTCCGCAACTTTCGGGTCCGCGGTATAAGGGGACTAAGTTCCAATCCTTAAAGAATCCTTCCTTTCCAATCCAATCGTCCTTTCCAGTCCTGAAGTTATTCGTTAAATATGTCATTTGGAATACTGTTTGTTTTATAAAATATTCCTTTTAAACTACTGGAGCTAATGTGGGGAAGTATGATATTTATTTATTTATGCACTATATTGTACAGATGCGGACTTAATGCCTTAAGGCATTCTATGCCAATCGACCGTTGGTTAAATGTGAAAAATTTAAGCGGGTGCAGAAGAACTCAAATAGTAAAGCTTAATTCATCTCAATAAATAACAAGAGTAATATAATAATACATTGATAATACACTTATACGATACGTACTAAAAAAATAAATGCTTTGGAATATCACTACACCATCTTTTCCCGTGCGTGTTCTAAATGGCGACTAAGGATCAACAAAACCACTACCACAACTCCTGACCACGGCTGGAGTAGAAATAAAAGTTAAACAAATACCTTTGTTATACGCGATCAGACCCGATTTACAATAAAAAATGAGTTACACCACCACTAAAAGAGTGGACTCACCAACCCGCTTAGCCAACGTAGCATTTGAAGGCCATACATCTCGCATGCACAAGATAATGTACATGGGGAGGCTCATGTCCAGCAGTGGACTACAAAAGGGCTGGTTACATTTTATAATTCTTTTAAAATCTCTCTAATTTTATCAAAATGAAAATCTTATACAAAAAGTTAAAGCAAACATGAAATGTAGATATCACCGAAGATACGTGTAGTAATAGGTACTCTTGAATTGCCATGCAATTAGACGCTTTGAAGATGACGCAAGATCATCAGACGCAAGATAAACTATAATAATATGGCAGAAGTCATTGCCCTGCTATTAGGGATCAAGGTGAAAGCACTTAGGCGTAGCTTGAGGGAAAATTTGCTTTTTTGTCGTCTTCGTGCAGCTTCAATTGTCCGTGGATAGCTAACTACTGTATTCACAGCTAGATTTAGTTGTGTGCTTTCTGATTTTTAGTCAGGCATGATGATTTTTTCTATATAAAGAGATCTGGTTCCCTAAGGAACTTAAAATGCTACTCGAAGGACCAACAACAATGTTGGCGCAAAAAAAATTACAAATATTTTAAAATCTATATTTTCAGATATCTGTACTATGAGGCACGATGGCGATCTATCAGCGATGTATATAGGATTGCTGGTATTGGGTATGGCAAAAATGATAATGGAAAGGTGTAAGATCCTCTGACGTCCTGCCTAAGGGCCTAAGAGCACCACACTGCACTTAATATTAGCGGCGCGGGCGAATATTAGATGTGTTAAACCTTTGTCCGGTGACTCTTGAAAGGCCATTAGGGCCACAATAATTTAGCCATTCCGAAAAAAACCTAAACCTCTCTCTATAAGGTATTTTACTAGAGCGACATCCATGAGTCTTCAAGGCGGACTGATGGCACTCCTTTGTCTTCTCCTAGAAGAGAGGCGAATATTGCAAGCGCACGGGTGGGAAAAGGACGGAAAAAATGTTAAGGTACTTGCCGGTAGATAATTATTATTTATATACCTACCTACATTCATGATAACTTAATATAATTGTCGGAACCACTCGGTATGGATTTTTGGTGACCATTTTCGTTTGAGTTAATATTTTCTAAGTTGAAATTTGGTTGTTTTAAAATTCTTTTTAAATAAGAACATGTTCTAATAGCCGATTTTAAAACTACAAAATATTTCAATGTTTCAATGTCTGTGAAATTAAAACCGACAACGCCCATTTTCTCAAATAATGGCACACGTATAAAGTCGCATAATAGTTCTATTCAACTTGACGCGGGCATCTTAATGGCCAACTTAACTCATATATTACTTGCCTCACTTTTAATTTACCCGCGCTTTTTGCAACTATATCTCACCTCGTCGTGTCAGTCCGTCTGTCTGTTAACGACACTCGACGGCCGTGTATCAAAGTAACCGATCGTCATACGTAGGTACATAGTTCTTATACTGGATGCAGAGAAGGCTTCGGACGTGTTTTTGTTCCACATAGGCTGTGGCTAGACCGACAACATGAAGCTGTACCATTGCATCCATTTATTTATTTATTGAAAGACATAGTCCGTACTAAACAGTCATGCAAAGCAATCAATCTTTTCAGTATCCACTGCTGGACATGGGAAAGCGGGTAGGCGAGTACACTCTTTTAGAGCTGCTGTAGTTCCTCAGCGCTTGTGGTAGCGGTTTTGTTATCCCTTGTCTCCTTTTACGACACCGCACGGCTCATACAAAACACAAAACATTAACTAAATACAGTACAAATTCTTTTTCTGTATATGCTTAATTTACTTCTGTACACACTATATTAAATTGTGCTTTGATATGTTGATATATTTATTGCTTTACACAAAGGCTAGTTAGTGTTCGTAAACAAAAAAAATACTTTTATAGAAACGAACAAAGAAACATAAATAAAATTTAACCCCTGGCAACATAAAACCGTTTATAAACTTAACCACCATATTTTAATGAGTTAGTGCAATATATACATCTGATGTGTTCTTGTGATGTTTCTTTGTGGGCGATTATAGAAAACAATATTTGCTACTTACCACTATAATCGACGACGTTCTAGCAATAAAACTCATTTTCAAAAATTACGTTGCTCACCGAGTGCGTTCGGAGGAGGAGGGAGCACGCTGAATCCCACATTCGCTGTGCGCATTTGACTGACCACGTTACCCCTCTCTTACAGAAGACTACCTTGAAATGTACTACATTCCCCACTTTAACCAACTTCCCCAACGTAAGTACGTGTTTCGGCAGTGAGTGAGATATGCCAGAGTCCATTCCCGTCTCATCATATCCCACCCTACTTTTCCAACCCTTCCTCCTAATCCATTCCTCTAAACATCCAAAAGGTAGGCAGCGCATCTGGACTACGTTGGGCGTGCAAACGATTGTCAGTTTGGACTGATGTCGGCATGTATCGCGGATGTTCATGGGCCCCATCAAGTAGACTGACAGCTCATCTGGTGCCTTCTTTCCATATATAAATTAAAAAAAACTCACTAAACTCAAAGTTATATAAAAATCTCAACCGTAGACACTAATTGAACTAAAATCAAACATTTAAACTTCATTACCAATATGCCTTCCTCCTTACAAGCCAGTGCCAGCTTGCATTTTTTGCCTCCACGCGGAAACATCGCAGACATAATATTCCCTCGTCGAACACGGTGACCATAAACGGACGCTGGTGGTGCGTCCACTAATTGAAAATGAGAGATAAACCCGCCCAGATAAACGGCTGCCTACGTCAATAAATTGTGTGCAGTTTTAAAGAGAGTAGTAACTTGAACTCGTAATCTTGTCTATTTAAACAGAATACGAGCCGAGTTAATTTCCTTTATTACGATTATTAGGAAATAGGGAGATGGTTCGCATAGGTTGTAAAACAAAACTGCCGCTTATACTACGCAAAAAAATACATGTGACGTAAACAAAAACTTTGGTTATAATAGTTGAGTAACAAAAACTTTCTTCACTATGAATTTTTTACGCGGATCTCGCTCGATACGACGTCTGTAAAATGGTGCGGCCAAATCAAAAAGATCGCGATAATACGCTATCGTTACGGTCCACATTGGCATGCAATATGAAAAAATAACATACCTACATGTAGAACACAATAATATAATAGGTATGAAATAATATTGGTGTCAAAAAAGTTCACGCAGCATGGTCGTCGACCTCGGATCAGCGGGCGGACCCGCAGTATCGCGCCGGTAGAATTGATACAGATATGTTTATACGTCATCGGAGTTCCAGACAATGAAGAATTGCATGGATACACCCGGTATAGTACTGTGCACATCGTTGTTGTAACTCGACTACAACATTCGTTCTACTTATCGATCTATTCGACTGCGATTTGATATCGATCTTATGATTTTATAATAATCACTGAAATATCTTATGATTGCTTGCCGAATCAAAAATTTATAAGTAGGAGCTGTTGAATTCAAAAAAATTATAAGAAAGGAAATCGCCCTCAATTATCATCAGTTATGTAATCAATAAACAAATATCTGTAATTTCGAAAAGGTATCGTAATAATGACCAATTAAAGCTTAATTTGATCATATCATACCCTTATCATACCTTTGTATCTTTTCACCTAGAGCCGGGTAATCATTACTCAGCGACTCGCGATCCCGCGGTACCCTCCCAGAGCAACGCCCTAAGCCGAGGTCCGTTCCTTCCGTCGGGGGAGCCTTTAGACTCGTCGCTGCACACACTCTTTGCTCCCGGCTGAGCGTCTTCTGCGCTCGCCCTAAACTATATATGTCCGGTGACTTGAAAAGCCATTAGGACCACAAGAATTTAGCCCTTCCGAATAAAAAGCCGGGTAATTAGACGAGTTTCTCTTTTAGATTTTCATTATGTTGTATTAGTAGGGAACTCCATTGGCTCCTTTACATTACAAGATTAAAAATAATATTATCACAAGTCCCATCAACTTACAAAAAATAATTAACAAAAACTTTTACGTTAGGTTTAGGGCATACCCATAATCTCGCAGTGAAATGTCCACACAATTCTTACGTTCGCAACAGTGATGACGCAGCAGCGGCCTCTAGAGTCATCACCTACAATGGTAGGCGTGCCGTCACCAAGGGGCGCCTGCTCCCCCCCCCCCCTCTAAAAATTCCCCTCTCAAATTCCTCACCTCCCCTTTGTATTGAGAACCAACCAACAAAAGGATAGCAAACTATTTGCACACGTCAGAGAGCATAGGAGACTATTCATGGAACAATCATGGCAATTCATGGGATACTCATGGCTAAACAATTTCTTTGTAAACACTTGATGGCCCACATTAGGATTCCCTGTGTCGTGGGTCCAAAGACACATACAAAAACACGAACAAAACATTTGTCTCTATTCAAATTTATGACTCAATGGAAATCGAAGCCGGAAGCTTTTACACAGCATGCAGGAACGATACCGAATGGGCCAGGCGATCATCAATTTAATCTTTAATATTGTAACAGCCGATTAGCGCATTCGGTACTGTCTGCCTGCTATGCAAGAGGTTCCGAGTTCGATTCACGTCTATACGGCGACCGACTACAACTTTTGTTAAACAGACAACTTTTACTAAAGGAAATTCATTGCACATCGTATGACATTTGGTCGTATACGAGAATCGTATCGAATATTCTCGCCCGAACCTCGTTAGACCGTGGTTCTCAACTGTCACTCGCGATCGACCGCTTACAGTTTGAGTACCCGTGATCTAGGTGGTTTTTGTTCGTTCCTGTGTGTCTCTGGACCCAACGACACATTGAATCCTAGTGAGGGCCATTCAATCTACTGTTCATTAATAGATATTTGTTACGTTTTCTGAGCGAAGATAATTATGACATGAATGCAAATAAACAAAAGTTGAATTCACGATTATCCATCTATATCGCCGGATTACTGTACAGTCTTCCTTATTACCTTTCCCACATACTGTTATCACGTTCGCGCTCCATATCAAAATAATACACTACGGGTCATCGACTCTGTAATCAACACGATCTTAGTAACGGTATGATGGCGCCGGCGCACCAATTTTATTATTGTTTTATGTTTCATACAATTAATTTTATATCCCCACTTAGAACTGTTCATTCTCCTCTCATTTCCAACTATTAATGGTCTGTGTGGATGGATGGTGTGTGTTGATGGTAACGAAATGATTTTCAGTAGTTTCTAATCAATATTTATAACGTCTCGTATGCAGTATTTCCTATGTTTAAAAGGCATGGAATGTATGGAAATGTCATGAAATCTGGAAGAGTATGTTCAAAAAATTTGTGATATTATTCCAAACTAATTAATATATACTCGTACTGTAAAAAATTGCTATGAACTAATTTTTACAGTTTTAAGAATCTTAGAGACTGGAAGAAATTGCTATATAGCAAGAAGACCGCCTGGTTGTATTCTCTTCTTAAATAATTGTTCCTTATTTTTGTTATTTAACAATTATGCAATAAAAAGTTTTATCTATCTAGCTATCTATACTTACGCTCTTTTCTCCTCTAGTTGTTTCCGTTCAAAGATTTGTGCAAACGCAAATCTTAGAACACATAGGTTGTCTGGATTTGCTTCCAGCGACAATCTGTGGTATACAATAAAGAACTTTCTTATTACTTCTCATCCAACAACTGCCGCCGGACTTCTTCCAAGACCGACGCATCGGTCCACTTAATCAGAGCGCGTGTCGCACTACTCTCCCTGATATTCAAGCACTCGTCTACCTCATCAATTGTCAGTTTAGTGGTTGATGGCCTGCCCATTGCAGTTTCAGCATGCTTAAGCTCAGAAGCTTGGTCCGTTAGTTATTCTCATCGTTTCAGAAACTCCGAGCATAGCTCTTTTCATAACTCCCCGAGCGACTTTAAACTTACGAATCGTGCTTACCGTCAGAGTCGATAACGTACAATCGAAGGATATCATCACTCGCTTGAAATTCCGATATCCAATACCAGTTTAGAAGTTTCCCGGCAAATTGCGTATCAACAATTAATCTATTACGGTTCTACTGTAAGCAATCAACTAGTTTCGCTTGCTTTCCAACAATTATGACGGAATGTGACGGTTTCAAATCGGGTTTTCACTAACTACCCGCCATTTCTAGGATTATATCTAATTTCCACAAGTGTTAATGGGCCAGTTTGTTTAATAGCCGATAAACACATACGTGAAGAACGACAGGTATTATTGCGTATGTACTTACAAGCAGGATATGATCAGTGATAAATGATAATGATATATCAGCTACAGAGAGCAGAGGGGGCAAATTAATTTGCGTGCTTTAAAAGCGCTTGATACCCTGCACGCGTGCGCGGGATTAATGCGAAGTAAATATTTGGTATATATATTTACATTTTATTCACATTATTAGAAAGAAAGGGTTTCTTACTAGACTATTTATTTACTAGAGATGAATTAATAAAAATATTGTATTGTTATAATACAATTTTGTAGTCTCATTATGTGACATAAAATTGTATTTAATTTTTATATAAATTTATAATTCTAATTTTATTGTACGCCCATGGGGCTTATTACAGAGAATAATATGTAACATCTCTTATATCACAATAAATTAATAAATGAATAAATGTGATTAAATGGAAGGCAAACCGTCCTGTAAGTCGAATCTTTAAAGAAAGAAACAAACAGAAGTTTGACTACGATACACATATCTACCCATAAACAAGAAGATTTTTTTTTTTTGAGACAGGAACTTGATCAATGGCAAACTTGGTCGCGTGCGATGGTTGCATACGTGCAATTTAAGGATGAACAAAGATCCCCAAAAAAAGTCCTAATGGGTCGTCGGAACTGTGACAGTACCCGGTTGAGGTCACTGGATCAAGAAGAGAGCGATTTTTGAACTGTTGGGCTTACGAAACCATGGACAATAGTTCTGGATTTGCTTGATCAAGCCTGGATCATGAAGAATTAAACGCCTATGTACCCGCCTTTTTCTACGTGTAATCAAAGAGTGTATTTACCAATCAAGCATTTGAACAAATACAAACTTCTTAACGGCTTCATTATTAATATCTATACATATTTATAATAAAATTGTAACAGGCCGTTGTCTGTACATTATAGATATTGAAAAAAAACTAATATGTAGAGTAACATTATTAGAGTAACAGAAGCCAAAACAACAGTTTTTAGAAATTTTGTCTGTCTGTCTGTCTGTCTGTATGTTTGTACACGCATCACGCAAAAACTACTGCATGGAATTGAATGCAGTTTTCACCGATGTATTGCTAGAGGTCTAACTTAAAATATAGGCTCCATTTTATCGCATTTTACATTTTTTTATATCTTATTCCGATTATTTTAAATTTAATAAACCGAAGCGAAGTGAGGGCGGGTCGCTAGTATTCAATAGATTCCTAGCGCAAATAAAACGTTGTATGCCAAATTTGTGCATGGAACAACGAATTTAAAGTCACCATTATTATAACTCGTTTATGAGCGCAAAAAGTGTATAATCGTGCTCGATTACTCTTATATTGCCATCCCTTTTATTTGCTTGCGTTTTAACGTTCATGGCCCGACCTTATATTCTAGTGTCAGGGCCTGATTTTATTACAACACAGATTACATCTAAGTATTGAAGTGTCGCCTGTGTAATGTCGGCCCCGGCTTTGAAATAGCATCACCCCCATCTCTTCCCGTGTGTCTTAAAAGGCGACTAAGGTATAACACAAACGCTACCGCAAGCCCTAGAGAAGTAAACCATCTCTAAAAGAGAGGACTGGCCAACCCGCTAGGCCAGCGTGGTGTTTTAAGACTACACATCTCTCACGCACAAGACAATGTGCTTCAGAAGCTCCATCTCCAGCAGTGTCTGTTACAAGGGCTGGTATTCATTGTATGTCTTATCCTCAGGGTCGGCACAAGCGCAACGCAACGTTTCCTGGCGGGCAGACTGGGAGCCTGCTCCAATCATCGACCACCAGGAGTAAGTTTACCTTCATAACCCTTTAATCAAACACTGAACCACCGAATGACCGATGTTAAATAACTAATGTGTTAAATCCATAAACGTTCTGTTAAAACTTGGTTTTTCGTGATTAGTTGCGGCAGAGCTACAGATTTGATTATAATTGAAGTGTATTAAGCGACTTCTCTAAAGGATTCATTTAATTAAATGAAGAATTTATAGCTAATTGATAATTGTTGTTAATTGTTATAATAATTATAATGACTAAATTGATTAATTAATTATTTACTGATAAACTAATGCGTTATGTTATATTGCATAATGTTTTTTGTCTCCAGTGTCCACCATGATATCATCATTTAGTGTTTTTAATTTCCTCCTATTTTCTTTTCCCCCCTCCCTTTGTCCTTTTTCATACACTCCCTCATTAATTTCTCATTCAGTTTCTTCTTCTATTAGAATTACAGTTAGTATTAAAATATTTCCGGAAATTCAAATGAAATTTGATATAACTCGTATTTATACATTCAGACCAATGCGATTTCCTTATTCATATATTCCGTGCTTCAGACATAATAATTGTAACCTGTGCCATCTTCATTTAATTAGTTAATCTGTTTTTATTAAGACTACTATACTGCTATAATTATGCTTCTGTTATAATTACGTTTACTGCATGTACACAAGACTGATAAAATATGGATCTTTGCATTGGAAACAGGTCATTCTTAATTCAGATATTAAGTTTGTTGTATATTTCTTCTATTATAATAACTATATATACTGTTTATGTATATAATATAAGACTTACGTTAAAATTGGAAAGATGGTGGTTCTTAAGATACAGGTCATTCATCATTCAGGAGCCAGGGCTTCATAACATAACAAAACCTGTGAACGAAATCTATCAATAAGAAGAAACGTGTTATTATACAATTTATAATATACGTGTATGCGAACTTTCAGAGTATTCAGCAGATGCATCAACACTCAGAGATGCTGCTGACGGATGCACGGCTCCCAGGGCCCGGTACTGCACAGGGGGTACCACCACCTGGCCAGGACCAAGGGTGCAGCCGCCGCAGCAAGAAATACCTAGCCTTGCTGCGCCTACGCCTATTGACACCAAAGGTAACTTTACTTAGTGCCGGCCTTTGGGGTGTGCGACCCGTGTGGGCGCACAGGGCACCTTGATTTGGAGGCGCTCTACACAGCAGACGGGCGCAACCACAAGGATGCGGCGCCAAAAGCGTCAAAACTTACACAGGACGGCCAAACTGTTAGGGCCGACACTGACCCTTAAAGATATTTTGATTGATTGAGATATCTCCCGATGGTTAGAGGGTCAACAGTCGAAAATGATCTTTATATGACTATCGCGACACTTTCTATAAGGGCACCATCAACCAGTTCCGATCAAACTCGACTCCAGAACAGCGTTCGTTGTACCTGAAAATCATTTTGCATGATCTTTTAACAACAACAACGAGAATCTGAGAGGACATGACGTAAAGCTAATTCGAACCATCGCTACTTCCTATCAAATAGAGTGGTCAGCTCGTGCAATAATATACCGCAAGATACAGTTAATGCAATAGGAGTTTATATATATATATATTTATATTTTTATAGTCTATTAATATCGGCGCATCAGCGAGAATGCTAGTCTTATACATAAATAATAAGGCACCGTAGCATTTCTCTATTTCTAACAAGTTGACTTGCCTTTAAAACATCTACGCCATAGATAACTTAAATAAATATCCAAGTATTTCCACGAAGTCATATTTGATCGGCGACAATGCTGTTATTGGAATTCCAAGTCTTATACTTAAATAATAATGAAACACTGTACCATTTCTCACAGATTGACTTGCAACGAATGCGCTAAGATATTAAGTTTGCCCTTAAAACATCTAAGCCATAGATAACTCAAATGTATATACAAGTATTTCCATGAAGTCATATTCGATCGGCGACAATGTAATGGCATTCCAAACGTTAATATTTATCAATCCTAAATTATCTTCGCAAACCTGTCGCAAGCCGAAACTGTCCACCTAAAATTAATTACGTTAATTAAACCAAACAAGAACGAGTTTAAACTTAATTTATTATTACATAAACATTTCCAACATGGCGCCACTCCACCCACCGGCAATCACTATGACAAGACCAAAATTATACTTAACAAACATTACGAAACGAAATCGCATTATTCCCATTCACAAAACCGATATGAATGTATCACAAATTATAGATCTGCGGTTGGAGGTGCGCACGCGCATAATGACTGGGTGTAAAAATGCGTGGGGAGGGGGCACAAGACACGTTCGTAACGCAATTCGATATATTAAGCTAGACCGTTTGAATGGTATCGTTTTAAATCTGTACCGCGATATATCGAATCGGTATTGTTGTTAATAACCACGAAATAGGTGATTGAATGTCGATAATAAACTGCTACGATAAATAACTGTGATGAAACGTTACTTGTGAATCGATCATTATTAGTTACTTGGTTTATTTTATTTATAAATAAACAATTATGTTCTCTATCTCTAGTCTTTTTTACATGAAGGATGTATGACCCTGAAACGCCACACTGGCCGACAGGAGGCGGGTGGGTAAGTCCAAACTGTTAAAGATGGTGTAGTACCTCAGAGCTTGTGGTAGTGGCTTTTTTGTCCCATAGTCGCCTTTAATTTGATCTAGTAGAGAGCGATGGCGTAAATGTCAATAACCAGTCAGTAAACAGTGTCAGTCGCCGTGTATATCGCCGCGAGAGACTCGCTCGTGTAGTTGGCGCCTTAATATATCTAAGTTGCAAACCCAATACATTGCAGTATGCGAAAAAACGATGAAAAAATTAATTTAGCATAAATGTCTAATGTTCTAAGAAACGGTGAATGGTTAACAGTTTCAAGAAGGGAGGCTGCATTGGGTGACGTCAGCGCTCTTGGGATTTTCCGTATCTTAGAATTCTTCGAATTATTCCAAGCGCTTTGGGTTTCCTTACCTTCTCAAACTTTATTATAATAATAACTTAAGTTAGTACATTTTTTTATGTTACTATAGTTACTATCTCGGTGATGCAAGTTCATCATTAGGTTGTGGTGCATCATTAGGAAACCATGAGAATTTAAAGAAAAAATATGGCACCCTAGTGATATAAGGTCAGGCAACTACGCAATTAGCAGACAAATTAACCCTACAGATTTTTTTCATTATATTGTCTCTAATTGAGATAACACTTGAATTAGATTATAGTGTATGGTGTAACCGTGTATGGTGTAACTGTGTATGGTGTAACCGTGTATGGTGTAACCGTGTATGGTGGTGAGCCTTGGGAGAGGTCCGTATCCAGCAGTGGAGAAACATATTATGCTGATGGTTCTGTTCTGCTACAGATCTACAACATTTAACATCCATTTATACCTTTTATCTCACTTGCCAATGTACGTACGTTTGATACCCATTTGACGACGCCATTGGCGTAGTTGGCAGTGACCCTCCCCGCTGTGCAATAGGTCCCGGGTTCTATTCCGGGTCGGACAAACATTTGTATAAAGACAGGTGTTTGTTCGGGTCTAGATGTTGCACGTGTTCTGTTCATCTTTGTATGTGTCTCTGGACCGACGACACGGGGAATTCTAGTGTGGGCCATTGAATGTGACGTTATTTATTATTATTATCATTACCTACAATACTTTCCTGTTTAATCGTAAGTTGGTAGATTTTGTTTTCAAAAAATAAATAATTTATGGACCAGTTTGCAGTGACGTCCATCAAAATACAGTTCATACTGAAAATATACTGAAATCAAAAGTCAAATTCAAAATATACTGAAGGTTACAGGACCCGGGATATACCTGTACTGATATTAATTTGCGCCTACCCTCTTACCGCGTCTCGTTACGTTCCCACCTTTGGGCGTAGCTCGTAACTCAGGCGCATGCATCTGATACGAGGTGCGGAGGTTGCGCAACGAACAGACAAACACACGTTCACACCTCACGGCCATCAGCTGGGAATTTGTGCGGTGATAACTGTCGAGATCGCGGAATAAATTGACTTGTAGGTATCTAGAAAGAGAGAGGTTTTCATAGTCTTTCAAATACCATTTCTAACTTGAAATTTCGTTGTTTCAATATTGTTTTTTTTTTTGATAAATTTGGATAAATTGTATAAATTATACTCAATGGCTGACACTAGAATTCCCTGTGTTGTGGTTCCAGAGACACATACAATGATGGACAGAACACGTGCAACACACAGACCCGAACAAACACCTATCTTTAAGCAAATGTTTATGCGACCGGGAGTCGAACCCGGGACCTATTGATTTTTAAGATAAGGCAATATTATTTTTTAAAGATTTTACTAAAGTCTCAATATCTCTTTTACACTTTATCCTCTTCCCCCAATGTACCCAAGAATCCCATTCTCACCTCATCCATAAGATAAGATGGATTTCCCAACCCTTACTTAAAATCAATTCCTAAATATTCAAAAGTACGCAGCGCATCCAGGGGGGCGCCAACGTTTGTCATTCCGAAGGCTATTCCTTTACGAAGGCTATTCCTTTATAAAGGCTATTCCTTTACGAAGGCTATTTATTCCTTTACGAAGGCTATTCCTTTACGAAGGCTGTTCCTTTACGAAGGCTATTCCTTTACGAAGGCTATTCCTTTACGAAGGCTATTCCTTTACGAAGGCTATTCCTTTACGAAGGCTATTCCTTTACGAAGGCTATTATTTTACGAAGGCTATTGCTTTACGGAGGCTATTGCTTTACGAAGGCTATTGCTTTACGAAGGCTATTGCTTTACGAAGGCTATTCCTTGTTCATCCCCATCACGAATTGTCTAGACGTTCTCTATTAAAGAAGTCATCTGCTCCAACATTAGCAGCTTCTAAACCACCGCTGAGCTTTATTTAGAAGGTCGTAAGGATGATTCTCCGTTGTGTTCCGTGTTGGACCACCACGTACAAGCAATAAATCCCGGACAGAGCCACGTCCAGCGACAACACGTTAGCCCTAATTAAAGTCCGTTAGCTGGAGATGTTGTAACCTTGACGTGTGGTGCAAGAGTAGAGTAATGAGCGAAAAATGCTAATAATGAAGTGTGTTCACCAAAATCATTATACGCCACAAATTTTAAAAGAATCATACCGCATCGTCTTCTAGAATTATATTAAACAAACTTCGCAATTGTTCGTCACGATATTTGTCCTCTGACAACAATAACCGATTTCTGATGATAACGAAACTGAAGTAATGCTAGACATATAAAATATTAATGTAATCCTTACGTTTAGTATCTAGTTTTATACAAGAAAGGAAGTGAGAATATACGAACCACCAAATAAGTCCCGTGGAATTTAAGAGAATGAAATATGACAGGTCGGCCATTCTTAATAATAAATATAATTATGTCCGTTTATAATTTAATTCCTAATTTAGACACATCTTTATTGGTAGGTGTAAATAAAAATACATAATTTGATAGCGTAAATGGAAACCGATAAGCTGTGGAAACATTATGTACCAGCCGATCATAGCGCCGCGCCTATGGAACGTCTTTTGTGGCGCCTACTCTAGTTTGGACTACAAACGAACACGAATAAACACCAAACGAATCTGACGTTTCGCAACTAAAAAAAAATTAGGATTTAGGGACAGGATTAGGATTTAGAACTAGGGATTTAGGGTACTCACTGAAGTACCCTAAATCCAGCGTCTATTCACTTAATTTATTCACAAATCACGTAATTTCTAAATAGTACGTTCTGGTAAAATGCTGGAGTTGTCACACTAATATTATCATTTAACGATAATGTTATATTCAAAGTCTCCCATATCTCATCCCTTGTACCAAGTAAAGCTTGTCTATGATTCACGTCCAAACAACACCAGTTTAACGAGACTCCGCGCGGATTCCTGGCGTCAATTAAATTTTGCACCGTTACCCCCATAAATAACTCAGGGAAGTCCAATTGATTGAACATTTGCAGCTTCGTCCATGTTGCAATGTTGTAACTATCCGCTCGTGGGTTCGCGCCCCGCAAATGCTCGCATATTTCATTTTCTCCGAGAATCTATTTCCGGGTGCTTTGGTTAAAATGCGCCCATACAAAGTTCCATTACTTTGGAAGTACTGCATAAAGGTAGATTGTCCCTTTTGGCCTAAAAGTCCAAATTTAATTCCCTGTTCCACAATGTTATTCGAGATGATAAATATGTATAGTTCGTTCCAATCCTATTTGACGAATACAAAACTAAATCCATGAAATATCTCAACATTTAGCTTTAAATCTAAGGCAAACTTGCACTTCCGATAAAACAAATTATGGATATGTAAACAATTTTCACCTCACTATTTAATTGAAGGCCGCGTCAGTGACCTCGGGCCGCCATATTTACTTACATTTTAGACAAATTGTATTGGAACAGAATACATTGAGATCTAAGTATTTGTTTCTTGTAATGTATTGTCTTGTTTAACTGAATATTGTTATTAACAGCAACTTACGCTATAAAGTAAATATTTTTTATTCAAAATTGTTTCGTCTACCGTATCTTTTAAAACAATTGAAGGACCCTGAAAGCCATGCCCCTCATCTGACGTAGCTGCAAGTGTCTTAAGAAATAGGCAGCGCCTCTGATCGCATAACACAGAGTAAACAAACCTCGACAACAATTAATGTATTCAACAGCCTACCTCGTCCCAGGCTGCCAAGGCCGCGCGCAGATTTACAACTAGCCCTAGATTCGCCTGCGCCTACGCAAACGACACGCACCTGGCTGATCAATTATTGATCTAACGGTTATGTGGGATCCTTAATTGTTAATTGCGGAATTCACAACTAGCATTTTACTGATTTACTATATAATTACATGTGGATGGCAGCCTGAGCTCCAAGAGCTGGAGATGATCAGGTTAATTTCTCTTTAACTATCAGTTGCTCTAATGATTAAAGAGAAATTATCTTATTTGGTAAACACAATCACTAACTGCTGAATATTGCAACGTGGCATCTTTTATTAATATATTTTTTGTTAATTCCTGTATATTTTTTAATGTTTGTAATTTTCTCTGTTTTTCTCATTGCCTACATTATTTTTTTCTTTTCTTTTGGTTATTCTTATATGTATATTTTGTGTGTGTTAGTTTATGTCGGAATAAAGTGTTGAATAATGAGATTTGATATATTAATTCAGCTATTTGTGCTGCTCTATACTTATCTAATTAAACTTGTGTTGTCGGCCGGCTTCAGAATAGCTCCACTTGCATCTCATCCCGTGGTTATCGTAAAAGGCGACTAAGGGATAACAAAGCCGCTACCGATAGCGCTGAGTAGTTTTATTTTTCTTTCTGGTTGGCCAGTGTTCCGTTTTGAGGCCATACATATCTCATACACAAGACAATTTGCATGAATATGGCCGTGTCTAGTAGCGGACGAAAAACTAAGGGCTGATTATGGTTAGGGCTGCACATCAGAGGAGTTCCATTCAGTGGACCCACGGTACTAGGGATGATGGTGTTAAAAATATCGATACAACTTAAGGATTAACAGTAGACAATTGCTAAACTAAAATTAAATCTGTGAAAACTTATTAACTGTTGGTTGTGTATCCGTCTTTAACTCTTTGTATACATATTTTTTTATTAATATTTAAATGTTCCAGGTGAACATAAAGTAAAAAACATATTTTTTTGTTTGTTTATTCATTCAGTCATATAATAACATTTTTTTATTGCCAACTGCCCAACCTGGATAAATGTTCCGCCAAACTGCCCAGGAGTTTGTCGGTAGACAATGGCCTCAATTACTAACTGACATTTATTTGTGTGTATACATTGTTGAGGGGGAGAGTGTACGCTGAAATCCAACAGCCGCCGGGCGCTCTCGACTGGCAACATTACCCCTGTCTCACAGAAGACTACCTTGACATATATCGCGGATGTATATGGGCGACAGTATCCACTTACCATCAGGTGGACTGTATGCTTGTCTGCCGCCTTCGTAGATAAAAATAAAATATATATATATATATACAAATTTATACACAAATTATATTTTATACACACTTATATACAAATTTATATTTCACCATTTATAATTTCATAATATATAGTACTTACATAAATTAGGAAATATGCATTTATGATTATAAACTGGGATCTTGCGATGCAAACACCATACAAATGTTTACATAATTTGTTCTTTGACTGAATCCTATTGAGTGTGTTCGTGATGAGGTCCCCGGGCAGCTCGTTGCACAGTGTCGACAGTAGCCAGCCACTGTCAAGTACTACCGTGGTACATCCTCACCTCAGGCACTTCGTATGTGCATTTAGTTGTGCCACGTGTTGGGTAGTTACATTTTTTTTTTCTAAACTGCAATCATTTTCATTTATAACTAATAATAATTTTACTTTATACTCTATTGGTTGAATTTTACATATATGAAATAACTTTTGACGGCTAATCTTTTTATACTTACTTAATATAAATTTCCTCTTAGTGTTTTTATGAAATATATATTTTAAAAATATTATCTGTATAAAACAATAGAAGTTTTTCAAGCGGACAAATCCGCGAGCAAATGTTAGTGTTACAACATAAGAGAACTGTAATAGAATTATTTAAATTGTAATTTATGTAGAACCTACGAGGGGAACGGTAGGAATGCAATCACGCTCATTGTCGATAACTCAGCAATTTGCGGCCGTTAACCTGAGCACAAACGTATCTTGCATCTAATTCAGTCTCTCACTAGTCTTGTATCTGTTACACCTGTTTCGGTCTTAGCTAATCATTCATACTTGACAACCAATCGTGATGATAATACGGTGATCGGAATGTGGATACATAACGAAAGATTTTTTAATTTTTTATACACTGGTTATAAACTTCTGAATTTTGCTTGCTGTCTGTGTATTTCGTATTTGCATCGTAATGAAATTTGTACATGAGATATTTTTTTCCATACCCAACAATTTTTTGAATCACATCTATGGGGCCGTTCAAGTAAGTATTACGTAAGCAGAATTTTAGTCATTGTTAACCCCCCCCCTCCCCCCGTCAGCGAAAGTAAGCAAAGCTCTTACCCTCCCCCCCATGCTAACGTAAGTATTGGTATTTATTTATTAACGTAAGTAAATAAAGAAATATTGCTGACGTAATCGCCATTCAGACCCCCCCGTCCCCCATGTCATCAAAAATAAGCAAAGCAAAGACCCCCCCTAATTGGTGCTTACGTAATACTTGAATGGCCCCTATGTGCCCATCGCTTGGGAGTCATTTGACGAATCTTAATTAATCTTAGTATAGGTTATAATACGAATTTTAATACCTAGACTATACACTATATAGTCTAGGTTATGTTCTGGATTATTTCACAATATCCAAGTCCATTACAATAACAAAGTCCACAACTTCCTCTAAATGAAATGTAATCGCGGCCATATCTACTGTTAGATATTTCTATGAATTAGGTAAATGTTATTTATGGCATTTTCTTATATTTTTGCAACATTTTTTATTCGGTGTATTTCAATAGCTCATTTCTGCTTTAATTTTTTTTTTTATAAATGAAAATATTCAATCTCTCGGTATGTTTTCTGTTCTTAACAATAATGGTCAGTCATAAACAATCCTAACTTTGTTAGATTATTTAGTTGATATTTGATTGAAAAATAAGTTCATGTAAAATAAATAGAACATTCTTATTTCCAGGGACTAATATTATATTTGGTAGATTCTTGGTTTTTCGGGTCATGGAAACCTTGATTATTGGAATAAACATTTCAAGTCAGTAAATAACTGTCTAACACAAATCTGGAAATTCTCATTTTAAACATATTTGGTAATGTCAACGATAACTCATACAAATAGAAGTTGAGATAAGTTAAATGTTAATGTCATAAATAAAGTTTAGAATGATACTTAGGTTCTATTTGTATTCAGTCTGAGTTTATAACTTTGACAAGAAACCTTCTGCCTACTATTGTTTACTTTGATTTTAAAATAAGTTTTTATTCTAATATTTTTATTCGCAAGTGAACGACATAATTCATGCAATAGAGCTTATGTGTGATGAATATGATTGCTGTTATATGAATTTTGTTATAAATCATAAGAACAAAAGTGTAATAAACATAAACAGAATAAACGTGTAAAATATGAACAATTACTATCTTCTACTGTATACGCCAGCGCTAATATCATGCTAATTGATATTAGCATTGATTGATTGATAGAATGATTTCTCTGTATATGAAAAAAAACAGTCAATCAAAGACAAGTAATCAAAGTCAATGTAGTAGTCCTTGTAGTTATAGTCAGTTATATCATGTAGCTAATGCTCAAAGTTATTTCCTCGATCACCACAGACGCGTATTCAAACGCATTTATTGCGAAACTGCAAAAACCTGCGCCCGCACAGCGATGCGGTTTAGCGGTGTTACACTGCAGACTTGAAGATTAGAATTAATGGCAACACCAGAATACGTTAAAGACACCACTATGGTGTCGTAAAATGTTGTTTATAAACAATAGACCATAAAAAACACGTCACATCTATACAAGCATAGTGCCTCCCCCGGCCCTCGTGCGGGTTATGGCACGACAACCTCCCAGTTATATATCTACTAGGGGAAGCCTGTGCCCTGCAGTGGGTCGTTAAAGAGGATGAGAAAGAAAACTTACATTTTGTTTCATTAAATTTTATTTTCTTATATTTACATTTGAGTCTCCCATTTTTAGCAAAGTTACCGATTTTTTAAATGCCTATTCCGTTTTTTTTACATTATACGCCGGGCAACACTCAGATCGTTTTTTAACTCAGATCGTGTGTACAGCGCCTCAACACCGCCCCACCCCTTTCCCGATTGACCAGGAAGAGTTGCGGTTTTTGTTTCACTTTCGTTGTCGTTTTTACCGGTGCGCATGCGCCTCGGACCGTGACGACAGAATGTGGGTCTGCACGCGCAACGCTCGTTCTGACAAACAATCGGTTCGCACGTGACAGTTTCACAATAAATGTGTTTAACTTTCTATAAAGATCAAATAGGTTCATTTAATTCATTTAATTTCATTTAATAGGTGAGAGGAGGAAGGTCGGAGGATGATGTAAACCCGATGATACATGTGTTACATCTTAATTGAGACACAGAGAAATGAACGAATAAGTCCATCTACCTTCTTGCGGTTGTACCAACCTTGTAGTTGATTAGACAGAATCGCAGAAAGGACGCGGTGTACTTGCGTGAATTTCTTCCCTTTATGATTTCTTTTCTTTTCTTCCTATTTTGAGTCCTAACAAATGTTTCTTCCTCTCTTCCCTTTCCAGCTCTTCCTCTTTCTCGAACTTGACAACAAGTTCGAACTGCTATATTGCTGGAAGCTAGAATAAGTGGCTTGCCTCTGAGACCTATTACTCCCAAAAGACCCAGCAACTTTTTAGTTATATTTTGGAAATAAGTATGGCAGTATAATTTAACAATATGTCTTAAGAACTACGGCAGGATGCCTCTTAAATACGTCCTCGCGGAAGGTTTTTTCTTGTAGGCACTTGCCTACAAGAAAAGACCTTCCGTTTGATAATTTAATCAAAGATCACATGATGAAAGCATTACAACGTAGACTACAAAAAGAGCCATCATCTCAAATAAGAATATAATTAATTCTGCGAAAGCGCATTCCCGGCGACTTGCTCTCGCAAAAAACGTGAATTCGTGACATGATTTCGGCGAAAGCATCATCGTTTTTGGACTAGTACATCATTACTCATACATGACTCATGTAGAGGTCATTGCCTCAGGGCTCACGGTAATAGTAGCGTTTCAAAGACATTTTTTTTATCTTTTTTTCTATAAAGATTTTTTTTATTTAGTGAAGTATTCATACTCTCAAATGCCTATTAGGCTGTTAGAGTAACTCTGTTCATTGATACGATATTTCTTGTAGCTTTGATAAAGTACTGGTAACAAAAATATATAATTAGAAATAATTAAAAAGTCCGATTACAAAAGCATGTTACAAAAATATAACTGGTTTAATTCTTGAAAAATCAATGACGTACGACGCATGTATCATATATACTAGAGCATGTTCACAAGAAATAAGCAGGCAGTATACAGATATACTGCCTGCTCATCTGTCATCTGCTATACCTGCCAATATCGGTCAAAATTCACAAACGTTGGCAGTGATTTGGAAACGGGACTTGGAAGGATGAAATATAGGGGAGTATCATTATCCAATATAAAGACGAAATATAGGATCGCGTACATCTTATATCATCCCATACCTCTCCCAGTCTTATTAGACGCTAGAAATTGGATCAGATGTATAGATAGATATTTGAGGGGGAGAGTGCACCCTGCAATCCAACAGTCGCTGGGCGCGCCCGACTGGCCACGTTACCCCTCTCTCACAGAAGACTACCTTGAAATGTACTGCATTTCCCACTTTATCGTATTTCCTCAATGTGCGTACGTGTTTCGGTAGTGAGTGAGATATGCCAGAGCCCATTCCCATCCCATCCTATCCCTCCCCATTTTCCTAACCCTTTCTCCAAATCCATTCCTATATCTCCAAAGGTAGGCAGCGCATCCGGGGGCGTGCCAACATTTGTCATTTTGGACTAATGTTGGCATGTATCGCGGATGTCTATGGGCGACAGTATCCACTTACCATCTGGTGGACTGTATGCTCGTCTGCCGCCTTCGTACATAAAAAAAAAAGATGAATATACTTTATCCTTGTCAAGAATGTCGTAAAATGCCTAAAAAGTCCTAAGTTTAAATGCTTCTGTAGAACATGACGTACCGTTATTAGAGAAATGTAAAAATGTTTGATTCTTTTATATTTTATTGATTTAATACTCTATTGTACCCGTATATTATCAGTAAGATACTAATTAGAAATCGATAAGACGTCGACATAAGCAATAAAAAGCAAAATTCGTCACATCGACAGCTTTCAAAAACTTGACAAGTCACACTAGGACATTAATTTGAGCGCTAGGTTACGCCGGAGGAGCAGTGCGGGAGGGGTAAATGCACAATGCGCCCGCGCAGTGGGCGCGGATGATTTACACCGACTTGTCTACGCGACGCCTCATTCATATTTATTAAACTTAGCATTTTTTACACTAGTAAATCTCTACAGGATGACGTATTATGACGCTCGGCGTTGCTATTCCTGGAACTAGTTTTTGCATTCCACAAAAGCTCGATTACTCGTGAATGTATTTATTGCAAAGGTGTCGATGAGATGTGTTTCTTTCAATGAAAGAAATAAATACGTCATAAATAATATAGACGTCTCTTAATGTCATTTTATCCATTCTTCGCTGTGGCTCGTGATTCAGTGAACGCGTCATAATATCTTAACGGTCTGAGTATGAATAATTGACATCAGAAAATTTAATCTTATTATTGGAATTAAGTGAAGTCAATTCAAATTATTTATTCCACATTCACCAGATATAACAAAAATGAAATTCCACTTTTGCTTATTCTTTTTTACTTGGAGTACTTCGCCTTTATATGCATGTATGTATGAGTAACAAAATCAAGTACTTCCTTGACTCACTGGTCATTTAACATGAAAAAGTTAGAATTGTGAATGAATATGTCCAATTAAAATAATTAACCTTTTTTCCCCTTCAATTCCAATGTTGCCACATTTTCAAAAACATGTCTGGATTCTGTCGAATGTGGAAGAAAATTAACATCTGGAAAAAGTGGAATCTGATGAACGTGAAATAAATCATTCAAATCCGCCAAATTTTATTCATTGTACAAGTATGTGACACGTACAAAAGGCGAACTTAATACTTTATTGAATTTACTACCACTCAACCCCAGGTCAAACAGAAAATAATGAGAACACCCGCATTTGAATGAATGAATGAATTAATAAAAAATATTATTTATTGCATTCCTGTTGTAACTGACTTATTAAACATAAACATAAATTAAACAGTTGAACACACACACACACACACACACACACACACACACACACACGAGAAACATGAAGACAATAACGTGTATGGAACGAGATCATGGAAATATTTTATAACTTCAATACTCTATCGAACTGTCACCTAAACTCTAGAACCTAAGTGAAGACAAAATTAATAAAATGCATGATAGGTTTAAATCTTATTTAATTAACCTAGCTAAGTGAGAACGACTCGCCACCTACATATTATAAACCCTGAGGGTTTCTGTAGATGAATATGTAGTAAGTGAAAAATTGCTATTTTTCTTTTAACCAAAGAAATGTATGAAAAAGAAAACATGTATAGAACAACTATATATATTTGATGAATTCGATCAGTGACAACCTCCGGCCACTTCCGAGACGAAACGTTCGCGGGACGGTGGAATTAAGACCTTCCAAGAATCATCAGGATAATCGTCTGATGTACCTACTTATATGACACAAGACTGACAATTGGAAACTATAAAATAATATTTACAATGGAAAACGGAAATATAAATTGGGATTGAGTATCATAACCTTTCTACACGGGATTACTATACTAATACAGCTTCTTACTAGACGGACTCGGCTATCCGAAGTAGCTCTTTAGCATCCGACACCATGTTTTTCGGTCCTGCCTAGCTTCCTGGCAGCGGGCTATTTGGAGCTTCATATCCAGCTTCGAGAGCACCAATATCATGTTGAAGAACTTCGCATAAAAACACTGTTAATCCAGGCTTCTCGTGTTTATTGTATCACATCAGAAAGCATCATCCTAGAATGCAAATCCACATCTCATTTTCATTAACACCATGTCCAGCGTCCATCAGCGAAACCTTAATTAACAAATAAACATGCTAGCGCCAACAGCGCACTTCGTCGACGCACGCGCATGTGTTTCAATTTATTGTTAAGCGCTGTATTTGTGGGTGAGGATAAATCATCGTTAACTGCTAGCAGCTTTTAATGAGCTCTTCGCAAAGCTTTTAAAGCGCAAGGAAGGCGTATTTATGTATATAAATTTTTAGGGTTTCGTTGGAACGAGAACTTGTAATGTAAGTAAAGCTTGCTTTAAGTCGGATCTTTTTTTTTTATAGAAAGATGGTGACAAACAAGCAGACATTCCACCTGATGGTAAATAGCTACTGTTTTCCTTGGACATTGGCGATACGTGACAACATACTCGTATGTTAAGAATGACAAATAAACCGCGCGCTCGGATTCGCGCTTAGTTAGATATTAGCAGTGGATTAGAAAATTGCATTGGAAAGGATGGAAATTATGCAATATAACGAAATAAAAAGTATTCCTCATCGCATTACACTCTCCACGTTCGTATGAGGGGCGTGGGGAATGGGGAACGTACAAAACGAAACGTACTTCCGGAACTATAATTAAAAATTTAATGGCGATGATAATATTAACATTTTAAACCCAAATGTCTCAGAATATTCCCGCTTATAGCAATAGTTTTATCACCAATCCTTTTACGTTGAAATAATATCCAACATTAACGAGATACGACAATCGCTGACTGTATTAATTTCATTAACCAATTATGGACTGAACCCTACCAGTATCCGCGCTTTTAAAGGATAACGTGGCTATTTTAAAATGGCTATCTAAACCTTTGGGAGTAGGTATGAAAATTAATCGTATAAAGATTTGATACCGTATAAACATTACATCCATCATAGATATGCTCTAAAGAACTTTTATTATACCATCAGACGTTACTTGGGGCCTAACGGAGCCTGTCGTACAGTCAGTTCGACACAGTAGCTGTGTTCTGCAGGAATTTATTTATACATCAGATGTCAATCGATGTATTTCGAATGTGCGACATTCATTTTATATTTCGAATGCCTGACATTTTTAACGCTCGCGTTGACACCTTATTTTCATATGACGTGTCTCTATAGCCTATAACTGCTACAGACAAATCCTCTATCATATACCTCGTTTACATGCGCCCACTGCCGCTCGTCGTCGCGTTGCCCTATTCACTACCCAAAATATTTCTGCGGCAGCGTTGAAGCGAGTGAGTGTTTACCAGTATATTGCCGCCCCATATTTCTTTCATGTTTAACCTCCGGCAATGGAGGACGTAGAAATTGCTGCAGCGTCAGCGCAAAAAGATGCAAGAATATGTAAATAAAATAGCAAAAAGATGTCCATCGCAAGAAGCGATGGTGGATGATAGTAATTCATAGTTATCAATAGAAACGTTGTATATACATATAATATGGACGGCAAGTGAGCGAGAGGGCTTTACTTACTACCCCCTCGCTAACTTTACATTATCTGCTGCTCGCGCTGATCTGTCTTTGTAGTCCGCGAAAAAACCCGTCAACGGTGAAAAGCGCAGGGCAGCGGCGGTGGCATGAGCAGTGTCAGCGCTAGGGACATACTCGCGCTGCTCACTTCCCTGCAAGTGGGCTGCATGTAAACTGGGGGATAGATTTAAAAGTTTTACTAACCGCAAAGCACCGCAATAACGAGGACCGCTAAGTAGACCATGTGGACCAATCGAAGATGGCTCTTCTGGCTTGTCTCATAATGTTTTAGCGGGCATTTTCCGAATTGATTTCGGGAATGGGAATTTGGGGGTCATCTGGAAAATAAGGCCAAAATGGCCTCCAAAAAGCTCGATGTGCTGAACAGAGCGAAGCGGTACTTCACCCCTGGGCAACTCCTTATGCTTTACAAAGCTCAAGTGAGGCCCCATATGGAGTATTGCTCTCACCTCTGGGCCGGCGCACCGAAATACCAACTGGACCCATTTGACTCCATCCAACGACGTGCTGTTCGTATTGTCGACGATCCCACTCTCACGGGCGGTTTAGAACCCCTCAGCATTCGGAGAGACGTTGCGTCTCTCTGTGTGTTCTACCGCCTGTACAATGGGGAATGCTCTGAGGAACTGTTTAATATAATTCCCACCTCGGGTTTCTACAACCGCACCTCCCGTCACAGAAGTGCGGTCCATCCGCATTTCCTCGATACGGAGGTGTCGCGCACTGTTCGGTCCAAGAATTATTTTATACCGCGAATCCGTAGGCTGTGGAACGAACTGCCTCAAGAGGTCTTTCCATTAAGCTACGATATGGGGTTCTTCAAGAGAGCTGTGAATAGGATTTTGCAAGGTCGGCGGCGCGCCCGCATGCCCCCTGGTGTTGCAGGTGTCCATGGGCGGCGGTAACACTTACCATCACGTGGGACCGCATGCTCGTCCGCCCTCTAAATCTATAAAAAAAAAAAAAAACTTATCACAAGTTCATCTTCTAATTTAATAATAGAATAGAATCTTTATAGATTAGCACCATCCCATCGCTTCCCGTGAGTGTTGTAAAAGACGACCAAGGGATAACAAAGCGGCTACCACAAACCTTGACGAACTACACCACCTCTAAAAAGGTGGACTCGCTAACCCGCTTGGCCAGCGTGGCGTTTTAAGGCCATAAATAATAATAATACCCCTCATGCACAAAATAATGTGTATAGGTAGGCCCATATTCAGCAGTGGATACTGAAAGTTCTGGTTGCAGATACATAACTAACACCGTGTGGCACTTGCCTTCGTCTTCCTCTTCATCTTTAACAAGTTCCTTTCCACAGATAGTCGATTTTGTGTAAGAGCTCCTCCTCGGCCATCCCAGCTCCTTCCAGAAGTCGAGTATTCTTTTACGCTAGTTATAATACTTGTGACACTTGTATGACTTCTCCTTAACACACTTTGACAGGTTCATTTAAAAGTTTGTAGGTTGGTATGTATTTTTCTTAAACGTGAATCTATATCGCTGCCTGATAATTTTAATATAGGCCATTCGACTCGCAACCTCCCTTCTTTGATTCGAGCCGACTGCGTTATTTATAAAAGTCATGTGTGTGTTTATAAAGTTTAACGTGTAACTTTTCGAGGTGCACAATTACGATAACGACCTAATAGGTATAGGTATGCTTGGATGATCGCGTGCGCCGACAGTCTTAAAAGCGTTCAGAGAGAATAACAATTTTAAATAATGACAGTTCATTTATATTATTTGATCTCGGGACCGCCGAGATATTCGCCGGATAAACCATCGGTTTTAACTCGTAAATAATCTGTTAAAAGGGTGCATATTTTTAAAACGCGGTTTATTTCTTGTTGCCGAACGTCGTCCTTGGCGCATGCGATCCGGTCGTTACGAGATCGGTTCAATTATGCAGTTCACTTTCAACTGACGATACGATCGCCGCTGACACGAATATGTATCGGTACATTCGTACCCCATTTGGGCGTGTCCAAAAAGGAACAAGGTTTAGGTGCTAACTAGTTTATTTATAGTGACTTTACTTGTTGTAGAGCGCACGTATATAGGGATTGGGCGAAAATTCTAACTACAAAACGCGAAATAGTACCGCGCGCATGTACCGTCTGTTTGGAAAATAGTACCGCGCGCATGTACCGTCTGTTTGGAAAATAGTACCGCGCGCATGTACCGTCTGTTTGGAAAATAGTACCGCGCACATGTACCGTCTGTTTGGAAAAGATACTTGACAGTACGAAGCCCTTTGTGTTTCGCACACTAACAGGTTATCCGTATTTTTAGAAGTTCGTCACTTTGAGAACGAGACGTTTTGTCAAATGTAAATTTTCAGACCCGGGCATTTTGTAAAATGGACATTTAGGGAATAAGACGTTTTAAAATGAACACTTTAGGAACTAGACGTTTTGCAAAGTGGACATTTTAAGAACGACAGGTTTTGTGATGAGGACATTTCGAGAATAGGGTGTTTTGTGAAATAAACATTTCGCAAATTAAATGTTTTGCGACACAAGGTTTTTAGCGAATAAAACGTTTTTGTTCGATTTAAATTGTTACATAATAACACTTGATTCTATTATAAGTACATTATTTAAAATGGACATCAATTGAAGTTATTTCGAATTACTAAGATAAAATCTTAAATATACATTGGATAGTAGGTCATACTTGCATATTGACCCACTTATCATACAAATCAAACCCACAAATTAAAAGAGTGTTCATTATCAACATGAAGTCTTATGTGATTGAATACCACACTCTTGTGTTCTCAATAACATGTATAATAAATCTCTTTTAATGTTCAAGTCTCGTCTGGGCAACGTCTGGGCAACAACTTTGTCGCAAATATTGGCTGTGTTTGTTCTTATTTTGTATTATAACCCAATTATTAAAATCTTACTGCAAAATTAAAATTTTACATATGATATTTGGCATCGAGTGCTTGTGAAACCGAATAGTTTTTATGTCCACGTTTTTAGTGCAGGGCATGAGACTTCATAATGTCAAAATGGCCAGTTAAAAAGATTTTATGTTGTAGAATGTAGACCATGGTCTTAGATCACGGAGTATAACTTATATACCTATAATCAAATAATCGTGATATGTAACATTCTCTGAGCAAATGGACCTTAATGTCGGGTATGGACTTAATGATTAAGATGATTTATTTCGTTAAGATTTTTTTACTTAAAATTTTGATATTAAAAAATTCCGTTTAATTAGAAAAATGCTCTATCATCAGTTTTTTTTTAAATGATTCATAAAAAATATTTTTTAACATTGCATTAGTCTAATTTTACCTGAGAATCTGGAATCGTCAATATAGTCCCCTTTCTATAAGATCACATATGTGATACATTTGTTATTGTAAAATATCTTTACTATACACATATGAAAGCAATAAATGTAAAGCCTGACCAAAAAAATAAAAAACTTGCTGTGGGGGCGCCACATTTGCTTTTTTCATAGCATTCATAGTGTTGTCAGGAGAAGATATTAGTTCTATTAGATTTACGCATCATGGCGAGGTTTTTTATTTTCTTTGTCAGGCTATATATTTAAGTATTGACATAGCATCATTGCTTGTATCACGTGATTTGTGTGAATGAATTTCATCTGTTTTTTTTTCTCGAAATGCCTTAATTCTTGTGGCCCTAATGGCCTTTCAAGGGTCACCGGACATGTATGGTTTAGGGCGAGCGCAGAAGGCGCTCAGACAGGGTCAAAGAGTGTGTGCGGGCAACGAGCCTAAGAGCTTCCCCGCCGGTAGACCGGCGGAAGGAGCGGACCTCGGCTTAGGGCTTAGGGCTTAGGGCGGAATCGCGAGCCTGTCGCGGTACGCGCCCAGGCACGTGCCGAAAATTTCATCAGTTACTAACATTTCGAAAGAATTACTGTATAGTGTAAGCACTGTGTTGTACTTATGTTGTACACACTGTAAGGTGTAACTTTATATTAAAATATAAAGACATTTTTATTAACAAATAAAACTGGCAACAAATACATGAAACTTAAAATGTTGTTTATCGCTTCGTATTAAACAATTTGTGCGAATCGCAATCAAGTTTACAGCGAAATTTTACAACATCTTCATTAACGTGTAGATGCGATGCATTATTTTCCCACAGGAATGTAATTTATTTATTGTATAATATTTTAAACTTAGTATACCCATAAAACATAAAACGAATTATTAAAAAAGTGTATGGTAATATAAAAATATCTTGGGAATTGAACTTTAAAGCGCCTACTTGTCTGGAATATTTGGGTCATCGAAGACTCGTAGCATTTCCATTGTAAAATCGACTTTTTTATCAAAATTCACCCCTACTTCATGCATCTTTTTCAATTTCGATTTCTGTCAGTAAACTGATATTCTAACATTTTTTTCTTATGTGGCAATGGTGCAATTAGCATACTCTGCCAGTGTCAAGTTTTCTTCGTAATAAACAATTTTAAAGTCTGTCAATGAACAATCCCGTCGAAGTAAGTCAGGAGTCGCTCAGTAAAGTGATAGTGGGTTTACTGAGGACAGAAGAGGACTCCTTGGAAGCACACGAAAAACGCAGTGCTTTGTTTTATCAGAAACTTAAATCACAAATATTTTGATTATCACAAACATTACGCACAAAAAGCACTTCGAAGTTTAATAAACTATCACTATTAAACCACAAAACGCCTGATACACAATTTTTACAATAATAAAACAAACTTCTATTCTCGAGTTTCCGCCAAAAAGTCCTTTAACGTACTTGTTGCTACTAAATCTTGCAATAATAACAAATAATTTAAGGAATCAGGAACACCAAGGAATAAGGAATTTAAGGAACACCCTTATTGATCATTATTGACGAAATGCACAGATGTTATGGCATTAAATATTGAAGACGCAAGGTCATCGAATGACTGAAAACTAGTCCTTACTTTACTACTAAAATAGAACATTTGTACACAACACACATTAAGTCCTACACAGACCTTCCTGTCTCTATTGATAAAGAAATGTGTGCCCACATTTCCGTTATAATAACATACATCAAGAACAAAAATTGTCAAATTTTGTTACAGTATACACAGACCAGCCAGTGTCATCAGCATCGCCACCAACTCGGGATAAGATCAACGGAGAAGAAAAGGCTAGGTCCAGACGCCGAGACACCTGGGCAGAACCCACCACTACGCCTGCTGCAGATGATGGTAAGATCTGCATTTAAAATACCAGTTTACTAGATTCGCGTGTCCAGAAAAGCTTCTTGGATTGATAACGTCTTAACATTCATCCTCTCTCAACATCATTATGATAAGCCTCTTCTTTCTCACGCCATACAGCACAAACTTTAGCTATTCTGGTTCTTTTCCTCCTTTAATGACATCATCTGACCACTAGACTGCTGGCCACCCACCATTTGTTTCTCTAAGCTAGATTTATTGTACTAAAAATTTTACTAAAACTGTACCATCATCCACACAATATAACACGACACCGTGTTTTACAGTAGATATCTATCACAGGAATAACTGTACCTTACACAATATCTGATATAAACAAAAGTGGCATACTCATTGTTTTACAGGAGACAACATGTCAATTAAAATATATATTCTTGACTTTTCTAGCTGCATCAGCCGTCCGCTCCCCGCTACTTCAACATCAACACCAGCAGTATGACGAGCAACTCCGAGACATCGCTGCATCACTTACTCGACCACGATCCAGACGAGCCTTACCACCGACACTTGAGAGGCCCACCAGACTTCCCCCACCTGACAGACTACCTGTAAGTTCAATACTTTGTGTAATGAAGCAGATCAGAACGTTAGAACTGCAAATGCTGAAAGTAATTTTGATCTGTTTTAGGTAAGGGGATCACCAGATGGTGGCGTACCACCCGAAGAAGGTAGCTCTAGCTCGGCAAGCGAAGGCAGCGAGTCAGCAGATGTAGTGGAAACTACTGAAAGCCAAGAAGGCGGTAGAGTAGAACTACCAGCTGAGAGACTTCTTCATGCAAGGGCTGGATGGTTACAGAGACGGGGACCAGGAGGCTGGTCGCGACATTGGTTCGTACTGCGAGGCGCAGCACTGCTATACTTCAGAGACCCTCACGCTGAACACAGAGGACTTATGGATGGGGTGATCGACCTGAGTGGTGTAGCAAGAGTGGTGGAACTGCCAACTTCAGCGTCTACTAATGGATATGCTTTCGAAACTGAGGTAAATCTGCCATATAAAATGCAATAAATTTGATTTATCTATTGTTGAAAAGATTGCAGATTACGTATGATGAAAAATGTTTTTTGTTTTCAGATTTGGGATGGTAAACACATAGTTCTATCAGCAGTAACAGCTGGTATCAGAAACAATTGGATGTCAGCGATTCGAAAGACAGCTGGATTACCCGATACGGGTCCTCTGTCCTTAATACTCCGAGAAGACACAGTAGACCAAGCATCAGAATCTTCAGCGTCTCCAGTAACACCCGCGACACCGATTACTGGAAGAGCAGCGCCATTCTCATCAGACGAAGAATATAGAACAGCTTCCGAAGGTGGCAGAAGGGATAGTGCGGATTGGGGGGACATGGCGCCCCAACCACCACCCTCTCCAATTTTGAACCGAACTCCTATATCCAAAGTAAAAGAGAAGGTTCGTGCAAGAGGCTGTCACCAAACACCGCCTAGACCTGACACGCCTAAAGGAGAAAGGGATGAAATCGACGCCACCAAAGAAAAAGAACGCCCGTCTGATGAAGTCGACGAAAACGAAAAACCAAATGAGCCGCGGAAACGTAGCTACATATCGACAATCGACAAGCAATCTATTGAAATCGACGACTTGCGCAAACAACTCAAACTTGCTCTGAGCGATGTAAACGCTGCCGAGTCAGAACTTGCGAGACTTCGAAAATTAAAGTCAGAGGCAGCTCTGAGAGAGAGAAAAATGGAAGAGTTGGTAACAACATTACAAAAGAAAGAAGAGGAACTTTCTATCAGGACGAAGGAAGCCGAAAACTTAGACGCGATAAAGCAACTTTACAACCAAGATAAGACTATGTGGGAGACAAAGTTGACGGAAACACAGAATTTCCTAAAAGAATCGACACAGCACTGTGAACTGTTAACAAGGCAACTGACGTCCGCGCAAGAAACGATTCAGCAACTGCAGCGAGAATTAAACGAAGTTAACGACAAGTTGCTGAAAAGTGTTAAAGAAAACGATAGCTTGTATGCAAGAATTCGAGAGCTCGAAGGTCGGGTGGTGGCAGAGTCGCCATCAAGAGAAAAAAGAAAGAGCATTGGATCCTTAAGTGATCTGACAAACTTTAACCAAGATTTAAATCTAGAATCTTTGGAAAAGACGAGACTTGTTGAGGAGTATGTAGAATTGAGAAACAGATTTCTAAAGGCGATACAAGAAATTAAATCCATGAAGAAGGAGCTTCGAGACTCTCACAACATGTACGATGAGCTTGAAATAACTAACATGAAATTGAGGAACGAAATGAAATTGAGGGAGCAATGTACGAACTCTGAAATCGACCTCTTAGCCGCGCGCATTTTGGACTTAACAAATAAATTGACAGCATCCGACAAACAGGTACGGACGTTGAAACACAAAATTCAGAAATCCGAATCAAGGGAAAAACGTCGTAGTTTATCATTAAAGGGAAGGGAGTCTTTTACGCTTGGGAAGGAGGTTGAGGAAAAGTTAACAGAGTTAGAGAACAAAATAACTATGTTAGAAACGGGAGAACCGGCTCCAACGATAAACTCTCCTTCCAAAAGTTCATCGCCCGCCAAAGAAAAAGCAACTAAAACTGACAGCGTCACAGACGAGAAACGAATGAAAAGACTAGCGGCTCGTTTGAGAAGAAAGTCTTTAGACAGTGCCACAAGTTCAGAGCCAATGAAAATGCTGGTCCGCTTGAGCTCATTAGAAACCAAAGTAGCTTCAGCTTTAGAAAATCGACGAGACCTCACAAACTCCTGTGAGTCTCTAAGTCAAGCAACAAGGTCGTCCGACAGTCCAATCTTCAACGACAGTCCAGAAGTTTCTAGCATCGGCACTCAATCACAAAGGCATCTCCTAGATAGGCTGCAGAGTTTAGAAAACGTAGTCATTCACTCCAGAGACAAGGTAAACGAATGTCTTTGTCAGATGAGTGCCATGCGGGCTGCGAAGTCGAGGAGATCACCGTCACCGAGTCCTGAAAAGAAATATAGTATAAAGGCGATGGAAAAATGCCTGACGGATGTCAGCAAGAGGCTTCAGGAGTGCTTCGATAAGTGTGTGGTTGATTGTGACCGGTCTCGAGATCAAGAAGTAAATGACAGCGTGGCGCAAGTCGTTGTCCAATTAGAGGAGCAGCTAAGAACGAAACTTCTAGAAATATCTAAGAGGAAGGCAGCGCTGTACGAAGCAGGCGAACTGACACAGAAGAAAGGCTTAGAAATATTGGCAGAGAAATTGGCTTACGAGGCCGTCCTAGTCAGTAGGATCCAAGAGGCTCTGGAATCGTCCAGCGGGAGCAGATTCTTCGCTAGGTTAATAAAGTCTGAAATAATCGAAACTAGTCAATTAATCGATAACCTTAAATGTAAGATAAACGGTAAGAGCTACAAGGTCAATGGCACGAAGAGCTCACTCGACTACCTGGCTAGAATATTATCGAGGAAAATAGACCTCGTGAACAACTCGCGGGAAACTAAAGATGTTAGGAAATCGGAACTGATAATACAGAGTGCAGACCTTGAAGCGTTAAAGACATCACAGCGGGAAGTCGCCGATGCGGTGGACAAATACAAGACAGATAAATTAGCCGAATTATGTTCAGCGCTTGCGTGTGAGACTCTTAGTTATGCGGCACCGAGTGATGGGGATGTTGAGCAACAACGATCAAACTTGGAGGCCGCAAGAGTGCGTGAGGCCTGGGCATCAGCAAGGGACGCATTGGGCGCAGAACTAGTTCAAGCGGAAGTGGCTCGTGCGCTGTCCCGCGCCGCACAACTCTGCGAGGAACAACTCGACGGCTCGCGACGAACACGTCTCACTCTCACTGCTCAGGATCGCGCCGATTTAGAACTGTGGTGGCAAGCCGCTCACGATCACTTACGCTGCGAGATGGACGCTGCCGTGCGGGATATCGCAGCGCGTTACAGAGAGTGCCTGGCGTCTCTCGACCGCCGCGCTAAGGAGGGCTCGCCGGGGCTCGACAGCCGCGCGCTGTTGCAGCAGCTGGCCGACGTCCTCGCCCAGAAGGCGCTCGTGGACGCGCGGGTGGCGGTGGTCGAGGGCACGTATTGCGCGTCATCGCCACCCGCCGGCGCCTCAAAGCATTCCGCGAGTGACGACGCCATCTCCTCGCTGGAAACAGACCCGTCTTTAGAGGCGGAGTTTGTATATCTATTCCAGCACTTCTCGAACGAGTGCCGAGCGCTCTTCTCCAGTGACTGTTCGGGTAACAGTGAAGACTCGATGAAGATCGGCGAGAGCCTCGAGCGGGTGGAGGCGGCTGTCGGCGCGGTGTGGCAGGCGCTGGGCGGCGCGGGGGAAGCCCCGACTGTGGCTGGAGGAAGCGTTCTGGACCGCGTGGAGGCGTTACGCGGCCGCCTTGAAGCTCTGCAAGCGCTGGTGCCCTGCCAACACTGCAAGCAGCTACAAGACGCGCTCGACAGGTAAGAGTTGAACTATAAACTTACCTAAATATACTGCATATTTTGCTCATATCGCCTGTTGCTTGTTCAAATTTTCTTTGATCGTGGCAAATACTTGTATAAAAATAAAAGGTGATGATCTCACCTAGATATTATTAGTGTATTAACCATCTTGAAACTTTTGTTTATCTACTTAACTACCCCCCTGGTTTTCCATTTGATTTGAGCACTGAAATCTGCTGGTTGCACTCGAAGACGGGCGCTTGCACATCCTAAGAAAATTAGGTTCACACCCGTATTTCTAGTCCTTTCTTCACACGAACGTTGCGTTGCCGTAGCGACGGTCGCCCATTATTTTATATGAACCTTTATAGACTACGTCGCCGCTATATAAAACAAAATGTCACTGTCGTTTCTGTGTCCGACAAATATTCTATCATGTATTACACACAGTAAGACCCGTCTAATTTTCTTAGCGTGCAAAGCGCCTGATGGCTTCATTTATTGCTATAAAAATCAAGCCATTTGGATTTGATATAGCAGTAGTTACTATTTGGTTGAAACTACACCGTCGCTGTCGGCGCGATACATTTGATACCTTTATACCTTTCGTTTGCCACACATGCCAGCTACAGAGAGCCTCTGATATAAGACATTTGGCGTCAGTTGACATATACAGGCTCACTTATTGTTTATTCTCCGTAGTTCCACAAGCTGCCGCTACATACTAAGCGGCCTCAGCGGCTTCGACTTTCAATTCGCTCTTGTCACGACTCGGCTGATTTAGTTTTGCGGCTTCCACGGCTTTGGTGTAGTTTTAACCTTACATAAAACTGTCGTAACATCTCACTCAGTTCATCAATTTTCAACATAAAAGAGTTATCGCTTCATAGGGTCGCTTAGACGCTTGAAGGAACATTTTAAGAACACGTGGTTAGTTTTGACGTGTAGTTTTCTCAAAAGCCCCCCGGCCCTTAGACTGCAGGCGGAGCGCGCTCGCGGCGAGTGTGCGTTAGCCCAGCAAGCGGGTGCGTTATCGGCGGCGCGACGTGCGCGCGCGCAACTACAGACGCAACATGAGAGGGAGCGCACTGCATTGAGGGAACGAGCGAGGACACTGCAGAGGCGTCTCGCCGCGCTCGACTCGGAATACTCGGCGCAGCTGGACAGTCTGCGCGCTGCTTATCAGGTAAGTAAACATTTGTTTACGCTTTACGAAAAAGTAGCAAACAATTTAACTGCTCACCTAATACCAAATGACATGCGGTTGGAACCTGTAGTTCGTTCCAATTCAATTTGCTGAAAACAAAACCAAATCAATGAAACAACTCCACATTTAGTTATAAATCTAGGCAAACTTCCAGTCTCGATGAATCAAATTAGAGTCCACCCTTTTAGAGGTGGTTTAGTTCCTCGGGGATTGTAGTCAGTGGTGGTAGCGGTGTTGTTATCCCTTAGTCGCCTTTTGCGACATCCACCGGAAGAGATAGGGTGATGCTTTTCTATAGCCGGCCGACACCACACAGCACATGAATGAATTGAATGCAATGAATGACAAGTAGTTGCTATCTTGAATCATATCAGATCATAATTGGAATGTGAAACGTTTCAGAGCGCGGTGGCGGCGGACACGCACGGCGATGGACTGCGCGTGCGCTACCAGCAGGAGATCGAGCAGCTGCGCGCGCTCTGCGAGAAGGGGCTGCTGGCCATGGAGAGCTCGCACCGCCGCATCGTGCGCGAGATGGAGGAGAAGCACCGCGCCGAGAGGGAGCAGCTCAGGTACACTCAGTCATAATCCAAGATAAACAGACATAGACATAATCACATAGTCCAGGATCTCTTTATAATAGATTGTTTCTCTATTGACAATTCCTATAAAAGATTTTAGGAGTTTATTTGACAATTATAGAAAAACTAATACTTGAAATGCAAATATTTATTTGCATAACATATTAGTTTAACGTCTGTTACAAATAGATAGTACACATAATAGTTACGATAATAGTTACACATGTTTTGTCACTATATGGAAGAAGGACTACGAAGCTACAAGTTGGGTCCTCTCAATAAACCAAGGTCAACCACGCAGTTTCCTAACTCGCAAGTAGTTGTTCTAGCTCGCAGGTTGTTACCATACGATACTAGATAACTGGTTGTATGTGAGGTTATAGTCGTGCAGACTGCTATCTTGCAGGATTAATGTCCAAACATTAATAGATTTAGTTCACAGCTCGAAGGACCAAGCTATACGGAGAAGGACTTGGTCTTAGCTTCGGAGCCCGTTAGGGTTGAATAGTCACTTTGTTAATGCAATTTTTATTTTTATTTTCTGCTATTTTTAAATCATTCTAATTTAATTAAATGTATACCTACTTACTATAATATACTCACTAATAAGTAAGTACTTCGCTAATACTACCTGAAATGAAGACTCAGTGGAACACCTAGAAGTTGGGGAGGAATTGAGGGCAAGGGGAGGCATGGGCATGCACGGTCGATCTCCCACTGTTTCATTCTAATATGTAGTATATCCTTTTGGGGCAGAGATGTCGTTTCTCTAATCTGTGGCTACTCGTAATCAACACACAGAATCGACTTCACGATGGATGCCTTTTTATGGATAATTCATTGTTGATGTTTGTAATTAATAATATTAGAAACTGCTAAAATTTTAAAGAAATATCTTTAAAAAATGGAATAAAAAAATTAAATGTTATTTTAATTTCATAGCGAGTTGTGTTGAGCAACCGATATATTCTAGACCTTTCTAGACGCGTAAGTAGCTCGCGATTAATGGATAGATAGTTTTTTAATTTCGTTTGATAACCTCCAACTGCAGGCCTCACGCAGACCCGTTGCGGACTGATTAACACACTACTCAAGACTTTAAATTTTTGATTATTTGTACCTAAATTTAAAGTCCAACAAACGTACATTGACCGTATATCTCCACAGTCTTTAATTGTGTTAATTTCCTTTTGTTCTTAGGCTAGATAAAGAGCAAGCCCTAGCAGAAGAGACCCGCGCAACGTTGGCTGCCCTGGACGCAATGCGTAAAGCGCACGAGAGCGAAGTGAGGCGCGAGGTGGACAAGTTCAAGGCGGAGTTCCTGAGTCGTGGAGTGCACTCCGGGGAGTTGACGCAGCTCAGCTCCCGGCACCAGTGCGTATAACTCATGTTCTAAACACACGTTAGCAGTATGTAGCAGAGTACACGAGAGTAAAGTGAAAAGGTGAACAAATTCCTAAGCTGAGACGTATCCTCAGGGAAGTTGACAGAGCTCCTCAGCATCAGTAAATAACCTTATTTCTTCGGGATTTTTTAAAGCTTAGCTTTAGTCCCGTATCATGACTAAATGAGTTCATGAGTTTCAAAACGTGCAATAATCGCTTTAAATGATAATTTTACTGAGATGGGAGGACGCGAGTACAGGACGCACAATAAAGCTCTATTATGAAAAAAACTTATCTAAAAAGTATCATAAGACTTATCTACCATAAAAAAATGTGAACATTCCGTACAGTACTTTCTAAAAGGCCCCGAGTGTGCTTTTTAGAAACCCCGTTGTAAAACCCCCTAAATAAAATACAAAAAAAAAAATAGAGTAGGTTATTTATTATGTAGTATTACGTAGTCGTAGTATTATAATTTACTCATTCTTAGCAAACGCTAAGAATCTTAAACAAACTAAAACTTAAACAAGTAATTTCTTTTTTTGCAAAAATTGACAGAAATCTCAGTCTGTTTGTACAAGTATATCTGATTGTTACATTGCTGACAAGTTATTGTATGATTTCTGATTTATAATTAAAATAAGTAATAAATAAATATAAAAAGTTGTTTCACAGTTACTACAGCGCTTCTCGTACAGTTTAACATGTTAACGTGTTGCAGGCAAGAGATGGAGGAGATAAAGCGCGAGATCCTGTCGCTGTCGGAGAAGTATTCGGTGAAGTGTGTGGAGTCGGCGGCGCTGGAGGAGCGGCTCGCGGCCGCCACTGCGCAGCTGGCGCAGGCGCACACGCACATCATGCAGCTCGACGCCAGGTCTGTACACGACGATACTCCGTGCCATTTAGCATGGCAACAGCGACCATTTCACCCTGAATTTCATTACGTGAAACATCGGCAAGTGTCGCTATCGTAAACACGAGTACATTAGTAGGTAGGTGAGAATACTCGCTATTGCCATGCTAAATGGCACGAACCATAGTTTTGTGCGGCAGATTTATATATTTGAAACATCAATTACACAATAGATGCAAATTACGTAGTATTACAACTGAGTTTCCTTATTACATAATCAATAACGATTCACCTTTAGATAAACTAGTGGTAATTTAGGTGAACAGCCTTATCGCAGACTTATGTAGTGCAAAAAGTAATTTTGAACTGTTTGGTTTGCATCGGAGGTTAATTGGTACGGAAGCGAACCTGTATGTCTGCACTGGGGCGTGAAAGGGGATTAATAGAAAAGAAGATAGAAAGAGATGAAATATGTTTGTAGGGAGTTTGTATACTTATGATCATTATCTCCCAGGTCCTTGGGATTGTAAGGACCATGAGTGGTGAAAGGTATAGGTCGGTAACTCCAGATTTTTTTGTGTACAAGAACGGTAAGTCTGATAAAAAGCAGATATTGTCAGTCATGAACTTTTGCTTTGGCATGTTGCAAATGCACTACTTGAAAGGTGAGAATTTGAAAAAATAATCGAAGTAACGGTGGCAACATAATGTAGGAACGTAACATAATAAAGATTGACATCCTTTAAAAAACCCGTTCGGTGAATACGAAAAGAAAAAGTGACAATATTCCATCCCATCAGCCTATGTATGTCTCTCCACGGCTAGATATAGGCTTATCCCGCGGCCCACCATCACACGGTCGTCAGCTCTTCTCATGCAGTCATCACATGCGTCATACGCTACGCTTCCCAGTACGTGGCTTCCATTCAAGACAAAGACAACTTTTTAATATAAACACTGACCTGGAACCCTTCCATATTATTAATTCAGAAATTCTCCAAAGAAAGCTCAAGAACTTGGAAGAAAAAATACCTTGAATTCTCTTTCCAGAAATAAACAACTCCGTGCTCACATCATGTCGGAAGCGAATGAAATGAGGTCCACTGAAGCGTCCTCCCTTTCACAATTCATCGAGGACCCTGGACCGGTTAGTTCTTTTTTTTTAATATTTTGTGCACCTGAAAACCACGGCACTCGCTTGTACAACATAGGCTTGGTATATACCGCTTGGTTCAAGCTATGTAGAAAGCTCGCTCGCATGTAATCATGCCACAACACGTAACAATCATTAAAAATCATCATAGAGAAATATTAGTTTATTGAACTTTAGATAACTAGAATTGTTCTGATCATAACATTGTTGTAAATAATATCTATAGATGATCTACGAATAGCATTTGATGAACAATGCACCGTTCAAATGTCGTAAAAATATCTTGATATACGTTATTTGGCGCTGTTTATTGTTGCTAATCGTGCTTCAAGACCAAGAAAATAAATCTGGCGAACAGTTTCACTTAAGAATTGTTATATTGCAGTCAAAAATGTAAATTTTGTAATTATATGTTGTCGTATTTTTCTTTTTTATTAAGATTTTTTATATCAACGAATTATACACTGCTTGATGATCTATACAAAAATGTATATGTTGAAACGATATTTTGAAGGCACAAATTGAATGTATTTTAACCTCTATTTGCATAACAAATTGGTCCTTCGAGCCGGATCATGTGTAGAAAATTCCATTATTATAACCGACAAAGATTTAAATGTCATTTTCGAAAGTATCTGTAGAGAATTTTATTTTTCATAGAGAATTCAAATTTTTCATAACAAACGTATGCTAAATTTGCACAATCCATTTCACCGTAGTTTATTAGTCTTCGTATTTTTATAGTAAATATCATTATGGTACAACGACCACACTTTGGTTATACCTACCGTCACAAATATCATGCTGCTTCAAAAAACAATTTTTTCCCCCGTCTTTTCTTGCGTTCTGCTTTTTGATATGTTTACTTAAATCCGCATCGGTTACGGGAGAAGTTGTATTGACTAACTTATATCGGTAATCAATCTCCTGACATACTGTGTCAATGAGTGTCAAATGACATCAATGTCTATTAATGTGAAATAAACAGAAATACGGTAAATTAAAGAGAATCGTTTATTTACAGTCTTTTAAATCAAACTTATTAGAATGACAGCTGTCAAAGTGCCTCGAATAGTAGTGGGTCAATAGTGATCAAATGGAGGTAATGTGTTTATTATCGACTGACTGTTTTACATTACATGCATTACAAATAAAAACATACGTGCGTGTACCCGTGGTAAAAACCTATGATTTTTAGGTTTTTATAGAGCACTATTCGAGACACTTTGACAGCTGTCATTCTATTCAAGCTAGATTTAAAAGATTAGGCTGCGTGCCATGGTTCCCAAAAGTGCGAAATTGTCTGATTGACGCAGTTGTCTCTTTCCATATTATGAAGGTGAACATAGCTGCACTGTAACTAAACTGCTAACTAGAGAAATAAGCGAGTTTTGGAACACAGACTTAAGGGTTATTATCAACAATCGCGATAATAGAAGCATGAAATTATACTTGAATGCTGCGCTACATCCTGTAAATCCAAATTTGCTATAAGTGGGACCAGCAAAGAACGCTGTTTCTCCCTCCCATATACACACAAACCATTATTAAAACGTCATCATATTTAAAGAGAAGTGTGCATGTACGTGACGGTTGGTATAGCTTAAAGTGTCTTCTATCCACTCATGTGGTGGGTGCACTAACAGCATGGGAGGGCAGAGCAGCCGCTGTGGACGCACCTGCGCCACCTCGCGGCGGTCTGGCAACGTGCTAACAACGGCACAGGTACCACACACTATTATCATTTACCTAATATAAAACAGGACACGATTTCTTTGAACCTGTGAAATATCGTAAGCAATGTGTGAAATTTCGCGTTGGTAAGAGTTATTAATTATTATGGTGACTTTAATGTTCTTATGCGATGCTCTAATAGTATAACAAATGAACAAGTTTATTCCATAACGATATATTTGCGGTTGACCCCCCCCCCCCCCCCCCTTCATCCTCTCACCTAGCCATGTATTAAATAAATGGATAAGGTGCAAAGCATTTGTATTTATTTGAATACTCGATAGGCCGATACTGAAGTTGAAGTAACTTATATTGTTATATTTTCATGAGTTCAAAAATATCGTGTCCTGTGTATTTCACATACAATTAATGTTTGGTTGCAGTAGTTTGGTTGTTTGGTATTCTGTTGTTTGCACATTTATCTATTTATTCTGTGTTCATTTATGGCTTTGGTGCTTTTAGGATTTCCATAAGAGTTTACAATGATTTTTATTTATTTTTTGTTATGCAAAGGAGTTTATTGACATTTTTAGTCTTTGTTTTTAAATTATGTTGCAGTTATAGTTTTATTTTTTTTTATTTTCTTTTTGGCTTCTTATTTCTTTATAAAATTTCAGATCCTTAAAAAAATTAATCATCACCGAGTGTGTGATTTTCAAACAAAACTAGATCTAAAAAAACAGTTATAATTAATGTACATTTAAAATCACATGAATTGGCCTCTTGGAACTTAGCGCAGAATTTAGTTAACTGTTATGCTGGTTGATCGCCATAGATACTAGGAAGTGCCATTACAGCTTACGACAAAGATCAGAGAGGCCAATTTATATGATTCAACCTAAAATATGTACTAAACACTCCTAATTTCGCCTGACTTTTGAACATTTCGCTAAGTTAACATCTGAATAAAACACTTTCTAAATTAATATTACTCTGAAACTACTAAAAATAGTTTTTACAATAGGTGTTTTCATACTTATTGTTCATTTCTAGTATATATATTTTACTGTACGCGCATCATTCGGTCATTATCGGGGCCCGGTCATTACCCCGCACTGAGTAATAAATGCTACGTTTAAATATATAAACAAAATTTTACGTGTTTAACTTAAAATAATATATTGTTCTAAATTAAATTAATTTTTCGCTACATCAGTTTTATGTATTTTAAATTAGTGTTTCTTGTTTTGAATTATTTCAATGACATGTTATTTATATTATTATTACTGAAAAACTAAATACACTAGGCGAAGTTAGGATTGTTTCCCTGCGTACTCGTCAGTTTATTTCAGCTTTATAACGTGTGTGTACTTGTAGGCGAAGTCGTCAAAATCGAGTCCGCTGCTGGAGGTGGCGCGACCGGCGCGCCCCGCCAAGATACAGTACGCGAAGACAGAGAGCACCAGAAACCTGCAGCTGTCGCCCGTGCAGGTAACGCTCTTACGTTGTTATAGAATACATAGAAATAAAAGTCACCAACAGAACATACATCAAAATGTTTGAGTTACATGAAAAAAAGTTAATTATACAAATGTCACTACTTTTTTTCTTTTTATGTTGTCAATGGTGCAATTAGCACATTCTGCCAGTGTTGTTTTCTTCGAAATAAACAATTTTTAAAGTCTAAAACGTATTCTGTCAATGTTTAGTCCCGTCGAAGTAAGTCAGGAGTCGCTCAGGACTGCTTGAAAGCACACGAAAAACGCAGTCGTATGATTTTGTTTTGAGTTTTATTTGCGACGACAACGTGGCTTAAGAAAGTGCAAAATAAATAAAAAAGTGCACACATAAACAAAATAAAAACAAGTTAATAAGAAAGGGTCACAGTGCTTACTAGAATAAATCGCCTAAAGTTATTCAGACTATCAGCAAACAGTTCAAGCTTAATAAGTTACTTTGTATCATTAGGCGATTTATCGGTGATTAGTGCTCAAGTTTCTTCCCAGCTGTCTTCTGCATAAAGGGCAAATACTTGTCTGGTCTAGGAGTTTGAATCGGTGCGCATACACACAATATAAAATATATGGCGTGCATCATTGATGCAAAATAAACGCATAGCTGGTAATTATTAGTGATTGAACGCTGTAATTCCGCAACTGTCGGGCGCGCTCGACTTGCTAAGTTGATAGGGCTTGAAAGGGCTGTAAATGGAATTCTGCAAGGTCGGCAGCACACCCGCATACCCCCTGGCGTTGCAGGTGTTTGTGTGCGGCGGTGACCTCTTACCACCTCGTGGACCGCCAGCCGTCTGCCACCTCTTCTATAAAAAAAACACGTTACCCAGACGTCACAGAATATTACCGTAAAATTGTACTACATTTTCCATTCGCCGTGTTTCGGTAGCAAGTATCTTACTTGCATATCTACGCCAGAGCCTATTTCCCATCCCATCCTACCCTATCCCATCGAATTGCGTATTCCATTATAATTTTGACTCCTCATCCCAGACCCCCAGGACGATTGGAAGGTGTAAAAGGATGAAGAATTCTCTTCTCCATTTTCTCAATCCTTTCTCCAAATCCATAATCGAATATTCTTACAATTTAATTATGAATTAAATCCTATGAATAAAGAAACACAGGAATCGGTATAATGATGTTACTTCAAGGCCACAATGTGATACACTCCAAAAATGGCGTACAATACGCGTAGGTCCAATTGTGTTTCGAATTTCAAATGAACCACTGACATTTAAATATTGTCAAAAGCCGCCATTGTACGCGTGTATGGCGTGTATGTTAAAACAAAACCATAAATATCATAAATGTTTTTTACAGAACTAAAGGCGACGCAGCGCTGCTCCGCGAGCGGTCGACCAACATTGGGCCCTCTGGTCGGAATGGTCGCCGAGCGGAAAAAGCGATTCGAGCTATGAGCGCGTTTATTTTGCACTAAAATACCTTACAATTGCACATCGAGCTATAAAACTTCAGACTAAGGAGCCTCGAATTTCTTCGTTTGTGTATTTTGTTACAAATTAAACGGCCTAAAACACCCACCACGCTTGCACCTGGCCACTTTGCTTAAATATTGTGTGTATCCTTTTATACTCATAGCAGTCTTATCACAGAATATAATGGATTTATAGTATATTAACTATTTAATACTTCAAATGATAAACGTTACATGGTAAGGCTGCAGTATTTAACACTATTTATGACGTGTTTATTCGTGGAATTATAACTGAGTAATGGAATGATATGCGTTAATTTAATATGGACTGTTAAATGGACTTGAGTAAATGTGAAATTAGCAATAAGTTCCATTGAAAAAGTCTAGAAATGAATTATCGATTTCACAACTGCGCCACAATTACATTTTATGTATTTAACAAAGTATTTTAGTGTCCCAATTAGGATTAATGAATTTATGATTTAGGAACAAAAAATGATCTTGTTTTAGAAGTGGCCAGAATCTAACTCCCACCCACCACACAAAATGTATATAACATTTTAAATTTGTTTTATTTGACGTAATCATAATTAACTTTTAATGTATATTACACGTTTGGTTTTTGCCATTGTTTTCTTTTGTGGACGACTGAGGATGAGTTTTTCTTTTCCTAATTTAGCCGTAGATAATCGGGTTAGTGAAGTGTTTATATAGCTTTGTATAAAATTAAATTTATCGTGTAAATACTAACGCCTTTTGTAACCATTTTTCTTCGTTCAATTTCTAATCTTACTCATTGTTATCTTTAAGAAATTGTTACCAAATATTTCGTATTTATGTTCGCACTTTCATTAGGCGTTTTTCGGTTCTAGTGGACACTGTTTTACGTGTAAGTACGTACATAAATCATTTGAAGCTTCGATATCAAACTATAACGTCCCACTGATGGGCATAAGCCCTCCTATTACGGGCCACGCGAGCCCAATATTTATTAGTGATTTATTTGAAGTTTATATGCTTAAAACGTGCTTTCCCGCTCGTACTCGGTTATTGGGTGTACGTGTAAAGGAGACAGAGATATATTGAGATTATACACCGTAAAATAGTGTGAACTATGGCCGTAATTAGTTCATCCCTTGTTTAATTTTTGTAGATTTATTAAAGTAGACTTGAGTTTAATATGGACTTGGGAGAATTATATTATTAGAGTTGAAACCCGATCGTAGATGAGTTTTATATAATACATTTCACATTTATATATTTATAGTATAGGCCAACCTTTCGCACGATTGCAAACTCTTTTGAGTTTGTAAATTACTTCAATAGTGACTTTAACGACCATTTTCGTTGATTTAGCTGAAAGAACGGGCTTGCTTTACAACTTTATATTTGCGGTTAGCGCTATCTAGCCGCGTATTAAATATATTGATAATTAGCTACAATTGAGTTTGTATTTGTTGGAGCGATTGGCCACGATTGTATAGAGTTATATTGTTTTAAAACATTAACACTATATAGTAAGAGCGTTAAAGTTTGATGTATCCCTCACATTTATAACCTTGTGTGTTACCATGTTCGCGTTGGGCATTTGAAATCTGTCTTCCACTCACAAATACATATTCTTTTTTTTTCACTTTGTTGTGTATAGTGTGTCACTTGCTTTAGGTTTGTTGCGACCGTCGTGATGTCTTTAGAGGAGTTTTAAACGGCATAATGATAAAATAAGATAAAATCAATTTATTACATAAATTATATTGATATGTGTATAGCGTTGTTAAAATATTTATTTAACGCGGCGAGTAATAAATCTTTGAAATGCAATTTTACCATTGAAGTGTGTATTAATTACTTTATAGATATATATATAAATGCTTTTTTTTTTTTTACAATCTAGCCCTTCACAAACTTCTGTTAAAATATCAATTTAAAAATATTATTAATTATTACCTTAACTAAATCTAAATTGAACGCTTGAATAATTTCCATCGTCTTCTTCTTTGTCCACTGCTGGACCATAGACTTCGAGATACGCCAAAATCTATCATTTGCATCTATCTTGCAATTTAGATTTTTAAATTGCAGTTTATGTAGAAAATAACGACTTAATTACGTATCAAATACAAACAGTCTAGTTTCGACTGTAACACCGCTACATAAAGTTCATTCTTATCTGTCAATACTGAATAGGTTCACATTATATAAATTGCGCTAATCTTGTTGCGTTCATTTAGCTTTTGCCGGCGACTTCATTTGCGAGGTCTACATGAATATTTATTCATGTATGAAGTTCACCAACAGAGCCATACATCATATAAGTTGGATACATACAGGAATGTTAATTATATAAATGTCTCTCTATTTAAAGACGACGACACCATGATTTAAAAGTAAAGTAACTTAATACAAATACATCCCTTATGCATAAGACCAATGCGCATGCGAAGGCCCATGTCCTGCAGTGGATACTGAAGGGGCTGATTTGATTGCATTGCAGTGCTTGCTATAATAAATCGCATAATTTTATATAAACTATCAGGAAGCGGGACAAACGCCGTGCTCAGTGTCCCAATGGTGATTTATCAGTGAAATGTGCTCAAGATTCGTCCCAAGTGTTTTAAGGGCAAAATACTTTGCCAGAATAACTAGCCTATGTGTTAATCCGGATTACAATCTGCCTATTCGCCAAGTTTCAACGAAATCGATTGAGGTGTTCCGACCAAACTTTCTCATTTATAAGATTAGTGGGATTTTTATCATTTGTGCTGTGTGAAACTGCTCTTAAAGTATCAACATTGGCAAGTTGGGGTTACGTATTGCTCAATGTTATCTAGTTGCATTAAAATGAAGCCAAATCGTTCGATCGTATGTAAGCGCTTGACGATACGACATACGCTATGTTACGACTCTCCCCGATTGTAATGTTTTAAAGATGCCTGCGGCGAGTGGGGTTTCAACTCGGCTCGCGTATGGAGTTGGAATGTTGCTCGCTGCGGTGTCGATATGTTGATGTATAACAAAGATTAAACTAATTAATACAAACATTCTCGTTTTATTTGCATTTCCCGTTTATTAAAAAATATAGGAACCATTTAAATTAAATTACAAAAATATAAATCATTTTGTTTTGTCATTTAGAAATACCAAATATCAGTAAAAGAGAATTTCACAACGATTACAAATTCAATTTGCTCTCTGACAATCTATGTTGCATCCTTTTCTATCTTTATAAAACAAAATGATTTAGATTGTCAAAGCGATATTCACATGTTTTGTAAGTTAGCCTAAACAATAAATGGCAAGCATTTGGATACATGAATAGACGCTTTTCAATAAGTTTTGAAAGCGTGTAGGAAATTAAATTTGATAGTATTAAGATTTATTAAATTTAGGGACTGAGGAGAGAAGAAATATGCTTAATTGACTAATAATACTGGAGTACTTTAAAGGAAATTATTATTTTACATGACCACGAGAAATACTGAGCGGCAGCAAATTTAACGGTCGGTTAAGATTAGGTTATGTGGCGACAATGAAGATATAGGGATTGCCGCGTCGACTTAGTGCATAAAAGTTTATTTCAGTTATTACAAAAATAGTTTGTTTTTTGATCATGATTTGCTGCCCATCTAGTATATCTTTGGCGCTCGCATAAATATTTGTTACTAGCTGTTGCCCGCGACTTCGTTCGCATGGTCTTCAAGTACTAATTCAGAAACCTTCGCGGGCGTGCGTTCATCACAACTCACCAAAGTTTCATCACAATCGGATGAATGGTATAGGAACGCATACGGGACAAACAGAAACATTCATTTTTATGTTATTTGTTATAGAAACAACGTAGCAGACAATTATAATCCATCCATCTGTGATATATGCCGACGTCAGTTAGAAATGACGAACATTCACATGTTCGCAAATACGTTGTCTACTATAGAGATTTAAGTCAGGATTTAGAAAGAGGAATGGGAAGACATGTGGCCAGTTGAACTTTATAGGCTGATATTGATTGAATGGATATATGCTCTAACAAAACTTATTTCAATTTATAATTGTATAAGTGGTCGCTCGGTCACATCCCTTCGTCTCTTGGTCTCCTCTTTCTGCTTCCCCACCCTGGCCCTCCACTCCTCCCTGTCAGCCAATATCTTGCGTCCATATGCCTCGTGTATCTCGCAGAATGGAACCTTATTCGGTTCTGGATGGAGGTTCTCTTTATCTAAAAAGCAATAACATTTTCGTTATTCAAATATAGGAAGAGTGAGCGCAGGCTTACTTACTGGTTTTGACTGAGCAATCAAGGAACGCTAACAACATGTTCGCAATACAATACCTATATTCCACACTAAGATAGCTTAGTCGTATAAGTCGATTTTACTAAATTATGAATGACAGAATTATGAAAATGTTTTTGCATTATTTCTCTAAGAATTCAGGAAAATACTGAAGTAGCTCTAGTGATAAAACATTACAATGGATTTTATACTTTACTAAATTATTGATTTAAGTGTTACAACACCCAGGGCAGGTTGTTTATGAGAAAGAGATGATTGGTTATTTTAGCCTGCAACACCTCTGGCATTAACGATCACCTTCTATTCAGTTACTTACATAATTATATGAATCTTGTTTCTATCTTTACTTACTTTGTCTATTAGCTTGAGCAGAGTGAGTGGTCTTTGCATCTTCTGTAACTCTATTGAAGGGATTATATCTCTGGCCCCGTGGAGGCGCTCTGGGCTCATCCTCCGGAGGAGTGATCATCACCAACGCTGCTGCCTCTGCCGCTGCTGCAGCTAATTACAAGATAACATTAAAGTGAAATATAATATCACTAGACAAATATAGTAATAAATATTAATTTTGATTGCCTCCTAACGAATATTGTCGCGTGCATGAGGGATGAAAGGCCTTAAAACACCATGCTGGCCAAGCAGGTTGGCGAGTCCGCTCTTTTAGAGGTGGTGTAACTACACCACCTCTAAAAAGAGCTTGAGGTACAAAAAATTAATTAAATAAAGACTTATAAACCAAAGCGAAGCTAGGACAGGTCACTGGTAACTTATAAAATAAAATAAAGGAAAACTATAAAAGATTTAAGGTTTTCTTTTTTAACATTTACAGTTTTCTACAGCTTTTATGGAATCCTTTATGGATATTTTAATGGAACTTATTCCCTTACCTTGAGCCTCATCCAGCTGTCCCTGCAAATCCGCCACCATCAATTTCATGTAATCATAGCTGGCGCAGGCTAGGGCCTTCATCCAAGCTTCCATGGATCCCTGTGAGTTAGTGCACAGGTAATAAGTGCGCCCACTTTCACAGTGAAACACAATCTTGAAGCTGTATGTATCTTCTTCTTCAGTTAATTCTGCAAAATAATTATATTGTTAGAGGTGTGGATAACCAATGGTAAGTACAGGCTAGGGTATGGCTAGGGTTCAAACTCCCACTCATGAATGTGAGTCCAAAATAACTATTGATGGATTAATTACTATAAAACAAAGCTCCCCCCCCCCCCCATCATCACTCTCATTTTCCTAAAAAACTGATTTGTTTAAAATACTGTAAAACACGAAACAATGGAAATATATAAGTATCTACATAAACTAGATGTACTGGAGAGAATCCAGATATGGGCTACCAAGATACCACACAAACTAAGGAACAAGTCATAATTATGCTGACAGACTACTGCCTAATGGGACTGCCTACACTACAGAAGAGATGCAATCATGGAGACCTCATTGATACCTTCAAAATAATAAAATGTATTATAATTAGGCTCAGTCTATTTACATCATTACAATTATTACAATCATAGAGTAATGCGACTACAAAGAATGCTTTATTATCATTCTTTATCATCAATTCTTACATCAATGCTTTATTATCATTTCATTACAAATAGCGGCCAATCAATGGAATGGATTACCTAAGAAAGTCATATCATCTAAGAACATTAATCTATTCAAAAATATACTCCACCAATATCTTAGAGGACAAAAACAGATATAGACATCAGTGCAAGCTGCTTGTCTATCAGATAATAATAACAAATTAACATATAAACAAAATCTGAAAGAGATTACCTTGAGACAATAGTTCTTAGAATTAACTACTGAAAAGTATATTTATTATCATTATTAAACATAGCACAAAGAATCAGCATACTGAAGTCACTTCAGTGAAGTGGCAGTAGGCAGTGGCAGTTCACCGGTGGTAGCTGGATGAGGAGAGCGTAGATGGTGTGCGTTGACGAGTTTTGGGACAGATCCATCCGGCAGTAGAGAAACAGACCGATGGTATGGTATTGGGTATTTACACTCACCTATAGTACATCCTTCTAATATAATAACGCCTAAAGGTTCCTTATCGCCTTTCTTATCGAAATAAAATAATAAGTTTCCTTTCAAAGTAAACCAACGTTTCTGATAGCTTTTCCCAACCTCCCCTCTCATGTCAAGCCAGCCATCGCGGTCCACCGGCGTTGCCGAAGAAGCAAACGCACACAAATTCTTTTCATTTATCTTCATTTTTCACAAGAGTAAATACTGCAACTATAATAGAGTAAATAAAGTAACTGCAGAAAGATTGCAACGACAACACTAGATCAATTTGATGTAAGCATACGACACAATAAATTGAACAATTACATATATTATATAGTTTCTATTTTATATACATAGTTTCTTTGTATCTAGAACACTTCTATTTCTTGTTGTATTTAACAATTCTCTATTTTTTTTTTTTGGATTCGGTATGTAAATCAGTAAAAAAAGACTTGACATTGACAGTGACAGTTGTCTGACAGCGCAGCACCATGGAACGAGATCCGAATAAATAGACTAGCGATGGGTAACTCCGGAGTTAATTAATCAAAAGAGTTGAATCCGCAAGCGGAGCAGAATCCCTTAATTGTTCCATCGAATCGTTATTCATTCAGATTCCGATTTCGATGTCGATCATGGTCGAGTGTGTAATCGCGCATCAGCACTTGTGAGCTCAAAATCGAGATGCAGCGATGGCATGACCTTTTTTTTGCTTATGCAACGATCATTATCCTTTCTTGGATTCTTATAAAATCAGAGTAGGTAAATTATAAAACATAAATAGGTGGATCAAAAGTTAAGGAGTAACTAACTAAAAAAAGAACTAAGAGGAGTCGGATCCGCAAGCCGAGCTGGATTAGGTGAGTTAAAATACTCCGAGAAGTCTTGATTCTCTTCTCGGTCAAAGAGTAGAAATCGGTAGAATACGGATTATGCAATTTAAAATATTTCTTCAAAACATTAGGTTTTGCGTCATATTTGACCTTCGAAAGTATGACCACTTTCGGTCTTCTAATTTCTAATCTTCGGTTTTTTTTTTTCGAAATGGTGCGGAATACTTAGTTGTAGCCCTAATAGCCTTTCAAGAGTCACCGGACTGAGTTGAGGGTGAGCGCTGAAGGCGCTCAGCCAGGAACAGTATGTGCAGCAACGAGCCTAAGGGCTCCCCCGCTGGTAAAGCAGCGGAAGGAACGGTCCTCGGCTTAGGGCGTTGCTTTGAGAGGCTACCGCGGGATGTTCATATATTTTACAGAGCTGGACAGGGCGCCAAATTCATATATTTAAAAAAAAACTTGTTTCACTAAAGCGCCTAGCATCCAGGGCGGGTCGTAATATCGATTGTGCATTTGATTTTGGAACGCATCCTAAGATGATTTTTGAACGCATCCTAAGATGATTTTTGAACGCGTGCGTTGTGTGTGATGACTCTGTCAAGGGAATTCCCGTCGCATCTAGAAAAATCCCTCCCCGCAGACAGAACGGGGCGGGGCTACAAGAGCGAAACCGAGGTGCCGATTTTTATTCTCCCGGTCACAAAAAATTCCACCCGTATATTTGTTTTGGAGTTTTTTAAATCATTAATCTCAAATGTAGGAAGGGATGGGCGCCAAGGTCAAGTTTTTGCCCCGGTTCGGAAAAATCGTAGATCCGGGGCTGGCTTAAGGTCGGTGTGTTCACGGTGTAGCGAGGGTGACGTCATCGTCTCCACCTGCGGGGACGGTGTATATGTGAAGTCTGTGAGTGTAGTGTGTGAACCGCATTGGCAGCAGTAATTAGGTCGTCGGGGTCGTCTAAGATGTGCCGAAGATAATGGGCAGGCCCATTACCGTCGTCATTCCTATTGGGTACGTAGGTTAGGCTGTCAACTAGTAGGGGGTTGGGACGGTGCGGGACTCTGTCATAGTAGCGTCGGGGAGTCTTTCACTTATTTGATGATGGAGGGAAGTTCCAAGGCCTTGTGGAGGTAGGGTTGCCAGGCTCTAAAATACAAAAGCCGGACTCAGCGCTACATTAGGCCGGACATTTTGCCCTAAAAGCCGGACATATCTTTTTCAAAGCTGGACATAACTTTTATAGTAAAAAAACTCAGTTACGTATTTTAATTAAGTATTTATTAAGCACAAAGTCTTCTGGAGACGATAACACAATAAAATAAAAAAATAAAAATATCCTATGAAATATATTTGACAAAAAGCCTAACAAAAGCCGGACAGGCCGGACACGACTGTAAGAAGCCAAACATGTCCAGCTAAAGTCGGAAACCTGGCAAGCCTATGTGGAGGTCGACATTGCGAGGGTACCATGGGGCAGCCACGGCCTTACGAACGATTTTATTTTGGAGGGTTTGGAGTATTTTAATGTTGAAGGGAGCTGCGTGTGCAAAGACAACGCTAGTGTAAGTCATTATGGGGCGTACCCAGGTTTTGTACAATGTCAGCTTATTTCTATGCGACATTTTACTGCTCCCGCCTATGAGAGGGTCGAGGCGACCGAGTACAAAGGCGACTTAGTTTCGGACAGTTTTTATGTGTTCTCGGAAGGTCAGCCGATGGTCTAGTTGCCCCGCTTGATGGCAGTAACTACGCTTCATTTCTTTTTTGAGATCCCACTTCGGAGTGTAGAAGATAGGGTCAAATAGAAACAACGAATACAATCAATTTTTATTAACAGACAGAGTTCTCTTAGGAAGTTGATTGTACAGTAATACACTCGAAATGAGCTGGCTAGTGCCCATATAGCTTTAACTAGGGCGACCCCACTCGTGGGTAGTAGCTGTCGTCTGGCATGAGAGTAGAATGGGGCATCGCTCGCTGACTCAGCATTGGCTGGCGTATCGCAGTTAGGAAAATAAGACCAAAATGGCCTCCAAAAAGCTTGGTGTGCTAAACAAAGCGAAGCAGTACTTCACCCCCGGGCAACTCCTTATGCTTTACAAAGCTCAGGTTAGGCCCCATATGGAGTATTGCTCTCATCTCTGGGCCGGCGCACCGAAATACCAATTGGACCCATTTGACTCCATCCAACGACGTGCTGTTCGTATTGTCGACGATCCCACTCACGGGCGGTTTAGAATCCCTCAACGTTCGGAGAGACGTTGCGTCTCTCTGTGTGTTCTACCGCCTGTACAATGGGGAATGCTCTGAAGAACTGTTTAATATAATTCCCACCTCGGGTTTTTACAACCGCACCTCCCGTCACAGAAGTGCGGTCCATCCGCATTTCCTCGATACGGAGGTGTCGCGCACTGTTCGGTCCAAAAATTATTTTATACCGCGAACCCGTAGGCTGTGAAAGGAACTGCCTCAAGAGGCGTTACCATTAAGCTACGATATGGGGTTCTTCAAGAGAGCTGTGAATAGGATTTTGTAAGGTCGGCGGCGCGCCCGCATACCCCCTGGTGTTGCAGGTGTCCATGGGCGGCGGTAACACTTACCATCACGAGGGACCGCTTGCTCGTCCGCCCAGTAGTGTATAAAAAAAAAAACAGTTGGCGGGAATTTGACACGTTATACACTATTTAGCTTTGTAATCATTCATTCGGTTACTAACTTATATATGTGTGTATATGTTGTGTACAAATGTATATTAATATGTACGTATTGTATGTATACTGTACACTAGTGCACACCATCTATCTACATGTAATTACAATTTGTATTTCCTCTGTACGCAAAGATTGTCTGGCAGAGAAGACCGTCTTTTGTGCAATTCTTATGTTACAGTCTGTTATCTTTTGTTTTGTTTTAGTGTGCAATAAAGAGGTTTATCTATCTATCTATCTACGACCAATGGCAATGTTTTTAAACCAACAGGCTGCTTCAGTTCATTGACACACCGGTTTATACTTATATATATATATATATATATACACAGTTTCTGTTGACACTATAAAAACCAAGTTGATAGTGGTGTCTTTTCATCAACAAGTGTGAATAAAACAAGGCTTTTTAAATATATATTATTTTATTCGTAATTATTATTACCTATTTTCACAGTTATTTATAAACTTGTATTAATATCAAGTATTACACTAATTTTGTTTTACGAATCTCTAATGATTGCTCCATTTAGAAAATTTGATTTCCACATTCAATCATCAGATATCACTTAACAACTAGTGTATGACAAAATGGTGTGGTTTATGTACAGTACAATCCCAATTCCCTAAAAAAAATTGACAAATTCCTAATAACAAAATAGGTCAAAAACGTAAAAGCCTAAAAATAATTAATTCAACTACAAATCTCACTTAACACTGTACAAAATATTACGAGTGGTTTCTTTAAAACGTGCTCCGTTACACATCACGGCAAAGTGGGCAAATAACTAACGGATATAATTACAAATCTACATCGAGCTCTATGTACAAAATGTAGTTTTACAAAACAAAATTATAAACTATATACAACATCATTAAATATTCTCAAATGCTGTAACACATTTAAAACATTTCATATTCAACTATTCATAATTCAGTTAAGCGGCGCGCGGCCCTCGCTACGTTCAATAAGTTACCTCCGCGCGTCGCGCCCTCCTCTGTACATACAAAATACAAAAACCTGTACAATTCGCCTACCATCAGCTGATACGACTGACATAAAACATCAATAATTAGGTACTAAGCAACAAACAAAATATACGCCTATGAATTTTGATTTAAGACAATATGTTCAATAAAAGAATAATTGATTTTCACTCAGCCCTGTGACAGTGACAGAAATAAAAAAATGGTAAATAAAAAAAAAATGAGTAGTACGTTTAAATCACACGATTCACATCAACTCGTCGGTCATAATATTTACATTTTCACAGCACACCTCGCTATACTTATTTTTAATCATATATTAAAATAGAAAATTTCATAGCTACTACACTGTCGGGAGATTCGGCGAATCGACATCGCTGTTGTTTCAATGTTCCATTTACTCATTAATTTACTTCTTTATAAAACGACGACCCGGATGTCTAAAATTATACAAATGCTACTTCAAAAGGTCAACACTAGGGGGCTTCCATTATCACTATTCACTCTAAATCGTTAAACAATTGGTGTCACTAATTAATTTTCAAACGGGATTCACCTCTCTTTACTTACTAAAACATTGTTTCTAGCATCTCGGGTAGTTTTACAAATATTTTGTTGTCAGCGCTGATTGGAAGCAGTGGTACATATTGCAACAGAATCACACTGTACTGTGTGTTTATTCACACACCTACGGAGTGACAGAAAAGCCATCATTTGACAATAATTTAAACAAACTTTTACAAGTTGAGAATAATTTACAGATGATGATAATTGTCTATGTATGCCCCGAACACTGCTCAGTCACAATAAACAGAATTTAAAGTATAGTTCCATTGTTATCGAATTAATCGCTTCACCATCCTTAAAAACTGTTTGAAATTGAATTTTCAAACCTAAAAAATTGAACTTAAAACTTAAAAACTTAAAATTAAAAAATTTGAATTTCAGTAAAAAGTGCAATCCATAATATGCTTATATGTGTCCACTGCTCCCAAAGCCCTGTTCCCACATTGTACAGGCAAGTGGTCTGACATGAATACAGTTAAAATTATAACTATTTATATTAGTAAAACTTTGCACTATACTCCTAATAACAATGGTGCTGTGATGTGATTCATTATACTCTCATGATTTGAGCTTTTTGTTCCCTCGCGTAAAACTGTACAAAATGATAGATAACTCAATAATTAAAAGGTCAATTCATCTAATCAATTTTGTCTATAAAAAGAAAAAATATGATTCACAGATCCAAATATAGCTTAGAAATTATATGTTGGTATAAAATAAATTAAATTTCCACCAGAAAAACATGTACAAAAATAATTCAATTTAATAAATTAGATAGAATAATTTCGTCATTAAAAATGATTGTTGGAACCCTGTACAAGTAGTCCGTCTGTGCGCTTAGAAAAAAATATTAATGATGGTACTAAAACATTATCTAAAATATCTACGAGTAGCTAACTCCTTTGGTAATTGATACCGGCGTTTACACGATAAAATGTAAAAATAAAAATATATATTTATAATATGCATATAGCACAACAAAATAATTATTATAATACAACTGCAACTACACAACTTGTGACATAATTTTATTATATTATACAGAACATAAAAACTCTTGATCTATAGATAAAATAATCATGATTGTTTATTTTTTTTAAATATGAAACTTGTAAAATTTGGAAGTTATGATCACCTGGGAAGATATTTAGGAAAATGATAATCATAGTGAGTTGTTTTATTGTGATAAGTATGAGGGTTGATCAAAAAGTTTCCAGAAACAGTATAAAATAAAGGAGAATAACTAAAAATTATTATTAATTTTTCTACCTAAATTCCTTCTAAATTGATATACTTAAAGCAATATCTTTCAAGGCCCCTTATTCCATTTGAAAAAAATCGTCTCAAAAACGCATCTACCGTCGAATTTAAATCCAAAGACAAAGTTAGTAATCACTGCGGGTAAGTACCGGTGAATATGGAGGATGTTCCATCAGTTCAAACCCTGCGTGGTTTGCTGGCAGCGAGCGCAAATTCAAAATTGTGCGCGTGGGTGTTGTCTTAATGAAAAGTCACAGGCACACTCAATTTTCCCAATCCTTTTATTTTTTTAAATCACTAAAATCATAATTTTATGTATCAGTGAGGCATAATATGAACCGTAATTGTCAGCCCTTTATTTAAATAATCAATGAAGATGATTCCACGAGCGTTCCAGAAGACAGTGGCCATAACTTTGCCAACTGACACAAAAACAGGTTTCTTTTTTCATTTTTTCCCCCACCACGATGGCCTTCTCTATTTCATGCATTGTTTTTTCTTGTCAAAATGGTACACCAACGTTTCGTCCATATTTACAGTTTGCAAGGCCAGATTTTTCATTGAAATATTGATGTGCATTTCTTTCACTTTATTCAAACATATAGAAACCTTTTTAAAATGTAATGCCCGATAAAATTGATCAACCACCACCAACTTTAGACTCATTGTCAGCTATAAAACAAATGGTCACATCACAATTTATCCAATTTTCTGACGTTTTCATCAGTGGTAGATGAGGAGGGCCTCCGGAGCGGCCTTGATCTTGGCAGATAATTTTTCCACGTTTAACTTGCGAACACAAAAATGCAACTGTCAAACATGATGGAGCAACAACCCCTAAAGTAGCTAGAAGCTCTCATAAAATTCTTTAGTATATACGTATATTTAATTACGGCGCGAATTTCAGTTTTACCCATTTTTCTCTCAACGTATCACAAACTTAAACAATTTGTACATAAAAGGTACAATGCAGCATTTCGCGTCGATATATCCAATGAGTTTGATGTTAAAATAAAACTATCCATCCATATATCATAACTGGAAATATCTATTTCTTGAAACTTTTTGGTTAATCCTAGTGTATATGTGAAAGTATGTCACGAAATGAAAGCATATGGTTGAATTAATTACACTGAATATTTCCTTGCATGGCAAAAGTAAGTTGATAAGTCAAAATCAACTGTTTTTCAAGGGCACAGTTTAAAAGTTTAATCCTGATCAAACCATAAAATAAAATCAGATGTTGCGTCTCTATGATACCTAACAGAATGTTCTTATATGCCTGACACTGTCGAGTGAATGGCATCTATCAGCCATAGTAAAACCTATAAACAACCTGGTTTAACTGCAGATTTTACCAAAACAAGGTTGAGATTAGACCATGTGCAAGGCCTTTAAGGAGACCAAGTTGATAACTTGGAAATAAAGTTTAAAATGGAACACATATTACTTAGTATGAATAGGTAGAATAATCACTATTGCCCTCCTAAGAAGAAAAGCCATTAGTAGCAAAAGTACCGTTATAATTAAAAATAAACAAAGAGAATAAGCAATGGTTGTTCTTTTTGTTTTTGCCAAAACTCCAAGTTTCTAACTTGATTTTAAATTAATGTACATTTTAAAATTTTTGCATTTTCTCCTATGTCATCAAAATAGACTTGTGGCTTTCTTTTTCTAAGGAGGGCAGACTACATGTAACACTATAAAAAATGAGGTTCAATACCATTCACATGGAGCAAGAGATAAAGGAAGTAGTGGTTTGTAGTGAAAATTGTATGGAAGATTATGCTTTTCCCTGAATCGGGAATGATGGAAAACAATGAAAAATTAGTCCTTAAGAGAATGCATATATTGATAATAATATATTGGAAAGCATATCCCAAATTGGACCATAGTGAGATTATGTTAATATACGAACGAGCTCTGCTTGGCTTATCTAGCTAGTTTCCCATTCATTTCCCTAAACTCTTTGCTACTAGTGGCAGTTTGTATGTGGTAACAACAATCGCGCTATCATTCCAAACCTCTTGGCAGCATGAATCGTTAAATACAGTCTGTCTAAATTCCAGTATTGAAACCAAATCTATGATTGTGATAACATTCAAACTGTATTTCATTTAACACTCAAGAGGTCAGCGATCCAAGACTGACTTTGTACTTCTGTATGTTACTCATTAAATCTTCCATGGAATACTTAACATACATACAATACCAATCAGTAACAATCTAATCATACCATTATGTACATTCCTTAATTGTAAAGTTAATTTATCTAAGTACTGTCACACTAAGCAAACATTGCCCTTATTGGTTCGCCTTTGTTATATTACCAAAAGGATTTTTTTTTTTATACAAATCTGACAGATTCAGTGACATTGTAAAAATATGGTTCCACTCATGCAAATGTCATTATCATTTTGTAAAAATCAGCAAAATGATTGTAAACCTCATTACCTGTCTTAATCATTTTACTTTCATAATAGATATGTATGTAACATACACAAACAAAGACAAAAATTTACAATCTTAGATAAAATCCAAAATAGAAGAAATACTGTCACTATGTTCTATTCTTATTTCTGTTCTATGTAAATGAATAGCTTTTATTTGTATAAAAGCTACTTGTAATTTCTTCACAACATGTTTTCCAGTTTTATATTGGAAAAACGTATGTAAACAAGTTCTCACAGAAACTATAAATTTTCTAGCATGCAATGTTTATTACGGAAACACTAATATATAAATATTACAGTATAATAAAATTATAATATTTGACAGCTAAAAGGCTAATTGACTTAAATGCCAAGATTTTAAGTTATAATTATTTAAAAAAATAATAATTAAGTGATGTATATAACGTAAAATCTTAAATAGCTCTCGATTATACTTCATGCGACATTTCAGTCATTTTAAGACCATTAAGTTTTACAAAAGTTAATTGTTTTGGTTGTAGGAATCAAAACTACAAGTTGCCAACATTTTCCCAATACGCCTTTAAATCAGAATTTCTTATATTTTGGGGCAAATCTAAGATCTTTGTAAATTGCACGATAGTTTAGTCCCTATAAATCCCTTAATGTGCCACCAGCTTAACAACACATAACCACATTTGTCTATAAATAAAATAAATATTGACTAACCATTACTAGAAGCTTGCACCTTAGAGTGCATGCCTTATAACAACATATTGCATCCACTAGTGGTCACATCACGAGTCGAAACACTAAATGGTCACTTACTTTACATTGTCACATAACTGGTGTTATATCAATCAGGTACTGTACTGACAATTTATCATCAATGATTAATTATTTACACCCTCAGCTCAACAAAGCCGTAATTCGTCTTATGTTGAAATAGTTGTCTTAGTTATGTGTGACACATAAGTGTTTAGGGCCAAATTTGAGAACATGATAGCCAAAAAATCATTTGTCATTTTGTATAAATATTTCTTTTTATAAGAAGTCTAAAAAATAATGACAATAAAAATATTATAAAAAGTAATAATGATTAAGATTTATTTTAATGATATATATATATATAAAGGATTTAATGATATATACTCTTAATATTATAATCAAATAGTGTAATTTCAATGTAATCCAACATTTTACAGATTATTTACTGAAAAGTTATAATTTACGGTTTTATTTCACTAAGGGTGTGAATTATGATCATACAAGAGCTCTAACCTTAGAACTGATGACATTTTTTTATTTGATATCACTTCACAACACTTTCTTCATGGGAAATCTTGAGGCTATTCAACTTTTCCCTATAATCACTGCACTAAATGACTGACGATATGAGGCACTGTTTCAAGTATCACACGGCTGTTGTATGTTAACCAATCTGTTGTGTTCACCCGAGCGCTGAGGCCGTATGGTAGAGTTGCATGAGGACTTGCACGTGTATGGGCAGACACGAGAGACGATCATGTGTGTTCCCGTCTAGAGCCAGCCATGATAACGCGTTGTAGTTTTCTAGGACATATCTGGAATAGAAATGGAATGATAGTAAAATTTGGTGAAAAAGAAAGTGTAAGAGAATTGGACACATAAGTTAAAACAAATAACATGAAACTTAGTCCCTTTGATAATTATTATTGTGTCCTCTTATTTTTAAGATAATGCAATAAAATAAAATGTTGTTTTTTTTAATATTTCACTAAGGTCTCAAAATATCTAGGATATTAGAGTATTAGAAAAATAAGATCTCTTTTCTATGTAAAAATTAGCAAAAATATATTTTTTTAGATATAATTTTTTCGGTATTTTGATAAATGTGTACCTATGAATAATTTGTAAAATACTCAAAAAAAATGCAGATTTGTACAGAAATGTCCTAAAATTTTCATATCAATGAACTCGGGAATCGTCAAGATTGCGGTATTCATGGGCCAGTTACCTGAGCACGTCGGTGGTGGTCTGTGAGTCGAGCGGATGGATGTTGTGGTCTCTTCTCTGCGTGAGCGATGTGAAGTCGTCGCTGGCCTGCACGGAGCCCGCGTGCAGGTGGAGCGCGTTCTTGAGGAACGCGGGGCACGCGTCGCGCAAGTGCGCGCACCCCGCCCACCACCACGCCGGCATCGCGCCTAGGGGCGCTGTCGATACCGTGTAGCCGAGAGCTAAGGGCTGCTGCAGTACTGTACCCACTTGTTCCTGTCAACAGTGAACGATAACAGTTATAGAAGGGAGATTGATGTCAAAAGTTGTTATGCTAAAATTATGAACTGGATGATTTGTGAGCATTATTATTTGCGTAGTTTGTATGCAGTTTTGAAACTGGCATATTAACAAGCTGGTATTATTTCAGTATGCCATTGTTCCAAAATTTGAATTCAGAGTACTGAAAAATTGAGTTTAAGGTAAAAAGTCGTGTGTCCGCCTATCTCATGGAGAAGACTTTGAAGTCTTTGGATTTGAAGACCTAAAAAAATCGTTAATTCAGTAAGTTGTATTGCTTCCAATAGCGTTTACGAGGGTCGTCATTCGGTTTGGCATGGAATCAATCAACGTCACTATGACGTGTTGTGGAATGTTCTCCCATTCTTCCTCGATGGCAGTTTTCAACTCATGCAAGGTCTACGGAGCTGGGTGGACCACTCTTGTAAAAATGAAAATGGAATGCGGGGGTTTGTTAAAAGGATAGGGGTCTCACTATCCTTAAATTAAGTGTCTACTTCAAGGAGCCATCAACATTGATAAGTTTGTTTAACGCCTTCATTCGCAACAGGCTCGAATTTTGTTGTCAAGTTTGGAATCCAATGTATAACATACATCGGGTCAGAATTCAGAGGATCCAATGCTATTTACAAGAGTTTTAGCACACAAAATTGATAATAAAAACGTCTTGGGGACTACCACGAACGTCTATCTTATTTTAAATTGCACACCCTGGAAGAGAGGCATAATTACTCTAATATTGCACTCTTACGAAAATTAATGTCCACCTGATGGATGGTAAGTGGATACTGTCATCCATACACGGATGTCTATGGATGACAGTATCATGCCAATACATGCTAACATTAGTCCAGAATGAGAAATGTTGGCACGCCCCCGGATGTGGTGGCTATCTAATGGATTAAGGAATGGATTGGAGGAAAGGGTTGGGTAAATGGGGAGAGATAGGATGGGATGGGATGGGAATGGGCTCTGGCACTACTCAACTCACTACCGAAACACGTACCTACATACATTGGGGGACATACGATAAAGTGGGAAATGCAGTACATTTCAAGGTAGTATTCTGTGAGAGGGGTAACGTGGCCAGTCCAGTGCACCCAGCGGCTGTGGGAATGCAGCGTGCACTCTCCTCTTAAAAGTGCACTCCGGCTCATCGGGTTCTATTTCAATCACATAACATTTTATGCTTTGTTCTCCCGTAAGAGGCTACAATATATGAGTATTATAATGATTATCATGTTTGTATAGACTGCAAATGTATGTGTCGTTGGCGAAACTAATAACTTAAAATAAAAATAAATATAGAGGAGTAGCGTAATTATAAATGTCAGGAAGGTAGTGTACATAGTATGTATGCATGTGTGTAAAGTGTACAATTAAGTGTGGGGAGCAGCTTAGTTTTAACCGTGAGGGAAGGATAGTGTAGTACCCTTGAATACAACACACCCGTGTTGTATTCAAGTACGGGGATTGTGTTGTATTTAAACAAGACATGTAATCGAGTATTTAAGTGTAACGGTAGGGTCGGGTATTATTGAAGTATGGAAGCGGGCAGTGTAGTATTCAAGTGGTGGGAAGTGTGTAGTGTAGTATGTGTGTGTACACTGACCGCGTGCTGGTCGTCGCCGTGGTGGTAGTGGTCGTGCGCGGGCTGCCGCTGCGGGCTGCCATCGCGCGAGGCGGCGTCGTTGCGGCGCGGCGAAGCACGCGGGCTGTTCTGCGCCCACATGTGGAACGTGTCCAGCAGCAAATCAGCCATGTTCTCCTCGCCCTCCTCCTCCTCGCCCATGTCCATGTTGAAGAACATCATGTCGTTGTCCTCGCCGTTCACAATAGGCTGCTCGAACGGCATCTGGTTAGACTGTAAATCAACAAGACAAGATCAAGATCGCTTTTATTTTCTCAATACCAACCGTGCCAGCCAGAGCACTTTGTTCATCATAGCAAAATAATGTATTATTATTGAGAATACTTATTATCTAATAAATAAAAATGATGTAATTTTGATGTGAATACATTTTTAAAATCGATATCTAGTGAGATGATAAGTATAAGTGCGGATCTTGCATTGTGAGTGACATGATTTGATTTCTTAATGGTACGTCAGGTGGGTACGACCATTCATACGAAATTTAGAATTTTTGTCAACTATGGAGATCTATAAAGCATGCGATCGAAAATAAAATCGTTTGACGAGGGGTTCAAACGTGATTTCAATGGATAGCAATGAAACTGTTACAACAATTGAGAATCATCGGTTGTTTTGCTCACTACACCCACAGTAAGCAACAAATCAGAAAATAATAATTGATATGACTATAAAATATAATAACTATAATTGGTAACGCTTATAGAATTGTCTCCTACACATTCTTGTTCATGTCCATTTAAACCCTTGTAAATACATTTTTTGCGAATTTAACATGGTTAGTCCGGTCGCTGTACACATTACTGCGTGGTGGCAGACGTGGGGTACACGAGTATGTGAGTAGCGGTGACGTCTCTGTGCGTGTGGAGATGCGACTGTAAGGAGGCCTGCGAGAAGCACTCGTCGGCTGTGAACCGGTCGACCATGAGCCGGAGACGAGTCTGGGTCGGTGGAGACTAGACACATGGGTTACTATACATACCTGTGTGGTAGCAGAGGTGGGGAATACGAGAATATGCGTGGCGGTGACGTCTCTCGGCGTGTGGAGATGCGATTGTATGGAGGCTTGCGAGAAGCGCTCGTCGGGCGTGAACCGATCGGCCATGAGCCGTAGGCACGAGTCCGGCTCGGTGGAGACTAGGCACGCGGATAGTATGCACGGTGCCGCCGGGTATAAGGCAGCGCAACTTCCGCATAGTTCGCGGAGTACGCCGCCCGCTCGGACCAGGTTCTTGCGCGATAGTAGCCATGACCAGCCTGTGATACAACACGGTAATTGAGCAGGATTAAAGATTTGACGACCGATGTCCTTAAAAATGATTATACAAATGGACTAGGGTAATGAGATAGCCTACTATACTAACATAAACCAAATTAGTTATTAAAAATAGTAAGGCAAAAACGGAATTAGGCCCACACATACGAGTATAAGGAATTGAAAATGGTTAACATAAATAAATTAGTCTTTAAAAATAGCAGGTCAAACACAAACTGAGACCAATGGGTTAGAATATGGGATTAGAGACCGATTACATAAACAAATTAGTTATGTAAGAGCGACGAACTGCCGACGTCGCAGTTTTGATCATTCAGGGTTTACTAAAAACGGGTAATACGAAGCGACGGCAGTCGTCTCCCACACAGCACTCCGCCCGCACGAACTCGTGCTTACGTATTAGTTAGTGTTAATTATGTTCAACTTTATTGTGCTGGACAAATTGTTAATCATTTCACACCACATAAACACGCAGATTCTGAACCTTCTGATAAACATCCTTGGGGTCACACCATACACTCAGTTATTAAAAAATGTTTAAACATGGAATACGACCTATATGAATGATAGATTGGAAACTGTTGACATAAATAAATTAGTTGTTAAAAATATTAAGTCAAACAAACAATTAGGCCTACACAAAGAGCAATTGGAGACAGCAATATATTATAAATAAATTGTTCTTGTTGTTAAAAATATTAATTTAAACACGGCCGGACACCCACACGAGGGATTGGAGACTGTTGACATAAATGATGGTAACCATTAATCATTTAGTAGACTGCCAGTCTATCGGTCACCTTTTCTCTAAAATGTGTGTATAGAAGTGGACTTAATATAAATTTCTACTCTTTCGCGTTTTGTGCACATTTTATATTGTAAATAGAGTCTGAACGCGTAAAATTAAAGGTTTTTATTTAATTTTACGCAAGGTTTTGTTTGTTGTTGTTTAGTTCAACTTGTGACCATGGCTTATGAACTCGTGACCACGGCTGGTGTAACTGGAGACCACGGCTGGTGTAATCCGTGCCGAAGGTAAACAAAAACCTTTAATTTTACGCGTTCAGACTCGATTTATAATATAAAATGAAGTGGACTCACCCTTGAGCTCGCCGTGTCCGATCCGTCCGAGCCTGCCGACGACGAGCCGCCAGGGCTGTGCCGCCTGGCTCATAACGCCCAGCATGAAGTCCATCAGTTTCGTCAGGCCGAGCCGTCGGGCCGGCGCAGACCGACGGCGACGGGATCTGACAACATACACGTTACTATGCAGTCCCATTCTACAGTGGCATTAGAATAAATATTAACCATATAGAAGTGAAACTCGCGCGCCGCACGCGTTCAAAATCGCGATGTTAGCCTACAGATTCGCATAGTATCATACAAGCTGTCAGTCAAGGCCGCCGCGCTGCCTGACGCCATGCGCACAATTTGATACATTGACACCTTGCTTTTTTATATAAAGCTAGTGATAAAAAAAAACGATTTCATGTTTTTTTACAATTAATTAAACATTTTAATAAGTATACAATTTACCGTATTAACCTACTAGATGTACAGATATAATAAATAATTAAATAACTAACAGCCCTCACGGTATGCGTAGGCGACAGAGGCACGTTATGGGCTGAGGGGAAAGTAGGGGTTTTATATACATCGTTTTATCACGTAAAAAGAGCGCTAACGGTCAACCTGCGCAGTAAACGATTTATCGATCTATTTTATGGTACGAGGTGAGGCGCGACGGGGGGGGGGGGGATTACGCGTCACATGTCAGTGACGTCGCGCTATTATTCGTCAGTCGACCTTTGGTTCCCGTGTTGAGTTGACGTTTCGTTTGCTCCCAAAGTACATTCGCGCACAATTTTTTTTTGTTAATTACGAATATTGCAAGATGGTTTTGTATAGAAAAGAAAGAAAAATGGTTTACAACGTATACGAGGGCCACACAATCAGGAATGAATAAGAAAAAATTACAATGAATGGCCAAACATCAATTTATTGTTTCTCAAAATATTTTCCGTGAAAATGAGCAATGAAAAAAAGCTGACTGTTAGATGAAACAAACTTTATTCTACAGCCAAAGAGTTGCATTTTCAAATATTGTAATTAATTTTTAAATATTGTTTATGTAATTGGCCAGTTTCGGAAATTTTCAGTGTGACCTATGTATTGTTTTATGAAAAGAGAGGCTGATAATGGCGAGGTAATTAATTTAAAACAACGTATGAAACGGACCGCAGCGGCAAAGCATACTTCTGACGCCACTGGAGACGAATTATAAAAGATGCAAGAGATTCCGAATTTCCATTTTTCGAACTCCTGATAAAAACAAGGCATAAATTATATTACTAAACTTTTTACGTGCTTTTTACCTTTGTCCAAAAGAAATTGTAAAATTTTCTCCTAATTAACTTCCATTTTAAAATTGTTAAATATATGAAAAGATAAAAGTTTTAATTTGTAATTTTAATTTAGCGCCATTAGAAAAAAATCAGCTTTCAAACGGTATATCACTTTCCCGCCAGTGATCAGTGTTGCCAGAAATACAGCACGATCAAAAAGGCCGCAAGCTTTTCCGACTACCTATTATTTATATAAGATATATTTCTTTTAACACTACTAAATTAAAAAATTAAGTTCGTAGTACACAGAAAGAGCATGACGTTCGACTCGTTGTCGAGTCGAGCGTCATGCTCGACTCGAGGCCCACGAGGAGTGTCACGTGTGCATACCTGGCGGGCACGTGTATGTTGATGGCGGCGGTGTCGAGCAGCTCGCCGCGCGCGTCAGTGGCGGCCGCGAGCAGCCAGCGTTGGTCGTGCGAGAGGCAGTACGACAGGTAAAGCACGGCGCTCGGCTCGCCGCTCGACGTGCCCCATGTCTCCGCCACCTCCTTGAGTGCCCGCGGGGGCGCTAGTACCCACGCGGGGGAGAACAGCTTATATGCCGCGCGGTTTTTCTCCTGGACAGACAACATAAAGTTCCTTGGATGTTGCGTTTCTTTAAAAGAAGGCCTATGTTCAAACAATGAAATACATCGCAAACCTCACTCAATGCATCTGTATGCAGTAACCCATTTTCGTTCATTACGGAAGGCTCGGACGGATCGGATACAGCCGTTGAGCTCGCCGTGTCCGATCCGTCCGAGGTTTATATTTTATAATACTTCATTTTATATTGTAAATTTTCATATAAAACATCGATACGATTAATTTTTATTATCTGACAAAATTTTAATATGCGAATTCAGAGGCTCAAATCTGAACAACGCGGCAAGGTCTTTTTATTTAATTTAATTTTTTATTTTAATAAGTCTTAAGCGTGAACAGTGTATATTCTAGAGTCGCTGCGCACGGTGCGGTCGTCAAGACAGTTTATACTGCGAACCCGAAATTTGTGGAACGAACTGCTTGCTGAGGTTCTCTTGCTACGCTACGACATGGGGTTCTTCAAGACAGCTGTTAATAGGATCTTAGCAGCGCAACCCTATACCCCCTGGTGTTGTAGGTATCTATGGCCGGGAGTAACTACTTTCCATCACGTGGACCACATGCCAGTCTGCCACCTTCAGCATAAAAAAAGGCTGACGTTGGCTGCGGTGCCGAAGGCAGTGAGAGACTAGGTGTGTGCTGTAGCTTTTACCTTGCACCGGTAAACATGCTGAATGAATGTAGTGTTGTAAAAACGAGCGTTAAGTGTTCGACGTTCGAGCGTGGACGTTTAAGACACTAGCATAAAGGCTATTGAGCGCTATAGTACAAACTTTTAATGTTTTATGGTCTTAAACGTTTCTAGTTAAAAGCTCGAGTCCAAAACAGTTAACGTTCAATAGCAGTAACATAGTGCGCCAACGCCCGAGCGTTCAAGCGTTAACGCTAGTTTTAACAACACTAGCTGAATGCGAGGGTACGATGGTGGGAGACGCTCCTCAACTCGTCATCCAAGCCCTATGGCGAGTTACCCTACTCTAGTATACTCACGTCTTTGGAGTTGAGGAACAGGTTAGCGTTGGCTGCGGTGCCGAAGCCAGTGAGAGATTTGCCGTTAGCGTGGTGCTGTAGAAGCCTCCTGGCGCCGGTAAACACACTGAACGCAAGCGCACGGAGTTCTCCCCCCGCACCTTCCGCGGTCCTTACGCCGCCGCCAACGCCCCACGTCTCGCACACGCCTTCTAGCGAAATTATCTGCAACACAAATATCAAGATTAGTGAAGTGATAGTCAATGGAGAAGGTGACTATGTTTAAAACAAGCGGCTTTTTCGTATTTAAATAAAAATGTATGCTAAAATATTACGTATGGTGATTTTTTTTTTAAACTTTGTATGAAAATTATTGAGATAAAGCTATTCAAAGTTTCAAACGCGCTACTCGCAGCGATACATCACAATATATACAATGCTTAAAAGAGCTTATTTTACAATGTTTGAAAGAGTGAATTAGGAAGCAGCTACTTTCCGTAAGTTATTTACTATTCAATGATATATCGTTTTTATGTAAATGTATTATGACACCACAAGCTGTTCGATCAACATCCAACTGAAATGCTCTATAACTTCGTCATTTATAATGATATCGTACAAAAAACATGGTATTTTTTGAAATTTTTCAAACCTCATTTGTCAGAAATTTAAAAAAATGGCGAACTTCTCTATTGTGGTCCACAAATATCTGAACTAAGTCATTTGAAATCCTCGTGTAATAAATGACATATCTATTTTTTTATGTTTCTTTTAGTCTGTAAATACTTAAGTCAAACATACCTATTATAGTCTAGCCATAAATATTGTTACATAAATATTGTCTAGTCAAAGAAAACATTGATGTTTTTTTTAACATTATCATTTATTTAGAAGTTGTTTTATTTTAAAATAAATAGGTAAACATTTTAAAAATATAATTTTTATTCGAAATGGTCACCATTTGCTTTTATACAATCTTTCAAACGTTGTGAGCAGTTTTCGATTGAAACACGCACCCTTTCCATGGGAGAATTGGCAACCGTCACCCTTATGGATTGTTTTAGGCATTCAATATCATCAAGGCGTATAGAGCATGACATGCTCTCTAAAACAGACCATAAATCATGATCGACCGGATTAAGACATGATTAAGCGGAGGAATATTCCTTTCTAACCACGCTTGTTTTGAGCGAGCCTTATGAGCTGGTGCTGAGTCTTGCTGAACAGAGCATGCTTGTTACGGAACAGGGTGTTGTTAAGAGGCTTAACGATCTCTCAAGAATGGTATCATGATATACTTGAGCTGACGTTTTAATAACTTTTTAACAAAATAATATGTTGCACGTTACTCAATTTTGTTGCTCAATTGGTCAGTAGGGTTACTGACCAATTGAGCAACTTGAGGAACATAAACTGGATCATTCTGCTTGTTAAAATGTTCCGCAATGGGGTACATTTTCTCGTGCGTAAATAAAATTTCTATGTGAGCTCCCTTTGCGTACCGCCGAAGAAGTTATTTTCATTTGTCAATCCTATTTTTCTTTAAATTATCAGTTAAGAAATGATCAGTACGTCTTTTGTAAGCAGCAAATCCTAAATCATCTTTTAAAATACGTGACATGGTTCTGGGTGTTATATTCATCTCCCTCGATAAAACCTTTTGCTTCCGGGCGGGATTTCTTCGGATTCTCTCCTTCCTTTAATCGTCTGTTTAGTACGAATAGTGCGTGGACGGCCAGACCTTTTTCGTTCACAAACAGAGGAAATTTCAATTTCCCTACCAATAGGTCGATACACAAACATTCGTCTAATACCAAGCGGATGGAGAATTTTAAAAACTGCATTTGGCTCCATGCTTTCTTTGTGTATTGCAATTAGAGCAATACGGTTTTCGTTAACACCCCACTTCATTTTAATATTGGAACAATTTTCAATATTAATTGGCGCCAAAATGAGAAATACTATTTATTTTTCGCATGAGAATGGGATTCCTAATTCAAATGTATTTTTTTTCTTTATTGTAACGGTTATCTATGACCAGACTAAGTATATTATCGGTGTAAATATTTATTTATTCATACATTTCATTGCACAATATCGTACAAAAGGCCCTACCAGCCAACCTGTGCAAATATGTGTGCAAAACACGAAAATCTAGAGGTAAAACATCTTACCTTGATAAGTGGGTTATGGTGGTGCAAATGTTGATGTGCTCTGGTAGCCAGCTTCAACAACGCGTGTAGAGCATGCGCTCTATGCGCGTGCGCAGCCGGCGGTTCTACGACGTACACCACTAAAGCCGGAGCACCCCCCTCGTCTGCCTCCCACGAACCACTATTACAATTACCACTTGAACTATTCGGAAAGCCCCCTGTATTCCCCGATGATTCGCTCTCGGATTCACTTTGTCCAGGAGTGGAAGGATGATCGGGGGTTGAAGGCGGTCTCATAGGTGACGGAGCAGGTCTTTCCGGTCTTTCCACCTGAGGTTTACTGTCTTCAAATAAGGATTTATCCACATTTAACGCTAGTAACTGCGGCACTAAGCTCGTTCGGAACGTTTCAGCGTAAGCTTTGATGTAATCTCCGAGTCTTCCTGGTGGTAACTCTCCTGTCCACTCCTCGCAGTTCACGTCTCTTTCTCTTTCACTGGGGGCTGTTCTTACGATGCCGTCTCTGGCTAATCTTGTGATAGGTTGATGTCGGCCAAGTCTACATGATTCGTAAGTCGTTGAAAGTTCTCTAAAGAAGGTACGTAATGGTTCAGTGAGTACTTCGCCGTCTGCGGCTAGGACTACGTACGCGACGTCTCTAGAGTAGGAGTATGGTTCGAGGGCAAGTCTTTCCCAGTGCCTAAGGGCGTAAGGGGATAGTGATATCCAGTCTCGATCGTGTCCTACGAGTAGTGGTGGGACTGGTTGTGGTTCGCAGAGATCCTCGTTGCCTCTACCAGCTAGTCGGTGGAATTGTCGCCATGTTAGTGGTCCAGAAACCCCATCCCACATGCGTGCGCCGCAACAACGCTTTTGTATCGCATCTTGCAGGAGAGGTCGGAGGCGGCGCATTAATCTGATTAATAAAGAGGAATTTTAATTATTTCGATTGCTAAGATTTTTTTAATGTTCAAAGAGCTTAGTTTATGTGAAGCGTTAAAGCTGCGGTCAGACCAAGAACGAGAAACGACGAACTATTTTCTCGCCCAAGAGACGTTCGTACAAATTCCAAAAGATAACGATTGACGATTGAACAGTCTCATTAGAAGCGAGGATCCTCGTTGTAGTTTTATCGCCCGGCGATAACAGAGCCAAGAGAACTCGCTCAGTAATACTCGTTCAGTAATACTCGCCTGCAATGAGACCGTCAACTTCAAATTAATGCGCGCGAACGGAAGGGCGAACTGATTGAGTTGCTTCTAGTCGTCGCTGCTGCTCGTTTCATTCGTTCTTCGCCCAGCGACATAAAACTACGCGTAGCGAAGTTACCTTTACTGGACGAACTGTGTGCTCGCTCTTCGTTACTCGTTTATAGTTGGATTACCTGCTATTCAATAGCTGAACTATTGTACTAAAAGGTAATATTATTTCAGGGTACGGTAAATATAGTAAAGTACCTGGTAATGTACCCTGATTTAAGGTTCAACTATATTTAACCTGAATTAGTACCGATCATATCTCGGAGAGATCTTAATAGAGACTTTTAAATAACGTAAAGCGCCATCTATCGCTATTTTTTGTGAACTAAACCTATTGCCACTTGAAGATCATTGAAAAGCTTATCCGCTCATCGCTTCTCGTTGTTGGTCGCACAGCAGCCTAACAGACATCGGTGACAGTGATGTTACCTGACGACGTCTTTGGAGGAGCGCGGCGCGCGGGCGGATATGAACGGCCAGCGGTGCACCGCGCCGCCGCACGCTGCGCCCGCCGCCGCGCGAAGCGCTCTCGCCGCCGCCGCGCCGCCGTCAGAGTACCTACACGATACAAACACATATATTTCAAAAATCAAGTCTTCAGATGTGTACCCAACGTAGGAATAATAAACACACAATAATAAATAACAAGGAGTATTTTAAAAGCGATAATTCTTTCTATACAACGACGATCACTACAAAACCCATTTAATTTAATCCCATTAACTTTAATTTAAAACACATTTAATCACTATTTATTTAAACATCTGGAACTTCCCCCACACCAACATCCAAATTAGGATTTCTAAATAAAATATAATGTATTCCTGTGGTGGTGCTCAAACTTTGCGTTCCTGAGTTGTCACCGGTGCTCGCGCGACTCTTCTTCTTCTTTTGCATATCAACGACCTATTACAAGTCGGTAACATGCGTTGTTATGTAGACGATAGTACTGGGGAAGCTTTGTATAAGGACCGTGCGAATATGCCTCGGGGCGAGGTGGAAGTAAGTCGCGTAAGGCTTGTGTCCGAAATCGAGAACTCTATAAGACAGTCTCGATTTGTCTCGAAACTTAATTTGGTCCAGTTTATCCCCAGCACATGTCTGTGAATGCACAGACAAGTCTGTGCCGCTAAGAAAGGTTGATTTGTTGTGGGACCTCGCTTTCAGAATATTCAGAGAACCTTGCTTGCGTCAAACCTTGCTATTAAAAAGCGCGGTGTACTTAATAGACCGAAGCAGTACTTTTCTCCACGTTGCACGTTGCATGGGCGACACTTACCATCATGTCGCACGTTACCTCGTCTGCCATATATTCTATTAACAAAATGTAAACCATGAGGCCCGGCACGTCTACCTAACTACCTAATTTTGGCTCCTTCACCCAGTTCGGTAGTTACCCAGGTACCCATAGATATACTCACTCCAACAAATTAAGCCGAAGCTCATCAGGCGCTCGCCGAGAGGCAGCGTGCCTAGCAGCCCTGGTGAGCGCGGCGGCGGTGCCGCCCGCGAGCGCAGCGCACTGCGCGACCACCACGCCAGCCACGTCCGCGAGCCCCGGCGCGCCCGTCCGACCGCCACATAGACTCGGCTCCTCTGCTAACCCGGTGATTTCCATCTCGTCCTGCAGAAAAACAATTACATATTACACTCTATTCAAGTCTCTAAAAAAACAATCAAATGACGTCATTTCAAGTCCAGACAGCATGTCTACGTCACAGTCGCTTACATCAGAAGTTAACGAGCAGGCAGTCCACCCAACGGTAAGTAAATAGTGTGTCGCCTATGGACATCCGCGATGTATACTCGTATCTCATATCTACATTACTCCGGAATGACAAACTTGGCAAGCCCCCGGACCTTCTACTTACCTCTGGAGATTTAAGAGTGAAATTGGAAAAGGGGTTGATAAAAAGAGAAAACAAAATATAAGCCGTTTTTTTTTTTTTTTTTTTTTATGTAAGAAGGCGGCAGACGAGCATACAGTCCACCTGATGGTAAGTGGATACTGTCGCCCATAGACATCCGTGATACATGCCAACATTAGTCCAAAATGAGAAACGTTGGCATGCCTCCGGATGCGCTGCCTACCTTTGGAGATATAGGAATGGATTTGGAGAAAGGGTTGAGAAAATGGGGAGGGATAGGATGGGATGGGAATGGGCTCTGGCACATCTCACTTACTACCGAAACACGTACGTACATTAGGGAAATACGATAAAATGGGAAATGCAGTACATTTCAAGGTAGTCTTCTGTGAGAGAGGGGTAACGTGGCCAGTCGAGCGCGCCCAGCGGCTGTTGGATTGCAGCGTGCACTCTCCCCCTCAAATGCTGCGGCCGGGCTCATTGTCGGGCGCTGTCGGCTCCTCGTCCGGTCCTCTCGTCCGCCGGTGCTCTGCTCAAGTAAAGGTTGAGGTGATGTGAGTCGTGAGGTGATGTATTACGTCGTAGAAGAGTCCGGCGCGGTAGACAACGCTGTTGACGACGTGCAGCGAGGCTTGGGGTGTGGTGATGTGAACCGTGAGGTTTGATGTAGTGTTACCTCGCAGAAGTCCGGTGCGGTAAGCGAGGCGGCGGTTGACGATGGCACTGAAGCACCACCGAAGTCAGGAACTCCTCGCCCGGCGGTGCTCTGCTCAAGTGAAGTGAGGTAATTGTGTAGTATGTTACCTCGTAGAATAGTCCAGCGCGGTGCGCAAGGCGGCGGTTGACGACGGCGCTGAAGCCGCACGTGCAGCGTCCGGGCTCGTCGTCGGCCGCCGGCGACGAGCCCGGCGACTCCGAGCCCGTCGGCGCGCCGCTCAGATACGTCGCCGCATCCGCGCCGCGGATGTTGCCCACCACCTGCACACAAGTATACATATTTAAATAATCTGTATATATAAAAGAGGATGTTGGTATATATGATGTTAATAGACTTCGATACCGTTTAACCGATCACCATGTAAGTTAGCACATATATGTATTTTTTCATGGAGAAGGTTTCTATGCTATCGAATTTGTTGTTACTCGCCACCAGATGGCGCTGGAACACATCAACATCTATACCGTTCAACCAATCGCCATGAAAATTGGTATACAGTTAATTGAGCGTGGAAAATATTTTCGAGTTATCAATTTTGTTGACACTCGCCACTAGATGGCGCTGCAGCAGATCAACTTCTATGGCAGGACAACTTCTGCGGGGTTTTGCTAGTAATACATAAAACAAGCAGTCATACATAAGAGATTAGAATTTAAGTTTCATTACACTTCCTGAAGACAATTGTTAAAATAAATGTTAAATTAATTTTAAATTGTTATATTGACATAAATACCAATTATGATGAGCGCCACTGCCAATGATACAACACTAAAGATTATAATTATAATTTAGTTAAATGTTGATTAAGTAGACTGATTATTAATCTCAAGACTCCTAATTTTTTCTTATAATACTATAATTTTACTCTGATGTTTTATTTTGTTTTATAATAAATAAGTATGTATATTAATGAAACTCAAAAGTTTCATTTAACAATTTTGACACATTATAACCACTTACAGAATGAAATTTCGCGTCTTTTTTATATACATGTATATATCAAATATCCAACATTTTGATATTTATTATATATATCGGATTTTTAAGAAAGTTGATAAATAGTATTCAACGTACCTTAGGTCTCGCGTTGCACACAAACCGTGCAACTGTCGAAGTTATAGTATATATAAAAATATACACGCAGGGTGCGGGGGAAGGCGCCGCGGAGGGGCGCTTTGGGGCGGGAGACACTTTGGTACCTAGCGGCTGAAATAGACGCGGATATACTACCGCCGCATCGTTGTATCGTGGTGTGTGTATGTAGTGTCTAACGTACCTTGGGTCCCGCATTGCATACACAAAGCGAGCAACTGTCGAAGTTGTGGTCGCGGAACACGTTGAGCACTGTGTCCGCTAGTAGCACGTTCAGCATTAGCGGGCACGCGGCGTGCGCGGCGCGCGGGGACGCCGGCGTTGAGGGGGACGGCGCCGCGGAAGGGCGCGGGGGTGCGGGGGACACTTCCGAGCCGGCGGCAGAGCCAGGAGCGGATACGCTGCCGCCGCATACGCGCGTTGCGCTCAAACAACGTTGTTCTACTAGTGGTGATGCGGGACGTTTTATGCCTACGACAAAAATGCACTGTAATTGTCAAAAATACACATTTAGCACCGAGCTTGTGCACGCCCCAGAAAAGGGATAAGTATTAAACGAGGAGAGGTGAAAGAAAGAATGGTGCGTCATTTTGGGCGGTATATCCGACACCATACGACATGAATGCTAAATGAAGATTTTTAACATAAGCTTCAATTTTTATTATGGCAACAAGGCCCTAAAGTACTGGGGAAATAAGATATTTGCCTTATAAATATTTCAAAAATATATAGGGTGACGATATAACCACCACCGAAAGCACATTCGGCCGAGGTACAGGGGCCTAAGTGGTGCATCCTGTGAGTAGCTATTCGACGGGTGTCTGCCAGTCATCAGTATTTGATTTTTCTTTAGATCTTAGTGAAATCTCATTGCGTTAACCTGTGTATCATCAGCCTGTCACTCTACTGCTGGACGACCTCTCACAAAGAACGCCACCAACATACAGACTTCTTTTCTCATTCAGCCACTGCCGTCAACATTCTTCAGTTCAGCGGAGGGCGAGGGTGCACGCTGCAATCCAACAGACTCTGGGTCCACTCGACTGACCTCGTTACCCCTCTATCACAGTTCTTACTTTATCCCTTGAAATGTAGTTCTTACTTTATCCTATTCCCTAATGTACGTGCGTGTTTCGGTAGTGAGTGAGATATGGCAGAAGTCCATTTTGCCATTCTATCCTATCCTTTCACATTTTTGCCACCCTCTCTCCAAATCCATTCCTACATGTACAGGTACATTCTGGGGGCGTGCTAACATTTGTTATTCTGAACTGATGTTGGCATATACCGTGGATGTCTATGGACTTACCACTTACCACCAGGACTGTAAGTTCATCTGCGACCTCCTTTCTATAAAAAAAACCTGACCGAAGGGCATCCCACACTACTGTAAGGGGTCCAAGTTTATTACTGTTTATTGAATTATAAAATGTTATAAAAAGTTCCGATGTTAATGTTATGAGTTGTATTTGATTTGTTCAAATAAAACTGATTTGTAACAACTGATTTGTTCCAATATTTCCTTGCACGCGTAAGCGACTCGCGCTTGCTTGACAGTTTTTGGATTTCGTCACTAAGACTTGTCCTACAAGCAAGGTTCAATGTACATTGAAAGTACAGTGTCGCACTAGTACTCAACATGGACGGTTTTACTTCACATCCACGCTCCTCACCATAACACTGGATCATGGGGAAATACCATCCCTAGGATCCTAACATAAAATACAACATCTCCATGTACGAATCAACCCCTACACTACGTTTCTCGGTGTGTAGCCTCAATTCAAGGACTCGTCTCCCCATCGGTTATAGGTCCCGCGAAAGACCTGAACATTGCCACTTCAGCTTGCCGATTCTTTGAGTTATGGCTCATTTACACAAGGAGAGTTTCTTGAACATCGGATAAAAGTTTGTTATCATCGAGCTTTTACCATCACAGTTGTAGGCGAGAATTGTATGTAGTTTGGTTGCATACGAGAATCATCTATACATATAATAAAATTGTAACAGGCCGATGTCTGTCCACTATAGATATTGAAAAAATAACTAATATGGGGGGGGGGGGTCTTTATTAGAGCAACAGAAGCCAAAACAACAGTTTTTGGAATTTTTGTCTGTCTGTCTGTATGTTTGTACACGCATCACGCAAAAACTACTGCATGGAATTGAATGCAGTTTTCACCGATGTATTGCTAAGGTCTAACTTAAAATATAGGCTCTATTTTACCGCAGGAAAATATCTTATTCCGATTGTTTTAAATTTAATAAACCGAAGAGAAGGGAGGGCGGTCACTAGTATACAATAAATATTCTCGCCCTAACCGTTCTAGAAACTCTCCTTGTGTAAACGTGCCTTTGGGCTGGCAACTATAGTCCTTCGAATTTCTTCGTTTCCCACTGCTCATAATTGATGTATAATTTTTAAATTTATTTTTCCAGAGTTGCAAGACTAAGTTGAAGTGTTTTTAAGCTGACGATTATTTCCTTCATTCACTCACCACCAGTCCGATGCGTCTCGCAGTCCGGCTCGCTCTCCCGCTGTTTTTCCCTGGAGGCGTCGTGTTGCCAGCGCGGCCGGTAGACGGCGTGCGGCGGCAACGTGATTGCCGGTTCGCGTTGTGACGGCAATGACGTCAGCGGCGCGTACTTAGACGAGCCCACGTATTTGTACACGGTGGCCGGTTTGAACACGTAAGACCAGTCCTGTGAACACAACGGAGTGTCAGATAGTTATTTACAATGTAACTAGTAACGCAATATCATCAGTAAAATGTGTAGATTTTTTTGCTGATAATTTATATACAATGTGTCACCGAAATAGCGTAAAACATGAAATACGTCGACAAATTTAAAATATATAAAACGGATCTTGCGAATAATAAAATTATTTTAGGGAATAAATCATAAGTTACAAACATGTAAAGTTTTATTATTCTGTCTAAAACTTTTATGGCTCTCGTTATTCAATCGTGGGCGACCCGCGTAAAATAAATCATATATCTACTAGGAATGACGAACAAAAAAACCTTTCGTAAAATTGGTAGAATTGATTCTATTCTCGATATTGAACAATCTATTTTCAACTTTTGCGTTATTTTAGTAACACTTTATATAGACATACTTTATTGTACACAATAACATACAAATATATATTTGTCTTACAGGTAAGTAAACGCCAATGTATCCGAAATAATTACATTCTAGCCGTGTTAGTACATATGTTGACCTGTTGCTGATCGTACAATCAGTGGGTTTATCGCTAAAGCAATTTGTTCTAGACGTATGAGACATAATATAAGAGAATACATAGATGACACATTTTACGTTTTTGCCGAAGAAATTATTATGTTTTACTACTGGTTTACATACATGCCAATGAATACGTAGATAGATAATGAGTTGCAAATGAGTTTATATTTGTGCTGTATGGGGTCCTGGGGCGGGGAGGCCGGCGTGGCGGGTGTGTTTGTGTGTACCTCTATGGGGTCTTGCGGCGGCGAGCCGGGCGCGGTGGGCGTGTGCGCGTGGAGGCGCGTGTGATGCGGCGCGGTGTCCTCGCCGAGGCTGAAACCGGGCGAGGGCTGCGCGTGTGCCTCTAGAGAGGGCGGCGTCGGAAACATCTTGCTCAGCTCCTCGGCGCGCACGCACCGACCGCGACTCTCCTCCATAGACTTGTTGGAGTCGGGCGGCGTTTGCACTTGTAGCTAAGACACACGTACGGAATATAACGGTTTATTGGAAATCCAACAGAAATTATAATCAAATAAAATACACAAATACTGTTTATATATCAATAGCACAATAGGGCCTACGTATAAAAGCCTAACTTAAAACTATTAACTATAAAACAATAGTGCGTGGACGGCCAGACCCTTTTCTGTCACAAACAAGAGAATGTTTCAATGTACCTACCAATAGGCCGGTACACAAACATTCGGCTAATACCAAGCGGATGGAGAATTATAAAAATTGTATTTGGCTCCACGGTTTTCGTTATCACCCCACTCCATTTTAATAAATATAAGAACAATATTTAATAATGATTGGCGCCAAAATGAGAAAAACCATTTATTTTTCACGTGAGAATGACAGATTCCAAATTCAAATGTATTCTTTATTGTAACGGTATTTATGGCCAGACTAGGCATGTATGAGAGGTACTTTTCATTAAAATAGCCTCAGTAGTTTTATAAATAACGGAGGGCAAGCATCGCGATTATCCATCTGGATGACGGCAAAATATAATAAGAACGTATAATGAAATCATCTCTGGATATACCTGTCTAGACACACAAACAATCTGCTTAGGAAGTTTGGTTCATAGAGAGCAAAGTCGGGCAAAGATTAGTTTTCTTTTCGCAAGAAGGTTTCAGACAAGCAGACAGTCTATCTGGTGGTAAGCAGATATTACACATAGATATCTATGATGTCAACGTCAGCCAATAATGACAAACATTAGCCCGTTCCTAGATGTACTATCTACCTTGGAGTACGAGTAATACTAAATACAATCTAAAGCACACAAACTACATATCAATGAGTCTTACATATAAGAGCGCAACTTCAAATTATTAACGTTACTGTACAGCTGGTTGAAAATTTGAAACATTATAAAAACTTGTATGAAATAGTCAAATAAGCTTTGATACGTCTTTGAAAAACCGAGGATTATTTAGAAAATAAGATTTATTTAACTTGTTACATTCCAAAAATTCCAGATTGACATTTACGTTGTTTTGGAACTGGATGATTTGGTGAATTGATCATTATGGTACAGTGTACATTCTGACACACTGGACATTATTGCACAGGAAGGCCTTATATGTAGGATCGATCGATATAGCTATTATACATAAAGTAATAATGAATATAACATTGGTACACTCACAAGTCTTACCGTCTCATCGCCGCTGGCCGCGTCGTCCGAGTTGTCGAACATCTGGTCGAGATCCTTCAGCTTGGGGCACAGACCGTCCGACGTGAACAAGTTCTTATACTCTTTTATGTCCTCCTGTTAAACGAATTTACACTTTTAAACGACTTTAAAGCTTAAATGTTATAAAATTATTAGTATATAAAGTGCACAATAACTGCAAGTGAGAATTCAAGAAAAAAGAAAAGGCGATGACTTCAAATAAATGTTGATAACAACTTCATGAAAAAGTTGGTAATGACTGCAAGAAAACGTCAGTGACAATTTCAAAACATATTTTCAAAATATACAAAAAACTTCAAGAAAATTCGAGCGAGTTATCGAATCGGAATACTGCTGTTTTATAAAAATTTCAGGTCTAGCCTTAAGTATTTATAAAAATTCGTTCAATTAAAGTTGAAGTTATGGACTAGTCTTGCAATCCTCGTGGTCTTGTGTCTTGTGGTCACTCACGTGGTCATGCTTCTCCTGCTTGATGTCAGAATGAAGGTGGGGGTGTTCCAGTTCTTGGCCCGCATATAAGTCGCCATTGGCAGCAGCCAAACACGCCAGTTCTTCACGAAAGCAGTTCTCTTCAGATTTGAACCGTTTCACTGGATGCTCCAGCCTGTATAACAAACGAATATACACTTGACCTACTGACCTTTAATAACCCGGTTACATTAACTTGGCGCTCGGCCGTAGTGACGTCACAACACGGGTGCAGTACAGTGCAGAAAAAATATACAATACCGCGCGCGCCATTATTTCTTTTTTTATGGAAAAAAATAGGCATTTTATTGTAATTTAATTGTAATAATTGTGATGCTAACGGTACTACCAGAATGGGGTGAGTTAGGTAGGCGAAGCGACGAAGCGGGAAAGGGGTCGCCTTCCAACCGCGCGCCAAGTTAACGTAATCGGGTAATATCTATATATATATAAAAAGAGATGTCCTGGGTGACTGATATATCATCGCCGAGCCTAAACCGCTGAAGCTAGAAACATATAGATTTTAAGACACGTATACAGTAACGAAGGATTTTTAGAAATTTTACTGGGAAGAGGGGGAAAAGTGTTAGGTATTATCAGGAATTAATTAACTTCTCGTTTAAAATAATTAAATACGTGTATCGTCGTTTTCTGATATTTAACTTAGAGGGGACGTAAAAGGGAGGGGCGGTTTTGCGACACAAAATCTACCTATATCTCAATACTTTTAAAGTTACGGACTTGACATTTGGTACATACACTTCTGTTTTATCTCGAAATTCAACCCTCAAGGGGTGAAACAGGGTGTATTATATTATAAATCGAGTGATTTTCTCTTGTCTTCATAATTAAATTACTGCACCGTTTTCAATGAAATTTTGGCGAAGAGGTAGACTGAAATCCGGAAAAGGACATACACACTTTTTTACTTTTTTCCAGGTGAGTCCATTACTTTTGAAACAAAATCGAGGCGGGCAAAAAGCTAGTTACCGTATAAACCGAGGTAGCTCGTTAGCCCTCTCTAAAAAGTGCTGTAAAATGTAAGGATACACCATTCCAATCCAATTTGCTCAAAATGTAAACAAACACGGCTGCTTGAGGTAAAGACGCGGCCTTAAATTAAATGGTGAGGTGATAATTGTTTACATATTCACAATCTGACTCATTGAGAGTGAAAGTTTGCCCTAGATTTTGTTTTCGGCAAATTGCATTGGAAAGGATTATAATGCGCATGTGTTTCGAGTGGTAAATGTAATGGTCTCATTTATTCCTTACTCTATAAACCCCCTGTCCCACTGAGTAGTGTATAATAGAACAAAGAAATCTCAAATCTCCTTACCCCACTGTACTCTAACTAAAGTATCGACCAAACAAACGTTAACACAAATACAAACTTCGTTGCAGCTCATTATCGACTTATTCAACAAACGTTTAGGCATCGCTTAGGTTTAGGTTCACTTATTCAGAGCAATGAAGGTGAACTTTAGATTGTAATTGCGCGAAAGCTCTGTGGCTCACCCTCCCCCATCCTAAGAAGGAAAATGCGACGATGAAAACTCGTCTCATTATGTTTCCTACTCCAATAACACTTTATTGAGATAGATGTATCCAGACCATGAACACAACAGCTAAAAGCTTAAATAGTGGCTGTTGCGCAAATCGGTATGATAATGTAGCGAGGTAAAGATTCACATTTGGATTTACTTATTATCCTATGTGACCGTGTAAAACACTCGCAAAATTGACAAGCCACTTGGTATGTTTTTGGTATAGACTATAGGGACAACCCGTGTCTTATAAATAAGGTACAGAGCTAATAAGATGCTGCAAAGGGATTTGTATTGGATTGAATGTCTGATATACTTTAGCAGCATTAACTATCAACAGATTCACAAAGATAATGAATGTTATCATTGTATTCACTAATCTGCAACAGGTATGCATAGTGGATTACGATTTTTCTTTTTATAGAATGGATGGCAGACGTGCGGTTGGGTCACATGATGGTAAGTGATCACCGCCGCCCATGGACACCGGCAACACCAGAGGGCTTGCGGGTGCAGAATTCTATTTACAACTGTTTTGAAGAGACCCATATGGTAGTGTAACGGAAATACCCCAGCTGGTAGTTCTACGAAGCGACTCTAGGAGTATGTCAAGGAAGTACGGATGAACCGCATGACGATGACGAGCGGTGCGATGGTAAAAACCCGATCATCAAATTGATCATCATCTTCAAAACATTTTTCATTATAAAGGCGGTAGAAAATGCAGAGAGGTGCAACATCTCTACAGACGCTGAGCGATTCTAAACCACCTGTGAGAGTGAGATCGTCGACAATTCGGATAGCACGTCGTTGGACGGAGTCAAAAGGGTCCTAAAACTCTAAGGTTTTTAGGTCAAGATTAAAAACTCCTCGTGATTACAAGGAGAGGTTTGTGTCATGTAGTAGGAGATTATAAGGTAATATGGATACAAATATGCAGCAGGACCGATAATCCTCGAAGGTAATATGGATACAAGGGAGGCGAGTCCTCGAATGTCGGCTACGTGGACTGACGACTTGAAGAAACATTTCATATTTTCGCGTTTTTTTACACATATTTATCTAGTTACTCATACGGTAGGCTGCCATACGATAAGGTATCGCGGCGTGCCAACGTTTGTCATTCTTGACTGGTGTTGGCATGTATGGCGGATGTCTATGAACGACAGTATCCACTTGACATCGGGTGGATGTATACTCGTCTGCCACCGTTTATAAAATAAAAAACATGTCACGAGCTAACATGACACGAGCTGATGGTTGAGACCCATTGAAATAGATAAATATGACTTGAAGAAAGTCGCTAAGTCGCTGATAGTGGCTGGATGAAAAGAGCTGAATACCGAGTGTGGCGGCAAGCCTTGGGTACTTGTATAAGTTTATAGTCACACTGTAGGGCACAGTCTTCCCCTACTAAATTACTTGGGCTTTTCAGGCTATAATCTAGCTCGTAAGCCCAGTGCGGATTGGTGGATACAAATACTTCAGATGTTTTTTATTCTCTTGAGCATGCGGGTTTCCTCACAATGTTCTCCCTCACCGCCGAGCTAGTGTCATTTTTTTTAAAATGCGTTCTTATCCTGAAACTCTGTGGTACAGGCCGAGGATTTGAACGAGTATACGCATGGGAGTCGAGTATAGATAGGCCTAGGCTATCACCGCTCCGGCCTTGAATACTCAAGCCTTTATTCAGCAGTGGAAAGACAGGCTGATGGTATGCTATGTATCAATCCAATTAGTTTATATGTACTTGTGTACTGACCACGCGTGCACGGTGGAGTAGTCGTAGAGCATGTAGAGCGAGTGCTCGTCCTCGAGTGGGTCGACGCGCCGCTCGGGTTTGGGCAGCACCGGCCGCTTCACCTCCCACGCGGGCTCCGGTGCGAACGGGGTGTGATTGGCCGCGCCGCCGCCCGGCGAGTCGCCCTACGATTTTTAATATTACACATAGAGATCACTTTAATTATAACACATCAACACACAGTAAAGGGGCAAACAAATTATAACAGAATGAACATAAAAAGAAATAAAGACACTTATTTGAGAACTGAAAGCTCGGATGAGCATTGCGATGCCGGAAATAGTCTCCAACTCAACATTTAGCGCAGACAAACCACAGCGATGGTTTTCACTGGAGTCACAGACAATTATTAGAAAATAATATTCAGCTTATCAATCTTTATCCAGCTTTCAAAAGTTGTAAGAGTACATTTTGTCTAGTGACCGGCACAAAAGTCTGCTTACTAAACATTATTTAGCTTTATAATCTTTCATTAAGCTACTGACATATGTTCAAGTTTTATTATCATTTTATTATTTAGTTTTCACCTATCTCTTTTAATATCTCCTTTATTTATGTAGGAGTATCTTTTTCCAATGTTATCATCGCTTGTATTACTATCAGGTTTTACGTGTTATTTAGTCTTTTTTTTTATCCCGCAAAAGACCGATAACATTTTTCGGGACCTGATATAAACCTGTGCTCGACAAATACGAGAAAATCTTAAAAAGTGCGTGTATAACCGTGTGGTTTGCAAATCTGACTAAATCTATAAAAGTATATTTTGTGCATGTATGCGAGTATATAGAAGGTGCGTAGGTAGGTGTAGGAGTGTAGATAGATGCGGGGTGTGTTTGCACGTGTATGTGTTACCTGTAGTTTGGGCGGCGGCGCGGAGGGCGGCGCGGGCGTGGGGGGCGCGTGCGGGTCGGGCGTCGGCGCCGGCGTGTGCAGCGTCGTCGGTACGCACCCCACGGACTGACCGACAAAATACACGCTATAACTGACACTCGAGCTATTTTGTGACACAACTATTTTGCATTGGAAAGAGTCTGCGGTAGGTCCGGTAGGTCCAACGTTAAGATTGGTAGGTCCATTACTCGCGAAGGTTTCAGTGCCAGTGTTGCGAACATAAACAACACAGGTTACTTTCACGTACAGTACGCGGGATAATGAAATAACAAAAACGTAGTTCTTTACCGCAGCGTCTTGTAGACGCCAGTTCTAGTGATAATCTGGTATTATTATGAAAGTTTTAATCACATTTTGATGTAAAAGTGTAGTCGTGATCTGCGTTTCGTAAAAGTGTAAAAGTGTAGTCGTGATCCGAAAGCAGGTGATCTGCGTTCTTTATGTACGTCCTTTTATTTTATACCGCGAATATCCCACAACTTGAGAGCTTCCTGAATTTGATTAAATTTCGAAACTTCAGCCCGTTAGATAACTCATTTTACTGTAAATAAGGTTCTCCCATATATCAAATAGCAGCAAAGTATTCACAAACTTTTAGAGCTGCATATAGTTTTGCATATAGGCGACGCTATCTTACTTACCATCATACAGAGTGACTATTTGATACCTAATTCACAAAAACAATTTGCCACAGATTTAAATGATAAGTGCTTTGTTCACTATTAATACAGACAAGTGCAAGTAATCGATCAAATTTGGAAACACTACATTGTAATTTGCCTGCAACACCAGACCTATGCAGGTCTCTTCTATTATGCCGATCTTATCTAAATTCATACTCGCTGGGGTCGCGATCCTTAGACCTTCTACTCTTGACCTGCCAATGTCACCACCAATCCGACATCCGCCATTCTAAGGCAACTTTCTATGCAGGATACGAAATATTTAAGTATTAAGCTGAAAATAAACACAAACATTATTTCAGAATTTTCCCTTATATCCTGTAAGAGAACCGGTGACCAGTTCTTACCTGGTGTGAGACGAGTGTTGGGTGGTGAGGGGATGGGGGCGGAGCCCCCGCTGATGAAGGGGCGGAGACTGCGGCGGCAGGGGAGCCTCCTCCGCAGCTTCCCGGGGAACACGCGCCGACGCCCGCCGCCGGCACTCTGTATGGAAACATACTACGGTTACATGTTGCAACATCACGATATTGACTGTACGTACCATGGTAGATGTTATTACACAAAACATCGACGTTATTATCAAACCAAAAGCAAGTTTTGATCAGTCATTCGCGGCTTGGCCTAATGGGATCACTAATACAAAAGTCATATAGCTTGATAGGTTGACACAAGCTGGTTGACCGTTAACTTTATTTTATTAACATTAAACCCCCTTGTGAAAATAAATTATTTATTGATTGGTTGGTTGTTTGTTTAAGTTAATAAATAATTTTGCCAAACACATTAGATGACCCCTTTATCTAAGTAATTTAGACAATTTGATATATGTTTCTATGCCCGTGTAAAACTGATGTTTTGATTAATAACGCCATTATGATAGCCATATTATGTTAGAGTTACGTAAACTCTTAACATAATGGCAATCTGCACTAATGTAGGTCAAAAGTAAATAGTCAATGTGAAAGTATAATAGTAATACGGATTAATGGCACATTTGAAGTTATTTAAATAACGTCTGAAAAAACTTATATGATTAATTATGTTTATAATTATGTCTAATCTTAAAAACGTATATATATTCAACAAAAAATTCGTAAAGTAAAATAGGTAAATCACTAATATACACTAGATTAATTAGCATTATTATACAATGTTCATTATTAACTGTATGCTATTTACTTTTAACCGACATCAAATCGTAAATAATGATCCCAATGGACGATGAACGTAATAACTTCCTCAACTCAATGACGTAATTGCATGGTGATTCGAGCGAGTTAAGAGCCTCGTAATGAAAGGTAGATGTTATTATGTAACCGATGACAGCTCTGCATCTATCGCTATTTGTAACCCATTAGAAGATATACCCGACCTGTTTAGAAGAAATGAGATTAATCTAACATACACTTTTGTATCTTATCTCAAAGGTAATAAGGTCAAAAAAGAGTTTTAAATTATGTCAGATATACAGAGAAAATCAACAATAGATAAAGTCGTTAAAAAAAGTTGTTTTTTTACCTATTTACAAATATTGTATTTGAAATAATGGTTGTATAGTTTAAAGAACTTAACGTCGTTCTTCAATTCATTTAATGTCAAAAATCCATAGATATTTTTCGTTAAAACTCTGGTCACAAACAGCGATAAAACAGTGGACACAAACACAAATGTGTGGAGAGGAACGAAGCAACGCCCTTAGTCTTTGCGGGCGCCGCACAGAGTTCTCCGTGATGATGTTGGAAGCGAACATATTGATTTGGAGACAATACAATGTCCATAATGTCCCAAAGGTAACTTCCGTGATCATGAGATGACCCATTCGGCCGCAGACCTACAAAAAAATCTGCTATTTAAAAGTGACATAAATATATCATCTGAAATCATTTCAGTGTATTCTTTCACATAAAAACAGTATGATCAGCATTATATATTTTGCGCGTATATTTTTTGTTATATAATTACGTTCTAACTGTAGGTCTGCATCCAAAATTTAGCAGCATCACTCCATTTGTTTCTTTATATTAATTTTAAGCAATGTGCTAAATTAAGGTCACTTTGGAGTCGTCAAATGAAGTAGCAAATGAATATTCGTGAACAATGAACAATATCGTAATACATACCACTTCAAATGATACATTTCAAAGACACAAAACATGCAATCGATATAACATTCGAATAATTCCTATGGTTTATACATGCACTATGAGAGTTATCTACAAATGCATAAATAATGATAATAATATATCTTTATATGTAGGCCATATATCCATGCATACAAGCGGCATTGCATCGTTTGAGACTTGTAACAACACGTTCTATAATGAACTATGTTGAGTACTTTTGTGAGAGATAATAATACGGAGAAGGGTGTTTATTGTGTGTATGTGTAAGAGATGTCACAAGTGCGTCGTTGTTACATTCGTTAGTGTGTCGATATATATTTTCATTGCGCCTACAATTTTCAATATTTATTTGAAAACGAGGAAAGTACTAATTTACGAGTGAAGTAAACAGGTGTTCACATTAATATATTAATGTTTCATAAAAATACTTTCCCAAATGGGTATGGTATGTGGTCAATTGTAATCGGTGATTTTTCAAACTTATCGGTGTGATACGGAAGTGAAGCCCCCGCTTCACATTACACTACACATGACAAATCAACCCTTTTGTCGTCCACTGCTGGACATGGATATCCTTATATACATTGGTCTCGTGCATTTCAAATCATTAATTTGCAATGTGAGTAGTGGCAGATGGCAAGGGGGATGTATGGCTTTAAAATGGCACGCTGGCGAAGGAGTCCACACTTTTAGAGGCGGTGTAGTTACTTTTAGAGGTTGATTGTGATGTGTAGTGTAATGTGTACGGTACTACTCATAGTGTGTTACTGTGTCGCAATGTGTACAGTAGACATATTGTGTTGTGTCGTCGTGTCGCGGAGTGCACGCTGGTACATCATGTCGTGTGTTCGTATCATGTTATGTGCGGTACACACGTTGTGTTGTTGTGTCGCGGCCTGTGTTGGTACTCATGTCGTGTTGTGTGAGATACTCATGGTGTGGTGGTGTGCGATACTCATGTTGTGTTGTGTCGTGTCGTGTGCGGTACTCACGGGTGGTGGCTGTGGCGGTGGTTGTGCGGCGCGCGGGCGCGCGCGCGTCGGTGGAAGGGCGCGGGGCGCGGCGCGCGCGGGGGGCGCCGCCGCCGCCACCTGCACCAATACACGGCTAGCCTCCCGCACGCACCGCACTCGCACGACACGCGAACAAACACACACACACTTTTGCGTTTCGTTTCAACACGTATCTAACTAGTATATTTATCAATGTAAAACACGAGACTGACGTTTTATGTTAAATCTATCATCATAGCAATAACATCCCATTCGTGACGTCTAATATGAGTAAAATGCCAATTTCGCTTTGAGTAAAGATCTTTGCGTTTCGTTTCAACACGCAACTATGCTGTATCTAAACGTTTTTTAACGTAAAACACGAACCTTCCACGTTTTATGTTTGAATTATCTTCGTAGCAATAACCTTCCATTGCAATATCAAATGGGGGTGAAATGCCAATTTGGCTTTGAGTAAAGATAACAAATTTCATGTTATAACATTAATATATTAAGTAAGTATGTCGGAGGGTGTCCGTTGGTGTCTTACCAAGAAGTTAAATGAATACACGGGAATTTATCACCGAATAATAGTTATATTTATGTGTTTATTTTACACATTTTAACCGATAAATTAGATTGACAACTCATTTTCTTTGATACACAACAAAACTATGTTTTTCTAATGAAAGTGGCTTAAGCTGGCATTATAAGGTTGACGAGTATAACAAATCGTACTTTTATAATTCTATAGGTCCATTGCGAAGTACCTTAATGCTTTACTCTTTAGATACCGACTGATACGTGGTAGTTCATCTGTAAAACTGACATGTCAAAAACAACAGCATTTTACAGTATACGAAGTGTGTAAGAGCTTGTGCGCGTTTTACGTGTTGACGATGAAATCGAGTCAGACATTTAAAAGATAACATATATTTAAATAATACTTCGTACCTAGATAAAATACATAGTATGCGTACCTTGAAATAACTAACTTGATTTCATCGACATTCCTATGTAAATAACCAATAGATATGGTCACATATCCATTGGTATAAGCTATTTAACCCTCTACTGCTTAAAATCTACATAATATTATAAAGTAATAGATCATATAATATCAAAAAACATTCACATAAATAACATCTATCTATCTACATGGCTGTTACACCCTGTTTAAATCGCTCAAAACTACTCAATGTCCATCAGTGCCAATTTGTACCTTATCTCGTAGCCATAAGGTGCGCTTGACTTTGATGGACACAACTCTCATTCAATTACAAGATAGATTATAACTTTCATACATAACATACATATATGTAAAGTATATAAAATGCATAGCACACAACAACGTTCGTACAACTACTGCTATATACTGCGCCTATCTACTTTATAAATAATTAAGTACGTAATGTTTAACACAATCAAAGTCCATGTACGTATTATTTCTTAATATCATCAAGATTCATGTACCATCGGTTTGATCAACGCAAATGTTAAAAGAATTGACATTTTCAGAAGTAACACAAAAGAACAAGAGATAAAAAAGTGATACAACGAGACAGCTTCTCATTTTTTTTTATATTTCTCTATTTTCAATTAGTTTCAGAATAAAAGATTTGAACAGAAATTGTAGAATAGAAATCAAGAGTCCTTATCCAATACATTATTTTTTGTATGTATTGCGCTGTATTTTTTACTGGGACTGTTAATAATTTCATTTCAATTAAACCCCTATAATTTTAGGTCGACTGAAGGGTTTTAGCTAAGAATTAAACCAAAGTATAAACTCTACCTAAAAGACAAAACCCAATATCATTTTCAAGACATGTTAATGACCAAGTCCGGTGACTCTTGAAAGGCCACTAGGACCACAAGAATTTAGTCAATCCGAAAAAAAAAAAAATGTTAATAACATGTATAATTTACGAAAGGGATATCAAAGAACAAGTTACATTATTGTAAGTTATGTTTAATTAATCATACAAAGTATATTAAGTTTGGTACACGAATATATTATACACATGAATTTTACAAATCATTTCTAAGTATATATATTTAAAAGTGTACTCTACAACACTTGGGAACAGTAATGGTGTTAAACAAGATTGTTGTAAAGCGTGCACTGTCAAAACCATATTTTATATTTATATATATTAAGTTGTAAATACAGTCCTGATAATTTACGTTATAATTAGTAATTGTTAGATTTCGTTGCAATTGTATCTTATGAATAAAATGGAATGTTTAAGTGGAGACATTTCCACGATTAGACATTGAACGAAGGTGATTTTGCAATAAAATGACATTTATATTATATATTATACTTTGTTGGTTATATTTTTATGGAGGTAACATATATGACAATAACGAATGGAGAATTATATTGTATAATCTTCAGAGTATTTTTTATGGAATGAAGCCGGCATACCTGATACTATCAGGTGTGCCTGCTGATAGTAAGTGGACAATGTTGCTCATGTACAAATACAAAAACTAGTCTGTGACGAACTTTGGCAGGTGAACACAGAAGTGTTATCTAATCTAGCTTTGGAGATTTAGAAGTCTGTTTTTACAAAAAAAAAATGATAAGGTTAAGGAATCCAGTAAAATGAGTTTTCCTCATTCTATATTTGATGAGACCATTTTATAGTTAATTAGCATTTACTTCTAAATATATAACATGAATTGCTCAAATTTAAATTAGGAATTAAATATAATATACTTTTATTCCTCGACCTATATTTGATGGGATGGGGTGGATCAAAACAATATTAGTTTTGTATCGATTGTAGGAGTAAGTTATCGACTTATGTAAGTCATACATGAACATTTCTTAGATCCGACATAGCAATTTGATGCATTCAGTATGTAACCAGCATTCCTTTCTATTTAATTATGCCTATCAATTTGAATCAGTATCATACATAAAAAAATATCACTTAGTGGTTATCAGTTCACAAAGAGGTTAAATACAGCCATCTAAGGACGTTGAAGAGGATCATGGGAATTTTTGGGTCCATACTTTATCCTGCACTTTTCGACTTCATTCATACAAAAAATGTGTAGATGTTTTTTTGGTAAAAGAGCGTGAAATAAGGTTGGATGTATGATTTAAAACAAAAAAAAATTGTTTAGTTTACGCATGTGACTGTTCAATCGGCATATTCTTAAATTTTAATTCACATACAATTAAACAAGTTTCATTACAATTTTGGTTTCAACAGCGCACACAACCAATAAGCACATAACGCTAATAGGCGGCATAGTAAAGAGGCACTACACTGTTTAACATTCGGTTTTGTACTCACTTGGCGCAGGTACATGGTGTTTTGCGGGTGGGGTCTAGGAAATCTTCGCCACGGTCGGACAATGCTTCGGTGAAACACAACTCGGCCGCCTGAAATGGTTATAAATACATTTAAAAGGTGCACCACCTAGAGTGCGGTCGATTAACCTGGATCGATGATTTTTTTTAAATTTTATATATTCAAACACACTACTCCTTTCTACGCTGGAAAATATTCCACCAAACTGCAATTTGTCGTCGGACAATTCTTTGTGTTTTTAGAACTTACTTATGCATTTTCCCATGCTAATACTAAAACATGAATTCCCAGCTAATACTTTCCTCATGATTCTTACTCGCTAGTTTAAATGTAAGAAGCTTTTCATACTGACAACTAAATGCTAGAAAAATGCCAGATGTTAAGTACTTCTGTTAATTTTGGAAGCACACTCAAAACTATCTCTACACTTGAAGACAGTTCTGTTTCCAACTTCCTTAGGAAACACTTGTGTAGGCCGAACTTACAGTCTATAGTCTATACTATACTTAATATTAACAATCATGTCCAGATAATAGACGATCCTTAGACAGATCGATCGAAATTAGGCTCTATGCAGACTGCATAAGACCCTACAAAACACGAATCCGAATACTATTACTTTATTAAGACCGAAAAACTTCTATGTATCTGTTACTTACTTATGAAACGTCTGGTTTACTCCACACTTTAAATGTGAATATATGCCTACATACAGAAATTAACTTCACCGGGGGAGTCTTTTTAATGTAAAATAAGCAAAAATAACTCCTTTTATTTTACTTTATAATCAGAGTCGTCTCAATACTGATTATTCTTAAATATTATATATATTAAATATTCAGCAATATTATAGTTATATGTATACACTGGATTTGTTCGTGAAGATAAAACTAATTTGCATATTAGAACCTAAATCTGAAGCAGAAAAGAAAAACTAAAATCATGTCGGTTCGAAATTCAACCGTATCAACGTAAGTAACAGTGAGCATAACCGCATACCTGGTGGGGGGTGGGCGTGGTGAGCGCGCGCGCGGTGCGGTGAGCGAGCGCGGCGGCGGCGGGCGGCGGTGGCGGTGGCGCCTCCATCTCCGTCACCAGCACGTACGGCAGCGGGTAGCGCATGCGCACACCGCCGCACAACACCTGCGCAACAGACACGATTATACAACTATTTGATACGCTTTAGGTGCAAACTACACGAGCGAGTCTCTCGCGGTGATATCTTCGCCCGTGTAGACGGCTCAGACATAGCTCATACAGTTACTATTGAAATAAATGGTACGGGCGAGAATATCGCCGCGATAGACTCCTTCGTGTAGTTGGTGCCTTAGTTACGAAATTATTGCTTAAACAAAAGATCTATAGGGAAATCAGGGCCGGACCAAGGGTGTCTAGCGCCCTGGGCGGAAAATCTGTAGCGCTTTTTTAAGGGCAGCGTTTTTCGCGCGTATAAATAAATAAATAAAACGTAGATCAAACATTTTTTACGGGTGACAAATAAATGTGTATTTTGGAAGCATACTCAGTTTATTTATACGAGTATATGTCACTACAATGAAAAATCAGATTTCCGCTAGCGACGCGACGCCCGCGGATCACCTGGCGCCCTGAGCGATCGCCCAGCTTGCCCAGCCCTTTATCCGGCCCTGAAAGAAATCACAAATGAGGTGGAAGTAATCGTACTTCCACCTCATAATAATATCGATTACGAAAGTGACGGGCATCACAGCAACTTGGAGGGTAACTGCCGAAATTAAGAAAAGTTGAAGGTCTGCATCAGGTAACTAGTTGAAGGCTAAAAAAAGGAGAAAGATTAATAGTTTAGTTTCTGCAAGATCGACGACGCACTCGCTTTCACTTGGTGTTGTAGGTAGTCATTTACCATCAAGATGGGTCATCCCGCCTGTCTATAATTTCTTCCACAAAAATTGTAAAATCATCAAATCGACCAGAACTACATGAATTTATAATGAATATTATTGGTAAATAACTATGATATTTCTTACTTTTACTACAACATCTTGTAATAGGTTCAAAAATTGTATTAGAAGTCCCCATTCGCGTGTGAGAAAACCGAATGCATATAACATTTATTACAAGCAATCAAACAAGCGCATACGACTATTCAATTGCACCTCGTCTCAAAAGTGGCATTAACACAAAAAAAAATCTGAAGGTCCAACGGTCAAATAGCTCGATAAATAGAACAATTACCTCAACAGCGCCACAGCCCTGTTCCAAAGGGTAGAGTTGCCGCCAGGAGTCCAGCAGCCGCGCGGTGGCCGGCTCACTGTCGCCCCACTCGTGTCCAGTCACCGTGCCCTCCAGACCGAACGGAGCAAGGATCACTGTAAAATGACAACCATAGACATTATACGGCTTGGCTTTATAAGAACCACCGGATAGTGGCGGGTTTAGAGGTGTACGAGGAGTGTGGGTGCACTGGGCGCGTTGAATTGAAGGCGCTGTACAGAGCAGACGGGCGCAGCCACAAGGAGGGGACCCAATCGAATATCGCACTAAGGGCGGCACTGCCACTCGGTTCTTGGATTACTTGATGAATACAGAAATTGAAGAAAACCGGTTGTAAGAAACAAAAGATTATCGAAAAGGGTCTTCTGTTATAGAAAGAAAGCGGCAGATGCGAGCAGATGGGCATATACAGTCAACCTGGTGGTAAGTTGACCGTCGCCCATGGACATCCGCGATACATGTCAACATCAGTACGTGCCTTTGGATATTTATGAATGGTTTTTATTTATTTATTTATTACTTCTTCAAGAGAAACAAACAGCATAAATACAACAACTATAGATAGAATAACATAAGTAAGACATAGGACAGCAAAATCCGTCATATTACATAATTTTGTAAGGGGAAAAAAAAATTAAAGAAAAAAAAACAATTTGGAGAAAGAATTGGAAAAATGGGGAGGGATATGATTGGATGGTCTCTGGCATATCTAGGAGTGCACTGCCGAAACAAGTACTTGTTGTATTGAGGGAATTTGATGCTGTGGGAAATGTAGTACATTTTACAGCAGTGTTGAGTGTCAGGGCAACTTGGCCAGTCAAGTGTGTCCAGCAGCTGTGAGATTGCAGCATGCACCCACACCCTTCCCCAAGGGTGGTCTGTCCCTGTTGTAATATGAAGAGAGCCAAAAACTATCCCCAAAAGTCTTCTTCAAAATAATCCCAAACTCATCTCAAGACATGAGAATTTCTGTCTTTTTGAGAATCAGTCCTTATGCAAAACAATATGCGTCGTCCTCGAAAAGCTTATATCCGTTAAATACTAAATGCTATTTGTACATATCTGCATATTTTATTATCCCCGAACAACATGGATTTGTAAGAAATTATAACTACCTTTTAATTTTAGTGTATATGTACTTAGTATATATTCTTAAATAAAGAATTTGAATATACTACCTTTCAGTGTATACTAATTTTCTATTTGAGAGTATGGACAATCGTGAGCAGGCAGATGCAGTATATACCAATTTCTTAACTCTTTTGACAAAGTGGATCATATGATTCTCTTGCTCAAATGTCACTGGTTCAACAGGTGTCGTCACCAACGGTTTCTCGTCGACTACTACATCTGTAACAACTGGCGTGGCCCAGGGCTCGATTTTGGGTCCATTATTATTTATCCTCTTTATTAATGATAAAGGCAATTGTTTTAATAATTGTCAATTTCTACTTTATGCCGATGGTCTTAAGATCTGATTGTCTTCAACAGAATTTAGATTGTCTATCAGCTTACTGTTTTGTATAAGCTTACAAGTATTAACTGCATTACTGGACACTGATGTTGAGTCTCAACCTGGCTGTGACCAGGTAATGCGTGACGATTAAAGTTTTCTCTTGTACTACTTACACTTTTATAGTACATTTATATTAAAGTTTTGTAATTATTATCTATGTATATAGTACATATGTTAAATATCTCTCCGTAAATACTTGTTTCGTGGATAACGGTGCTGGTTGTACAATTATATTATTTACCGTATTACGTATTATTATTACACTAGATTAGGAGAAGTTATATTGTACAATTATTTGTTATCTATACATATAATAAAATTGTAACAGGCCGATGTCTGTACATTATAGATATTGAAAAAAAAACTAATATGGGGGGGGGTCTTTATTAGAGCAACAGAAGCCAAAACAACAGTTTTCAGAAATTTTGTCCGTCTGTCTCTCTGTCTGTATGTTTGTACACGCATCACGCACAAACTACTGCATGGAATTGAATGCAGTTTTCACCGATGTATTGCTAGAGGTCTAACTTAAAATATAGGCTCCATTTTACCGGAGGAAAATATCTTATTCCGATTGTTTTAAATTTAATAAACCGAAGCGAAGTGAGGGCGGGTCGCTAGTCCTAAATAAAATAAAACAATTGATTAAAAATTCAAACAAAGTAGTAACGTCTCACCCTTGGCATCGGCATGATGTTCGGGGTGATTAAGCCGCGCCAGCCGCTTGGCGGTGAGCGTGCGAATGGGCGGGTGCTGCCGGACGTCCACGGACGCGCACACCGTGCTTTCGCCGTGTAGGAAGAATGCGAACGAGAACGACAGGTGCCATGGACTGGAAGAAAACACATACCCGTATTAGTAAATTGTACTACCGACTAAATAATTTATTATTAATAGAGGGCAGCATAGAGAGACTATAAGACAAAAGTCTCTCAAAGGATCCTCTATGGGCGCAGCAAGAGATAATACTCAAACGCACACATATAACATCAAAATCTTGAACAAGCCAACATTTTTAAAGACTATTCTTTAAAAACGTTGGTCCGATTGAGAACTTTATGTTTGTGCTATTGCACTAACGACGTTAACGGCTGGTCTAATCAGTCGTCAACATTTTTGGACTGTAGACGGCGTGACTGAATGAGTAAAGTAGAAGACCGTGTGTATTGGTTAATGTAGAGTGAGAACCATGGAGGGTTACGGGCTAATACTATAATATGGTATGGTAGATGATATTAAAAATATTATGCATATGAAAGTAGACAGGACAATTAAAAGTAATAATAACGTAATAAAGGTATGATACTATATGCAGTAAGCCCGAGTTTCGTCCCACAATTATTATTTTAGGCTAGCAACACTCATTCCAAATTGTAACATGAAAATTGTCGCGAGTTGCATTTGTTTATCTAAAATATTCGATACAAAGTATAGATTAAATGACAGGTAAGAAGATTTACCATTACCAAATATCCGAAACTAGTTGTATAACTTGAAAGTACGCTAAAGCGCCGCCTACACGAGCGAGTCTCTCGCCTGTGATATTCTCGTTAGAGCCTTTAAATTCAATAGTAACTATAATATATCAATTATCGGCCGAGTAGACCGCTCGGCGATAGCTCATATAGTTACTACCTATTTAATTTAATGGCTCGGGGGAGAATATCGCCGGCGAGAGACTCGCTCGTGTAGGCAGTGCCTAATTCATATTCCATATAATTCACAGTTTACTTTAAAAGCACTCAAATAAAGTTGAACAGGAAAAACTAAGATTGTTCGAAATATGTTTGAAGGGGAACGAAGGTACACTTTTGTCTTAATAAGTGCAACACAGAGACCTTCATGTTACTTTAGGAAGTGTTTTATTATAATGTAAAGCAGCTCAAGAAATACAACTGCTTTAAATTAAGCTTCCAGATTTTATAATTGTCTTAAAGATCATACTAAAAACTGCTAACTTTGTGACGGTTAGTGGATCTTCTTAGTGGATAAAACATATTCAAATCGATTCTAAACGGTTACCGTGACCAGCCTCCTTATGCACATTGTCTTGTGCGTGAGGGATGATGGTCATAAAACGGCACGCTAGCTAAGCGAGTAGATTCCAAGAGGTACTTCCTCGGCGCTTTGTTATCCCTTAGTCGCCTTTTACGACATCCACAAGAAGACACGGTGTTATTCTACAGTGACACGACACCACATTGATTGTTAATTTTATAATTGTTTGGATTTAGCAATTATTTTTAAATAGAATAGATGGCAGACGAGCGGACGGTCCACACGATGGTAAGTGGTAGTGGCAATATTGTATTCAGAACAATAATGTCAGAAAAATTGTCTATTTTGGCGAATCCATGTTGAATCGATAGATAAGTAGAACCAACAATACAGAAGGTTATCTACCTTCTGAACTTTGAAAGCTGACAGGGGGTCAACGGTTATCGGTAGGAGAAATACTGGCATTAAGTTACCTTTGTCCAACGTCTTCCTCGTCGCCATCGTACGGCTGGACGAACCACTTGCCGAGCCTCACGAAGTCCCGGGACAGCAGACATCTGGAATACAAACGAGACAACAAATTAATATGTTGTTAGGTTGTTGTGATGTTCTGGGGAAATAATGGAGATGTCGTTTCCTATTTTATGATTTATTGCAGTTTTAACAACATTAATGTTAAGTTTATCACATACTAGGGCACCAGTGTGTGGTGAACTTAACGATAAAGTAATATTCCGATTGCAAACATCGGTTACATTATCATAGGAAATTGAATTGTGTCAGCAGTTGCCGTTATGTGGCGATTATAGATTGTTTAAGTTAGATGAGTAATCGTTTCATAGAACACTTTCTTATGACTACGTGATAAATGATGTGAATTACTCAGATGTGAACTTGGAAATGCACTAATATAAGATTCTGTGTCGATTAAGAGTATTCTTTGGTATATACTTTACTAATCAGCGACAACCAACGTGTTCAGTATTAAATATCCTGTAGAATGAAGTCCGAATGTGAATTACATGAAGGGAATTTAAGGAATTATTAAGGTGGGGTTTTTAAAAAAAAAATTAAGAAAATTTATTTCTATTTTTTCTTTATTAATTCTTTTACATCACGTCCACTAAGAAATAAATTAAAAAAAAGACAGCGATGAATGATATCCATGGTTTTAGGCTTGTGGAAAAAAAAAGAGTATCCGAACACAAACACAACCTGTATAAAGTTCTTATGTTGGATATGTACGAAAATAAGTATTGGGTAATAAGTACGGGAATACAAACACTGACCCGCATTCGTAAAATTAGTCATATATATTTTTCTTCATTACAAAATATTGCCGTATTGACAAAACAATACCGCAATATTTTTAGCTCTCGTTGTCGTATTAAGAGCGAACATGCGACATAAATACGCGCATGATTATATCAAACCTCCGCGCATACGCGCGCAATAAAGACGCTATTAATTAGTCAATGGTTTATTTCGGGATGCGTACGCGCCGCTATCTTTGAAACGCGCACGCGTACAACAACACTAGCATAACATTTATCATCGATCGCAATCATCGATTTGAAAATAAAGGGTTTTCCAATAGGGACTTGACAACTTTGAATTCAATTTGTGAACGCACCCTTTCACTAATCATCGAACTGTCACTGTCAATTTATTCAGTAAACTTAACATTTTCATCATGGTAAAGTACACGAACGAACAACGTCTGCAAATTATAAAAATTTACTACAGAAATTCGGAGTCGGTGACCGCTACTTTAAGAGCGTTAACTCCGATTTTCGGTCGTAATTCTCGCCCTAGTAGACAGGCAGTAACAAGTTTAGTGCAAAAATTTAAGTCTACATATTCGTTGTGTGATGTTGCCGTGCCAGTGAGACAACGGGTTGGTCGAAGTGTCGAAAATATCGCTGCCGTTGAATCGTCCGTAGCAAATGATCCAAAGCAGTCAATTCCACGGCGTTCTCAAGAGTTGGACATCGCCCAGACCACTTTATGGCGCATTTTGCGTAAGGATCTTGGTTGACACCCATACAAGACCAAGCTGACTCAGGAATTGAAGCCGATGGACCATTTGAAGCGACGTACGTTCTCCGATTGGGCTCTGGAAAAGATGCGCCAAGATGATCAATTTCATCGCAAAATCATCTTCAGTGACGAAGCTCATTTTTGGCTCAATGGGTTCGTCAATAAGCAAAATATGCGTTATTGGTCGGGTGAAAATCCACATGTGCTTCATGAAACACCACTTCATCCACAAAAAATAACTGTTTGGTGCGGTTTGCATGCCGGCGGCGTCATAGGGCCATATTTTTTCGTCGTCGATAATGATCGTCACGTTACTGTGAATGGTAATCGTTATCGCGCCATGATTACCGATTATTTTTGGCCCGAATTGGAAGATATGGACTTGGACAACATGTGGTTTCAACAGGACGGTGCCACAAGCCACACAGCACACGTTACAATCGATTTATTGAAGAGTAAGTTTGATGAGCGTGTTATCTCAAGAAATGGACCAGTCGATTGGCCGCCTCGTTCGTGCGATTTAACGCCTCTAGACTTTTTTCTTTGGGGCTACGTCAAGTCATTGGTCTATGCCAACAAGCTGACGACGTTGGAAGAGCTCAGAGCCAACATTGAACGCGAAATAGCAGCCGTTTCGGCCGAAATGTGTGGCCGAGTCATCGAAAATTGGGTCCAACGAATCGACCGCTGCAAACGTGCCCGCGGTGGCCATATGAACGAAGTCGAGTTCCATTCATAAATGTTTTGATTGTACTTCAACCCGATAATAAAGTTTTTGAAATATCTCAAATGGTTTGAATTTATTTTGAAAAAAAGTTGTCAAGTCCTTATTGGAAAACCCTTTACATACTAAATATGTTATCTAGAGTGGACACATTAAAGTCTAATAGTGTTCTAAGTTCAGTAGCTCTCGAAATCTTTAATTCATATTACATTATTAATTAAGTAGTACCTAAGTTTCAAATTTGACTTTTCAATTACATAGATATGAAACTAAGTTTAACAAAGTAAGCGTTCATTGTTAATTGAACACAGCAAACTGAAAATAGTGTGCATGAAATTAATATTTTCATATTAAAGATTTGGCGTAATGTCGCCAAAGTGTTAACAGTGAACTATTAGTCTTTTTATATTCTAAATCGGATCTGAACGCGTATAATAAAAGTATTTGTTTACCTTTAAATAAAAGTATAAAAGTATCTGCATCGGAATGCGGGCGTTGCAACTGTGTTTATTAAAATATTCGCACTCAACACCAAAGATGGCATGACTAATTTTATGAACTAGTTCAACCGGATTGCTGCAGTAGCGACGTACCAACGGCTTACATTTTACGGCTCTGTTAGCAATGGTAGAAGAAATTTGGTTTAAGATTTGTTTGTTTGCGTACGACAGCAGTCAATATAGAGATTGGTACGCTTAGCATATCCTTCTAGCATACTATAGATTATTTTCCTTTTCTATTCGAATAATCTTACTCATATTAATTTATGTCATAATTATCTTTACGAGTGAATTAATTCGTTAATTATTGAAATTAACATTAAAATAAAAGACGTTATTTAATCGAATCTATAAATTCGGCGATGGTGAAAACCTCCGTTTACACACTGACAGGCTCGTACCAGATGTAGTAGCGGTAGGGCCCAATACATAAACCAACCTATTCGATATCAACAACTTCCCAATTCTGTTTAAAGATAAAATCTCTGTATCAACAGATATTACCTAATTTTTGAGGATAAAGTTTCAGATGCGAACAACACTCGGCTCCTAGATTGGAATATGTATATTATATGGGAATATTTATTGGGAAAACTTTTCAGTACCTAGAGTGGAAAAAGATGCTGATGACGCTGGGTTTCTAGGAGTTGTAAACAAGTCGACGTCACACTTAGTACGTTATGTGTTTTCCTTGTATTTGACGTATGTGACAGATAAATTAGTAACAATTTGAATGACAAGCTTCAGATGATGTTCGTTTTGTTTTTAAATGTTTACGATTATAAATCATTAATTCGACTTGTTATTTGAGTAATTAAGTGATGTCCATAAACCCTATTTCGAGAACACGCAGAGGAAGAACAAGGTAAGCGACAACTTTACATATGGATGTGTTTTTTAATAAACACTTGCGAGACATACCAATGAACCGCCAGAACCGACTAATTGATTAATTGTGAAAATATGTTTTTCTTTTTATTTAAAATCATTTAACTAGTAAATGACAACACTACCCCATAGAAGTGATTTTAAAATAAATTCATACGTTCTAATTGCTAACAGTTCTAACACGTAACTCGGGCAATAATAACGATTTAAAAACTTATTGGAAAATTTCTGTATGTTTCTGAAAGGTCTTGATGATACATCGTCGATAAAGCATTGACTATCTGTAATTTGTCGATTACGACGTTTTCCCTAAACAGACCCGATATTATCTAACGAGACATCTCATCACAATGCTATCCCTTTAGTTTCCACTACGTGAGAATCTTAATCTAGTAAACTACACAGTAAACCATTTAAAAACTTCTTTTTATTGTAATTTTTTTTTCATGTTTAGAAAGGTCTCGGTGGTCGTCACCGTCCTGCGCCGATAAGGCATTATGAGTGACTTGTGACATGTGTAATTTATCGCTTACGACCATTCTTCTTAAACAGATTAGACATCCCAACACTATCCCTTTAGTTCGACTACGTGAGAATCTTGTTGTACACGCTTAACAAGTACACAGTACGCGCAGCAGATCACCATTTCGCGGCGTTCCGGTCTTTGAACTCGCTCGTAGACCGCCCCGCGCTACCGACGCGACTTCCAGTTACGTAATCATCTCAACCGATACACAAAATACCGGGGACGCACTGGCAGATATTAAAATTAAATCAAACAAGCGTTCGAACAATTACAATATTGCGGTTGGCAAACCACTCATTTAAGAAGTTTTAACGTTTTTATTCGGTTTTCCTAATTGAAAACAACAAAATTTAATTTAATATTTTTTATCGATTACCATAAGATTTTAGGTCATTATGTAATAATAATAAAGTATAGTGTAATTTTAAATAATATGTATAATTTTGCTGTGCCCTAGAAAGTTGATGTTAGTCATCAGTTCAATGTACTACAACTAAATAAATAAAAGTAAATGGCATTACTACGATGTTATTGAATAAACTGACAAATAATGAGCTGTAAATTGGTTGGTAATCATTTGAACTCCAGGTTGGTCTCTACATAGATATATCGGGACAGTTCCGGAAAGAGTACATATAAACTAAAATTTATTCATCCGAAGGGGGTTTCATTCTATCAGAGCTTAGCTCTATCAGAATGGTGAGACTACGGGGCTCGGGAACGGTAAACCTAAAAGGCGCGTGATGGTTGGTAATATTTGTACATGATCAACTTTATTAATACGTAGAAAGAGACAACATTCGATTGATAGTCTCTAAAAATATAGGCTTTGGGAAGCTGTCAGGACAGCACGTACCTGGCTAGCACACACACATGCCAGGCTTGTTACATACAGCACACAAAGCCTATACAGCATCAGTCCTTCAGTACCTTCAAGTTTGTATTTGAAGGTTGTACCTTCAGTCCTTCGAGATACAGGGCTGAATAATAAACACCTGGACCTTTTTAATAATGAATTTATATCATTAAAAGTAACACTATTGAGACAGACTAATCGGAATGGATCCAACCCAAAATTATACTTTTTTCATAATAAAGAATTTTGTGATAAAAAACTAAAATAGAGAACTTTTTTTTTTCAATAAAAATATTTTATTCCTTAAATTAAGACCTTGGAAATCATATACATATTGTTTGTTTTGTTATCACAATTTTTCGTATTTATATTTGTTTTATATTTTGAAAAATGCTCAAGCATATTAAAATTGCATGTGGGTTCTAATTAAAGCCGGTCATTTGTTGCTGCACGACTTTTCTCTGAAATTAATATTTCCCGAAAAATGAAAACCTATTTCATTGCGTCTCTTTGTTGAATTCTTTGCAGGCATTATTTTTTATTTAAGCAACGCAAGCTGCATCGAACCGTTCCCCGTAGTATTACCAGATAGTTATAGTAAGATTCTCATTAGTTACAGTAAGACTACGCTGATCTTAATTTGTCCCCAGTAGTCGAGTATAAGATTATAAGTAGTCAATATTATAAGAATTTCACAACAGGACAAGATACATAATTTTTTTTCATTTGTTTTTTTTTACTTTCGTCTAGGTTTGCCATTTATCTTTGTCTATTCACGTTTTAGTTTATTTTTGGTAAGACTACCGGGAACAAATTAAGATCAGCGTAGTCTTACTATAACTAATGTGAAGTTTTTTCCCAATAGTCTTACTAGTAGAATTATCTGGTAAGACTACTGGGAACGGTTCGCTGCATATACTACATGTTAGTATAAATTACATACATGGAAAATTTATATAGTGAAAAGACGGAAAATGAATAAATACCCACCCGTATGTGTAACCGCGATATATAGGGATGTACGTTAAATAAAAATAAAATAGCTGCACCCTATTAGAACAGAATTTCTTTCGTGAAAACTAAAACGTTTGTTCTAGAATTTTCTAAAATTCGAACTATTTTTCACAATCAAAATAATGCACATATCGGTTTTGGTTAGGGTAACGAGGATATTCGGTGTGGTCTACACGTGTAGCGAGTAAACAGTGCGCGCTGATCTCCACGTCTCGGCGGCGCACCGGTTTTTGACCCGCTCGTAGAACGAGCGGCTTGCGATACGGAGCCGACAACTCTACGTTCCAGTGACGTAATTATTTCTCCACAATACAGGTTTGCAGGTATGGTGATATTTTTTATAGAAATATTGAATTAAATACATCTACAAAGTTAAGACCAATATAGGGTACAAGATTTTAGAGTAATTATTATAAGAAACCACTTTGTTTTCTATTTTTTATTGTTTGTCACACAAAGAAGATAGTGTATTTTTTGTCAAAAAAGTTAATTTTAAATAATTAATTTAAATAAACAATGTCATATTTAAAATTATTTTGTTTTTTATTCAATTTATTTATTCTTTTAACATTGTAAAACAAAAAGTAAAGAAAACAATGTTTGGGGTTTATTCGACCACACCAAGCAACTTATTTCAATTTTTGACTAGGCGCTTGAAGAGTCAAATGTAATTGACTGATATGATAAACTTATATAAATTTAATTAAAATTTTGAATGAACTATAATTTTTATTAGCAAGTATCCAAGTGTGGCTATAGTTACCCAAATGAAATATTAACCATCTACAAATATCCCTAAGTAATAATAAATCCTTACTTAAAATTCAATTACGATTAGGTATAGTATGAATTATGGAAAGGTTTAATATAAATATAGTAATAATACTCTACTACTCTAAAGTAATACTCTAGGCATGCAGGCGTCGACCTGCAATAATATTTCGAAATAATCCAATCCACGTTAAAATAGAGAAGTAAATCACATAAATGAAATGAAAGCGATTACTAAACGCTATTTATTACGCGCGTGTGTCGTAAAATCGCGGCAATCGCGTCCCGCCGAACGCATTGTCTTTGACGTGCCGCCGTCGGGGTCAACGACTCGTCTGGATTTCGTACATATTCGATTCTGTCGCTCAAACATGGGAGACAATGTACCGGCCATGAAGTATCCTTCCACTTTTGTATTGATAATTAATTGCCTAGTATCTTAGTTATTATATTTAATTTTATAAAATAAACTTCTTAAAACCCTAAAAGTACAAAATGTGTTCTCACTTCTCTACTTTAATAAAAAAATATTTTCTTAATTATTTTAATATTATTTCTTTAATAATTAACTCCTTTTCTTTTTATTTTAGTTAAGATTAAGGTTTAGTTTTACTCGTCACGGATATGTATCTGTATACATGTATCTATACATGTATCTGTATACATACGGATATGTATACATAGTAGGATATGTATCTATCGTCACGCTTTTGCCGTTTATTAATTACTCAGATTTTAATGTAATAAATTACAAAGCAGAAATATGTAAACTACTTTTGATTTATCATCAGTCATCACTTAGAAGCATTACAAATATTTTTAAATTGGTAAAAATACTATTTTTAGAACAAATTCAATATCCGGTTGTGAATTGTTTAGATTTTAAATATTAATTATGCGGCATCATGCAGAAAGAGCACGATCGCCCGCGGCACAAACGCAGATACTTGTAAAAAACGACATTTGAACGCCCGGTTCGCTGCAACGACCTTCGCGAAACAATGTTTGCGGGCGATGCGCCCGCGCACCCGCCAGGTGCAAATCTTAGCGGCGGAATTGCAACTACAACCAGTACGTACTCTGCATATGAAATTTATTTAAAATATACTTTACACTAAGCTGTGTGTTCTGCCGCGTTTAAATTCCGCGCAGCAGTATGCTACTGTAGAATAAGACAGAGCATTGTCTCCCGAAGTAGACGGCAATTCTTCAAAAACATATTTCATAGAAAAAATTTCAGGCAGAAATATTTAATAACCGCACGAACTTCCATTTTCTCCATTTTGCACACTAATATAATTCCCGCCAAATGTAAACAACGAAAGAAAATATTGGTTACAGTTTTTTTTTTAATTCTTTTGGCACTGGCTACTACTGATTTTGCGATTCGAATGAAATAGAATGCATTCCTATAATTTAATGTAAAGTATCCGATTCCAGAAAATTATTGATCAACCTAGTATTATAGTGTCAATGGTAGAGGCTATATTTACCAATAAATGCCACAATAGTGCAATCATTTGCAATGAAATACACCTGTCATAACAAATTGCGCGTACGACTTCTGTTACATGTCGTTCGTGTTGGAATGATTTACGATCGTCACTGTCGTCGTAATTTCTTGGTTAATTTTATATATTTTTAAATAAGCAAATTTAAATTATTACACGTTTAAAACAAATACTACACACGCTTGTAAATATATTAATCTAGTCTAATATTAGTCTTCATTTTTTTTTTCATTACTAATTACTTATACATGTCGTTTTGCTTCTGTTTTGTCTTTCTTTCCCATTAAGCTGAACAGAAAGTCTATCATCAGAAATGTCTTCTAACGAGAGTTATCATTTACCTTTCAATGAGGTTGTGCAAAGCCTTGAAGAGAAGCGAACGACACTCGTAGGAAAGTCCACTCTCCCACGATCCTTGGTCGCCTTCTGCAAAAGAAAGAAAAATGTGGTTCAAATCAACAGTTAACTTGCGACGCTGTGAAGGATACGTCACGCGGGACGTAAACATTTCCGTGACATTGGTCGTGATTTCTATCCTATACGTCAATATGATAATTGGCATTCGCAATTCGCACAACTGCGACATGGCGGCAAATTTTGCTGTCATCTATCGACATGAGCTGAGATGTTTTAAAACGAACTCGAATTATCTTTGTTGTCAAGGTCGCTACGACAATGAAAATGTTTACAATAGCGGAACGGCGATTGTGAGCTGATAAAATCCGAACTGCAGCGGATAGGGACGCTAGGAATAGCTGTTCTTGCAATTGGAAGATAAACTCGGCCTATCACCGGCATTGAATGCCTATGCAGAAACAAAACGGCGCGCGCGACGTTGCCGCTTCGTGCTTGCTATCTCTGTCCCTGTCTCACCAGAGGGCGGGGCGGAGGCGACCCGCGTGACGTCACGCGCCGACCGCTCGGAGACCGCCGCGCACGTGCTTGTGTTTGTCGCGCGCACGATATACATGCTAACGTTGCGTTCACTAACATTTATAATAATAATATAATAAATTAATAATTGACGTTGATTTTCTTCACAAGCTTTTAATGGGAAGATTAGCAGTCTTAATTATATTTAAAAATTGAATTGTGATATCACGCAATTAGAGATTGCGAGTAAAACCTAGATAAAAATGGCGTAATAATTTCTGTCATCTCTTATCTTATCGTGTGCCAATACTCTACCATTATGATTAGCAACTGTTAGACATAAAGCGAAAAAACTGGCACTTGCAGCGGTCGTGCTGGAGCGGTTCCAAGCGAACAGCCTTGACACTCGGACTCCAGGTGTACGCGTGCCATCTCCCGCCAACAGTGAACTAGTTTTCCCAATATCTAGTACAAGCTAACATCCGACGATCATTTCATTTATTTCTACAACACATTGTGACTTATCGCACCTCGTGCTACTTATCGCATATAACAATACTGTTTTCTTTGAATTAGTATCTATCTATTATGACGAAATGTGTATAATACAAAACGCGCTGAGAACACGTATTAACGTATACAGTAGTCGTCATAAGAAATTTCTCTGTAATTAATTATTAAAATAGGACAAAGTGAAGCATCAACTAAATCCAGTTTAAAATGATTATATTTAACAATTATTACAAAATCAAACCAATGCGTCAATTTATTCGTCAGCCTATTTACGACAAATCAATACGCTGACCAAATGGCCAAGTCCATTGCAAACAAATCATTAGTCAAGGGCGTCAAGCAAAGCGGCCGCAGCGCAACCATAACAAATTAATCAGACACCTTTGCCTGTATTGGGATCAGCGGAAGGTGGGGCGAGGCCTCGGTGGGTATAACGCAATCGCTGTGTCAAAAGTGTTCCGCTTGTTCACTTATTGAAAGTTTATTAATGATATGATTATAAATAACACCAAATGAATTTCGGTGTCCTAGTTAACAAGAGATTTATATTATGTTAAACTGGTACCCGAAATGTATTGTAATCGCAAATCTAATTCGATTTCGTTGAGAAATATGTTCGGTATTAGGGAATATAGTCCAGAGCATATCTGAAGAAGGTTGTAAATATTAGGTAGTCGGATAAGTTCGCGGCCTTTTTATAGCGAAAATAATAGGACTTCTTTTGTATTACTTAAATATTTATTGAACGGAATATTGTCCATTTAATTCGACTATTTTTTGCCATTTTTCTGGCAGAGCCATTATCACATCGCTATTATTTTGTTTGGATTTCTGAGAGAAATACTGATTTATATAGTTTATAACAGGTTCACCTTGAATGTAATTTCACTCCATTTGGAGAATTTTCTAAAGATAACGTTTACCTTATTAGGACATCATAGGAACTTAGGAACTTAATAAGAACATCATTTACATCAAAATTACCAGAACTGAATCGACTGAACCATTTTTTGCAGTAGTTTTAGATAAAGCGTCTTCTCCGTAAACACTACAAATCTCTTTTCGAGCACTAGAAGCATTCATACCCTAGTCGGAAAAAAATTGTAAAACATATTTAATTTTCTCCTAATTTAAGTTCCATTTTAAAATTGTTAAAAAATATTTAGAAAGAAAATGAACTTGTAATTTCAATTTGCCGGCATTACAAAAAAGTCAACTATCAAACGGTATGTCACTTTCTCACCAGTGATCAGTTACCAGAAATATAGCACGCTAAAGTCATACGTTTAAAAAAGGCCGCGAACTACCTATTTCCGACTACCTATCTATTACAGGAAGGGGCTTATTATCAGGATAGACGCGACGTCAACAAACTATGAAGTATCTAATGGTCTATTACTTGAAGACGTAACTTAGAAACGCAATATAATAATATGAGTAGAGTACCGATAACTTGTGTACGCTTGTACCGTATGCATACTGCAATAATTGCGTCGATCGGTTCAGCACCATCGGCGTTTCATCTCCCAAGGCCGTTAACGCAAGAAACGGTTCGATTACTGTACTCGAATACCGATACACTAGAACATCGGAGCGAGTCACGACTCGGCCGTAACAGCGGTGCCATCGCGATTCTACTTCCAATAACTAAACAAGGATTTCGGCATCGATCGATAGCAGTTGAACGGCGAGTATTTGAGACTCCAGTTATGAAGTGGTAACGGATTTCAGAGTATAGAGAACCGTTTAGGGCATCGCTGTGCGTGTCAAATTGTCTGCCGGATCGAGATGCGACTTTGCGGCTTTGCGACGGGGCGGCGAGGAGAAAACATTTCGATATCGCTCCAATTCGCAACGCTCCATCACGAGGTCATATACAGCATTTGTACCCGTTTAGGTGCTGCGTTACGTCCTGTTACCGGAATGTCCAATCGGCCCGTTACGTCCTATTCCCCGAATGGCCTAATTTCAGGTGTCAGTGTCATTTTCCCTGAATGTCCTTTAGCCCTCGTTCTTTTCTCCGAATGTAGTTTCCCCAAATATCCTATTTTGGGCAACTGAACAGGAAAAGGAAGAATCAAGTCCAATTGCAATATAATTGATTAGGTTTTTTTACCCTTACAATAAAACATAATATTCAGCCATGCCTCTTCAAAAGACAGTACAAATAAATTTCCATCTTATGTTAAACCATATTGTACTTTAAACTAACGATTTTTTTTCAAGATTGAGAACATAACACACCGATAGCGAAAGAGGTCTGAGACATGTAAGGGATAGGACATTCGGAGGATAGGACGTTAAGGACCATACCTAAACGGTTGTACCATTTACTGAGAGAGGTTGATTACAGTTTAGTTTTAAAATAAATTTAGGATGTAAAGAATTTTCTCGCATAATAATTTCGCACCTGCTCCATAGTATGATTGCATTCTTCATCAAGCTATTAGAAGGATAGCATAAGGTTCAAGGTCGCATATTTTGCCGCGGCGTGGCGGCGGTGGTTGGCACGACCTTGTGCCGGGATCGATAGCTAGCAGACGCTGCGCGCCGCCGCGCCGCTACCCGCCTCCAATATAAACGCAGCCAATCGCCACACGGTTATCACTATTGTTACTGGTTTGTTTGTTTAGAACTACGTTAATGGTGATGAACCTCAGTGATAGCATGGGTGTGTGATAGATAAATTACTCCCAAAGCCTAAGTGAAATCTGAAAAATTCACTTTACGAAAATATTTCAAATCTACCGGTAAGAAACCAATGTTGTGTTCGTTAGTGAAATAAAAGTCAGACGGCAAAAATAAAGCTGAAGCGCTAAGAATATTAATTGCCTAGGCACTTTAGCGGACTATAAATATGGTATTTTACGAGTGACTAGTAGTGGAGCAGCGAGATTTATCGATGGCGGTGACAGCGCAACAACATTATAGCGTGTGACACGTGGGCTGCACGTCGGCGAAGTTGCTTCTCGCTCGCACCTATCCTCACCTCTAACAATCTCTTCCAGCGAACGACAACTATACATACTATAATTTTATCTGTCTCTAAAACTTTGGACGTATTTAGCTGCGGTGCTTCAGTTATTGACCTCAATTCACACCTTTAACATATTTTTATATATTTCCAAAATACATTGGCGTTTTATTGAAAAGTATTACAGAACTATATCATAAAAAAGAAAACAATCGTGGCCTATTAGTTACGCCGTAAACACGTAGGTACTGCATAAAACCTTGGTTAGTAAGTGTAAAGTTAGACATCCTCAGACAAGAAACGGGTCGTAAAACGCGTGCGCAGTGCATGTAAAACAGATAATCATTTGCATGCGGCTTCATTTTGCCTGCTAGAAAAAATACCTGATTAAGTGACTATTTAGAAATTGAAAATTATTTTGATCTATGTTGTTGTTATGAGAACGCTGTTCGTATAATATGGATCTATTTAGACACCTTTCATGAAAATAAATGTAGTAAATAAAAAAGTAGGACCATAACGAGATCTGATAAGGATAAGCGTAAGCATATTTTTAATTTTTGTACGTTATGGTTTGATCATATCTGTATTGCCCAATATTTCAACTATAACTCATATTACATTTAATTTAATTAATTACTGGTGATTCAGATTCTTTTATCAAAACGTTTAATAATTAATGTCAATGAAAACGGCAATATGACGGTAACTGAAGTTTTGCAGCATTGCGTTCGAGGGTAGATCGAAAAATTAGTAAACAGCGCGTGACGTGACCAGCGGGCGGGCGGTGCGGGACGGCAACGTCGCGGAAAATCTGGGTGCGCTTTGTTTACAACCCGGCCGGCGAGGTTAACCGCTGCGGAACTTGTTACGCTCGCCAACTTACCGCCCGACACCGGCCAATATAGTAGACAATACAATATACAACACAGTGGAAACAAGCGGCTTTCATATGTGAACGTGTTGTAAGTAGTTATGTACAGAACCGGTTAGGGAGCTCAGTTGAAGGACTACTTGTCCCATGTAATGTGATCAAACATAAAACAATGGTCGCTGGGAAGTAAAGAACTAAAAAGGTGGCATTCAGTTGCATAGTTGTAAAGGCGGATACGGCGTTTAACCGGGACTGGCGCCGCCTGATAATGTAATTCAAGATCGTATCGAGCGCGTGGAAATCCGTCAATTCGCGCGCCCTCTGCGGTGGCGGGCCGGCCTCGTCCCTCCAGTTCGGTGGTTGTGTTGCCTTCTCTGTTGCACACGCCCACGTGCACGTGACGTCACGCTCGCGTCGCCCCGCCGACGTCACAGACCGCCCGTGAGCCGGGCCACCCAATACCAGCAAAATGAGAGCCCTACCCCGAGGACGAAGGGCTACAATCGGACGTTTAACGCAATCGGTTATCTTATCACGTACCTAATGATACTAATTGGAAAATGGGAATAGGGACACGTGAAAATTGGAATGATGCTGAGGATACATTATGAATGAATTATACCGTATAAAAGATCAAAATTGAATTAATCATTTGGGATTGCAAATATTCTATGCGCATTCATGTTATCTCTAAGGATTTAATTTAAATGGTACTCCGTCTTATATTAGTTCCATAATATATAATCATTTATACATCATTGTATCATATCAACATAGACCGTTCGATTACGGTTATTATTAACTAGCGACCCGCCCTCGCTTCACTTCGGTTCATAAGATTTTTTTTATATATAATTTTACATAATATATATCCTATGTTACTCAGGGATAATGTAGCATTCTAATGGTGAAAGAATCTTTGAAATCGGTTCAGTGGTTTTTGAGTTTATTCGTTACAAACATACAAAAATACAAATCTTTCCTCTTTATAATATTAGTAAGTATGATTTAACACAGACTGACGGAGAGTATAATTTGCAAGAAAATATTTAGAACGCAGGTGGCATATTTTAAAAACTCCGAATATAACCAATCTAACCTGGACAGTATAATGAGTTCATCAGTCAAGAGGGGTGGGTGCCTCAACATCTGCGGGTTCGAGTCACGCAGCTGCCTACGACCCTCGCTCTTACTTGTTTTAGATATATATGTGTATACAAGTCATTCTGTATGGTGATGTTAAATTGAAGGGAATTAATTTAAATCGATATAAAACAAGTGTTACCACTTCACTGTTTTAGGTATGTCAACGTGGTTTTACTGGTTTCAAATAGCTTTCAAAATTAAGAAAACAACCTTTATTACTCCTGGAGATAAAGGGTAAAAATATTTTATTATAGAAGCTCTTGTTGTCATGCTTTTTCGTATTTTCAGTTATTAATGCAGCAATCAAAAACATATTCTCAAATTAATTCAAAGATGACGTCACTGTTTAATAAACCAATCTTCTTATGTATATCTTTAAATTGTTAATTTTCACTAACTTCGTTGACTCAAATGAACACTTTTGCAGAAATGAAAACTATGCGAATACAATTTAATTTCTATTTAGATTGAGGTTTCGACATAGAACGAGGAATCAAAACAGCAATGTTGCAATAGTGCATTCGCAATACGAGCTTCGGGCATGACTTAACCGAAACGAATCGGGCGAAACGTAACCAACAGAGTAAACTTAAATCAAAACATCGATTCATAGGCTCTTTTACGAGCGAAGAGTGTTTGTCGTAAATACAAATAAAAATACAATGCTGTTAAACATTACAAAGTGCTTTAATATTGTTTGGCAATGTCGACATCACGTTTATATGCAACAAGGACAGGAATACAATCGCTCCAATTGTATTATACTTCGTTCGTTCCAGTTTTGGATTTATTTATAATAGTTTCGTTTAATTTAATAATATATGCGTACATTCCTTCAGTTCATTTTGTTTTATTAGGAGTGAAAATAGACAATGCAGCCAATAGCGGCATCGATCGATGTTCGGCTAGCGGGGTGGTGCGCCCGCGCATCAATAAATAGCCCGATGCGGTGCGCACCCGTCGATACACGTCACTAGTATTTTATTAATAAAACACTGAACGCGCGGTCTCCGCCCGTTCAACAACCCCGCGAGAGGCTCTTTTATGTGCTCCTACATAGTTACATCACTAGGTAGAACTACCGCTACGTTACGCGAAAATTTGCATAGACAACACGTAGACATAGTAAAATTCATATGACATCATCGTAAGCATGTCAGCCACGAAATCCTTTCTTTTTCGTCACTATCATTTACGTATTCGTCTCATCGCCTATCACCCATTGATAAAATAACACTTAAAACAATCAGATAGGAAAATGAAGAATGATAGATTAAAACTTATAATAACGACCACCATCAGAAAACCAACAAGAGACCAAAAAACAATTCATTATTTCTTTCAAAATTTGGACAAAATTTTAATACTTACAGTTCTTAAGAACTAGTAGCTATAGTAGCAGAGGAACCGTTATGAACTATGACATGTGACATCTAACGTCGAAGGCGCAACTGCTTTCCCACGGCCTCCGTCGGCCTAAACTACCAGTGCTACCAGCCTTGTGTTACTGACAGCATCGTAACTGGTTTATTTAGAAACAAATTAGGCGATCTCATAAAATATTCTTAGAAAAGCATGTTTACATTTGGCAAACAAATGACTTTGTGAAGACTGAAAACAATCAGTCATTGTTAAATCGAGGAAACAGAATCATTAATTTTCAACAGTTTTCAGTTGCATCTCAAGCAGTATATATGCGGACAGTGTATACATTCCCGGACATCATGTATCGAGCCACCCTGCATTTTCAATTTTGATGGCCTGAAGCTGAAGCTTCAAGCTGAAAAATGTTTGATCCATCATAAAGTTTTTATCAGTTTTGAGGCCGGCATACTAACAAGACCGCACCGAAATACCAATTGGACCCATTTGACTCCATCCAACGACGTGCTGTTCGTATTGTCGACGATCCCACTCTCACGGGCGGTTTAGAATCCCTCAGCAGTCGGAGAGACGTTGCGTCTCTCTGTGTTCTACCGCCTGTACAATGAGGAATGCTCTGAAGAATTGGTTAATATAATTCCCACCTCGGGTTTCTACAACCGCACCTCCCGTCACAGAAGTGCGGTCCATCCGCATTTCCTCGATACGGAGGTGTCGCGCTCTGTTCTGTCCAAAAAATACTTTATACTGCGAACCCGTAGGCTTATGGAACGAACTGCCTCAAGAGGTCTTTCCATTAAGCTACGATATGGGGTTCTTCAAGAGCTGTGAATAGGATTTTGCAAGGTCGGTGGCGCGCCCGCATACCCCCTGGTGTTGCAGGTGTCCTTGGGCGGCGGTAACACTTACCATCACCATTGGGTGGTGAGCTCGAACATGCCTCTTTAGCTCATTCTATAAATGATCTATGGGATTCATGCCAGCTTCTTGCTGGCCATTCCAGGACTGTGATATCGATGTTATGAAGGTATTCCCTGATGATTTCTGTAGTGTGCGCTCTTGAATTATCATGCTTAAAAATTAAATCTTGGGCAACAAATACAACATACGGTATCACATGCATATGACTCTAGGCATTGCCGAATGTAACGGTCGCCATTTAGTGGTGGAAGCCGTGGTCCCGTCGTAACCTGAAGTCCAGTTGTGCCTTCCACGTGATTTCCTCCCCAGACTGTCTATGACTCCCCGCCATAACTCACTTTCTCTTCAATACAGCACTGCACAAAACGCTTTCGCCGTCCTCGGTACCCCTTCCATCATTACCATATAGCATAACCTTGAATTTAACAGTGAAGAGTATCTGGCTCCATTGGCGTCGAGTCCAATGCGAATGTTTACGCGCAAACTGAAGGCGCGCCCTTCGGTGAGCTCATGTCAGTTAGAGCCCATTGGCTGGCTTATGTGGTTTATATCATCCATCAACAGTTCTTCTAACAGTCCGAGCGCTAACAGCCACTCCATGAAAGTCTCGAAGCTGTTCTTGGATCTGTACTGTCAGGTGACGATTTCGTAAGCTGCTCGTGAATATAAACTGATCTTGCCTTTTCGTCGTCACTCGGAATCGTGATCCTCCTAGACGGCGAACGAAGCTAGGTCTCTAGGTATCGATGGTACTCTTTGTACGCAGAACGGCTGAAATGAACTTGTGCACTCATGTTTCGCTGACTAAGCCCAGACTAAAAAAGTGCCACAGCTTGCGCGGCTACTTCAGGCGCAGTATCCATAATTGTAAGGTCAAAATCGGTTCAAATCTCAGGAAAAACAATTTATCGAAACTTTTATTGAAAAACAACACCATTGAATAAAAAAAACTGCTCCAATTCAAATTTTCTGCTTCCTCATTTTTTTTCAAAACAATGAACTGACTCGACTCTGCTTATACATTTTCTTTGACATAACATTATATTTATGTTTTAGGCTTTCTATATACACAAAAATGCAGTTCAGGTGTCCGGGAGTGTAGGAACATACGTGGACCAATTTTAACCTTAATATATCAACAGACATAACAAGGCCATCGAAAGATCGCGGTGCGTTTGTTAGAAAGCGGTCGGCGAACGGTTTTTGTGCGTTTCACTTGCGTCGCACACTATTCCCACAATACAGAGCGACGGCTGCGCGTGCGCATTCAACCTACGCGGTCCTAACTACTAATTAATAAACCTAACGGGCCTTCTCCACACTCTCTTGATTCCTTTGACCGAGCGGAACACCGAGGTGAAACATGATTGTCAAACAACGGTTTCAAATAGATTTAATGAAACTTTCGCAATCGCTTATTTGCATCCTCCGAAAGAGTCGATTGCAATAACTTTGGAAGTATATATAGGATTAAAGGACTGGTATGTACAGTTTTAACGAGGAAATAGTTTCTAGGAATTATTGCCCATACGTACGTACTAAGGTTCGTTGTGCTGTGTGCGTCGTTCGTTGTAATTGTATTTTTGTAGAAACATATTCTATTCATCTACTTTTTATTAATTTCTAGTAGGCGCTCATGTCAGACATTAAATAATATTAAAATAATATGTTGTGAACAAAAAAGGCAAATGGAGAAGTTAATTTTGAATGCCCTAATACGTGTTATCTTAAACTGGGGCTATGAACGGAAGAAGTCAACGTTATCTGTACGCATCACAAACAGATCGCCGCGATGACATCATATTTGGGTTAGATAACATTGCTGGTAGACAATAGTTTCGTGGAAAAGCGTTTAATTTTAAACAAATAACTTAAATACCTATTTTAAAATAGTTTAAAACACAACTGGATAAAATAATTCTTAAATATTGAACGTTGTCTTTACCATCGCTCCTGAACCTGGAAGTCAATATATTCTTATTGAAGTACGTAAGTCGAAAACATTCCAATAGATCTATACATATAAAGAGAGATGTCCTGACTGATTGATTTATCAAAGCCGAGCCGAAACCGCTAAAGTTAGACACATAAAATAAAGAAATACACTTATAGACTCCCAAAGGGTTGAAACGGGATGTCCATTGTCCAAGCTTGTATGAAGAAAAAAATTGAGTTGAAATTTGACTTGATCTATTAACTTGAAACTTGGTATAAATATTGTAAAAAATACAAATAATTAGACATGTTTTGCCGTTTTATCAAAATTATTTCAGGGAGCTAAAATACAGGGTGTCAAAGTTTGTATGGAATCACAATTAAACGCGAGCGAAGCGGCGGGCAATAGCTAGTAGCAAATAAAAACAATACTAACAAAGTGAATGGCAACAATTCCTTTGTTCGAGTGACAAACTCTCACCGAAAATAGGCCTAGATTAATTTCATTTATTATATAAAAGAGACATTTATCCGCATCCATTGCGTGTCAATGGCAAAACAACATTTTTAAAATAGCGGATTACCACAAGGTTGACAAGTCGATAAATTATTGGAACTCTTGACCATCATCGGCATCAATTACATTAAAATTTGGCAGCGACTTTGTGTTCAAATGGTCCACGCATGGTCGAGTCATATACTATGCGTCCCATTTTGCTATAAGGGTTTAACGTCCCAAGCCCTTAGTAGGGGGCGTAACGTAGAAGAGGGGAGGTCAACGACTGCGTCGCGACCGCTCGACCCGAGATGAAATAGCTCATCTGCCGCAACATTCGACACGGCCCGCCCTTGCGCCATGCGCTATGGAATCTATGGAGATCATGAATTAATTATCCAGGACAAATCCTGAATGCGGTTGAAGATGAAACCCCAAATATTTGAAGGAATGCGGATAAGAAGTTTACCAAAGATCAATTAACCTAGATGTCAGACTTTCATTTGCATACATAAAATTGCAATTTTTAGCCAAGTCTACAACTTTAATTGGTAACACACCACCGCAGTTTTCAACTTGGTTCACATACAGAATTTAACTGACTAGGAAAAGTAATGTGTAATAAAACAGTAGAGTTCAGTGACAGAGGGAGTCAACGAGCTTATTGTAAGGAATTTGGGTGACAAGTTAACGAGGCGATGCACACGCGTGTGAAACTCGTTTATTCGTATAAACTTTCAACTAGTAGCTAGTCTTTTTAAATACTTCTAACGGGTGCTAATCAATGTTAAAATTAGAATCTCAGTATTATTTTCGTATGAGATACTTGTAATATTACAAGAGTCAAAAAATTACCCAAGTGACAACGTTACGGACTCATCAAACGAGCCCCCTGTCCTTGAACAACCGTCTACGTATCACCGACATACAACGGAGGTCTACAACGTTGCAGTGTTGTCCCCGTGTAATCCAGGCTTTAAGGATCAGGTGTCGCACTGACCGTGGACAAACCCTACCGGACTGGTTTTCACACTCGTCCAACCGGACACCGCCACAAGAAAGTATTCGTACTTGGATGAGTAACAAAATGCAAAATCAATTGCAGCGGAACGAGTCGGAATAAAAGCAAGATTGTAACAATTATAATTAAATTAAACGTTGTTGCATGAATAAAAGGAAGCAAGTTGGCTCGTTACGGACAACGAAGTCCTCCGAGATAGAAGCGAAAATAAATGATTTAATTGCGTCCACAATTAGCCTACAAAACAACCTGTTGCGTTCACATTAGGTATTGGAACGTTGGGGAAAAAGACCTAAGCTAATTTATTACGAATAGTTATAAGAGGTTATTTATGTTTCCATCATAGACTCTTTTCACAGATGGTATTCTAAGCTGCTGTTCTCGGTATTTATCAAAGACTTTTACCGTCTTTTTATAACTTTTAACAGCATTTTCTACATTGTCTGTCGTACTCACAATAAATCATCTTACAATCTACCATTATTTTACGTTTAGTTCTCCTGGGTATTTTAAAAATCTTTAATTTTCTTCTGTTTTTTGTTATATTGGTTATAAATTGGTCTCTGTAAAACGACGCTAAACTTCAACTTCAGCGGGTTTATATATTATATCTTTTCACGTCTTCTATCTGCCCTCATTTAACCTAGGTATTTTTTAGTAATACTTACGTAAGATTAATTTTGTAATTCGAAATTATCCTCAAAACAACGTCTCCAAATCACTTGAGCCATCCCCAATCCAAGCCCCATCTCCCATCTAATGCCGGCACTTAATTCCTAATATCCCTATCCTGGCATTACCCGGGCGCGTGCCGAAGTCGCGTTGTAAGTCGTGTCGCTGGATCGCGCGCATTAATCGCCTAATTAGCCGGCTCTAGTTACTACGGCCTGTCTAGACGTATTCCGGCTTTGTTACAAGCTTGAGGATTAAAATGAGAAGTTAGATATTTGTAGTAAGATTAATAGGTCTTCTGAAAGTTCACCACTGTTATCGGGGTAAATCTTGTAAAATTATCAATGAAGGAGTGACACTTGACATTGGATAATAAATTGACTTTAACACAATGTTACTCACATGTAACTTTAAAAGAAGCATGGAATCAAGGTTGCAATTCATGACAAAATTAAAAATATTCAAAAGAAATACTAAAACTGTTACAGGAACCGTCAACGAAAGATGATATTCCACCAAAAAGTTTCAAACTAAAACTATTAGAACAAACTACAATGAACTTGAAAATCTTATTTGGCGTCCGTCCAAAGAAGATGTGGCTGAAAGAACTCTCATGGCATGTTTGATCGGTATTTAATAACCGACTCAATGTTCGTCGTATTAAGATGTTAAGGTTTGTGATCTTTAAAAGTGTGTGATGTTGATATTGGGAGTGTAATGATCTTTTTAATCAAGTTAGCAATCAGCAAGTAGTGTCGATGTAAAATTGTGGCGGACAGTGAACAAGGCCTTCAGTGAGTACGCGTATCCGTCTTCCTCACACATGTTATCAACGATAAGAGACGGCACCGGAACGAGGGTCGTGCCGTGCGGTGGTTAGGGTCCGGGGCGGTAGGCTCGCGTAATTGGTGGGTCGTGGTTGCGGGTCAAATTTCGCTCTGGTAACCCACTCGACCGCCACGCGTGTTTATATTATTGACATTCCTTTGGTATTATTGAGGATCACTTATTAGTTGAGTGTTTATTTTGTCATGATTTCACAGGTTACACAAATAATCTACTTTATACAAATTTAACTACTATTTTTATAGACCTAGATACATTTCTTTGATTAATCGTAATTAAACTCGCAATAAGTCTTGTTTTATAAATAATTGATGATTTCTTTACAATTTTTACTCGATTACCGGTTAATATATATTCATTAATTTTGTTTTTCGAACTGAGCACATGTCCAAATATTTACATATACAAAATAAAAGGTTTAAGACCCTGAGCTTCTCGAAAGTGCCTGTGTAAATATGGATGTAAAGTAAAAAACCAAGGAAATTCTATGTAGGGGGGGGGGGGGGGGTTTGATCGTCGTGTACGTCCGCCGGCGGGGTGTATCGATCAGCGCGTGGCGCGAACGGGCGGGCCCGCTCGCCGCCCGGTGCCACTTATCGCCGCGTCTTCACACCTAATTTATCGCGTCCGCAATCGCCGATGTTTGTATACGATTGTGATGCTCACTCGTTGCCGCTTCCGTAATTGTTGCGGTTTTGATTTTGTTTACTTTAGTTTTTATCAGGAGAGTAACAGTGGCATCAATTGTACAAGTTTCGTGGCGTAGTGGCTATGAGAAGTAGAAAGACTACTAGATTTGGTCAACATTAAAATGTACTCTATTGTTTCACTAATTTACAAAATCTTTCATAGTGACAGTTTTTTTTAAATCTAGCGTGAGTTCAACATCAGAACAACTAAGAGGCTTGCTTTTTGTTTACATTCGTTTTTAACTCTAACTTACGTCAATATGTCAATTTTAGGATTAAGTAATGATTTATTAATTATAAATAGGCAAACGTATGAGAATCCAAAACCCAGGAATGCATTATTTATTTATTAAACGGAGAATAGAGAATAGTAGAGTCGTAAATTTAACCAGAATACTGGCATGTGGCAAAGTATGAGTGATACGTAGCCTAGTTAATGTAAACGAAGTGTGTTTAGACGAGCGCGGCATATTTGTTTTTCTGTTTGGTCTGAAGGTCGTTGAACACGTGGTCGTTGCGTAAATGAGAGTAGAGCGCGCGCGGGGGTTGTTCGCCTGCATCGCCCGCCCAATTGATTCGGCTCTCGGCCAGCGGGCGCGGATCGATAGCGCGCCGCGCCCGCGTTTGCACCCGCACTCGCGTCCGCCTTCGCCCGCACTTTGCGAGCGCCCGCAACCCCACCCGGTCACAGCCGCGGCTCTTGTCACCGTATTGTCGTCTACCTTTTAACCCTCGTAATATAAGTAGGCAAATAGTCGTCATTTGAATAGCGATTGTCTTCTTGAAATTTTTGTAAGACTTGCCGACAGATACATTTGAATTCTTAACATTAGGAACCAACAAAGAGGTGGCGGTATAGTTACTTTATTAATAAATAACTAACGCGGTGGCCACCCACACGGGCTCGCGACGGGGTGGCACCTTGACACCCCCTTGAAATCGCCCTACGCTCTCCACCTCTATACCCTCTACATTGGCACCAGGTGTTAAGATATACTTGTAAATTGGAGGATAAAGATGTAATCAAGGTGACGTGAATTGCTTCAAGTTAAACGTTTATTTTATGAAGGAAATTAATTAAAGGTAATTAAATCAAAGCGTGCATTTTACGCCTCTTTTACAAGTGGGACTCATCGATCGTTAAACGTTTAATTGGCTGTCCTGTAGTGTAGAGTATTATTATAACGCTTTGAGTTTGATGTGTTTAATTAAAAACCAGCGCGACGAAATTGACTAGATTGTTATTCATTATTGAGGCAATAAAACTCATTTAACACCTAGTGTCAAACTTACTAAAGCTCCACGGTAGAGTATACGATGCGGCCTTTATTATTTTCATTGGCGCGTGATAGAGCTCAGTTCCAGTAGTTCCACCTACCGCGACTACGAAGCGCGCCCACGCGGGGTCGCTAACGTGACATTTACATTCGCCCCCATCCAGACACCCCCGAACCGCCCCCGCTATCCACGTGCCACCGAACAATACGCCGAGCGGTGCGCAATGTTCCGAGTAAACAATGAAAAAAACATGTATGTATATCGGCGTCTAGGAAATACGTCGGTCGGGAGAACGAAGAGCGAGATATCGACAACTGAGGTGGTGAAGTATTATCTTGCTTTTATTAATGTTGATGCTTAAAAAATCGGTGCGACAACGTTAAAATATGCCATAAATAAATAACGTCACACTTACCACACACATAATAATGCACTCACTACTAAGACATGAAGTAAATAAAGAAAATTGAATTGCACGCGAAATATAATTAAATAATTGACGCGCGCAAATTTTTCTTCATAAGATTTAACGCAACTTTTGATAACAGCCTCATTTTTCGGTGAAGCCACCCGGTGAAATGGTAGTCCTCACGGTGAATGTGTACAAATGGTTGAAAAATTAAAGTCAGACTGAATCCAGGTCAGTTAGTCATAAGATTTCAATCACCCTAAACCTCGCGCGCTAGACTATAGCTTTATGCATTTACTTGCATAATCAAGCTCTTTGCAGCGAAGTATGGATTTACCTCTCGAACAGTATATGTCTGTCAATCTTCTAAGTAGCTCTGCGTTTGCTCACTAAGTTTGGGGAAGCTAGAAACAATATTATCTTATATTATCATGTCCATGTACCGCAAATCGCCGTTTAGTACGCCCCGTCCGCTATCCACATTCGGGGGATGACCTAAACGGATTATCCGCTGTCGCGTCCGCCGGCGGGGTCAGTCGTTAATCTGCTCGCAAATACGCTCACGTACTGAACGGATGGTGAATTCAGATGAAATTATAACCGGGTGAGACGGTTAAATATTAAAGGTTGTGGGTAATGCAAACCAGAGTTGTGGGATCATCGCTACAAATAGATGTCGAGCCTATTGAGCAACAGATTATAAAGAAGAAATAGAATAATATAATCATTAGTTGATGTCCACGAGTTAAACTCGCCGATAAACTAGGTCTTCTGGGAAAAGGTGGTCATATTAGAGCGATTAGGCTGAGTTCACGAGGAGTATACAAGCATGAACGATGTTAAAAACATATCTGAACCGATATAATACCTCCTAGAACTTATAAAACATGTTCTTCGGTGAAATCTGCTAATGTCGCTTGCGTACTTTTTTCTGAACAGCTTCGATGTGTTGAATAGCGAAATAGTTGTTGTCGAGAAAATTCTGACGCGGCAATAACAAACTATTAACAACAAACTTTTTCGGTTGTCGAGATTATCGACGGGAAAAGTCAACGATTTAATCACTTTTTCTTTAATTTAATCATGTGATTCTTGATACTTTCCCGAGACACATTTGTACGTCTACAAAGATTACCATTTCATACGCAATCATCTACATCAAAATGAACATCGTTGGATACACCAACTTCAATTTATCTTACGTCTACTCTTTACTAGATTCTTCACTTAAACATCGTACTTCTTTTTTGTCTTCTCCGGATAGGCGACTTTCTTGACTACAATATTTATATACCCTCTTAATATAGCATTTGCCGGTCCATACCCTCTTAATATTGCATTTGTCGTTCCGTCTTTACCGGCTGCCGGGTAAAGAGGGGGATATTGCCATACGGCAGCTATTTCCGTCCGCGCGACCTTCGCCAGAGTGCAGCTTTCGTCTCATGTGCCGGTTGCATGTTGAACGCGTAAACAAGCGGCGCATCACAACCGATTATGTTGTGGTATAAAACCGGCTTTTATTAACGCGTTGGTTTTATGTAGCAATTCTATCACAGTTGCGTTTTGTGATGGAGTCCATGGGCGGTAGTATCCACTTGCCACCGGGTAGCCTGTATGCTGTCTTCTTTCTATAAAAAAGTACTGCCTTCAATTTCAGTGTATCAAACGAAAAGTAAACCAATCATTGTAATAAAATTTCTTTTTATTTTCTTATTCAATCTACCACACTCGTTTGCGCCGCTTTTTTATACACCTATTATCAAATTTCCATGAAGCATTGTCAGTGGGTCATGCCATTTGAATGTCCACATCGGTGGTCCTTCAGCGATTTAGGTTACTCGATCCACACTATGTTGTCACACATTTTGTATGGATTTATAATTAGTGAGGGGGAGAGTGCACACTGCAATCCAACAGCCGCTGGGCGCACTCGACTGGCCACGTTACCCCCCTCTCACAGAAGACTACCTTGAAATGTACTGCATTTCCCACTTTATCTTATTTCCCCAATGTACGTACGTGTTTCGATAGTGAGTGAGATGTGCCAGAGCCCATTCCCATCCTATCCATCCCCATTTTCCCAACCCTTTCTCCAAATGCATTCCTATATATCCAAAGGTAAGCACCGCATCCGAGGGCGTGCCAACGTTTGTCATTTTGGACTAATGTTGGCATATATCGCGGATGTCTATGGGGTACAGCATCCACTTATCATCAGGTGGACTGTATGCTCGTCTGCCGACTTCGTCCATAAAAAAAAATAGTTATCATTATTAAAAAAACAAATTTACTAAAACTATCTATGTAAAAGTTTCTGAAATAAAGTATTATCATTATTACGTGATCTTTTACATTCCGGATTCATGACGAGTCGGGATCCACGCCACCATCAACATCTAAAAATGACAAATTTCCCTGAAATATGTATATTAGATGCCTTCCCTGGATAGATAACAGATAACAGAATAGATAATAGATAAAAGTGTCTACAACTGCGTATTTCTTGATGAAAGTAAGAAATGTAAGGTTTATACTGCTGTTGAAATAAGGACACATAGCTAAGGTCCATTCTTTAAAAGAACAGTTCATCCCTCCTAGGCCATTAAAATGATTACCATCCGATTATTTAACAATGGTTCAACTGCCTTTATTACAAGAGACAACGTCCGATCGGATAATGTCTTTATTATGCGCGTGCGCATCTCGAGCGATCGCGTCCGCTTCCATATAATCGGAAGCCGCGCGCTGCATGTCAGCAATAACGGCTTATTTCGCGAGGTATTGCACTTTAAATAACCTGACATTGAAACGGCGCAGTGGACTGAGCAAATGTTTGTATGCGACGGCCTTGAGTAAAACGCTTCAATGAATCACCGTGAAATCATGATTTTTAAAAAACTATAGTTCGCATTCTAAACGAGCTACTAAGGCCTTGAGTAAACCGGTAATATGAATTACCTAGTAATGAAGTGGCGACCCTATCACACGCAAAGCTTTTTGTAACTATGTAGGTCTCAATGTGGTTACTGTAAACACGATAGTACCGATGTAAATAAGGCTGTACCATTAAATCTGTGGAAGGAACAATGTTCATCGGAGGTTTTAACATACTACAATGTAGAATTGGCATATCAAATATCTGAATTGAATAAATATTGAAATAAGTGAAAAATTCTAAGAATAGCTGGTAAGCATATATATATCGATGCATAACGCCATTTTACTTTTACTGAGAGCCCTAACTCGACCTTCCCACGCTCACCGCGCATTGTAAGACACGCAACTAACACCACTCATATTTGCGTAGTTAGGAAACAATGATTTTCTTGGTGCTCTAGACTTTTCTGTAGTCAAAAATGTCTCTCAAGTAGAAACTGATGTAAAGAAGAATAAGTAAATAAGCTTAAGAATTATGATGGAAAAGAAGCAAAACATTTCCATCTTGTTCACAATAACAATTTAGAATTTAGTACTTCTTCGATAAGACCGGTGTTAAATGACGGAAGGTGGATAATAATATTCTAGGGAATGATAACAGTCTTTACTATTCAAGCGATTCTTGTCCAATAGAGCCTTTAATACAACAAAAGATAATAAAAGTTCAAAGGTGTTTCAAAGGTAAAAGTTTTTTGTGCTAGACGATATGATTCTCATAATATCAGAAGTTAACATTATGCACTTTCGTTGATGTGAAAACTTCAACTAATTTAAGTTGCAATGCAATCAGCCCTTTCAGAATACACTGCAGTACATGGACCTCCTCAGGCATATATTCTCGTGTGTGGCCTTAAAACGCCACGCTGTGTAGTTCCTCTGGGCTGGTGGTAGCCGCTTAGTTATCCCTTAGTCGCCTTAGTTGCTATTTTATAGGTGGTCGACACAATTTAAGTTCAGAAATATGAAACTCTAATTAACCACGAGACACAACGAGACAATGTCAACATGAGACTTTTGCAATGTCAATCAACACGATTGACATTGCAAATTTCACTCATTGATATATCGAGAATCCTTTGTGAAACGAACAATTTTCGTATTTTTTTTTGTCCTTCAACAGCAGTTGTTAAGAAAAGCTTGCGTATATTTGGGTATCTTCTTTTTGTGTTAACTTCTAACGGAGGATGACTTCCATCGTTGCAATCTCATTTTAAGAGACTGCTGCTCTGAACTGGGACTTGGTGCGCCGCGCCTATTAAACCACTCCCGTATGAGAAGACGCACTTAACTAGAGGTCTTCAACTTCCTTGGAATTTGCCTTGTATGATCAAAGTGAAAAGGTGGTCGTTTTGATTGTCCATGATTTGACGGAAATACAAAAGATTTTATTTATTTATTTTTAACAATTTATTGTACTCAGATAACCTGAAACAAATATAAAGGAAGAAAAAGAAAAGATGTACAAAAGGCAAGCTTATCTCTTGCGGAGATTTCTTCCAGCAGACTTGGGTAAGTGAAATATAGGTCAAGACAGAACGGCAGGCGTGGTGGGCATGGAAAATTTGTATAATAATTTAATAGTATAAAAATATTGACAATACATGTAAACCTAAATAATAAATACTGTACATAAAAATACATACATATTATAATATATATATTTAACACATATTATGTACAATACGGACTATTTAGGAAATTGACAAATAGTGCTCTTTTAATCGGTTTTTAAAAATAGTAAGAGAAGGACTATCTCGTATCCTATGAGGAAGAGCATTCCATGAGCGTACAGCTTGAACCGAAAATGAATCCCCACAGCTACAAGAATTGTGAGAAGGGATCTTTAACGGGGAGAAGGTTTGTGTTCTAAGGAGTCTAGATGTTGGAAAAATATACGAGAAACGGTCATGCAAGTAGGTAGAAGAAGGTTTGTTAAGAACATTATACAGGGGTGGAAGAATGTGACAATTACGGCGAGAACGAATAGGTAACCACTGAAGCATCTTCCTAAACTCAGAAGTATGGTCAAAATTGCGTAAACCAAAAATAAAGAGAATACTCAAGTTTTGGAGACGCTCGAGTCTATTCAGAGGCATCTAGAAATCATACATCGATATAATCGATAATTGGAAGAAGGAGTTTGATGAAGATTGGTCTTGGTTTTATAGGAAGAACATTGTGAAGGCGTTTCAGAGTGAATAGAATAATTAAATTTTTTGCTGATGCCATTGATGTGACAACCCCGTGACAGATTATTATCAAATATAACGCCCAAATTCTTAGCGGAGTTGGTAAGCTGTATCTGTACATTGTCGTATAGCATGGGTGGTATAATAGAAAGATCTAAACGATCATTCATATATGTACATATTTAGGTACCAATAACTAACATTATACCAATAATCGTATACTTATTTTCTAGTTTCCTTATTCAATAGCGTTTGTTCTAGTAATCCGTATAGTAATCCGTTCTAGTAATTGCTGTACATATAGCAAAATCGTAAAAAAGTCATGTCTGTACATGAAATATTTTTTGAAAAAAGTGAAAGTAATATATTTTTTTTATAGAAATAAGGCGGCAGACGAGCATACAGTCCACCTGATGGTAAGTAGATACAGCCCATAGACATCCGCGGTACATGCCAACATCAGTCCAGAATGACAAACGTTGGCCCACCCTCGGATGCGCTGCCTACCTTTGCAGATTAAGGAATGGATTGGGAAAACGGAGATTTAGGTTAGAGTTAGAGAGTCACTATCGAAACACGTACGTACATTGGGGAAATACGATATAGTGGGAAATGCAGTACATTTCAAGGTAGTCTTGTGTGAGAAAATGAGAGGGGTAACGTGGCCAATCGAATGCGCCCAGCGGCTGTGGGGTGGGTATGCAGGATGCACTCTCCCCTAAATGATAACCCTAACTCTAACTGATATAGAAATGATATATACGAATTATATAGAGCCCAAAATATATTTTTTTACTTTTTGTCTGCTTGTGTGAACATGCATCACACAAAAAACTACTGAACGGATTTTAATGAAACTTGGCATAATTGTCGCGCATGTGTCGATTTGACATTTTCTAGATCCATTATAGAATTCCCACGGGAATCACTTTAAAGTTAACGCAAACAAGTTCGTGGGCAATAGTATTTACTATATAATCGAAAGTTTGAGAACCATTTTAGGCAATAAGACAAGATTAATGAAGTTAACAAGAGTAGTAACACGGTTTGGTAGCAGATCGGAAGTCAACTCATTAATATGCCAGTATGGGTCAGTTAGCATAAGTCAGAAACAGTTACACCCACTTAGCACATAGGTGTGATATTACACAACGTTTCCTGTGACGGACAGCCGGCGTCTCCGCATTATATCAATGTTGCAATATCAAAATCAATATATTTCTAGATAAAGACCAATTTATGTTTGCCAATTTATACGTACGTATATATAGTTATTTACATTGGTCTGAATTTGTTTGATGGGTAAAACAATCTGCACTTTGAATCAGAAATAATTGTCCCCATCTATGTTTTCTTTCTCATCAATACAACATAGTCATTCCACAAATATTAATATACATATACGTCTATATTACTTGTAATTGCCAATTTCTAATTCTCCTGAAGCAATAACGAGCTTATATACAAGCGGTTGCGAAGTGTTAAACGTAATGCGGCTCACCAATGTGTTACAAAAACAATCTCGCTACCTTTACGTTAGCTGTCTATGTATATGTATTGTAGGTAGCTGTGTGTGTATATATTTACTTATGTATATGTTGTAGTCTACTTTTTAATTACATAACTACTCTCGGTTATTCAAAAACTGATTGGAAGAGATTCCTTCTAGTATTATCCGCACTATGTAGTTATAGGTAATATTGTAATATCTTATTGTAACAATTCATCATATTTAAGTACAATGAAGGGCAACAACAACAATATATCTAAGTGTTAGTCTCAGTCTAAAGAGGTGGTAGCGTTAATTAATTAACTAACGGTCTAATTAACCACGAGGAAAAATATTTCTTGTAATACGAGCAAATCAATACACTTGAGCTGTTTTAAGGGCTATTTATCTTATTGTTGGGCACAATCTTAAGGGAAGAAAAGAAATGATGAAATGGATAAACAAAAGAGAGTTTACAGACGAAGTACAACATGCCCCGCCCCCGTGATGATTTGGTTAATTGACGACACTGACAAGAAAACATTTGTATTATACTACCAAGCAAACTGATCATAACTCCTTTTATTGTCAAAACTGACATTACAGAGTCAAACTATGAAATTAGTATAAAGTGCAGGACTACGAGTGGTCGTAGTAGCGCCTATCTTTGTACACACGGCAAAATAGATAAGTTCTCAGGCAGCGCAACAACACACGCGCAGACAGATAGATACGATGTAAATTGATTCATTGAATATGTAACAAAATTATAGTGACGGTTCTTATGGCAACCGTAGCTTAGTCGGTTGAGCGTCCGGTCTGTGCACAAAGTCTATTTCATGCAAACTTATCTATTATGCCGTTTGTACTACAAAGGATAAATCGATGGTCACGTTACATTAGTCGCAGCTGATCAAATAACGAATTTATATGGCCCGTATCATTTGTATACTGGCCATCAAACTAGAATCACTATTGTAGTAGATATTTATTGGGGTATATGTGATCATGGGCGTGCAAATGTTTATGGCAATCATAAATGTCTATGTACTGAATAATTAGTTTCTGACGCAGATGACTAAACACTGCACGTATACGGACCGTATCATCACTCTGACCATCAAACTAGTATCAAGAGCAGGGCGACGCGTGGTCGTGGCCGTGCTCGCCTCAATTGTTTCAACCTTGCGAATCCATTACTGGTGGACGTCACTCAGACACTCCACGCGTACGGGATCTACTGTAATCTACCTCTGCTAATGTTTAAGGCAGCTCGGTTCTACTGGAATTCAATGCGAAAGTTTCGTAAATCGTAAAACGTAACCACATCATTATCATCGCAGAGTAGAGAAACTATGTAAGAAAGTTAAAAATGTTTGCTGGATCAAGGTATTCGCGGGCGCAAAAATACCTAAGCTTGTACCAATGTTTATATCGTTGTAACCTTTACTAAGTATATTGTTACAGGGGAAAAAGGTTATGCATTCTAAAGCGAAAAAGATAAAGGAAAAGTAACTGAGATAAAGGACTTCGATGTCTGAAGTAAAAAAGAAACGTAATACAGAACAATGACGTCATAGTTCTTATTGTCATTATAACCGCGCATGAGATGCAGACACCAAAAGCTCTTTATTATATATCCATCTGAAATAATCTCAGGCTTATTCTATGTAATTTTTGATATATTTCGAAAATTATTTGTAATATTCAATTTTAAATAAGTATTCCCTTTCTCCAAATCCATCCCGATATCTCCAAAAGTAAACAACGCCATCCGGGCGCGTGTCAACGTTTGTCAGTCTGGACTGCTGTTGGCATGTATCGCAGATGTCTATGGACGAAAGTATTCACTTACCATCAGATGGAATGCTCATCTGCAGCCGCTGACGAGTAAGTCAACTAACTTATCGGTTACAAAGTGAAACGTTATCGCAAATGTCTCTTTGATTTTTCGACTTGTTACAGAGTATATTTAAATATGACGTGAGGGTGAATGAATCGTCACCGGGAACGAATCCTACGGGGTGTTAGTGTAACATTAAACCTGAGTCAATACTGTTATGTGTAATAGTGTGTCAACAAAAGATAAAATCGCATGAAAACCTCGCAGAATGATTCATCTACAATGTCAATGTCGAGTAGTACGACCTACTGTTCAATACTGCAAAAACGCACAGCTCGGGTGTGTGTGTGCCTTTTGTGCACACTTGAAACAGTGTACGAGACGTCGTTGAACTTTTAAGTGACATTTGAATAATTTTAGGCGAATCCATGACCCAGTAAAAACTGTACTTTCGGGTACTCAATGTTGAAGCGAAATATGTAAAAAGAAAAATAAAGAAATTAAAATAAACTGAGGTAACCTTGTCTCATGGCGTTAAGATTATAAACAGCAAACAGAAAAAGAAATCTACCTACTAATAGATCACGCTTATGTATACATAAAAAATGCATGTTTGTAGTAACTAAACTATGGTATGGTAAGATTACAACTACTTAATACCTTTTATTGCAAATCTAAAAGGAATCGCTATCGCGTCTGTAAATTACTCTGCTTACATGTAGGGTTTTAGCATTCGGAAAAGGAAAGCAATTACAATAAAGGTTCGGAAGAATTATGAAGAGTTTCTCTCATCTCAATATTAGTTACTAATAATCGTGAAATACTTTGAAGACTTGTACGAAAGGAAACATTATATTCACCAGAACGTAATTTTCACGAAAGCAAATTTTATATAATGCAATGAAAGATACGTTAGTCTGTATATCTTTTGTTAGGTACAAGTATGGCCAGTCGGTATTGAATAGGAATTGGCAAAAACCTGTGCATAGCGAAGGATAAATCAGTAACGAAACTTTCTTTATTGCGTTGCATAATGAATGGGTTTTCGCAAAATAATACTTAATGCCTTGGATTATATAAAGGGTGCGCCAGAGAAACTTACTTATTTGAAAGGTCAATAAAAAAAAAGTACTTCAGTTATTGTTTTAAATTTTTTTTTTATTTGAGAATACAATATCCCAATTTTTTTTTTATGCAGTCTTAAAAATGACATCGGATAAATGGCGACCCCCATTGCGCATACACTGATGAAGTCGATTTTTGAAATTTTTTTCCACTCTTCGCAGCATATCAATCGGTATGTTGGCAATGGCGTCGCGAATGTTGTTCTTGAGGTGTGCTATGGTCCGTGGTCGAACCAGGGATTTCAAATAACCCCATAAAAAGAAATCGCATGGAGTCAAATCTGGAGAGCGTGCCGGCCATTGGAGATCGCCTCTGAGAGAGATGAGGCGTTGTCGCAACAAATTCATTGAGTCTCGTGCTGTGTGTGCTGTGGCTCCATCTTGCTGAAACCACACGTTCCTAACGTTCATTTCTTCGAGTCTTGGAAGAAAAAATTCCTCGATCATGTTCCTGTAACGAGCTCCATTCACGGTAACTGCGCGTTCGTTTTCTTCAAAAAAATAAGGACCAAACTGCGAAGGCCCGCTGCTCTCTAGACCAGAGCATGATGGCAACTGACTGGAGGGAGAAACAAACTTGGGAACTTCCCCCTCCAGATGCGCCCCCTCTTGCCCCTCTACCCGCCCAACTCACCGCGCGGGAATTTTTTCAAATAAGTAAGTTTCTCTGGCGCACCCTGTACTAGCTTTGTATGAAAGTTATATCTTAAGGAATTATTTTATCAAAGAAAGTTTTCAAATTTTTACTCAAAATATTGTAAACCATGTAATTTATGGAATCGGCCGTTACTATCCTCAATGTTTCTCCCATGTACGGGTGTATGCACATACTGCTATACATGTATCGAATTGCCATCGAGTACAAATCGTGTAATCATCTCCCATCATTGCATTGTAAATTATGCTATTTTTCATTGACATTGTTAGGAAATATATTTTTTGAATAAAACTTTTAAACGTCGTTTTTCCAATAGTAATTGTATTGATGTTGTGTATTTAAGCATAATCAGTAGTAGTATGTATAAGAAAAGTGGATTTGTCTCCCTTAGAAGACACTTTTTTTTTGTCAGATACCAGTAAACTAGTCAATAAAGTAAAAAGTTAGGGCCAAAATAGTAGTACCTTTTCTCATTGTCGGTCAGTCGATGTATAAGATACATAGTATCTCTTTCAGAGAATTTCATTCGGTTATTTTATTAGTCATCGGCTCAATGAATTTGGCAACGTACGAAACAATTCGCCGTATTTTATTTTGTTACAATCATGACTTGTGTCACATGTGTGTACAATGTAAAGGTCAGAGGAAAAGGCGTGACAGAGAATGTGCTCATTGGGCAAACTGAAGTGACTTCATGTTTCTAGCTTTTATTTAATATAAGAAGTAGATCTTAACCGTGTACTTCTAATTTCTTTTTCCACGCTGTGGCCGGCTTGCGCCGACTATTGGTTGACTGGGGAGGCAGGTGGTCCATGGCGAAAGCTAAGAGCAATTTTTTCTATCAATCACATTGGAATGTCCGAAATATTGCTGCACACAAGATTACTTACACAACTCCCAACATAAGACCATCGAGGCCCTATCTGGGTCACATGAGCCCAGTCTTGGCGAATAATGACACAACTTGCGCGTCCGTTCTTGAAGTGTGTTTAGGACTTTATCATGTCTGGCTATTAAGATGAAATATCGCGAAGTCTGAAGGGGGGATTTGAGGGGGGAGAGTGCACGCTGCAATCCAACAGCCGCTGGGCGCGCTCGACTGGCCACGTTACCCCTTTCTCACAGAAGACTACCTTGAAATGTACTGCATTTCCCACTTTATCGTATTTCCCCAATGTACGTACGTGTTTCGGTAGTGAGTGAGATATGTCAGAGCCCATTCCCATCCCAACCTATCTCTCCCCATTTTCCCAACCCTTTCTCCAAATCCATTCCTATATCTCCAAAGGTAGGCAGCGCATCCGGGGGCGTGCCAACATTTGTCATTTTGGACTAATGTTGGCATGTATCCCGGATGTCTATGGGCGACAGTATCCACTTACCATCAGGTGGACTGTATGCTCGTCTGCCGCCTTCGTACATAAAAAAAAAAGAAAAAGAAAATTTACTACTCACAGGTACTCAGTCGAAACGTAGAGTAAAATGTATAACTATAGCTGCGTTTGGTGTAGAATATAAATATATGAACCGTTTAATGAAAGTGAAGCTACCAATTTGATAGTATGCAAAGAGCGAAAGACCTTACATGATGACGAGATTGAGACAGAGCTGACTTATGTTAATGCTATAGCACTTCTCAATAATTTCTCGACCTCTTCTGCCCTTTTTCGATATTAATTCACATCTAAGTATGAGTTCAATGAATATAGTCTCAGAAACTATGTAAGTCAAAACATTAATGTTTACAACATTTCCACGAGCATACCAATTATTGGCTCTTTGGAATAGTTGCTCGTAAACGATGCAATCATCCGTTTAATGTAATGAATGAATAGTAATAAAGTATGTGAGATTATCACTAAGTATATTGTCTATAATAATCAGCTGGTTGAACAGACTTATTGTTCTAGAAAAGACGCCGATAGCACGCGCCATCCAGCGAGAAAGACAAATTTAAATATTTGCCGTACGTTTCAGTGAGAAAAGAAAAGTTTTATGAGCTTTTATGAGACAACAAGACTTATATGAGCTATTGGTCAAATAATAGTGTATTATTTTACTTGATACTATATGTCACCGTAACAAAAAGGTTGTCAGACTCGTGATCATACTGTGGAGCAGAAGACCATATCGCTAATACTCTACCAGGATCTCGCTATACACCACCACCACACTCGCACGCCGACGTAAAAGCGAAAATCTTAAAAGTTATATTAGTCTCACGAACATAGACAAACACGAATTTACAATTTACGCGAATTAAAAACTTCTAATGAAAATTGAGATTTATTGTCTGTATTTTCAAAATTTAGAAGACGATAAAGAATAATGATGGAACTTGGGTGGAAGAGGCCTGTATCATTAAAGATGTGGGCTAACAGTATGATATTATACTACGAAAGTTTCTTGATGTAAACGAAACCAGATGATTTCTTTTTTAATAATCAATAGAAATTATTACTATCACCATTTTAAAATTATCTTTAAATTATCACTGGATCGACGGTAACGGGAGTATAAAAAAAACTATGTCATTCACACAGCCCGGTGGTGGATTACGGCCACAAACCACTCGTGACAATTAGGGGGACGCCTGCGTCTTTTAGCGGGACGTTATAGGCCAGTGGCGTGCATTGGTATTGGAACTACGTAAACAGTAGTGGCAGTATACAAATACCTATCAAAAAATTGTTTTAGTAGATTGGAAAATGTGAGAAGCAATAACAACACTAGAGATTTCCCGTTGTTCGCCCATGTTAGTGTGCATTTAGTATACGCAACTACTAGTGAAGTAGTAAGCTGTTTGTCTACCTGTATGAGATACACTATTTGTACTGCTTGAACGATCGGCGGTGTGGTCTCGCCCGGCTTTAAATTAGCATCTTCTCCAGTGGACCTCGTAAAAGGCGACTAAGGGATAACAACGCCGCTACCACGAGCATTAAGGAATTACACCACTTGTTAAAGAGTAGACTCGCCAATCTGTAGCGTAATCTTCATGCACAGGACAATGTGCGTAAAAAGTCCAGCAGTAGACGATAGAAGGACTGGTTACTATTATGAAATACACGCTACTTCTAAATGTAGATATCGCGTATTAGTTACGGCTAATTTCAATGGACTAATACAATGCTGGTTTTCCTTTAACCAGTCAGTCGAGCACTGGGACAAATGTAGTCGTACAAATACCGTGCACATTTTTTGAATAGCCGTATGAATAAAAAGAGAAATATTAAAAAAATAGAACGCAACGAGCAAAGCGGCCATAGAAACGCCTCCCCAACAAAGGTTTGATGACATCGCGGGCGGCCGTCCCTGTGTATAGCCGGTGGTCTTAGTGCAGGCGGAACGTTAAGCGATTTCTGACATTTTCAGATACATATTAGCGGGTTGATTCAATTAGAAATATGTGTAAAATTGGCAGTTTTAAAAATGTAATCGCTGTTGAGAATATTAGCGAATTTAGCGAAACTTGATTAGCTGTGCTCGACACCGTTTACCAATAATCTACCTCAATGTGTGTGTGTGTGTGTGTGTGTGTTAGTAACCATAAATCTTAACCTAGTCTTAGTAACGGGGAACAAATATTAGACCATCTGCGGGCATGGCCTTATTTGGGTATACAGAGAACAAAGGTCTAAAACTTGAGTATGGTTAATGAGTTTTGGTTAGTTGTTATTGAGTTTATGTTTGGTTAATTTTATTACATGGTTTAGATAAATACTGCTATATCTGGATCACAAATTAAAAAAAATGTGGCCACTCATAAATATGTCAACAAGTTAATATTGTCTCAAGCTACTGGCTTATGTTATAGCATGACATTGTAAATGGTCGAACGTATGTTTCGTTCAATGTTTATATTCCACGCTATAACTGTTCCCACACCTTACAACTCGCAGATTGGGCGGGCGGATTGCTGTTTGTATCTGTTGAGCACTCGCATTGGAGTTATGAGAGCGATTTTTTTGTGTTTTTAATGTTCTCTTATAGGAATATTTATTTTTAGTTATCACAAAGCAAGTATGCATTAGTAAATAGTAACTGCGTACGAACAGATGCATTGAGTGAGGTCTTGAAAACGGAAAATGTTAAAAGGCTTTAATACTCGTAAATACGTAAGTATTTTATGTCCGTAGATTTCAATAAAAAAAAATTATGTTCTTCAATTTACCAATTGAACCAACTGCGAGAGCGACATATTGAATATTTATTAAATTCCGACATAATGTACTCGACAGACAGTCTGTCGCGGAGTTTGAACAAAAACTACGCTTTGAACTTCCCCGTCCACCTACGCAATTGGACAGTAATGTGGAGCCAAGACTCCATCCGACTGTATTAAAATATTTTTTAAAGATTTACGTTTGTTCTTTATCGGTCTCAATTTTTCACTTCTCCACAGTACCTCAACATTACTTCGTTAAAACGGACCATAAAACCGAATCGAAATCTACATTCATCACGGAAAGTAGAACACTGTTCTAAAGTTTTTTTTTTATATATTCATGGACTCAAGTGATACGATACGGAAAGTCTTATAAAGAAAATATCTTCAAGAAAATTGGCTCCTACGTTTTTGACTGGCGTAATCTACTCCGAAGGCTTATTCATTACATTAATTACCTTTCCTTGAGTTTTCCCGTCCGTGAGGGATTTCTGTCTACTTTCCCGGAATGGCGGCTGATTAATCTTTCCCGCTAATTGTTTATGACACGACGCCACTCGGTTGGTGGTTAACGAGCTGTTAACTTCGCCCATTGTCAACTTGGTGCCGCTATACGCAATATCCTGATAGATCTATGTTAAGGCTTCATTCGGACTTTCATTACTGTATCAATAAATCGTGCCGGCTACGTTGATTAAGGTTTGGGAGATGGCTTTGACGCATCTATCTTGTAACAAATCTTACACTTCCAGGCGAACGTGGTCAAACAAGCTATGCTCGCAGTTCCTTTGTAGGATAAAATCCGAATTGACAAAAGACTAAATATACTTATGAAAAATGAATGACAAAAGACACACTATAGTTTGTATATTAATTGTGTGTCATGTCAGTGTCAGCGTAAGACAGGATCATAACCACGGGATCGATAACTGATATATCAGATGAGTACTTGGATGGATACTAGATACCGGTGTGTAATAATGTAAAATATAAATCATACGTATATTAAACAGAACACTCACGACTTGCAATCAGCTCTGGTGCGACGAGGCCGTTCAGGTCCGGTTCCTCTCCGTACCAGAAGATCCAGAGTTCCTTGGCGGCTCGGAGCGAGAGCGGCGGAGGGGGAGCGGGGGCTGGCATCTCGTAAATATCGTTGGAGGGCTGGGGGGCCGGCACCCGCCGCCACACGCATAGGATGTCCCCGGCGAGGCAACGCGCGTAGCTGCTGATCACCGGGTCCGTCAGCGGCGCGCCGCCCTCCTCCCCGTCCCCGCTCGTCTCGCCCCATACGAGCTTACGCCATTTTATGCCATACAGCTCAGTCTGAAACGAGAAATTGGGGCATATTACAATGATAGTCAATTAGCGCACTGAATTAACACGCGTAAGATTGGAAATTATTCGCAGTTGCAAATTAATGTGGCATAAAAATTAAAGAAACGCATCAATAAATGCAAGCTTACGTGTTTTACTTTTAAGATAAATAGTCGCCGCTTTTACCTCATAAGGAAAGAAAATGACAATGACTTCCTCGTTCTGATGCACGGAGTGCACAACCGAGACGAACTTAGCAGACAGAGACCTCGAAGTTGTTCTAAAAGTGATTTTGGCACTGGTCCAGAGAGGCACAAAGGTGCAAAACTAGAGGGCTCAGTGAATTCCAGCTGGAAGCCCATAACAAAGGACTTTGTTTTGTAGTCTGGAGAAAATTATGTGTGCTTCTGAAGAAATTATCTCTGCGGATGATACTGTAGAAAGTTTAATGCGGAAAAGGTGGACTTCTTAGGACTTATCGAATCTTTTCTCAGCTACATTGAATACAGAACGGTGGAACATATTATGTGTTGTCTGTCATGTGTCTTCATAAGCCTATGTGAAGCCTATATTCAGAAACGGAGACAGGTTTAAGTAGAAGCGAATTAAACACATTAAGAGGGTTCTTAGAATAAAATATACACGCGCGTTAAGGGCTTTAAGAAGCATCTAACGAATACTGTTAGACCAGCGTTAAACAGTGTTTTGTGGTAGTGTCTCATATTTGACTATGAGAATAATAAAAAATTATGTGACCATGAGAATCTATATAAATAAAAATTAAATGATGTTCCTTGGTAAGCGCATCACTTGAGAACGGCGGGACCGATTTGGCTATTTTTTTTTTAAATGTTCGTAATAGTCCGAATAAGGTTTTTAGGGAAAGAAAAATTGGAAAATTTATGAAAAACTGAAAGTGCTTTTTTTATGGGATTTTTGTATGAACTTATGTATTATTGAAATTTGGACAGGACAACGTCTGTCGGGTCAGCTAGTACTAAAATACTGTATAAAAGTAGGGAAATAATAGAATTGTGGGTAATGCAAAAACACTATCCATTGAGCAGTCAGTATAACGAAAACGACAAAAATATGCTAATATAAGACTGAAATAGAGTTCAGCAATTACCATAAACAGAGAGCGGCAGGTGGCTGCGGCGAGCGACCTTGCATATGCAAATACAAAATGAGGTCAAAAACCTAACGCCCCTTCGGTCAAATATACCAGCAAACTTATTGAAGCCAGATTTCACCAGGGTGAATCAAACCCCTGGTGCCATGTTGGGATCCACCAAACCGTTCATATCGTGGCTTTAACCAATGTGTAGAGCTTTTATTTCCGAATGTTTTAGTGTATTTTTCATAAAAAAATTATATGAGTAGTTTTTGATTTATTGGAGGGTATATGCTATATGATATTAAATTTCGCAGGTGGAATCAGATTTATTGCTAAATTTTTTTTTTAAATCCCAGGGTGTCGCACTGCAAAGGCCTGCTTTAGTAAATCAATTGGGGGTTCTTGGGCCATAAACCACCACACGAACCCAGTACGGAATGGTGGATACATATTATGCTCAGGTTTATATTTTTTTAAAAGTCAGTGGTACAGACCGAGAATTTGAACAGTATGGATACCCCTAGGCTATCATCGCTTTTCATTTCTACATTAGTAAAGATAAATTTCGGGTAAAAAACTGCAGCAAATACTCATGACGACAAACATTTTTCATACACTAGCCGACAGTGCCAGGAATTCCGCCAAGGTACCATCTGCAGGACAGAAGCTCACACCTGGCGGCTGGCGCGTGGGGTGGCGAAGGGTAAACACGTTTAACGAGTTTAGGGCTCACTTTGAAATGGGGACTATTATTACTTATTACTTGCTTAGTGTTGAGTCCTTTAAAACTTAAAGTTACATGTATGAAGGGTGCAAATTAATTTGTTTAATAGTTATTAAGAACTTTTCTATTGCAACAGCAGCGTAAGTTTAGTGTAGTATCGTTGTGTTGGCGTAAGTTTTATGCAAATAGCGTAGGGCGAACATCTATACAAAGCTTATTAGGGCAAAGTTCAAATATTGGTCATTTTAGCAAAATCGGTTCAGTTGTTTTAACTGAACAAATAATCTTTTCTTCTTCATTGCTGCGTTGTCGGTAGTGTGAGTACATTAATAACACAATTTGAGAGTGAATGGATTAAGATGAATGAGTGTTCAGGGTCATGACCTCGCGCTTCCCGCGAAACATCCGCTGTTGTTACTATCACGTATCTCTAAGTAGGCGTATTTTTAAAACACCTTATTTTTATTGCATTTTTGTTATTTCATAAGGAAACCTTAAGGGCAAAACTGATATCAATTACTGGTTGTTGTCTGCGGTTTCGCCTGCGTGGAGTTAGTATATTTTGCCTAGTTTGAGTTTCTTGCCGAAAGAACTAGTTGATTGACGGGGATAAAAATCCTATGTGTTTATCCGTACACAAAGTTCTTTTATGAATAAGGTGACAGACGGTCAGCCCACAAGTGGTCATCGTCGCTCATAGGCATTTGCAACACCAGGTGGTGCACCGCTGGCTTTGCAGAATCTTATTCACACGAACTATATGTATACTACTATAAATTAGATAACGATTTGTTGCAGTAATAAACAAATCAAGTTTCGCAACTATAAGTAATAATGAATCCGCAAAGAAGTAGAGAAGCAAAAACTACTACGGAAGCGGCATTCCGTGTTATTTTTACACCCAGGTCCATCTAAGTCGGTGTCGACTAGTACATGTAAAAGAATGCGCCAGGTCTGGTTTGGAGACCGCACGTTCGGGCGGCCGCTTTCTATCGCGCCCGATGCGCCCGCGCAGCTCGCTTCACTTTCTATTGTGTGACGTGATGACTTGCCGCCATTACACACCATCCAACTATAATTACACTAGACCCCATTTGCATGTAAGAACAATTTAATTACAGTTTGTCTACAATGTACACTTTTTGGTTAGACCTGCACTGTTATGACAGACATTTCGACATAATAACACTAAAGAGTAGGAACAACAATATCTATATTTATAAAAAAGCGCTTATAACCCGATTTCTAGTTGACCGTTTTTGATGTGATTTTCATTATCATGTAGGTTATTTATTCTGGGAGTTTTTAGTATACAAGACATCACGTGAGCGAAGCCGCGGGTAAAAGGTTAAAAATGAAAGTAGAAACACACTGAGAGGTCTCTCATCTACGAATTTCAATGTGTATACTCAAAATTCAGCATTAACTGCAGATATATCATACATAGCAGTGGTTTTAGGTTTCCAGGATCATTTACAATTTACCAATATCAGCCTATATCGTATAGGGCACAGGCATTTCCTAGTAATAGCTAGGGATTGTTGGGCCACAGTCCACCACGCGAGCTCAGCGCGGATATAATGTCGGTAAATATTATAAGCATTTATATTATACATATTATAATGCTTACATAAATATTATACATGCTCCAGATATTTTAATTACTGAATAATCTGTAGTTTTAAGTGAGAACCCGCGGAACGAGCTCACATTCGAAATCAAATCTGAATCAAGAATATACACACCATATTATGACCTTTTCATGCAATATTTGAAAATTCAAAGGTATTTTAATACCAACCCGAGGTCAATTTACATTCAATGTAGGTCGTGTCGAGAAAGATCGCAAACGCATCAGCGACCCGATATAAGCATATAAGAATACGACGAATCAGATGCGTTTCCAATATTTCGATGGCAGACGGCATCGAAATGTGACATCTAAGAGCGGCAGTATCCTCGCGCAAAGTCTACATTAAAGTGAGGATATTAAACAGATTTTTTTTTACGAGGAGCTGGTTATTTAACGGGCAATGTCTGTGGTTATTTGAATTTAAAATGAGCAACGTACGACTAGCGATAACACCCGGATGAAACGGGCCTTAAGTCGGGAGTTGCCCGGAAAATTCCGTTCGCACCGATCCGAAGCTCTCATGTTAGTAAAGCTGGAAGTCAAATAAATTTTGCACAGCTTAAATACTAGACTCCTTTCATGATCATTTCGTTGTAATGAATCGAATAAAATACGATGTTGATGTTGTTTCATATTTCATCAAAATATTTTTATCGGTATTATCATAACAATGTTATCAATATTGCTTATAAATGGAATGCTCCCGATTCGCTACTTTATCAGTGTCGCCCACTTATAAAACGATGCTGCGCGGGCGCGTCCTTGCGTTGATGTCTTTTACATTGCCCATGTAAGGATCTACTTGCCTGCACCCAGATTTATGAATAAAAATTACGCGAACGTCACAGCAAGTTATTGTTACAAAAAGTCGTCTTTAGTCTGGCAAGAAAAGCTTTTAAACGGTCTATAAACCCGAATAATGAGTATGTAAATTATTGCAATGAAAAACAAAAAGGTAACAATTACGGTTTACTATAAACAATAACCCCGTAAGTGATCATATCCAAGAACGGAAAAAAACTACGTCCAAAAAAGTCGAGCACCGCTAGTCGAAGGAGCGAGACGGGGATAGAGTGCGCGAGCGGGAGGGAGCTAATCGCGAAAGTGAGAGGAAGCGAGCGCGAAGCGGCAACGCCGCGCCGTTACGTTACTAGCAGGGTAAACAATCGAGGATGATGTGACGGTGAGCTGCGCGTGCGCCGCCCCCGGCCGTGCACTTCGCTACTGCATTTTTGTCGTGTGACGTCACAAGGTACAATTAGGGGTAAATATTGACATAACGACTACGTAATAAAAATCTGAAATATGCCTCAGATATAAAGGAAAAATTGTAGTGTTTGTAAACAAACTGGGTCAGATCATTACTATTTTTATCAACCACAAGACAATAAATGTATTACTTTGTATCGATCTACGACGTAAACATAATATAGTCTCACACGGCGCAGGCCAGTGGAATAAATTTGAGAGTTTCTTCCGTTTTGGGGCATATAATATATAATAATAAAGTGACGAATCAGATACGGGGACACAGTGAGTGTCGGCTTCGTGTGCGACTTCTGCAAATCTACACGGACGAAGATATCGCTGCGAGAGATTCACTCGTGTAGTTCGCGCCTGTCTTATGAAGTTATGACATAACGATAACATTGGACTAATTTATTTTAAGCAGTTTGAAGAGTTTATCTCATATGAGTGAATCACCAATTGGAATCATTGATATTTTTTTTTTCGGAATGGCTAAATTGTTGTGGCCCTAGTGGCCTTTCAAGAGTCACCGGTCTAGAATCATTGAATCATCTCGATTCGCTTACCAAGTGTCACAGTGTGTGTTAAATGATGAGTATACTTAAGTTGATGAACTAACTGATCATATTCAGATGGAACACAGCGGAACCTAAGAGGCTGAGTATAAAAGACTAGTGTGGTTGAAAAAAAATAGGAAATAACCGCCTGGTAATAGATAAAGTACTTGGAAAAAATCAAGTAGATAAGAAGTGCAAAGTACCTTAATAAATATTTGCAGTTGTATATTTTTTATAGAAAGAAGGTAGCTGGCGAGCAGACAATCTATCTAGCAGATACTTGTAGGAGAATGACTACCGTTCTTATCACGCACCCGCTCTCTATTGCATTATCTCTATTTGCTCGTCGTATGCTTCTCCATAAAAGTTGATTGTTTGGATTACTTGAAATTGACCTATGTCTTTTATAGAAGACGTGCCAGACGGTCCACGAGATGGTGAGTGGTCACCGCCGCCCGTGGACACTCGCAATACCAGAAGGGATGCGGGGGTGCTATCAACCTTACAGAATAGTGTTACGTTATAAATTATATAAACAACTAAGCCACTAACTATATGCTATGGATGATAGATTCTTCGCAAGCAATCGGAGCATCCTAAACAATATATGGATGAATGAAAATGGAAAAGGCAGATGTGAATGGACAATGTGGCAGATCTGATGTGAAGTAGTTACTGTCGCCCATGGACACCTGGAATATATGGAGGATTACAAACGATAGAACACACACATGAGACAACATCTCTCCTGACGTTGAGGTGTTCTAGATCGTTTGTGGTGCGTATAGGAAGCTGCTTTGTTTATATATAATAACTCCGTTAAAAATCAGCGAATCGCTACCAAAATCGGCACATATGTAGTTCGTGTAACAAGTTAACACACGTGAGAATTTTTATCCCAGTCAATGCGGGCGAACTCGCGAGAACAGTCTTCAATAAAATCGAACTATCATCTAAATAAGTAATGGCAACGACCCATACATTAATACCATATTACCAGCTCGCTTACGGTACTAAAGCACATTTCTACACCTACATATAGCCTGGGTAAGTACATATTGTGCCATGTTCGCAACTCTGGGCGAGTGGGTGGTAGCAACTAGACATTTACCGCGTAACTCCTCCCGCTCTCTCCATAGAACCGACAAAACGGGAGCGACAGGGACGGAAGCTTGATAAGCAACAAATTGAACGGTGCTATCTATGCCAATGTTACGATGATAAAACTGTTACCTCTGACCTTAAGAGATTCAAATGTGTATAAAGTTAGGAGTTTCACCGCAATATTGATTTTATATTGTTTATTTGCTATTTTACGTAGATTACGATACTCCAACCAAAGGAATTGAAAATGTTTCCGTATCGAAACCGATTGGAAATCTCAGTCACTTAGTTTTTCTTTACTTATGTCTGATTACCAACGCTATTGAACGTTTTCACTTTAAAATTGGCAGTCGTCAAGTATGAAATTGTGCTAGATGTGAATGATTCTGAAAACCATTTGCGAAACAAAAAGAATTAAAGCTGAGCTTTCCTACAGCTTTGCTGCCACCTTATTCTGTAATGGAAATGACATATTGTATATTCATGTAAAATCTATACTAATATAATAAAGAGGTAAAATTGTGTGTTTGTAGGTATGTTGGGGGTAATCTCTGGAACTTCTGATCCGATTTCAAAAATTATTTCAACAATAGGAAGCTACATTCTCCGTGTCTAACATAGGCTATATTTTATTCCGAAATTTTGAAAAAAAGAACATATGAAGCGAGGGCGGGTCGCTAGTCATTGTATAGTAGTTTATTAGAGAACGTAATAAAATTAAAGTAAATAAATGAAAACCTGTCCATCAACATTTTAACAATTGGTACCAAATCTTAATTGAGTAATCAGAATCACCGAACACATGTTCAAACATGCACTCAAACAATTACAACGTATTATATTATTGCGGTTCGCAAACAACTTATTTAAAGTCACTAAGGTTTATATTCGGAGCTTTAAATAAGATTGTACTACAACGTTGTTGCGGTTGGTGACAGTTAACTAAGACGAAAGAAGACCCATTAAACAAAATGTGATTCTATCGATGCTTTGAAAATAGGCTCGCCATCTCTCCGCTTTTCCCCGAACACTGTCCTCTTTTAAAGGGCGTCCGGGGTGGGGGGGGGGGGGGGGGGGGGTTGTATGAGATTTTTCAAGTGTCCCGGATTTTATAAGAATTTTATAAGATTTTATAAGAAGTGCACGGCGACTACGATGACAATTGCAGATCGTCTTCTACAAGGCTGGTTTATATTTTTAAATTTCTGATGGCAACCCTCTTTTAAAATGACTAGTGGTCATTAACAATAGAAACATTACAATAGTTAATGTAGATGTCTTTACAACTGTCGTTAGTTAAATAATTATACTTTATATGGAAAGGCTGGCTGTAGGAAAACTGTCCGTGATTCGATATTTACATTCTTGTATGACCACAGTGCTCAGTTGTCGTCAAGGGCAAGGACAAGTCAATAAAAACATAATACGCGGCAAATGTGTTATAGACTACTGATGCCATGTTATTTATTGTATGGAGACATTAGATAAAAGGCAGATACTGAATGGCAGATTGGCAGAATTGGTTATTTTCAATAACATTTTATGTTCAAAATATCTTTTTTTATATCTATGAATTTAATATAATTAGATGTTTATTCATGTTATTATATCAAAGTAATAATAAACATTAATAACTGAATGTGTTTTATAGAAAATAAGCGATTAAATTTTTAAGTAAATACTATTATGTATATAGGTAGTGGGTGATGAGAAGAGCCGAAGATCGTGTGTGACGGCGAGCCTTAGGAGAAGCCTATATCCAGCACTGGAGAGACATAGGCTGATGGTATAGATGTTATATCGCAAAAATCCAAATGTGAATAAAAAAAACCCGTGGATGTAGGTTTCCTGATAAAGAACTAGAATATGATTTCCTAACAATTCTTAAAAGTAATGATGAGTAGTGGAGTACATATAGAGGATGTTCCATTTTTAAAATACGTCTTTTAAATACTAATTACATCATTTAAAACACAAACAGCGTCACATTCGCAATCGACTTCAACAATTGTGTTCACCGTTTTGAATGTTATCGCTAAATCGTTTAGGCTTTACACCTCTACACACCAGTTCTTAATTTTTTTCCATTCTCGAAGCCCTTGTTTAATTCAAATTTTCCGAAGCGCCCTATGTCATATTGTAACAAGTACATTGCGAAATAACCAATAAATTTTGACAAGAGTAAGGCTAAATATGAATAAAATACATTTTAACAAATGTTTTGCATCAGCTCCGCTAGATGTCGTGCCCTATGACATTGAATTATTATGAATTATTATTGTGTAATATTTCGCGGCGCCCCTGTGAAGAAATTTCCCTTCCTGCAAGGCGGGGGGGGGGGGGCACACTTTGAGAACTACTTTAGTTGAGATTTATAATTATATATATATGCTTATATTCGGAACGACGTTGCCGCAGTTATATTAACAATTGATACTCAATACCGATATAATTATAAACTGCGTGTAATTATAAACTGGTGGCGTTAAATCCTTCAAGTTTACAAGTATCGTATGCATGAGTAAAACAATATCGGATTGTTATGCGTCAAACGCGTCTGGAGGCACGCGCCGAACGAGGTCGCAGCGGCGGCGCAGGCGCAAGTCGCCCGTGTAAACTCGAAATATATTAATTCAACGGTATTACGAACAATGGCAGCTTTGATGACAACAAACCTTTGAGTATACAGAGAAAATACGTGACTAGAAAATAAAAGAATTAGTAGGACTGTAGATATTGGAGCTGTCGATTTTACCGTAGTTTAGGACTCCCAAATAATTACTCTCAAAATACAAAGATAGCTCTGTTTATAGGTTTAATTAATATTAAATCAAGGCAATTAGCTAATGTTTCTTTTGGCCGATTTGATTATTGATTAGGCGTAGATGTTACTGTAAAGGATTTTTTATTTAAATAGCAGAGCCGATCGATAAGTACTTTTTCTAAAGCGACATTGTAATTATACTAACATTTCCATTTCGCGATGGTGACATCAACGAGGTGAACTCGCAATTTCAGAGTTTGTTTGAGCGGGCCGGACTGTCGCAAATTGTCTTGAATTACTCCTAGCCTATTGTTTGCCGGTCTTTATGGTATCATAGTAATAAAATGGAATTATTTAACCGTCCCACTGTAAGACGATGTATTATATATTGTTATATAGTATACTTGGGGTGGACGCAAATGGCATCTTTATTTTAATTATTTTATATTCACATTGACCTAAATGAGTAAACAGTGGTAAGCGGTAGTAACGTTATTTGCTCTCCAAAAGCAACGAAATGCTGGAAGAAAATATTTTTAATCTTTTTCAAAGAAACAGTTCTTTTGGTAAATTCATCAAAACGTTCCATCTCCTCATTCAATCAATTTGTTTGCAGTGTGATCAATCAATTTCAAACTTCTTCCAATTCAGTTCAGATTTTGCAGAGCATTAAGGTAATAGTTTTCACCCTGTGCAAGGGTAAAGGGTACACGGGTAAACGTGCGAGCGTACGCCACGGGCTAACGGTACGGACGCGCGCCGCAGCCGGTCAACGAACTCCGCAACCTTACGTTACGTCTAGAATTTTGAGGGATTGCCCTAGTTTTTTTTAGCGCCAAGCGCGCGTTGATAAGCCTGTAACATTTTACTACATTCACTTTGGTTTATGAAGATACATTGTTGCTTGTAGTTTGGACTTATTTTTGTATTAACACTACACCTTTTCCTTTTCTTGCAATGCCATATTCTAACGAAGGTTGGTAATCATCAAGGCCCTTTGATTTTTTTGAAACTGCAGCACGGAATAGTGACTGCTTGCTCTTGCCCTACACCTGGCGTAATTTCTTCACGTTTGTTGTCTCTCATTATATGACCGGATTATATTCTTAGCTAGAATGTTTTTGTGAGCCGTCTCACACTCCTTTGGTGTTTAAAATACCAAATATGTAAACGACTTTTACTGCAGACCACTATTTCTATTATATTATTTCATCTAAATCGGGATGATAAAGCATCTCTCTAGAGTCGCCATGCAAGTAACAGTTCCCAGAATAACTAGTAGTAAACATTTTTAATTTCAGAGATTAAGAACGCTGTAAAGAGAAGCTCAGTGCGCGGCACAATGCAGACTGGTGAGTTGCGAGCCGCAAAGCTTTTATGAATACAAAGCTACCACGACAGAATATTGTGTAGAAGTACACTGATGTTTGTAGACAGTGTGGCGGTCAGAAAAGAAGTAGAACGTGTCTTTAAATAAGCATTTTATTGCTGCTTTTGAGATTTATGACGCCTAAAGCCTTGTAAAACCCAGTAAGGTAATAAAATAAGACTACAGTTTAGAGCACTTCAAAATCAGCACATCGTGTTATGTGTGTGACTGATGTTACAATGCGAATTACGGATTGTAACGGAATTGGAAGTTTGAAGATCTAACAGAGATGAAATCTCGTTATCGAAAGTTTCAACAAGAACTAAGAGCTCTTGAAGCTGAGAAATACTGATAACGATAAACAATATGGAAATTTTACTAGAAAAACACATCTCGAATTATGTAAGTGAACGTAGATAACGTAACGCTATCTTGCTCCATCGCACAAATAATTGTTGTCGTCTCTTTCTGCGTAAACGAGCTTTTCACGCGAGGCTCAAGTGGCGTTGGCTTCTGTGGCGACATCATAAACACCATCCATGCACTATTTATTTTGTGGTACACAAACTGCAGCACCGGTAAACAAACCCCTTGGAGTGTTTGACAAAAAAGTTTATATATTTCAATATTCCGATTCTTATTGAGTATCTTAGGACCTTAGGAATTGATTTTCCACACTCCTAGCATCCTCGATAGCCGATGAGTCATTGTATTGATGCAAAGAATCAAAAGTATGTTTCCTTGGTTTTCTTAATCATAATAACCTTGAATTGTCGCAAAGTATACAGATTAGGCGACACATCTGTGACTAGAATACGCAAGGCAAATACAAGATTGTTTATTGCTTTGTTTCTTTATTACTTAATTATGCTGTCAGGATATCTAAGCTCAAACTTACAACGTCCTTGATGTTAATGCGTCATGCCGCCACATTTGAAATTCATATACAATCTATATGCTTGGGTCCTGAGTCCTGACTAGCAAAATATTACGATTAACAAGCTGTATTAGATAAATTAATGAGCTAAATAACAATACAAAGACAATACACGGGAATCTAGTCATGTCTTAAAATTGGTGACAGAACGCGCAAACGAGTTCACACTTTCTGGAGTTGTGATCGGTGGGAGGTGAGACGGTCTGTGCAGTGAAAGCGTTTCAAATTTAATCGCATGCCCTCAGACGCTACAAGCGGCCGAGTTTCCTAGTGGTACAGAGGCCCTTGTTTACCAATTATCACTTAACGTATAACAATTAGCTAACGTCATTACGCAATATTTAGACTGAACGTGCTGCATAACCCAAATACGGTTATTCCTACAGTGTTACAACACGAAACGAGCAATTTGTTGGTGCAGATGCGAGGAATTCTGGGTGTCGACTCTAAATTGATGTAAGATGACGAGGTCAATTTCAAAGAGAAACTAAATATTTGTCGGTGTAATTTTCCGTCTGTCCATCCACCTTGAGTAATGAATAATGAACAAAATGGGGTCAAACATGATCCGTCGCCGTGTAAACAGCGTTATGCAAAGGTTTGATTGTTAAGTATTATTATGTGTACGTGTTAGACGACCGACGGAAACCGGACACTAGTGTGCGCGCCTAAATTTCGAGACAAAAACAATACTGGTGGTGTGGTACAATACATAATTCAAGTAAGTAGGTAAAATAATGGACAAGTAAAACCGGTTTAATTTGAGGGCCTAAATTCCGATAAACAGCATACGCAGGGCTAATGCGTGCTGTCAACAACTCTTGGAATGTATGAGGTAACATACAATGATTTATCAAGTACTTACAACTCAATACTTCTTAAAATATAATCTATACATAGTATAAAACAAAGTCGCTTCCCGCCGTCTGTCCCTCTGTATGTACGCTTAGATCTTTTAAACTATGCAACGGTTTTTAATGCGGTTTTCATCAATAAATAGAGTGATTCAAGAGGAAGGTTTATACGTATAGTTTAATATTGTTTTGTGTTAATTTGTTATAAAATTGCCGAGCATGCAACGCATGCCGGGCACAGCTAGTAGTAAAATAAAGCTAACATAGATTAAATTTTGTTGGTAATTTTAGTAATCAGATTGCACTGTAATCATCACTGTTACAATTCTTTTGGGGGTGCAATTTTGCGAAAGCTTGTTGTGTTCCGCATTTGGGGTCGTATCGTTCGTCTCGGGAATCAGTTGTTCAGTAATACACAGTGAGATTCTTATTTTCATTTATAACTAATCTGGTTAATTTTTTTTTTGCCGGCTGCGATTATTATCGAACCGCTAAGTTTATTGTGAGTCGTTCATGTTCATAGATTTCACACTTGCTTAGCATCAATTAGAAGTGATGAATATTAAGCTACTATAAATTTTCATTGATCGTCTCTGAGGATTCATGCACACGGGTAACATAGCAACATTGTACTATTTGTTTACAAACCTAATTATATGCCATTCTCGTCGAAATTTACTATTTCTTTATTCGTATTTGGACGAAAGAATCCGTTTCCCTACGCAATATGTACGATTATTGGCTCGTCAATCGTCAACCTTTTGCCGATAAAAGCGAAAGTAGAGCGAGCACTTGAGCGAAGAAAACTTGTTCGAGACGATCGATATCTCGTTGAACATTGTTACTTGGCGTCAAGACGTTAACTATTGGAGTGCAATTGAAGGAGTAAATTGTGGATTCGTGTTGTGTGGTGGCCTAGGTGGTGATGGTCAGAAACGTCCTTTGCAGAACACAGGGGAGGTATCTCCTAGTAAATCACTAAGGGGACTTCGGGCCATAATCCAGATCGCGGGCCTAGTGCCGATTGGTAGATACATATACTCCTTTTTTTTAAATTCTGGAGCATGCGGGTTTCTTCACATGTTTCGCTTCATCGCCGGGCTACACCTGATAGTTTTTAAAAATACGTTTTCATATTTAACTCGACAATTACGTGGACATAGTAAGGGCATAGGCAAGACGGACCGCGGCTTAAATCAGTAACACTAAAATCGTGGTTGTATAATTCATTCTGCTGCAATTTTAATTATCTATCATTTACCTACCGATAAATTATGTTAAATATGTTATATTAATTATCTGTTCCTAGAACTTTCGACAAGTTTGTGGCACGAAGCAACATGAATAATACAAGAGCATCCAACCAGTAGGTACATCCAGACATGCAATACGGCGCTGGTACACTCTTCTCGTTATCTTGACCCACATATCGCGCCGCGGTCGCGGCCACACCGCGCCGCTAATATACGAGACCTTAATTGCGTTTTGAATGGCAACTTTTTAAATCAACAAAAACTATAAACAGGATGTTTGACTTAATTTGTGACGGAGTCCTGATATGTCATGAGTGTAGTCAATTTGATTACAAACGATCATGCCATTAATTGAAGCTGCTTCCAGGTGATCGGCGCCGGAAATTCGGAGGCTAAAAAACAACCTGTTTTCCATTAAATGGCGCCACTGCTGATCTGCATTTATTTTGAACGATTCTGTACGCTTTAATATAACATAAACCTTTAGGACATTATTCGACGTCGAGTAGTGGAGGGGTCGATGTTGATTGTAATACTGTGTCGCTGATTTAATTAGAGTAACTGAGCCTCAAAGAAAACGTTGAAATTAAATTCTCACTAAGGAACTAAACACATATTGAATGTTTATTTTAAGTTTTTTTATAAAAAAAAATATAGACTGCTGTTTATGACTTATTATTATCATTATTGCGCAGCACAAGTAGCTACAAAGACAAATAAAGAAGAGGAAAGCAGTAAGTTGATTTGCTTAGAATTTGGACGACTTCGCCAAGTTGATTCTGGATTGCCAAAAAGCAAAATGGAAGTACCAAAAACGGCAACAATCACATTTTCCTTCGAAGCCCTCATCATAACAGAACCATGACCCGAAATGTCACGTAAGAGGAAAAAAACATCGTTTACAACTCGCTCAGGACAACACGACGACACGATTTGAGAGATGTGGAGATGAATACGTCTCAATGGATAAATGGCGGCCCAGCTAATGATGCTTTTATTTTGATTCCGACGCTGATATGCATGATATCTGTATTATAGAGCCGAATATTTCATTTATTTATTCTTTATTGGAGAAAGTGACAAAAAGTGGACTTATTGCTTAGAAGCATTATTTCCCAGTCAACCTTTGGGCTATGGAGAGAAGGCGCGGTAGGTGAAATAGTTAAGATTAAGTAAAACTATAATGAATAGTGACGTATATTAACTAAATATTTTACCAGGTATAGGCACGTGCCTGGAACTTCTCAGCGACTCACGATACTGCGGTACCCTCCCAAAGCAAAGCCTTAAACCGAGGTCTGTTCCTTCCGTCTTCTGCGCTCGCTCTAAACCATACATGTCCGGTGACTCTTGAAAGGCCATTAGGGCCACAAGAATTTAGCCATTCGGCAAAAAAACAAATACCACAATATAAATAAACATATACAAGCAGACATATAACTACATGTGTTTAATAATACCTCCTTTAAATTGGTTTATATCAGAGCAATATTCTCCATGTAATGTATTTTTGGTTTTTCTGTTCGTTCATTGACAATTAGCGTATTTTGGCACAAATTTTCATCTGTGAATTTACTTGAATAATACGCTTACAAAACCAGACAATTGAGGACAGTCTGGGAGAAGGACTAAGGCGAAGGACGCGCTTTTCTCAAGGACGGCGAAAGGAAAGGCCGAGAGACGACCTCGACACCAATTTATTCATTAAACCTCAAGCAAAAATGTATCATATCATAAATTACTTGGTATCTTATCAGTTTGATGCAATACAAGTTTATTTTAATACACACATATTGATTGGTAAGTGATGAGTTTTACAGATAAGATATGGTTTTTAGTATCTACATCATTTGATATCAGTCTAAAAACGTACCACAGCAGGGTAAAATCTCTTATAATCACAAAGGGTCTAGCGCCAAATGTAATAGATTTTTAAAGTTCTTGTCACGCGGGTTTGCTCATGATTATTTCAATCGTCACTAAGGTAATGATTAATGAAAAACTATTCATATGAACGTTCTGGGGAATGTAAGATAATAGCATATTGAAATCTGTTATTAAAAGTGTTGAAGGGATATTTAGGTGGAGTACATGTAGCGTTTAAATTTTCCTATAGATTACTATTTACTACAAGTTTTTTGACCATTTTCTGTTACTTTACTGGTTTCTTATTAAATTCTTATATCGGTCCGAACTGGTATTGGTTCTGCACGATAAATGTCGCAGAACAATTATCGTTCGTCTTCAAGATGATCGCGTATGGATCACGCTGTAGAGGATCATGGGGATTTCCACCTTTCTTAAGTTTTGAGAAACATATTTTGGAACCATTCTTTGTTGTGGAAATTATCAACGCATCTGTCGAATCTCTTCTGCCAATTAAGCATATTTTTGCCATTTTTTTTGTGGTAATTTATTTACTATTGGCGATCTGTTCTGACTTCAATTATATGGCATAACGATTTTCCTAGATAGCCCAAACATAGCGTAATATCAATCTGCATTAGCTGGGCTGCCTAAAAATGAAACAATTTTCAAAATCCGATCAGTAGTTTTTGACTTTACCTCTAAAAAAACCTCTAAAAAATCGTATTAGGTATTTTATTTACTGAACACATAAAGCATAATCAACATGTTAACCATATAAAAAAGTTTGTTTTGACGACTTAAACACGTACATTCAAGTTGAAAAAGTGACATTTGCTAGCAAATATGAGAATTGTAGTAGCGAAATGGCAATTATGTAGAACGTTTAGTGGTGAATAGATAACTGATCGACACCGTCGGACCTTGACGGTGGGTAATGATAACGGTGATAACAGTTATCAGTTGGCGGAGACCCCCGCGAGATGACTTGTCGTTTCTGCGTTTACACCACTTATTTCATGTGATTATGCCGTTTAGTTGTAGTGCTCGTAAGCGTTGGGTCTACTCAGCTGTCTGGTGTAATAGCGTTATAATTTATTAATTAGGCAATTGGCTATTGATACTTCATTGGTATCAGATCATACGTACAGGGGTAGTCAGCTGTTATTTATTTACCAGTTTTGGTAGATTTCTAAGGCGCAACCTATTCACATCATAAAAATAGTTTCGAGGTTAGATTTCCGTTATAAGTAGAGATAGTTTCGTTATACCACTATGAATTGTATTATTGACGCTATAGTGAAATTTGTATACACACACATTGTTTATACTCTTCTGGTAAAATTGGTAGTGGAAATCTCAAATGATACTCAACCAAAAATATTATATACACAATTGTTGTTATGTTGAAATACAAGATAAAGCTACAGCCAGCGCCTGCTCTAGCTCATGTAGCGCCCGGGTGCAGGGCGCCCTCTAGTAGGCGTTTTGAACTCTTTGGAGGTGTCGCAAGCGGCGCTCGGCGCCCCCTAAGACCCTGCGCCCGTGTGCACCGCACCCCCTGCACCATAGGTAAAGCCGGCACTGAATTCAGCGCTAGACAGGCGCCCCCGGGGGCGGGGCGCCCGGGGTGCACCGCACCCCTTGCACCCCCTGGTAAAGACGGCCCTGGCTACAGCTTTTGTTTTAAACAGTTTTCGAAAACTCGATCAAAAATGTCAAAATTACTGTTTGCGATTGGCGCGTAGCATCAAGGTCTTTGGACTCTAATCTTTTTAACACTTTATTTGTCCACTCTTCAAGGGTTGGTGTAAGCGTGTCTCTCCACTACACGATTCTTCCGCTCTTCTCATGAAATTAGTTATGTAAATTCCCGAAGTTTCAGCGAGATTAAATATTATGAACCAAGTAAATTGTTTAAAAATTCTCGCCTAATTTAGTTCCGAGTCAACAATAACGACTTAGGTCATAGCAGTCACCTTGTTACAAGTCACAAGGCATCGATAACCACCTCTTGACCCTATAACATAGAGTTCAAAATGCTTCTGAACGGTCTTACGTGAAGTGAGATATAAGTGTGGCATAGATTATAGCCAGGTAGCCGTTTTTCGGCAACCTTGGCACAAACATCGAAAGCTGAGTTTTACAATTGTTTACTTATTTACTGTTTGGATGAATGTAGGACTTGCGTATCAGACTATCAGTATTTGCTGTTGCCTGTTTCTGATGGAACCGTATGGGTATTTCCCTAACCGTATTTAACTGGCAGGTGCCAGTCTTTTCTTTTGATTAGAAAAAAAATGGTTTAGTATAAGGTTGTAGAGTTCAACAAATCGTTTGTATATATTGATATTGAGTTTTTTGGGATAAGTTTAAGCCATTGTAATAATTTTAGAACTTGTTCTCTGGCACGAAATTTTCCTCACGAGGTTTTCCTTCACAGCTAAAAGTGATTATTATTTAAACTCACCTGTTGAATGATAATTATCAATTATTAAGGCAATGATAATTATCAAGTGTGATACATTTATTTTACTGTGGACAATGCTATTGATTTAACACTTGAACGATAAATTACGACAGCAAAATAACGATTCCTAGAAAAGCTAAAGTCCGCGATGCCCCTGCGCCTCGCTCCTTTTAGTACCCCCTGATTGGCCCAGTCTGTGCACTACGTGGTGGTGTTATGATCGGAGGTTATTTAGCTTTTGTTTATAGCAAGGTCGTCGTAAGAGACAGTTTAGTGAAGTGTTCTTGTTTTCTCTACATTTCACAAAGCCTTTAATTTAATATAAATACCATTTTACGTCTTTTGTGTTTATAAAATACCGAATAAGATTTTTTCACATTTTTTTATTTTGGAGAATTATTTATCGTTTTAGCCACTATTTGGTAAATTGTTTTAGATGTCATGCGGCCTTCGGTCAGATAAAATAAGTTACTCGTTGGAAGCTGTCGATGAACAATTTAAGAAGACAATTAAATTTAAGAAGTCAGAAGACAATTTAAAATAAAAAACGAAATTGAAAGTGTGATTACATTTAAAAAATGACTGTATCAAAAAAAGAATCAATATTTCAAAATTACGAGGAGATATCAAAAGCTCAATATATCGTGCAAATAGAATGTGTTCCTGAAGCGGCATTTATTCAAGAACGAAATTACCGAAAAATAAGTGCTTTGTGTCCATCCAAGTCATGAAAATTGACAAGTAAATTTGCATGAAATGTTAAAAATCTATATTTATGGCGTATAACATGAACTACATGTTCAACTGTGTGGAATTCGAAACTACACTATACACTTTTTAATAATTTCTGAAGTCCACAGAATGTAATCATTATACCCTTAATACATGATAAAAGGAAGTAATTAAATAATTGCGCTATAGATAAAATCACAACATGTCGGGCTTCTTGTATTCAATTAGATACACATACCACTCGTAGACGGCTTATAAAATTAAGATTATTATATTATTGGCGTTTAGATTATTTATACAGATTGTGTTTATTTATAAAGTAAATAATTTAATCTGACCACTGTTTTTTTAACCAATATCTATTTAAAAAGGCGCTTTTCCGAATTGGAAGTTTCATATAGCTTCTTAAATAAATGGAGCTATATATAGTATAAATAAATATAAATCTTTCAATTGAAAAAACACTCAATTAAATATATATTAGTAAAAAAAAACTCAGATTTAGGGAGGAGGCGGTATTAATTAACTGAAATAATAAATATTTAATTTTTAAAATACGTGATTGAAATGCCATAGAATGATCAGAAATTGTCCCGAGGTTTACCATCCATTGTAATATTATTGAGACTTATTTTTTGTTTATATGTAAGAGATAAACTAAAATCTGCTGGAGTGATTTTGAAAATTGTCATTTTGAATTTAGAACGTGTCAGTCTGGACTGACGTCGGCTCGCGGATGTTCATGGGAGACAGTATCCACTTACCATCAGGTGGACTGTCAGCTCGACTGCCGCCTTCTTTTTATAAATAAATTTACTGCTTGGATGAATGTAGTAAAACTTGCGTATCAGAATATTTTGATGTTTCCGATTTGTTTCTAAAAGTAATATATCGTACGAACGTCGGAACAGCACAGGGTTAAAGAGATCGGTACTGAAGGAAGGCTTCCACCCAGCAATAGACGTAATTGAGCTGAAACTGATTACTTCTAACCTAAAAATGTTTATAGATGACGCTTTTGTAACGGGAGGAACCACTTCGCTCAAAACAGATCACTTTTTATATTGCTTTATAATCAGACATTTTTAACGTACGCTTAGAAACAAATAGGTACCTATAGTTAATAAGGGTTGGAAGGGGCACATTCGGGGCAAAATTGTACTTGTGCGGCGCGTGTATAGGGGCGCGGAAGGAGTCGTTGTATACCATGAATAACTAAGCGTCGGATTTCGACATTCAATGGACATGTTAATGGGACTCCGCTTGTTTCTCTTATCTTTGCATTTACTGTGATGTAAAGTGACGGGCGTGGCGTAGTGTTATTTCTTTACAAATGGTTTAATATGAAGTAGGTATTATAAATTCTATTTATCTAATACTAGTTAGTGTGTAGCGTACCGGGAAACGTATTTTTTTAGTAGATGTGAACTGGCGGCATTCAGTGAAAAAGCGGTATGTCAAAAATGGACATATCAGATTTGACTAGCGCAACGACGATATATTACGACTTATACAAATAGTCCCTTGGTACTACGAACTGTCACTATACAATAAGTAGATACCTATATGCATGTCGGATAGGTGGATCAGTTTCAGTTAAAAGAAGATAGGTGGTGATGTGAAAAGTAATAGGCAGGTAAATTATTAGTGGCGTTGCTAGACGTAGATGGAGGTAAATTTATTATTTTTAATACTATTCGGCGAACTATTACCGCGATCGATCATAAAAACTATCCCGATCGATGTTTTGCCATCGATGGGGTGGGTGCCCCTGGTGCAGTAAAATTTTTTTTGTTGAATTACGGTGTCTTATTAACTGTAGTTTAATAGGGTCAAATTTGACTATTTGCTCTGTTTGTTGTAGATTATGCATGTACAGCCAGCCAGCAGTAGGTCCAACATATACCCATATACACCTTATCACAAAGAGCCGGAATCGAATGGTTTTGGATACGTTAGGGTGGTGGTTATTGTATAAACATAAGCAAAAAAAAATAGATTTCGTTTACTCAAATATTCGGCAGTCTCTTAAATTATAATAGGTACATATTATTTTTCTAAGAATGGAGCTATCTATCAATGTATCGAAATTCACTCGAAAAAACCGTAAAAGCGAAGAAATTGTAAAGCCTGCCGGAGTAAAAACCTGTACATAAATCGAACAAAGAATTATGAAACACATAAAGCAGAAACAAAGAGAAGACAAGTAGTCAGTCTTAGTTCACGCAACACGGTCGAGTATGGGCGGAGGCCCGCTTATGGGAAAGTTACGATCATTACGACCATTCATAAACGGTTGAATGAGCGCAAGACGCCTGCGCAGCCGGCCGCGCGCGACCCCGCGACATCTGTGATGTCGCCGCGCGGATGCCGAGCTTACCTCCACAGAGGACTGTTTAAACATACGACACATCAATAAATACACCTAGATATTCGATAAATACAGATTGATTAACCTAGATTGGAAATGTAAACATATTACATCAACAGCAAAAATAGTCAAACAATTTGCAAAGAAGCGAGTGTATTGAACCCGCGCAATGACAACCTAACAGCCCCGATGCGTCACCGGTCGGCGGGCGATGAGAATGAGAAAATTCCACACGACAAATACCGCGGTGTCCGCAAACGACGCATAAATAATTAGACAATAAGCAGGCAGGGCAAGAAATCGGTAATTTGTATCGCGGCGAGATAGGCGGAGCGCAGAGGGAGACGGGTGCAAGCAGGCGCGCGCCGCCGCGCCGCGGAGATGTGGCAACGCGTCAGGTGGAAGTGGCGCCGTGCTGTTCTCGCCGAGGACGACCGACCGCCCGCGCCCGATTGCCCCTTCGCCCGCTAGCCGATAATCCTCACCCGAATACAATCTGATAAAATTCGCGCCAGCTATGAACATTACGCAAAGCGACTAAACACTAAACGCGGCGATAATGAATGACCCCACTGTTGCCATTGCCATCTACTTCATAAACATTCTCTCACTATCGAACTTACGTCGCAGTATTGAACCGCTACAATTTGAAATAATGTAATAAGAAAGTTATTTCCTCGACCTGGCGAAACTAGCCCCGCGAACGCATTACGGTCCGCGTTACGGCCATGCCAGGTGAATTCAAAATGACCTCTATAGGCCGGTAGCTTCTTGTGGCCTCGCACGGCGAATGCGTTGACATTTTGTGGGTTAGCAACGCAACATGACTCTGTACCGTGGTGAGAACGATGCCAGGATGACTAACGGCCGGGCGTCATTAGCCACCTAAACATAAATTGTCCCATACAAAATCTTTAAAGCAATAGATCGATTTGGTGACCGAAACACAATAAGGCGAATTTTGTATACCAGCGTCAAGTTAGTCTCTATCTGACCGTCTAGTTTGACATCGTGGACTCATTATTTAGGTGTTATAAAACACACGATACAACTTATCAAAACAATAGCTCTTAGTAGTGATATCACGGAAATCGTAACGATTTCGAAAGAAAAGTACATACGAGTTCTTTCGTCAACGTAAAAGTGACTTACCAAGGCGAAGAAGTTTGTGTGGCAATCCTCGAGACTTGCACCGTTTGTTTGGTGATTTTGATGCGTCATGGTAGTCCGGGACACTTCATTTTCATTTCACAACACTAAAAACAGGTTCAATCTTAAAGAAACCACTCAAAATCTTAAAATCATCACCGACATTTAGGGAAGTTTTCACCTTTCAATGGCGACTGGAAAATGGCGGATAGGAAACAACAACCCAAGCCGATAGTTATGCCTCTAGCGATAAAGAAATGAACTAATTTCGTTCAGAAACGTTATCAACGTTCCGTTCTATGATCCACATACAATGTTCATTTAAAACATATTTGATATTAATTTGTTTACGTGATTCAAACGATTCCCATACTGTAACAAATTAATTTTAAAAGAATTGCTATTTCAAAAGTATTTTACGTATAATCTAACCAAATTATTTTTTTTCATTTCTCTATGTAGCACAAAAAACTTTGCGTGTAAACAAACGAAAAGTAGGGTTATGTCAAGTTATAAAACTGTCTCTGAGAAAAATATTAAGGAAAGTTATAATTTGAAATATATGTATTTGTGTTTATTAAATTTACAAAATATAACCATTTAAAGGTTAATATAAACCGTAAGCATCATGTTAAGAAATGTGATCTTGTCTTTATCACGCAAAAATTTACAGGTTATTATGCCATTATTTACATGTGAATTATGATTGTTTTCATCGGTATAAAGTATAAATTACAAGTTATCTAGTAGTTAAATTCATTTGATGTTGTTAATATTACAGATGGTATCTGTCAGATACAAGCAGAAAAAGTTTTCGAAAGTTGATAAAAAGTTGCAAGCTGCTGCCGAATCTTTAGCCGCGAGAGGGTATAGTCTAATACAAAGCATTTCTTTTCTCTTATAAGTTTTTGTGTCCTATTTCTAAGAGATTGTTACTTTACCGCGTCATTCTCTTCAGTGCAATATTAAATCTCTTTGCTATTACCATATATCACCTATCATAGGCCCAAACTTATTCAGTATTATTTCAAACAATGTTTTACAATATTTTACCTTGTCATAAAGGTCTATTTATTTTCATCATCAACATTTACAATATCAATTATACCATACCATAAGTCTGTCTCTCCAACTGGACATAGGCCTCTCCCAAGGTTTGTCAATATCAGTCTATACTTATAATAATCTCTAAGTAATGTATCTAACAATTATTTAGAAGTTATAAGATAGCTTTTTAGCAATATCTAACTTAATAAAGACTATCAATAAGTTTGCTTGAAGGTTTTTACGTCCAAATAAACCATGGGATCCACCAGCAGACATTGAGGAGACCATTCTGAAGATCTGTGCGGACAAAGGCTTGAACTCAAACTCAGAGTTTAATGAGCTGGATACAAAATTTGTCATCCTGAATGCATGTTTTGAGCAAACTGGATACAGTGTTCCTAACTCATTGCTGCACACAATTGAGTGTGTTGGTAAGTAGAAAACTCAATTTTGTTTTTAATTTTGTATTAATACCAATTTCCTAACTTTCACCTAATTTATTATATAATTACAATTATTTACTGATTTACAGTTAATATATGTTAATCTGGGTCACTCACTATAACTATACCAAGTTTCATTAAAGTCCAATCATTGGTTTTTGTATGATGCATGCTCAGACAGATACAAAAAAATGGTTAATTTGGGCTTGATAATACATAATGCCGCCGGCAAGGGCGTCGTCGAGGGGGGGGGGGGGGGCAACTGCCCCCCTCTAAAGATTCTAAAAAAATGTATTTGTACCTACAATTCATATTTCTCCTCCTGGCCCTCCCTGGCCCATTGGCTGGCGTTGACTGGCGACATCCTTGTGCATAGGCATTATTATTTCTAAAAATAGTTATTGTATAGACAGGTAATTTTATTATTATGCATATATTTAGTTTTAATAAATATCATTTGTAATTTATCTTACTATGTTTATAACTTTTTTCTATGACAGTACACATGCCTGACATACCCAGAAACTGATCTACTCAGAACCTGATCTAATATAAATCTGACATAGTAACTGACCTATGAATCTGACCTACTTTGCCTAAAAGTTTAAATAGATACTATTTAAAATACTTAGTGGTTGGATTGAGATAGAAGATTGGTTCAGTATTAGGTAGCTTTGTCTTGTCTTGCCAGGTTGGTATATACATAGTATCCAAATTTCTTTTTCGGGCTCGTAATTTTCCTCACAATGTTTCCTTCACAACCAAACTGGTATAAACTATTTTTTAGATTTTTGTAATGAGCAAAATTTCATAAAAAATGTTGAAAAATGTTGACAACTGCAGTTGTCACTAAGGTCAATATACAAAATTCTTCCTGCTCATGGCGCACGCTTCAGATAAGAGAGAAGTCATAACAGTCAAGAATCAAACTATTATATAGTATAATAAGAGCTGAAATAGATAGATGTTTCAGTCATAACTAAATATAAATTTTAAACTCACATTTTGTACACAATTTATATTCTAAATCGGGTGTCGTCTCCTCATCCTCGACACCTGCAATCCGTCATTCCTACATTAAACAGCAGAGCGTATGACCTCTGCCCTGAACATAATAAAAGATGATATTCAGGAGGTACTCAAATGGAATGGGTACAAAGCAAGTGGAAGACAACCACGGCACCATCAGACGGAGAAACATCCTGAGATAGCCAGCATTTATGACATACATGAAAGGAGTGACAGACAAAGTTGGAACAGTACTGAGAAGATACTCCATTATACTCTGTCCTCCAAACTATCGGAGGATGTTATACCTTACCAGATGCCAGCTGTCTATAAGGTAGACTGCAGCTGTGGTAGTACCTATATAAGACAAGCATATAGTTGCGGAAAAAGTCAACGAACACATTGCAGCTGTAAGAAACTCCCAAACTAGAAAATCACCAATAGCCCAATACATTCACAATGCTGAAATTAATCACTGGATAGAACTGCACTTCCAAAATCCTCTCCACTGAACGTCACTATTATCCCAGGATTGTACGTGAAGCGATTGAAATTAAGAAAAATAAAAATTTCAATTAGGAAGATGAATATAAACTGTTGTCTATGTGGAATCCAGTGATTAACAAAAACCTTGTGATTGACCATCGAATATGTCTACGGACATTGTCAGTGTAGTGTGTCGCAGCCTTTCCGAATGTGGGTAGTTGATAAAATTGCTTACAGCTCCCATCCTGGACTACCCACCCCTTCAGTCAACTTGTGACCACGGCTAGTGTAACCAGTGCCGAAACGTTGAGTAGAAATAAAAGGTAAACAGCGCCGGCTCTAGCTCATGTAGCGCCCGGGTGCAGGGCGTCCTCTAGTAGGCGTTTTGAACTCTTTGGAGGTGTCGCGAGCGGCGCTCGGCGCCCCCTAAGACCCTGCGCCCGTGTGCACCGCACCCCCTGCACCATAGGTAAAGCCGGCACTGAATTCAGCGCTCGACAGGCGCCCCCGGGCGCGGGGCGCCCGGGGTGCACCGCACCCCTTGCACCCCCTGGTAAAGACGGCCCTGCCTTTATTATACACATTCAGACAGACCCGATTTAGAATATAAAATATCTAAATATATCTTAGACCAAATTTAAAGAAACTAAGCAGAATTCAGACAGTGTAAATTCCCTAAAAACATGACTCTGTCAAAACATACCTTTTCAAGAGACAGGAATAAGATTGTGCAAGATCGGCAGCACATTTGAAATACCCCTGGTGTTGCAAATGTCCATAGGCGGCGTTAACCACCCACCATCTATAAAACAAAGAATCTCTTCATGTTGATCTACTTCATTTGAAATACAATTTATTTTTCAGATGATCTGAAAGAATTTTACAAAACACCTGTTGACACACTAACACCTTTTGATGCCTTGAAGAAAATGGACTTGCCCAAGAATTTGCATGTTCAAAAAGATTATGTGCGCTTCCATCCTGGTTAGTATTAAAAGCTATGTCATTCCCAGCCTTTAAAAAAATGTGCTGCCTCACAAAAATTCCGCGCCTGCTCCACATACTACTTTGCAAAACAAATTCTTTTACACTATCAACTTATTTCATAGGTGAATAGGTGGCGTTGACCGCAAATACAACGTTGTGAAACTAACCTGTATTTTCAATTAGAGTAAGGAATATAATCAATTTCAACTTTCACCTAACGGGCCTTTATTGTGACGACCACGATCACGTGGTGGACAGGATACAGTGGGGAAGCTAAATTCAGTGTATAGATAATTTTGCATCAGTGTTACAGGAATGATCAAAAACAAAAGACAATACAACACTAAGAGTTAGTATTGTTAGAAGTTTATAATCTATACTATATACTACACTATAATATAATAAAGAGGTACAGTAATACCCCGCTTTACGCGAGGGATACGTTCCGCAAAAACTCGCTTTAAGTGAAATTCGCGTATATAGGGGTTTGCGTTTAAACATAGCCAAAAGTCAGTACAAAATGCAAATCAATATGTACTTTAATTCTAAAAACACATTGTGGAGCGTTACTAAATTTTTCCCGATTTTTTAAAATCGTTCTCACAGTCGATTCTGAGAGTCCAAAATCTCTGCCCACTATTGTTGCTTTGCCTCCATTTTCCATTCTTCTTAACACCTTTAACTTCTATTCCAAAGTTAACGCTCTTTTTTCTTCTCGAACGGCATTTTTAACGTAGCGTTAAATTATTTTCACCAAAGGTTAGAACATGACTGCCAGCCAAGATTAAAATATGTACGTAAGTCAAACGAACGAAACAAAAGAGGGAATCCCCAAAGACAAAAAGTCCTACTCTGAGGGGATTGCCCATTCTTTTATCTGAATGATCAGAGAAAGTGGGAATTCCCGCGATCAATGACAAGTTAGGAAATTGAATTATGTACTACATATGTACATACATACATGTAACCAATCCGCAGTAAAGCGAGGCATTTTAGCGCGAAATTTGAAATTCGCGTAAAACCGAAACCGCGCTTAACGGGGTCGTGTAAACCGGGGTGTTACTGTATAATAAAGATGTAAAATTGTGTGTTTGTAGGTCTGTTGCGGGTAATCTCTGAAACTACTGAACCAATTTATAAAATTCTTTCACAAATAGGAAGTTACATTATCCTGTCTAATATAGGCTGTATTTTATTTTGAAAAAAAAACATAAACCGTAGCGAAGTGAGGGTGGGTCCCTAGTAGTAAATATATATGATTACAAATATTTAACATATTTAAATATACCTATGTTTATAATTTAATGTTGTTAGTGTTATTTAATAGGAAAGGTAGGTATTCGAAAGTGCCACAAAGAGATGGCGAAAGGCATATATGCGGTTATTAAGAAAATGATTATTAAGTAAAAAGTACGCCTCGTCTTGAGTATGTAACTAATATTAGGAATATAATAATCACTACAAATAAGATATGGAAGGTAGTCCTGTAAATAATAAAAAAATATAACTTTGGAACTCCATCACAAAATCAACAGTCCACAAAATCCGCGAGCCCAGAGAAAGGTACGAATTTGACTCTTATGTAAAAGACAAGACGTACGCGTATATAATTACCCCACAATTATTTATGTTTTCGAACAATGAAAGCGAACCAATGCAGAATACACAGCGCTTCTCAAACTTTTTGTATACAACTCAATAAAAAATTACACTTTATGTAATAAATAAATGGAAAACACGTTCAATGCTTATATTAAATATCCCTGAATCTACCGACCGTAAGCTACTTGTTCACGAATGTGAGAAGGTTGAAATCATGCAAACAATTGCAGGATTAACCTTTTTATCAAAATTATAAGGCTACATGGTCAAAAAGGCACTGTGGAGTGTGGCCGCGTGGTATGGCTTTGATCATCCCATCTCTTTCGTGGGTGTCGTTAAAAGGCAACTAAGGGTCAGCGAAGGTCCAGAATAGCGCACCAGAGAGAATATCATGATAAGATTTCATAAACAACTGTATTACACTTGCGTTACCAACTGTATTACACTTGCATTAAAGTACGAAATTGCATGAACGGCGGCGCGGTCATCAATCGACTCCCAGCGCATCCCGCGAAGAGTGCGCGCGCTAGCTCGGAACTTCCTCGAACCTACCCGAGAAGACTCGAGCAAGTGTGAAAGGCAAACATGTCGCCACGCGCGAGCGACAAGCAGAGTGGTGCCCACCTTCAATGAGGCTTGGTGTTAATTTTGAGCTTTGGATATTCTCATTATGGACAAAGAAAAATTGATGTTTTTAGTTCAAACATATGAATGTTTATGTCGTACCGTACGTACAGCGACAAAATGATAACGATGTCTGTTGGTCCGAGTCGGCATGCCCGCGAAGACTGGAGCAGTCGCAGTCTCGACGAGCATTTTTGCCCTCGGTGTGCCTTGCGACCAAGAAGATTCTCGAGGATGTGCGAGTATATTTGGGTTCGATTTGCGCTGACCTTCAGGGATAATAAAGTCAATACCATAAGTCTGGAGCAACTACACCTCTAAAAGAAAAGACTCGCCAACCCGCTTGACCAGCGTATCGTTTTAAATTCATTCATCTCTATAGGAAGCCTCCAGCAGTGGACAATAAAATGACTGGTGACATATGGCATTAAGCGCTTCTACAACATACATACTACTTTATCTCTTCTGTTCTATATAATATATTTGGTGATATTACTATTTTTGTTTGTTATACAAAATAATTAATAAAATTCAAGTATCTTCAATAAATTCAACTTCTCGTACAATCACGCAGTGTTGCTGGTAATAACTATACGAATGCTTTATGAATCAATTTTCATAAAATTCATTAATTTATTTTCAGATAAAGATACTTTGTTCAATGGACTGTCAGCCTTCCCCAAGAGTTCAACAATTGTATCAGGAATAAAAACAAAGAAGAAGTATGAAGGTTACTCCGCTAAGAGATCCTGGCCCTAAAGAAAATGCAGTACACAATTTAGCCATAGATTGATGTTAAAATAAATTGTTATCTATTGTATTACAGTATTTGTGTTTTATTCTGTGAGTGTCAGGAAATATAACAGTCATAGTTACAATGAGTAGATTGTAACCAATTGATATAGACGTGCTAATAAACAATTATTACTTGTAGCCTTCACGCATTAACGTAAAAACAGGATTTCTTTTAGGTAGATATTAAAGAACGATCCGAGACAGTATTTTTATCCCGTTCACACACATTTTTAAGAGTCCCGCTATCCTACTTTCGCTTTGCAAACCTAGACCAGACCTCATAAGCCATCAATGCGACCCTTCAAGGTGCTCCCTCGTGAATTGTATAAATACTGGAAGGTAAAGCCTGACCAGAAAAATAAAAATCTTGCTGTGGGGGCGCCACATTTGCTTTTTTCATATCTAGTTGGTGTTGTCAGTAGAAGATATTAGTTCTATTGGTTTTACGCATCATTGTGAGGTTTTTATTTTATTGGTCAAGCTACATACACTCACTTATGGCTAATTTACACAAGATTTAGCGGAACGCTAGTTTTTCGAACATTGCTCAAAAGGTGCGATAAACTGTAATCATCATCTGATCACTGTTATCGTCAAGTTTTTTATCATCATGTGAATTTCATCATTTTTTTATCATTGTAGGCGAGAATTGTATGTAGTTTGGTCGCTTATGAGAATTGTATATAATATTCTCGCCCGAACTATTCGAGGAACTCTACTTTTGCATTTGTAAAAGGGATATTTATACTTATATTTTACGCTATACTGACTAAGGTTTCAGGTCACTATCCACCACACGGGTCTAATGTGGATTTGTAGATATACAAATCAAAGAATGTTTTTATTTTCGCACACCAGTATTTTCTTACGATATTTTTCTGTATTAGACATAAAGGATCAAATTTAAAAAAATATGGAAATAAGGTAGATTTATACTATAGTGTATTATACTATAAATTATATACTTTATTTTATAGTGATAATTGAAACATTTTAAGTAAAAATTCACTAGGTCGAACTCACGACCTCACGGATTTTAGGTGAGAGCATATCCATAAGTTATCAAATCTGACGTGTAACATGTGGGCTGTGAATGTTCCGCCGAATGCACTTAATGTTTGATCAACTGTGGATTTAATAAAGAATTGCAGTATAAGTATACTGCAGTTACTAAGTAAATTTATATTCCGTTTGAAGCCATCGTAACTAGTAATCCTGAAAAAAATATAATACTACTATATTATAATGATAAGTTTTAAAATATAATGATGATCAAAGAATTTTATCAATTATTTATGTGAATAGTAATCCACGTAAAAATGACAGCCCAGGATAAAATAATCACATTAATAATATAGCATGATCTCATTAATAATTAACGCTTTTCTAATTTGTTTCTGAACGAAGTTTTAGTTGTCAACAAGTGACGTATAGTGAGCGACTGATTAATTTGAGGTTACAAAAAGCACTGAATCACTAGAATTTAAAAAAAATACATCGAAATGTTCCAATTTTATCCATATTAACGAATTTTAAACGATCGATATCATATATAAACTCGAAAATGAATATCTTATTAATATTATGTCTTATTTTCGTGGCTATTTACTCGTGTGTTTCATGGTGAGTGAAGAGAGGTGTTGTTTTGTGTTATTGTTTTTGTTTTGCTGACCATTTAAGATTTGAGGTATCTTTATTTGAGAACCTACATTTGTTCACTTATATATACTAATAAACGGCTGATTGCAAAAAAACAAATGTAATAACAAGAACAAGCAAATATATCGTTTATACAACAAAAAGTACTATTATTAATGTGTAATCTGTTTAAATTGATTTTTCATTTTATAACGCCCTACTGCAGGGCACGGGCCTCCCCTACAAAATTACTAGGGGGTTTCAGGCAACATTTATTCACGCGGGCCTTGTGCATATTGGTGGCTATACATGCCTCAGTGTTTTTTTAATTGTCGAATATGCAGGCTTCCTCACGTTGTCGCCGCCGATCTAATGATAATTTTAAACATCCGTACATGAGTAGAAACTCGTACGACCCGAGGATTTGAACTCACAACATCATGTGAGTTGAGAATATATACCCATAGGCTATCACTGCTCACCAAATCTATCAATGTATCTGTGAATGACATAAATAAGTTGATTACTTCAGATATTTATATTTTTAAACTAGAAGTTAGAATTGTAAATCCAAACACTAAGTAAGTAAAACATTTAAATCTTTTAATGCACAATATCTTCAGAGAAATGGATTTTGGCATTAATGTGACATCAAAATGAACACACCAATATTGAACTTTTAAACGTTGCCCTTCAAAAACAATTGATTTTGGCTTATTAATTTATTTCCACCATCCACAGATATGTGGATATATTGTTAACATATATTTATATTCACTATTTATATTTACCAAGTGTATTTTCAGGCTTCTGCCAAACTTATTGGCATGGCTGTTCAAGAGGAAGTACCATATTAAGCTGAAGATAGGTAGAATTGCAGTATTGAAGTTGATACTGAAAGATGTTAGCTTATCAAAGGATGGATATTCAATTGTAAGGAACTTTTATTTAATAATTCTACTTGTAACAGTTTCTTAGTGGTTTTCATAGTCAAATCAGGTACAAAGTTTGCTTTTCTTATCACTGTTCGGAAAAATTGGTAGTTGTAATTGATTCCCTTTTGAATTGTATTTTGCAGACGTAATGTATTTGTACAAACACTTGACTTTTCTTTTTAGCATTTTTTTTACTTTTTCTTAATTATTTAAATGTGACAATATTTGAAAAAGGGACTATTGTTATTGAGAATTTATTAAAATCTTTAAAAATAATAACATATTTTATTACTTCAAAAATGATCTTGCTTTAGATTAGCATGTTTCTATTTAAAAATAACCTTGAATATTATAATGATACTTGTATTTTAAGTTTAACCAATTTTAACCAAAAGTCAATTAGTCCATATTAACAACAAGGTTACTTTGCTCAGATAACATACACTATACCAAATCTTATTAAATTATTCAAATAATAATTCTACAGTTTCTCTTTGTGAGATAATAATTGTTAAATTTGTAGTAGTTTGACAATTCTCGAGAAGATTATAAGAATTTTACACACATATTTGTTACAGAACATTGATGAAGTATCATTCCGCAGTAGTTTCTTCAACTCTGAAATCAACAAATTAGTTTCTGTAGTAATAAAAGGTGTAAGTGTAACCAACAATGTTGAAGAAAAGAGAAGTGTTGTTGTTGAGACAATCCTCAAGCCATTACTCTCAAAACAGAACTCTAGCAGTTCCAAAGGTGATGGTGTTGATGAAGAGGTGAACAGTCTCAGCCTTCTGAATAGAGATTTGAATGGAATAAATCAGAGGAAGTTGTTGGATTTCAGAGATAAGAAGTTACCGCCTAGTTTGATTATGTTTGCTCAGGTAATGTACTGTTTTAAATTACTATTTCCCTCTTCATCTTTATCCTGGTTGGTTTTTTGTAGGTAGTGAAGCTCATGAGCAATAAGGATATCCAGGCCAATTATGGGCAAACACCCAATGTGTCGCTACACCCTCATATCCCAGCAGCAAAAGTGCTGAAATATCCACAGTCATGCATGCTCTGCATAGAGATCTGTCAGACATGATGTCATACTTCATTAGTATCATTACAACCACGCGTGAGTGACAAAGATGGCAATAACTTCCCATTTCAAATATTCTCATGGTTATGTCTAGCTAATTTTGCAATGAATTTAAAAAAATCTTTGTTCTAATATGGGTTGATTATCTTCAAGTTTTGAAGAGTCATAATAAAGAGTGGTGATAGCCTAGGTTGTAAAGCACAATAATAAAGGAAAACATCATGAGAAACTTGTATGCCAGAGAATTAAAAACATCTGAAGCAAGTGTATCAACCAATCCACATTAGACCCATGGGTTAGATATGGCCCCAAAATCCCCTTATGATTACTGGGGAGACCTGTTAGCTGTAGTGGGACATCCTATAATAGACGATCATGAAGACAGGCAGTTATTTTAAATTTTATTATTACTAGTACTTGTCACCCTTGTCATTTCCTTCTCTTTCAAAATTAGCAGATCAAAGTGACTGTGCTGTTGTTCCAATATTTTGTATCTATGAGACTATCAGATCGCTATCAAGTAGTATTTTGTTTTCACATGGGTACTGAATAGATCTAGATGGGTTCACTGTCTGATCATATCAATTTTATTTACCTTGATGACATTTTTATAACATTATTCAGCCACAAAGAACTAATTACAAACTTTATTTACAAAGTAAGTAATTTTATTACAAAGTTTTATGTACTGTTATCTTTACATGGTATAAAACAAAGTCGATTCCCGCCGTCTGTCCCTCAGTATGTACGCTTAGATGTTTTAAACTACGCACCGGATTTTAATGCGGTTTTCATCAATAGACAGTGTGATTCAAGAGGAAGGTTTATACATATAGTTTAATATTGTTTTAACGAAACCGAAGCGAAGCGAGGGCGGTTCGCTAGTACTGTAATAAAGGTAGATAAATGAATGTAATAAATTCAAGGAGTGTTAGAACATGTTCATCTGAACAAAACAAATGTTGTTACCTTATGAATGAAATCTATGTTCTTTATTGTATACCAAAATTTCATTACAAATTATTATTATTATTATGTAATAGGCGATCAGCACTACTGCTGGTATGCCTATAGCTTGTGTCAGCTGGTGTTACAAGTTTTGCCATATCTCTTCTCCTGAAAGCCTTTTATTAAGTCTGTTCTTGAAACTGCTTATTGTTGGTGATTCCATGGTAACATGTTCCATAGGTCCTGCTGTTGTATTAGTCAGTGTTTTATTTCATTTTACATTATTACAGCATCTTAGCTGAAAATTCAAGAACTTAGAATAAAAATGGGGCTATAAATTATGGGAATAAAAGGTTTTATCACTGCAAGTGATGTTAACAAGATAGACTGGTGAGAAAGACAGAGGATATTGGTAGTAGAATGGTAAATAAGAGTTTTGAGAAAGTTATCTATACTAATATTATAAAGAGGTAAAATTGTGTGTTTGTTTGTATGTTGGGGGTAATCTCTGGAACTACTGCACCGATTTTCCGATTTCTGGCTATATTTTCTGAAAAAATTGAAAAAAAAAACTTATAAACCGAAGCGAAGCGAGGGCGGGTCGCTAGTTAGAAATAAAAGTGAAGTGTATGAGAGCAAAGAAAAGCATTAGGGAAATATTATTTTTTAAATACATCTTTAGTATCCCTCTACATAGGAGATGATATAAAGCCATGTGATTTCCCTGCTTGGGCCATTACACGACCTGTCCAACTCCAACTGTTTCACCCCCAAAAAGTCAAATAAATATGTTGTTACAGTTCATGGGAGTGCACATATTCAACCTAACAATCACGATATATACTGGTAACACAGACAATGCATGGTCTCTCCATGGCACTGCATCAGAAGTCCATGCGGATGGTGCTGCCGGTGGACCGGCTAGAGCTCTAGTGTTTTCAGCCAACTTAGTATCAGCGAGAGCTAGGATTGTTACACAGGGGGAGTGTCTTGCAGAAGCAGCATGTAGCTTGCTGATAGAGGGCACTGTGAAGGCCGATGGCCCTTTGAATGTTGAGGTAATAAGAAAATTACTATTTGTAATTTGGTGCTAGGACTAGGGAAATAAAAAAATATTAAAAATTATTAGGGACCTTTAAAAAACTAACAGTGTGATATAAGGGAATTTGAGAGTCAAAAATGTCTGAATTTTGCTCAACCAATTTTATGCCTATCTAGAAAAAAAAGCAATTTTTTTAGCCAAAATAATTTCTATAAATTAGTATTTATGGTGAATTATTTTGGCTTTAGTCTTTATTTCGAATTAATAAGTGAAGATAAGGTTAATTTTTTTTAGCCTGGCGTATGTCCGCCTTTTGGGCAAATACCTCTCTTTTATGCCTGACCATCCTGTTAAATTAGCGAATCACTATTTACCAAGATTTGTGGTAAAGTAGTTCCGCCATCACCTCCATTAAGTTGTGGAACAGAATAATACTATTTACCTCAGCTTAAAAGAAAAAGGCAAGATACATTGCGCGTAACCGAAGCGGTGATTCCTGTATTCAGCTGTGGACGTGTCCGCCATGTAAAAACAATTATGTCAGCGTGTGCGTAAGATTGTCAGGGTAATGAAAAAAAATCCCATTGTTGATATTACAATAGTTGATACTAAATTTATTATACAGTAATATTTTTTAACAAAAATTAGATAACTAACATAAATTAAACAGCGTGTCGTCGTGTGTTGAACGCTGTATTGCAACAGTTATTTTATTTTTAAGAAAGATTACAGGCATGTTAAAAATATCGTTGGAGCAATATAACAAGAAGAATTAGTAGAAATTACATTTAAAGTATCCACAAATATTCATTTAAGTATATATAAAAGGTCCAAACGTGATAAAGAAAGTTAAAGAAATATGCTTTTTATTATTGTTTTGCAAGAGATCTTCTATTTGATATACTACAGTAAGTAGTGTTAGTGTCATCCATTCTATGCCACCTGCAGTATAAAGACAAATCCAACAACGCCTTACTTGTTTAAATCGGTGTGAGCTCAAAGAGTGATTTTTTTAAATATATACGATTACAAACTCATACCTACAAACATACAACAGAACCGCGAAAACATACCACATCAACGTAATCGGGCACATAAATAAATCATCAATTAGATTTTTTTTTTAGATGGATTCTTTTACCTTGTAATTTAAGGAAAACATCTAAATGCATCCTAGTAACACTAGCCAATTTTGGTTGAGGTTTTGTGTTGCAATTCATCAGTGAATATTAAAAACTAAATATAAAAATATCAATACTTACCTATGAAACGAAACTCTGCCTTCTGTTTTTGGCAACAGGTTTTACAGTGTTTAACAATAAAAGATGGCGTTTTGAAAAATATTACGTAAAACACACGTGACGTATAATCTGTACGACGAATTGTTTCACACTGATTCGAATTTGTATTTACTTTTGAATCTGTATTCGCTTTGTTGGCCGCACTCCTGTGTACCGCGCGTGATATCTGCCTTTATCTTCTAATCTGAGCTATATACAAACAAATACTTAATAATAAAGAATAAACAAAGCGTATTATTTTACAATTTGTTTGCTCGTTACTCCACTATTTGAATGATTTTGAATTATTTGCAGAAAATTCATGCAGTAGTCAACAACACACAAATATTATTCCAAGATGAATTACTACATTTTATAAATAAGCACAAAAGACAAAAATTGTCAACAATAAACACACATGTAGCGCACGATGACCACATCAGCACTCTCATGCTGAGATTATCACCCGTTATACCAAAGGTAATGTATGAATATTGTCGGGAAACCGTAACTTGTTTGGAAATCATTAAAAAATCTGGTTTAATAAAAATAGAACACGACATGATCAGAAATATTTCTCAGAAGAAACATGTAAATTTTTAATTATTTTTTTTTAAATTAAAAATTTTCTTGCATTTTTCTTAGGATGTGGTCGAGGAAAGTTTTGACTTAATGAATTCTAGATTCCCATTCGAAAAAATAGTTCAGGTCTACATCTCGGTTAAGTTTGTAGATCAGCTAAATCGGTTCAGTACTTCCAAAATAAAGAACTTTAAAAAAAAACTCTTTTAAATAAAATTGCACGTTGTTTAGACGATATGTGTTGAATGGGGCTTTTAAGGCTCGCGCACATTACAGCTGCGTCGTACTGCAAAACTGCGCCAACGCATATTACAGATATTGACGGGCCGCACCTCAACGCAGTAATTTAAGTCAGTTAGCTGTTGACATTCAGGTTCTTCACGTCATCGCACAGCGAATAACTCGAATTAAATTCGTTAACTGCGCTCTTTCAACGCACATTGAGGCGAGCCACGTCGCAGCGCATAACATCAGCGCATAAATACAGCTGGCAAACGATCCGGCAGATGCGGCCCGCTTGAAGTGTGCGATGGTTTATACAAAATGTATTAAAATGATTCAACATGATTTTTGCAATGTTTGCGAGCCTTTAGTTCTACAATTTGTATAGACACTTTTTTTTTTTTTAAAATATACGGAAAGTAGCGAATTCTCCCTTCCGAATTCCCTGCCCGTGATGCCTGTCATCTAAGTTCTTATACATCTTTAATGCCACTATTGAACATAATGGCTGACCATTTAAATATTTTACAGATATTTAGTTTAAAAATAGACACGACAAGTATTGCTTGTGTGGACAGCAGCACAAAAACTAATTTCAAAATATCACTGCAGAGTTTACAGGTAAATTATGGTACTTTCTTTGTGTTATTATTTGTAATCAACAGAGATCCGTAGACCTTTATAATTATTGTATAATTAAACTTCAGGCTTCAGATGATTACTTACAATGTTAACTTGTTCTAATGTTTTATATTTGATGTTAGATTACTAATAAAAAAATATTATTCTGAGGGGGAGAGTGCACGCTGCAATCCAACAGCCGCTGGGCGCGCTCGACTGGCCACGTTGCCCCTCTCTCACAGAAGACTACCTTGAAATGTACTGCATTTCCCATTTTATCGTATTTCCCCAATGTACGTACGTGTTTCGGTAGTGAGTGAGATGTGCCAGAGCCCATCTCCCATCCTATCCCTCCCCATTTTCTCAACCCTTTCTCCAAATCCATTCCTATATCTCCAAAGGTAGGAGCGCATCCGGGGGCGTGCCAACATTTATCATTTTGGACTAATGTTGGCATGTATCGCAGATGTCTATGGGCGACAGTATCCACTTACCATCAGGTAGACTGTATGCTCGTCTGCTACCTTCGTACATAAATATATATATATATATATATATATATATAACAAAATATCCAGTCCTATGAGTGTGTCATCGGCGTTTATTATAATTATCACTATATCGTTATTTTTTATGTAATTATATTATATTATCCTCTGCCGATGATCTAAAAACAATGCAAAAAGGAATAAATCATTATTATTCTCCAGGTAAACTCCAGGTTCAGTGCAGCATCTGTACTTATAGATAGTGCTGGGACCGAAGTGACAGGGCTGCCGCAGGTATACGTTGCATTTCAAATGGACCAATTCCAGCTGATCACAGACCAAGAAAAACTATTGTTTTTGAACAAACTTAAATTGGATGCCAAGGTTTGTTGTATTGTTTTTTATTTATTTATTTTCAATGGTACGTTTTCACGATATTTCAATATCACTTATTCCGTCAGTTACTTTTTATTATGGGAAATTGTATAAGGTATAGAATGGTATGTAGGTACAAGCGACCAACCTGCATTCCTCTGGCGATGGTATTCTTTAGGGCGCCTTTCGATTTGGTCTTCTATCCATAGGGTGTTAATCCTTGGACTGCACTCGAATTTCTGGTATGGGCGCGGCGGGATTTTATACTTCTTTTTACAATGTCTTACTATAGCGTACATATCCCTTTTTAATAATGAGCGGCTTTTCAGGCTGCACGCGGGTCCAAAACGGATTAGTGGATACATATAGTTGGACTATATCCTTACTTCTGAGTCATATACCATACTATCAGCCCGTCTCTCCACTGCTGGATCTGCTGCCTCTTCCAAACCCCGCCACCACACACGATCTTTCGCTCTTCTCATACAACCACCTCTACCGACTTTCTTCAAGTCATTTGAGTCACTTAATATTTTTTCTTGTGTCTTAGTGGAAAACATCGAAATAGTTTTATCTTTATCTTTATTATTTAATAAATCTCATATTTATTTTTGTCTTTTCTGTGTGTGTTTTCCGCTGTTTTTCCATAATGATTTCGATTTTCCTTTAAAGAAAATGCGATGACCTGTATAGGTAAATAAAATCAAGCGTTTTCTTTTGCAGCTAGAAAAGGGCGTACTCAATTTATATCTCATAATAAGCACATTAAATATCACATACAACCACCGAGAAGTGTTCCAGTGGTACTCTACAGCTGTTGAAAGAATGAAAAAATTAAAGCCCTTTCAACTAAAAGATGTGCCAAAAAAGTGTAAGGATTTATGCCTATGTTATATAAAAAAACTGTATTATTTTTTGACGAATCCTATCAATTGCCTATCAAGCTATCACGGGCCTTGTGGTGTCGGCTGCATATCACCACCCCATCTCTTCCCTTGGGTGTTGTAAAAAGCGACTAAGGGATAACAAAGCGGCTACCACAAGTGCTGAGGAACTACACCACCTCTAAAACAGTGGACTCGCCAATCTGCTTGGCCAGCGTGCCGTTTTAAAGCCTTACATCTCTCATGCATGAGGAGGCCCATGTCCAACAATGGACGCTGAAGGGGGTGATTGCATTGCATATAAAGTTATATGACCTTTTGTTGTTTTTTTTATTATAAATAGATGGCGGCAGACGAGCATACAGTTCACCTGGTGGTAAGTGGAACTGTCCCCCTGTGATATACATGATGCATGCCGACTCCAGTTCAGATTGACAAACGTTGCCACGCTCCCGGATGCGCTGCCTACCTTTGAATAAATGATTAAAAAGTTTTAATTAATAATTTTGTTTCTTTCAGCAACCTCAATCCCTTTATGGTTGTCGCGTGTGCTTTCATCGTGCGTGGTGCAGGGTTGCGCGGAATTGCGTGCAGTTACTTTACATGCGTGGTTCACCAGTGACCACGCTTTAGCTGTGGGCTGCCAAGGTGTTAAAGTTAAACTGGACCAATTGCTTGATACCAGAGGTAGATATTGTAACAATACTCTTTAGATCATCGTCTTTTGCTGGACTTCTTGTTTCTAAATTCCTAAAAGCCCCTATTGGTCACTCTAGTGTAAACCTTCGTAAAAAGATTCTGTAATTATATTCCTTCTACATATGTTTTCTTAATTTCAAATTTGCTCCAAACGTCAATCGCTTTTAGTTTGATTCATTTGTTATTTATTGTTTTCATTTGTTATTTATAACATATATTTTATAGAGAAAATTGCAGACTAGCAGACAGTCTATCTGCTGGTAAGTGGATACGGTTGCCTACGGACTGTAGTCAATATCAGTTAAAAATGATTAATGTTGACATGTCGATGAATCTAGTTTGGTACCTACCTTTTGAGATTTAGTAGTGGAGTAGGAAAAAGAGTTGGAAAAGTAGGGAATAGGGGATATAATGGAAGTTTTTTTTTTCATTCTTCTACACTTCATTATTCCTTTGAAGAGGGAATGGAAGTGAAGTAATGAATATTAACCCGACAAGAAGTGTCCTTTATCGATGAGATAAATAATATTATTTACTCAATGGGATTGGGTTAGATAGCATAGGGGAGTATAATGAGATGATAGACTTAAGGTGGCAGACGAGCGGACAATCCTCTTGATGGTAAGTAGATAGGACTGCAAATAGGCACCCGCGAAATATGCCATAATCACTTAAAAATAACTAACTCTCTAAAACGAGCATGTACAATTTAAGTACTAGATATATAGATACACTTTATTGTACACCAAAAACATACAGAGTAATAATACAAAGTACACGTTTTTAGAAGTACAACCGGCGGCCTTATCGATAAAGCGATTTCTTCTAGGCAACCTTCGGGTGGTGAGGAAAAGTCAGTAGACGAAATAGAGGTAAATGGTGCAATAAGGAAATAATGTCTGTATATACATTCATAGATGCATACATACAGAAATATATAGATACCTACAGGCATTAATATTTATATACATGCATTAATACATATACATGTAAAGAAAATATATTTCTTTCATCTGAGTTTTGCCGCGCTCCGCGCTGTCGGTATGGCTATCGGGTTTGGGATATAGGAATATGGCGTCAGGTGAAGAGAATCGTGCTGACTGTCAAAATTGTGGGTAAAGTTAAATAAGAGTATTGTAAGGAAAAATAAGAGTATTGTAGAAAGGATTGAAGAATAAACTTTATATGTCGTTTCTTTGTATACCGAAGCAACACAATATAGTTAGTTTCATTTGACAATCCTTTCCAAGAGAAAATAATCGACATTATATATATACATATACATACAGAAAGATAAAGGAAAATAATTTGGGTGTAAGAGAATTCTTAATCTGTGAGGTAGTAGTGTTCTTTTACGAGTCTTTTAAAACTAGCCACTTGAGTACTATGTAGCGTTATTATTCTCTTAATGTACAGAGGAAGCGTATAGCTCAAGTCTACCTCGTCTAGTACTGGGCTCGCGCCACTGGAGTACGGAATTATTGGTTGACGCGGGGTGGGCCGCGTGGGGGAAAGGGGCGGGTAGCACCCGGGAACCACCACCGAGGAAGCACCACGCGTGGGGCACTGCGCTGCTGGCTGTGGCTTTGGTGAAGTGGGGCAGTCATGGACCGAAGGATTCTAAGGTAGACCGGAAGTATACTAGGATATGTTATTATAACCTTGGTGTGGAATAGGGTGTTAATTAAGAGAAAAAGTGTATACCGCAAAGTTAACCGCTTAGTTCTCAATTTGCGTCGTTAGAGTACCGACCTATTGGTTGGCGCGAGGTGAGCCGTGTTGATCAAATTTTGTAGAGAACACACAAATTCCAGGTGATTATTTGATGACGATGTAAACTTTCAAAAAATCCTAAAAAGAATTGAGTGCCAAAATACAACAAAGTTGTATACAGTTGTATACAATTTTGAAACTGTTGATAGGTCATGACAGATATATATTGTATACTCATGACCTATCAGATGACCACAATTTGATTGTAGTGAAAGTGGCACGGCTTGAAAAATTAGCGTTTTCGGTCAGTAATTTGCGTGCTTTACTACATATGAAGGAACATTCACATTCTGATTTGCGTTCATTATTCTCGAAGACTTGTTCTATTAGACATACTAGTAAATCAGTATTTTCCATTTACTGTTATGGTATCTTCGAAAAGGTTACGTTTTTTTTTCAAGTCAAGGTACCACATTCTTTTACTTATGTAGGGGAAGAGTGCACGCTACATTTTCACAGCCACTGGGCGTACTCGACTGGTCACGTTACCCCTCTCTCACAGAAGACTACCTTGAAATGTATTGCATGTCCTACTTGTATCTTATTTCCCCAATATACCTACAGATATTTTACGAAAACATTGGCCATCGGCTAATCCAACGTTTGCCATTCTGGACTGATGTTGGCATGTATCGCGGATGTCTATCCACTTAACATCAGGTGGACTGTATGCTCCTCGGCCGCCTTTTTTAAATAAAAAAAAACTTATTTAAATTTATTTAACACATACCATTAATATTTAATTTTTGAAATCGGTTCAGTAGTTCCAAAGATTACCAACCTTTGCCAACATACCCTCAAACAAACACACAATTTTACCTCTTTATAGATAGATAGATATTTTTTAGTATAGATAGATTAATCTCTACTTAGAAGTCACTTTTTAGGTGGAAGCAATGATGGACTGTCTCCGGCTCGAATGGAGTCCAGCACTTGCGCAAACAATTACAGCCCTCATTGATTGCCTCAATGAGTACAAATCCACTACATCTCCCAAACCAGAGATCCAAGAGATTATTGAAGAGTCGCCATGCAACATATCTGTTAATGTAGCACTCTCACACATAAATTTGTTCATGATACTGAATGAAGACATGTGTTTGATGACAAGAGTTGATGCAGTGACGTTAGAAAAGACTGTCAGTAAGTCTGCAGCTGTGATATCTGGACTGAAAGTGGTGGATATGGTGCCTTATAAAGGTAAGTATGTAGAGCGTAATGAATTGGCCAACCGAGCATTCACACGACTACAAAATCTTTGCGTTCGTAAACGACTTATTACAGCGATTTTAAAGTTCATATTCGTTTCTCTAACTGAATGAATAGATTTGATCTGGAACGTTGTTTGCGGTTGGCACTACCTAAACGCTTATTGAATAGGTTGACAATGACCTACAAAAGACTGTGCAGATATCAAAAGACCTACAAAACTTTTTGTGCGAACGCTCGTTCGGCCGATACAGTAAGGTTGTTTCTCTTTCTAATATCTACGTCACCAATAAGTTCACTTTAATGTTACCCCTCTCTCACAGAAGACTACCTTGAAATGTACTGCATTTCCTACTTTATCGTACTTCCCCAATGTACGTACTTGTTTCGGTAGTGCGTGAGATATAACAGAGCTCATTCCGATCCTCTCACTCCCCATTTATCCAATCCATTCCTTAAACTACAAAGGTTGGCAGCGCATCCGGGGGCGTGCCAACGTTTGTCATTCTGTACTGATGTTGGCATGTATCACGCATGTCTATGGACGACAGTATCCACTTACCATCATGTGGACTGTATGCTCGTCTGCCGCCCCTCTGTTCTATATAAAAAAAAATCTGTCACTTCTTTCGGTTACTTTTAATTCTTTGGCCTCTGACCGTAATTTGAATACCTTTGTGAATATTTCTTTCTTTATTTTATTGAAAATGTGTTTTTCTTTTAAACATAAACGCGTATATATTTCTGAGCGGCCTATATCTAGCCGTACCACTGGGATTCTACTTAAGCATGGATTTTTGAGTTTTTATTTATATAGCTCAGTGGTGAAAGAAAACATCGTGAGGAAACCCACACGCCAAGGAATTTAAATAAGTCTGGGGCATGTGGATCCACCAATCGTCTGACCCTAAATCCCCTCGTGATTATTAAAAGAGACCTGTGCCCTGCAATGAGACGTAATAGACTAATACTGAATCTTTTTTATCTTGAATATAATATTGAATCTTTACTTTATGAGTCCATATATTCATTCGTCTTGGATCTGCTGGTCTACGCTTGTCTTGAATCGTATAGTAATTGCATTAATGCACCTTTCAGGTAGTATGCATTGTCAAAGATCTGACGAGATACCAACAACATTCTTCCACGTAAGACTAGCCAGGGTGGAACACGTGCCATCTAAAGACAAAAACTCAGCATTACTGGACTTCCAGTTCCTAGAAAACGTGGACTTCGAATGGAGTGCCAATTTACACCTCAAAATACTTACTTTTGTCAGAGCTATAAAAGGCTTTAGAGGACAACTGAAAGAGAAGGCAAGAGATGGGAGTAATAGTGAGACGAAACGAAAGAAAGGGAGAGATCTAGATTGGCGAATTTCGTTCAAGAGTGAAACTAATCTGGGATTAGTTTTGTCGGAGAATAACAACATGCTTTTTGCTACCGGTAATTTTTTTGTCAATTTTGTTTATTTTTGTGCGATATAAAGAAAATATGGACACCTTAACTCCCACATTGGCCATTGTTAACTGATGTTGAAACGCATCGCGGGTGTCGCAGGGCAACAGTATCCACTTACCATCAGGTGGACTTCATCTTTCTGAAAAAAAAAGTCTGTTCTCTGCTTTCATATTTGTTGTCGATTAAAATACATATGTCACCATTTTGTTTATGCAAAGTTATGTTTAAGTAAGGTTTGGTATAAAGAATGACTTAATCCTTGCTGAAGGGAGTCCGTGCTCGCTGCTGCCCGATGTTTACCAGCTGACAGCTGTCACTCCAATTAAAAATTACAATCCCAGTTTCAAAAGTTGGTGATTGACACAACAATCAATAGTACTTTCTTTACTTGTTTTTTTTGCCATATTTGTAGGATATATTCAATACAATTATTTCGTTCCTTCTTTTTTTACCGATTTTCTCGATTAAAGTCGGCAAAAATCGAACGCTAATTATATCAGTGGTCTGTGAGCTTTTATAACACTGCCTTTTTCTTCGTAGACGATATGACAGTTGCCTACGATCACGTAATCGGTCTGTCAATAATCTGGAGCCAGTTGAAGATAATAATCAATGGCGACGAAGTGATCACAGTGGAGGGTTACTGCATGAGTCGCGCTGCTGATGACCATGACGTCAGGGTGGAGCGGAAGGCCAACGAGGGGTTCTTGTTGACTTGGAACAAGGTTTGGTAAGTGTAGAAGGTCAATTAAGAGAAATAAGTTTGGCGTTATTATTTAAACGGGTTATTTATTTAAGGAATGGGTTTAAAAGTAGGGCATTTTTTTTTTCAAAGAATAGGTGGCAGACGAGCGGGCGGGCCACATGATGGTACGTGGTCATCGCCGCTCACAGACGCGACACCAGGGGGCGTGTGGGTGCACTGCAGACCCTGCAGATTATTCAGAGATCTTTTATCTGGTTATCTTTTATTTCATCTTTTATTTTTCGTAAATGTATTACAAAAATGTCTTGGAAGTAGATACTAGAATTTTGGAAGGGGAAAGTGCACGCTGCAATCAAACAGGCGCTGGGCGCACTCGACTGCCCTAGTTACTCTTCTCTCACAGAAGACTACCGTGAAATGTATGGCATTTCCTACTTTTTCCTATTCTCTAATTATATGTACGTGTTTCGACAGTGAGGGAGATATGTCAAAGCGTATGCTAACCTTTGTCACTTTGGTATGTATCACGGATGTAGCAGGGCGATAGTATCCACTTACCATCATATCGACTATCTGGTCGGCTACCACCATATAAAAAAAACGTGTTGTTTATGTGATTCATTGTTTGTAGGTCCGTGAACATAGACTCGGTTCGCATGATATTCCCTTACAAGCATCGTTACGCGGAGGCAGTGCAGGGAGACTTCGTGTCTCTGTTCAAGTGGATCAAGTTGGTGCATGACATCAAGAAGAAACCCTTTACAGCCGACAGCCCACTGCCCAGTGATTTGCATATAAAGGTAACTTGGATTATCTCGTGGTGACGAGTTTAAAGGCGGAACTAGAAGTTAGAATGCGAGTTGTGTTTTTATAAGTTAGAATGCGAGTTGTGTTTATCATAAGTTAAACTATGAGTTTTTTCTTATTGTGTTTGTAGATAGAAGAGCTCCTAATAGAAATGAGCGACGATCCGTTCGAGGTGAAACTCCGGGACAACTATGAGCTGTTAGAAGACGAGTATAAAGAAAGTCAGAAGCGGCGCACTATGCTTGATGCTAAGGTAAATATAGTTTTCTCCCACTTGCTCGGAAATGGCTACATTATTTTAAAAAAATAATACGTCAATAGTCTCTTTTCTGTACGCACGCCAGCAATTTCCAACACGACAATAATAGAGATTGCTGGACAGTGGCGAGGTTATTTTTAGTGCACACTAACATAAATTAGGTTTTTTTAGGTACACGATATTTATTATTATAAAGGCTGAATGTGCATTTCTTTTCAAAAGTTTAAAAAAAGAACAAAGGCAGCGCGCAGTCGATTTGGCAGGAATGAAACTTCTGTTTCTTGAATTAATTTGTTTATTGTTTCTTCGCAAATTAGAGAAAAGTACTATACAAGTCTCGGCCGAAATACCAATTAACGACCTCGTTTATTTAAAAAGGACTCGGCTTCGCCTCGTCATTCCAATATTACTCGGCCGTCAATTGCTTTATTTCGCGCCTAGACAGTAATGTACTATTGTTAATTACAATGTTTACTATTTATTGTTATTTATATGTATTGTCATTAAGCAGGTCTTGATTTGTTAGATGATAATGCTTTCATTTCCCGATTTGTCCCTTAATTGTTTCATAATATTAAATTCACTTAAATAGTAGTTTTAGATGCCTAGTTGCAACAGTGGATTCTAGTTGCATAAATAATATGCAAATGGTATTTATCTAGTCATTATATTAATGGTATTATCGATTTGACATGTACGTCCCAAACGCACCGCCAGAGAGGGCGTGTGGAACAAGAGTTATGTTTTAGTACATTTGAAAAAGACGCGTCTGCATCCGATTTGTGGTGTATTTGGGGCTTTCCTTTTGCGATTTCAACATTTTGATTTTAATAATTTATGGCGGAAATGAGTGATGAGAGAAACACTCAACGGGGATGAGGTAGAGTTTTTAAAGATTCATTAATTATTAATTTTTTCGAAATAATAAAACATGTTAAACATCACTTAAGTTTTATATTTTGGAAACTAAGGACTAGGATATTATAGTGAAAAATGTGAAATATGACGTCACAGTTTAGGCTGCATGAATTGCTACTTTTGTCACAATAATAAACATAATGGATCAAAATAAACTTCACTGTCACCTGTCATCGAGCTAAACAAACATAAAACATAACCTCTATTTGTGCCAATAATCTCTTTGTTGTGAACTGACTGCGGTTCGTTTTCTTTCTTTCTGAGCTTGATTTCTTGGTTATTTATGAGAATATTGAAACTACACAACAAATGTTGCTGCTCTATTTGTACGGGCAAGTTACACTAATTTGCCTAAAATTAATACATGTATGATTGTAGGGTACATGAAGACCAGTGACAAGTCTATCTATGCAACCGTGCAACTGTGACGTCACGCTACTTTTAATAAAGGAAGATTTCAAAATGTTATAACTATTGTAATATGGCGCAGTATTTTTACATTTCCACTGACGATAAGACCCTACGAATTCCACGATTAAGCCGTGGACGATTGACTGTGTGGTGTCGTGTGGCTTTAGAATGAATAGTATCACTCCATTTATTCACGTGGATGTTGTAAAAGGCGACTAAGAGATAACAAAGCCGCTACTACCACAAGCCTTGAAGAAATACACTATCTCTAAAAGAGTGAACTCTCCAACCCACTTTAAGGCTGTTTATCACTCATGCGTAAGACAAGACATGATGAGGCTCATGTATGCAATGGCTGCAATGGACGATAAATGGGCTGGTCACCGTTACTGACTGTTTGTAAATGTTCGTAGGTCCAAGAACTCTGCAAGCCCCACCTGTTTCTCCCTGCTGGTAAAGTAGAGGAGTTGTATGCGGCGTTGCGTCAGAAAGACGCTCAGATCTACGTGCAACGTTGCCGTGCCGCCCCACCGCCGCGCACGCGACTAGTCGCCTGCTGCCTCACCAGGTTCCGACTACTAGCGCTCGCGGACCCCTCCATGCATGGCACAGAGAGGGCTCAGGGTAGACTTAGGGATATTGACTTTGATAGGTAAGTGTTATACATCGCATTACGTCAGAAGAACGCTTAAATCATCGAGCAGCGTTGCCATGTCATAGATCTCATAGATATTTGATAGGTGAGTGTTTAAGAACTGTGTAAGTCCCACCAGTGTCCTGGTAAAGTCTTGGAACAATAGGCGGCGTCATGTCAGAAGGATTCACAAATCTACGTACAGCGGCTGGTCGCTAGCTGTATCACCAGGTTCCAACTACCAGTGCTCGTGGCTCCTTTATGACGCCACAGAGAGGGCTCAGGATAGACTTAAGAAGATCGACTTTGATAGGTCAGTGTTATACGCGACATCACGCTCAAGGACGCTCAAGAGGTAAAATATAGCAAGAAATATTCCTTTATCCTTTTACAGTCTCTAATGGATGGGAAATAAGAAGTGTTATAGAAGTGTAATGTTTTGAAAGACTTCCCTTATATCATTACTGGCGGTGCCTACGACTTCGTTGGCGTGAACTCGTGATTTTCGTGGGAACTGGATAAAAAGTACCCTAAACCTGAATCCGGCACAGTAGCTCCAGTAGCTTTCGCGTGATGCGCATTTAGACGGACAGACTGACAAAAGTTCCAAAAATTGTTGTTTTGTACTGTGAATCGCTCGTACTTCACATTGCAGGTTTTTTAAATATTCCATGCACAGACATGGCTCTGTTACTATTTTATTATACGTATAACTAATACCTTCTTGGTGGGTGGACGGTATAAAATGAATAGGATGAAATTCTTTCCTTTTCGATTAGACTCCTTATTCGATGGAATGATTTATGGAATGACTAAAAGTCACGAGATATAATAAATAACGCAAGAACTTTGTAGTTTCAAGAAATCTGATTAGTTTATTTGATCGATATAATTTGATCAATATCAATTACTTAATTTTATGACACAATTATGGAATCTGTAAATATGTTTCTGTATATCGATAACACTTTTAACACATTGGGGGACACATTTAACTTCTTTGTACATTTTAAAATTCCCTTGTTCTTGAATTTTTTTCCGTTTCTCCAGTCCCTGGCCCGAAGACGGCATAGAGTTCACAACTCTGTGGTGTCGCGCTATCAACCTGAGCTGTTTCCAATGGCAACTGTTGCTAAGGGACTTCCCACAGCCCTTGCTCAATATGAACGACTTGAAGATGTGGGGAACCTTGATGGCTGCAGAGGAGCAACCGCCGGCTAGAGGTATGTATACTATAAACTTATATACATACTTATAGGTAACAGGTACACACTGTAATTGAATTACTGTACTGTACATTCACGGAAAGAAGAAGACTGACGAGCAAACTGGTGGTGAAGTGGATACTGTCAAGAATGACAAACGTTGGCACCCCTCCAGAGGCGTCGCCTACCTTTGAAGTTTTAGGAATGACTTGAAGTGACGAAGGGTTTTCCTCATCCCATTACACTTCTCAATTCTCCTTGGAGAGAATGTGAAGTAAAGAGTATAATGAGCTACCTTTATTCCATTATTTGTACTAAAGTGGCCCGTGAACGCTTGAGTCAAAATCCAAATTGTGTTTCCTGTAAGTTAGGACTTAAGTTTTCCAGCCTGCATTTATCTCTTTGAGGAACGCGAGAGCAACATTTCTTACCGGAATTACCTTCTCATTCTTCTCAATTCTCAATTTTTTAAGTCCTAAACGTTGCTAACGTATTTTCAGACATGCCAGCGTTCGTCATTTCTTATTGATGTCGGCATATAACGCAGATGTCCATGGACGACAGTATCCCCTTACTATCAATCCAACTGACACAGCTTTGTACAGATTATTTTATCTGCTTTATAAAGTTGTTAGTTTTCATGAAAGAAGTAAGGTGGTAGGTATTTTTGTGTTTAATCCTGTATAAAAAAATCTTACATTATAACCACTGTATGCACTTCGTTATCGAACTTTTAGAATCTTGGCTCAATTATGTTCTCTTGCAGCCGTCCGAACAGTGGTTATAGACCAGGGAGAACCCTGGGGTCGTAGAGAGTTGGACAGAAGCATGATGCCGCTCAAGTGGTACTACGACCTGTGTGCAGAGATGGCACAGTTCAGTTATGCGTTTGGACCCTGCTGGGAACCGGTCATAGCGCACTGTAACTTGGGTAAGTGTTATAAGTTAAATAAATTGAACTGTAAAATTAAATTGTCAATAACTGTATGATTATACCCAATTAGTAAAGGAGAATTATTAAGTTAATAATTATTAAGGAAATTTATTGTGGGATTTAAATTAATATAAACTGTAATTTACGAATTAGGGAAGGTATTATCTACTTTGTAACATTTCCCTTTATCGTGAATTAACATAATGTACAATATTTGAGTGTTGAAAAGGTCTGCTGTTAACCACTTATTGCATTAATTATAATATAATAAATACGTCATTATTCATATTTAATTGTTCTCTCTCCACTAGCCTTTGATCAAGTGTCCCGTCCATCCCTGGACCCGTCAGCGCCCCTCGCGTGGTGGGACAAAGTGCGCATATTGATGCATGGTCGATTGACGGCAAATTGTGCCAAATTCACCTGCTTATTGCATGTGTCGCTAGACCCATACAACACCACCGAGGAGATGGAGGTCACGTGGACTGATCTCGTGTTGGACTGGACTAATGGTGAGTGTCACTTGTCAAGGTCTACATGATCAGTTTCACATGAGTACACTTCGATAGGTGCACTATTACGTAGTATTTTAATACACTAGTGTCCATTACACTAGAATCTAGATTGATGTAACAACAAAAAAACTATCCATATTTAAAGTTTACTCTATTTGTGCTTTAGCAAACTTTCATAGTTTTACTTTTTTACACAAAAGTGTCAGAAGAGCAATCACTCCACTTGGTGGTAAGTGGATACTGTATCCCCGCGATATATGCTAATATCAGTCCAGCATGATAAACGTTGGCACGCATCCGAAGGCGTTGTCTACATTTAGAATTGGAGATTTTGGAATTAATTTGTAAAAAACTTGAGAAAATGGGGAATAAGAAGTATAATCATGGGACGAGGAGTTTTCTAATCCTATTATATCCCTTAATCTTCCATGGGGAGGAATGGATGGGATTGGGGAGTCAAGAGTATAATACAATAAGGAGTTACCTTTATTCCATTATTCTTTCCATTCGATGGTATATGGTATCGAACTAATAAACAATACGATCCAGGTAAACTGGGCTTCCTCGGCGAATTGAACGTATACGTTCGCACCGCCAGTAAATACGACGACTGCCGTGTACTGCGTGTTCCGGCGTTGCGATTGGCTATTAAGCTGGGCTGGCAGTGTGTGGGTGACCCACGTGACCACCACGCGGTCGCGCCATGTGCGCCCACGAGGCTGCCAGAGTACTCTAGCAACCAGGTGAGATGATCTAGTAAATTAGATTTCTCTATTTGACTCTATTTGAAATTGAGTAATTGAATGCACTTATTAGTTTAATAACGACTTAATCAAACTTCTAAATGAATGTAATGTGCATATAATACGCGTATTTTGGCAAATGGTCAAAACTCAGTATATATATACATATATATATATATATATGATATATAACGTAGATGCCACACGCATTACACAGTATAATAATATCTAAAAATGTGTGTCGCTGCCATCCAGTTCTTTACTTTTTCTTCGTCGGATTATTTTTGTATTTGATTTTAAAAGTAAAAATGAAATTATGATTTCATCGTCATTTTATTTTTTCAGATGTATTTATTATACTTAGGTGCAATAAAACGTTCCGCTCTTACATTTGATCCGAGTTCTCGACCAGTTCAAGCGATTGTAAAGGTTTTTACGTAAGTTTGTGAGCAACAAATGCGACGACTGCTAAATGCTACAGCTACTTATGCTAGATCTATAGCTACCTATAAGGGCTATAAAAATGTCGAATATTTTACATTTTCAACAGTTTCATCGTATAGCGTGTTGGTGTCCATAGGACTCCAACAGTCGGTTAACGATAAATATGCCGGTCCGATATAGTAGGAGTCCGCTCTTACGATTGACCATTTGGACTGGCAGTGTGTAGGTGACCCCCGTAACCACCATGCAGTTGAACCTTGTGTGCCCATGAGACCACAGTATACTGAATTTCTTTAGTTAAATGTGGTTCGTACACCTAGTAAACACGACAATTGTCTTACTCAATATTTTAGCAACCGAAAATTTGACTTTATTGAAGTTTGTTTCTTTTCACCTTTGTTACAGGAACATGACTCTTACAGAGCATTTCGCTCGCAAGAACTAGATATCCATCTAAGCATGGATACAAAACCAATAGAAATGGAGGGCCCCGTACTTTTGTTGTACGGCAGTACGCTCAGGTACGCTCGCACACGTGTACACACACAGGTCTTGCATTTTCTTTATACATATCTTGGCACCATAAAGCTTATAGCGTTTGTCCTGGGACTGCACATTTACAATGTAATATAAACTACTTATACAACATCTATATATGAGAAATTAAATGAAAAATTGTGTGTTTGTTTGTAGGTATGTTTGTAATCTCTGGAACTACTGAACCGATTTCAAAAATTCTTTCACAAATAGGAAGCTACATTATCCGTGTCTAATATAGGTTAGGCTATATATGATTTAGAAATTTTGAAAAAAAAAACTTATAAACTGAAGCAATGCGAGGGCGGGTCGCTAGTCGGTAATAACTTAAAAAGCACACCGGTGAAATGAAACACCCAGTTCACTGCCGCAATAAGTTTATTGGATACCAGTGTTTATCCGAAAACTAATGACTACTACGTTTTTCGTGTTATAATAAAAACGAATATGTTTACTGTAGCTCCAAACAGGAGCACCGCCAACGAAAAATTTTTAGGTGCTTGAGCGGAAATGGTTGTGACAGTCATCTGTCAACCTGACGTGGCTAGTGTTGCGCCCAAACGATAACAAATCGTTACATATTTATTTATATTTAAATAGAACATCTGATTTTCAAGATAAAGTAATAAACCATAGGTTACTCTTTTGTAAATCTAGAACCGATTCTAAAATCCCTTTTCTCACGTAATGTCACGTGACACTTCATGTGACGTAATTTCCTATTTTGCAGGTGGTTCGAGAGCCTCAAGCTCATCCTATCGGGTATAACGCGTCCGACGCGTCGCGGCCGCGTGTTCCGCAACGTTCGCCCGCGCAAGCTGCAGCTCTCGCGACACTACCGCAACGTCAGCGTCTCACTCACATTACACAACTTGCAGGTAAGTGTTTCAGAAAACAGGAGCATTTAAAAGCATTTTCTTCATTGTTAAAGGTCGAGTCTGTCATGAAAATATATCCCCTACTAGCAGCAAAGGAAACAAGCTGAATGATTTTGATGTCATCCCGGCACTTGCACTAGGCTTGCCTGTGGCGCAGTGGCCGAAAATGATTTTTATTTATAGAGAAGAAGTAGTAGATAAGTGGACGACCTATGAGATGTCTCAGATTTTTTTAATCTCAGGCACGCTGTTCTCACAATGTTTTTCGTCACTGCTAAGCTTCAACAAACTTTTACTTTTTAAGAAGCGACAGACGAGCATGTGGTCCACAAGATGGTATGTAGTCATCGCCGCTCATGGACACCTGCAATACCGGGGCGACACGGGTGCGCTGCCAACTGCACACAATCTTATTCACAGCCTTTTTGAAGTATACCATATCATAGAGATGAAAGCCACGAAGTAGTTGCGCGGTAGGTGCAATGACAGGTAAGATTAAGTAAAACTATAGTTAATAGTGACGCATATTAATTAAATGATTGATTGCTCTCAATAATTATGAATTATAATTATATAATCTTTGATTGCTCTCAATAATTATTAATTATAATTATATAATCATTGATTGCTCTCAATAATTATTAATTATAATTATATAATTATTGATTGCTCTCAATAATTATGAATTATAATTATATAATTATTGATTGCTCTCATATGCAAAAATGGAAGATGTCTAATTGCTAAATTAACTACAATTTTTAAATGTTTCAAACTTCACTAAAGGTATTCTACTGGTCATCCTCGTCAATGCAACGCGGTATTGAAATGCTAGGAGTTCGTGTCACTTGCGGCTCCAAGCACCATCTCTCCCTGGTCCCGTCTAACGACGGTCTTGTGCGGAGGCCGCGGGCCAACTGGACCACGGTCTACATGAATTGCGACCTTAACGACGCGGAAATATGGTTGAAAACTCCAGCCACAGGCCCCGAAGACAAGTCCATTGACGAGGTGAGTTATTTGAATATCTTTGCATTTATTTGTGAAACTGTCAAAGTGTGTAAAGGTGTTTTCATGTATCGTAAGGGATCTGTCATGTATAATTTATATTTACAGTGTAAATGTACATTTACACTAATAAAATAAATAAATAAATAGAACGACATTATTTAATAAATTTGACATTAATCTTACCATTTGGAGACGAAATGGTAACTTGACTAAACTGACAACATTGGCGGTCGTTGGTAAAAAATATTAGAAGAATATATTCGGTGATTTCTTAGACTGCATTATTTAAGTGCATGATCGGAAAGGAACAAGGAAAAATTTGCAGCTAATGTTTCCACCACCCACTTGAGTCTGCGGCGCACTCGCATACCTCCTTGTGTTGTAGATGTCCATGAGCAGCGGTAACATTTACCATCACGTGGGTCCGCTTACTCGTTCGCCTACATCCCTATAAAAAAATCCCCAGGCCTCAGGAGGGCGGTACCGTCCCTTTTGGAAACCACAAGTCTAATAGATAAAAAGCAAAAAAATAGCAAAGTAGGAAGCAAATTTTCCATATATTATCCACAGGACTCATCAGTACTGAACCCGGTGAAGATAGAGAAGTGCTACTGTCTGTCCGTGCGTCGCGTGTCGTACGGGCGCGAGGCGGGCGGTGTGAGCGGCGCGCCCGCGCATCGCTTGGCAGTGCACGACTTGAGGGGAGCCTGGACTAAACTCAACCGAGACCTGGCCTTCGCTCTCATTGACACGTATATGAAGACCCAGGTAAATATCCGTGAAGCAACAGTAATGTGTGAAGATAGGGAAGTGCTACTGTGTATATTTGTAATTCTACTTTTTCAAGCACTGGCATGTTCAAAATATGTTATTGAGACCCAGCCTCACAGCAACCACTCCCGTTAGTCCAAACTCTTGTGGGCACGCCGAAATTCCAACAGATATGTAAGCAAACCGTTGAAAAAAGCCCGTTAACCGCCGATTAAGCAAAGTTATACCCTTCATGTTTTCTGAACTGTTTTTTCTAAAATGTACGGAAAAAAGAGGATGCTGCGTGTACCATAGACATTTTTTTATATTTATTTATTTTTTACAGTAGTGTCAGTCAAATAGACTCCACCTGGTGATAAGTGTATACTGCCACCCATGGACATGCGCGATACATATGTCCAACGCGATACATCAGTCCAGAATGACAAACGTTGGCAAGTCCCTGCATGCGCTGTATATGTTTGGAGATTTAGGAGTGAATTAGAAAAGAGGGTAGGAATGAATGCGGAGTATTTTTTTTATACAAGAGATAGGCATTGCCAGATGGATGCCAGATGCCAGATGCAAATGATCATGCTGCCCATGGACACCTGCTACACCAGGGGGATGCAGGTGCTGCCGACCACAGGATTATATTCACAGTTTTCTTCAAGAATAGCTGACGTATCACTCTATGTCTCTACGGGTCTTATCATCGCAGTAATGACAGCCATAGACACGTTTATGTCGTTGTCCACAGCAATTAAAGAAGAACCTATCAACGAAAGCTCTTAAGGAGGAAGAGAAGCCAGCCACTTCGCCCAAGCAACAACGCGAAGCGGACGTGGTCTCTCCTCCGCCATCCGCATCCACTCAAGTAAGTATACTGTAGTAGGGGTCTAAGTACTCGTATTGGTTATTATAATATTGTCTCCGTAACAAGCCCTTCTATCGTCCACCGCTGGACACCGGCCACCTCACGCACATTATCTTGTGCTTGAGGGAATTTCGCCCAAAAAGGTTAAATATTTTAAATGAAGTCTTTGACTTTGTTATTCTGTACTACTCACTATACGCTACTTACCAACGGTAACGCCCCAGCGCGGCAGCGGTACCGTTCTCCCTTCATAAACAGCTGTTAATTTGAACCGCTCCTATTATAGCTGCACAAACGTAGATCGGTGCGAGTGTACCTACGTGGTGCGAGTGAGCGAGTGGTTTGTATGAAAATAAACGCTTTTATTTATCTCTGGATAACGTATATATGATCCCCCCCTCCCCCTTCCATTAGTGATTAACTAGAGGACGCATGTGCTCTGCAGTGGGACGTTATATGCGGATACAAGTACATAATCCATAGCAGTCATACTTTCTCGCCTTTAGTGTTGAAAATCTGGACTTGTTTGGATCTGTATACCTTCAAAAATGACCCCTTACTAACAGGGTACCGGTGGTCCGGGGTCGAACGCAGAGGGCATGCTAGCAGCTCTCGTAGCGGAGGCGGGCGGTGAAGCTCCAGTCGTGTTCAGCGACGAACTGAGTGGCGCGGACGGAGACGCACCGCCCGCGCACCCGCGACACGTACTCGATGACGATAACGCACATACTGCGTGTTTGAGTGAGTTTCTATATTTGAATGTACTCTTAGTACCTACAATAAAATTAATTGTACTTAATTTGATCGTGAGATGAAAAAATTTCTTCGTGGGCGGGGCTACAACGTGCTCGGTGCAGCCCCGGCCACAGAAAATCCTTACGATGTAGCGGTCGCAGATAGTTGAAATGTAAACGAACAGAAAATGTGTCTTTATCTAACCTTATTTATTTATTTTATTAGGTTCTCCAACAAGCACTATTAATTACATTACACTATTAATTTACACTATTAATTACCTATAAATTGATATATATACAGAAGAACACCGCATGCGAAAAGTGTTTTATACGAACACGAAATATAATCTAAATAATCGCCATAACAACTGACCATCCACAACAACTCAAGAGTAGTATCAATAACAAGAGAAAATACTCCTTCTCAGCTTTTAAAATCAAACATTTTTTTCGGCTTTAATTAAGCGCCCACTCAATCAAGAGGAACAAACTTTATGAAAAGATTTTTTTGTAAAGATTGCTTCTTTTAATTCCGTTGATGCCTACGTCTTTCGTCGTCTGGTGATAGTTGGAATGTTTGCTCGTTGACAGTCGAGCTGGTGAACTCGCAAGTGGTGCTGAAAGGGTGCGAGACGCGCGGGTACGTGATCCTCTGCGCGGCTCGCGCGGAGGTGCGGCAGCGCGTGCGGCGCGCGCCCGCCGCCACCGCGTGGAGCGGCGCGCTCTCCGCCATGCAGTACTACGCGACCGTCAGCGCGGGCGACCGCGACCAGCTCGACGGTGAGACTATTAAAGTAAATCCATTTAGTGTTTCACAATTCGAACCCGTAGGCTGTGGAACGAGCTGCCTCGAGAGGTCTTCCCATTAAGCTACGACATGGGGTTCTTCAAGAAAGCTGTAAATAGGATTTTGCAATGTCGGCGGCACGCCTGCACATCTCCTGGTGTTGTAGGTGTCCATGGGCGGCGATAACACTTACCATCACGTGGGACCGCTTGCTCGTCCACCCTATGGTCTAAAAAAAAATTATAATTGTTGATAGAAAGGCAACATGTCAAGAACGTAAGTTTACAATTTAAATACAAAACAATGATACAAGTCCGGTGACTCTTGAAAGGCCACTAGGGCCAATCTAGGGCCAAAGAATTTAGTCAATCCGAAAAAAAAAAAACTATGATTAGTATTCCACAAATATACTCAGTCGTATGTAGCCACCAGTACGTATACTCCAACAGATACACTAATGTGCCGACTCAGCTAATTTAAATTCACGTGAAATCTAATTCATACTACAAGTCTTACTGTATAAGACAGCCTACCTACATTAATACAGCCTAATTAATTACAGCCTACCCTAATTAGATAGCCAAAGAAAAAATTTCGTACTTTCATTAATGACTGCGTTCTTTTTATTGTAACAATATTTTTTAAATTTTGTTTCTTTACAATGTGCGTAAAAACGGTAAGAGATAATAGCTAGATCGTCACATTTGTTAGTACATATGCAAATTAAACAAACTTTTTCCAATTAGTTATTTTTAGAAAAAAAAAGGAAAAAATTTTGTACGTGAGCTGCCTGTTTCATGTACAGAGAACATCCAGTGGGTGTCAGTGGAGGAGATCGAGGAGCGTTGGCAGGGCGCGGAGATCAGCACGCTGCCGGACGTGCCGCGGCTGGTCGGCAGCGGGCACTCCGCCGGCGGCGTCATCGGACGCACCGTTGGGCCTAGCGTCGACGCGGGGCTCGCGCAGGTAAACACATGTTTAAAATGTGGAGGATAGCTGAAGTGAATTTCAGAAATAGGTATTTTTACAATTTGTTGCTGTCCAGCGATCGATGCAACTTCTTTGAGAGACTAAACTAATGCCAACCATTGACGACCGCTATGACAGCTACCGTTAGTGATGTTATATGTTATGACTTCTGATGTTAGTGATGTTTATTAATTAAATAAACGCCGCAGCAGCTGATGCCTATATCTTATGCTGGTGCATGCATTGATCTTGCTCTGACATCCATTTGTTTAGTATTGTTAGTATATATATTTAGTAATTGTGACCTGCATAAACGATTGATTACCTAACTAAAAATTAATATCAATTTACTGATTTTAAAGAAGAAAAGCGGTGTCGGTCAAACAAATTACAAAAGAAAACGCACAGTTCAGTTCACTCCGTAACAAAATCTAGAAGGGTGCACATCACGAGACACGATTTCTCATGAATCATCGCGCAAATGTTTTCGAGTATTTGTTTGTTGGGAACCTTTATGTGTATAAAGGAGCATGTATGTGTTAGAATCTATAAGTTATTATTATTAAAATATGTATATTTATAAGCTATTCTAATAATTATTGTGGTTTAGTCATAATAATATAAATAATTTATCTCTTCACTAGCTGTGCCCGCCCACGCGTTGCTGCGGCTGCCCGACAGATGGCGTTTACCCCTTTTAACCTGTTTTTGGGTAAAAAGCAGTGATAGGTATATAAAAACAGGCGCGTATTCGCATGCAACGCTAAGTTAAAATTTCAAAGCAATCGGTGAAGAACTTTCGGAGATTTAAGATTTTTGAACAAACGAACGTTTACATTTTTATATATATAGATTCCCTGTTGTCGTGTTTGCTAACACATGCATATAAAGCATGCTTCATACTACAATGATAATAATATGCAATGCAATAATAGTGGTAGGCTGCAATAATAGTGGTAGGCACTATTATTGCAGTATACCACTATTTTTATATTTAATTAGTTTTAAAACCAATACATGCTACTGGATAATATCCAATTACCACTAGGTGGTACAGCTTGCTTCGTCTGCCACCATTTCGTTGTATAATAATAAACATGATTGCAGCTGCAACGTATCGTGTCGCGATGCGCGTGCGAGTTCTACTACGTGTCGCACGAGGAGGCCGAGGGCAGGAGCGCGGGCGGCGCGGGGTGGGCGGCCGCGCAGGAGCCCTACGACTCCTTCACCCTCATGCACCACGACCTCGACGTATGCACCAATTCGCTGCAAGTATGTGTCACATTTTAGCAGGAACTCGAGAAGTGAACGTTGACTTTTTATTTTAGCGATAGTTTATTTAACTTCAAAGTGCTCAGTGTTTGTGCATGATGTTTGTGATAATCAAATAAAAGCATGAAGCTGTATTTTTCGTGTGCTTCCGAGGAGTCCATCTCTGTCCTCAGTCAACCAACTATCACTTTACTGAGCGACTCCTTTGACTTGCTTTACTGACTTTGACTAGCTTCGACATGTTTTAAAATTTAAATAGTTTTGACTTTAATTATGAAGAATATTTAACTCGGGCAGAATTTGCTAATTGCCATATGTTATGTTATGTAACTCGTTACGCCAAGTTAGCCAAGCGCAGGCGACACGATCACGTTGCGCTCCGCAATGTATCATTAAAATCATCTTTCGGAAATAAGGCGTTTTCTTCACATTCCGCAACAAACTCGAACACCATATATGAAAAGAAAAAAACAGGTACGTGTCTATGTACTATGTGTGACATGAAGGGGTCAGAAATCTGGGGCCTTATAACTCTTTCACCCTCACGCACCACCACCCTGATGTCCGCAATAACTCGCCGCAGGTACTACGTGTCCACTCTAGCCTCAGTTGTACTATAACAACAGTTATCTTCTCGGATTTCTACAACCACATTTCCCGTTGACAAGGGAGGGAGTGGGGTGGCGCTATTCTATAGCCGGCCGACGCCATACAGCTCTATTCACGGCTCATTACTATTTTTCATTGCTTAAAAAAATATTGCTAATTTGATTGCATCACAATAAATATATATTTATGGCACAACATCAACCTATGTCGTTTCACTGCTAAAAAGTATTCACTGTAAAGCATTTATCGTAATGTTGAGTAAATGACATGAGTTCTAAAAAAAAGGGTGACAGCTGTATTTACAAATTCGTCTTCAAATTGCAGTCAATTGCTTCAATATCATTTCATATGGTCTAATAAAAAAGTTATTTATTCGCAGTACGCCATGTTACTGGACGTAGTGAACAACGTGGTATTGCACGTGGAGCCGGAACGCAGAAGAACATTAGAGCGGCGCGCGCGCATGCGATTCCAGCTGCAGTTGCACCAGGATCAAGACCCCAGGCAGTTGATACACAAACTGCAGACACAGGTATGGTGCAATGGGAAATGTTTTATCACTTCAATTAAAATTTGGCAGAAAAATAATTTAAATTCAAAGATGAACCAAATCGGTTTAGTAGTTCCACAATTGTGACGTAAAATTTTCAAAATTTCCCAAAAATGTAGAATTGACGTCTGTTGATACAAACTATATTGTCATTGTACAGCGCTCGAAGCTCTACGTTCTACAACTTTTGAATAAACACTTTTCTTAAACTTACCGATAGTAGCAAAATCTCTTTCCGACTGGCGTTACTACCACCAGTTTTTATTAACATATTTTTAATTTTTATTCTTGCATGAGTTTGTCATTTGGGGTTTCATATACATCTATCTGGTCTTTTAAAAAGTTAGAAACTGTATTATAAAGTTTGATGACTCATAGACATTTCTCGGTTTTAGAATTAGACTGAGTCATCTTTTATAGGACCTTGTGCAGTCTTCAGAGAGTTACTTTCGAACCACTCGATCTAAGTCTAAGATAAGGTACAGATCGATTTTAGAAATCTTTTTTATGTCGGCTTAAGATACGGAAATAATCTATTTGTTTTTGTGACGTGAAATTGTAAAAACCGAAGCTTATCTGCGCGTGCAAAAGAATTGATTTTTTCGAATATGATTAGTTTCAAGAGTATTAAATTAACCAAAATTTCAGACAACTCTGTTATTATTTCCGTAGGTCAGAGAATCATTGGCACGACTGCGTCGGCTCGAGAAGGAATACTATCTGAAAAATCGTGCGATAATTGGCGCGGATCCTGCCGCGCTTCACGAACTGAAGGCAGAACTAGAAAGCCTCGACTACCAAGTGAGTTATGATGACCTCCTGAAATTTCCTGTGTTGCGAGTACGAGTTAATTTTTCAAGGTTATGTCAGTTTTCAGCCTTGTATGAAGAGTTTTAATCTACGCCATTTATGAAAATGCACTTGAATGCTCAATGATCGATGGAAAACTAAAACTACAAACGTTTTATTAGACATCTTTTGGAAAAATTTAGTACATCGATTTTCCTCGGGAATTCTGCAAATTCTAACTTGAAAATCAACAAGCACTTAAGCAGAAGTTAAACCTTGAAAGTTTCAAATATATTGCAATAAGAGTCTAAAGGGAACTTTTATTTAAGGGTCGAACTAAAAAATTAGTAAGACGAACTTAAGACTCAAAAAGAACGCATTTGATCACTTCAAAAAGGTGCCGTTAGGCCGATCTCTTAACAACCCATACTTTAACGTGTATACAGTGTAGGAATTTAACACGCTTTTATTAACTTGACCTGTAACTGTAAAAAATCTTCCAAATCTATTTTCATCTACTTCCACATGTTTTTATAAAGGTGGCATTAGACTACCCTCTTTACCAGGTTTAATATGTATATAGGTAAACGAGTGTAAAGAATGCGTATGGTCACTGGGCGAAGAACTGGATGCAATGGTCCGCGCGTGGCGGGAAGCGAGGGCGCGGGGGGCAGTTGTGGCCACGAAAGGTCCGCACGCACCTCCGCATAGATACAACGAGATCTGCTTCAAGTCCGCACGGTGGCGGCTCACTGACGCGGACGGACAGCTCGGCATTGCGGACCTGCTCTTAACTAACTTCCTGTAAGTGTTTAATAGTATATTTAGTATCTCGCTTGATATAATGATCTATGATTAGCGGGAAGCAAGGGTCCTTAGGGCAGTTACTAGATCTGTTTAAAATCTGCAAGATGGAGGTTGACAAATTCAGAGGGAAAACTCGGTATTGCCGACCTGTTATTAATTTCTTGTAAGTATTGTGTAATATCATAGACATATTTTCTGCAATCGGCTGTGAGTAACTTAAGGGCATAAGGGGCAGTTGTAGCCACCAAGGGCCCGCATGCGCCTCCGCATAAATACAACGAAATTCCAGTGTGATTGGTTCGCTCTCATGATATTCATGGCAAGCTGTGAGTGGATTAAAATAAAACTTTGCAATTCAGGTACACAAAGACATCCCGGTCGGACGACTCGGTGGAGCATCAACTGGAAGTGGGCTATGTGCGCGTCACCAACCTGCTGCCAAACGAACCTTTCCCCGAGGTAACTTTGATCATTTTAATATCTGTATATAAATATAGTCATTCAAAAAATCTCCTGTTTTTTTAAAAAATAAATCTACACAATCTCATTGTCTCTACTTTCCGTTTAAATAGGATTCAATAATCAGTCAAGGTCAATGAAACTCTTAGTAGTGTAGAAAGAAGAGATTGGAGAAAAAAAATTTGGTACACGTAAGAATTGAAGATGGAACGAGGCAAGTAAGAAAAATAGAGATTTGGAAGAGCTGGTTTCGAGTTGAATATCATCGGCCAAATTAAAGCAATGACATTTTTTTTTGCTATAAGCTGCTACAAGGGCTAGCGCAGACAGGAGAAACGTAACTATTGAAATGAAATCAAAAATTCGCCAAAGCATCTACCGCCTACGTCCGCTTTAACGATTGTTGTTTGTTTATAAAAATAACGCGCTACGCTACGCTTTGCCAATTCTGCGACGGCCCTAAAGCGAACGTATGTGGAACAATCGGGTGGTCGGTGACCGGTGGGACGTCACAAGTATCACTGGAGAGTCCAGATCGAGAAGGACCTGCAGGAGCTGCATCCTGTTGACTAGAGACTTTTTAGGACCAGAAACGATAGGAAACGGTAGGCCAAAACCTACTTTAGATCCCTGAGCTAGCGACAGATGTAATCAAGAATAAGTAATTGCCAGCATCAGTCTAAGACACGCTTGATGGAAATTGATGCGGACCGTCTAGTACATGCGTTTTATATATATGAAAAGTTTTTTATGTATATAAAATCGAATAGATCCTTTTTTTCTACAGATATCTCTCTTACTTTATTTGCTACAGCTTTCGTTTATTTTCCTTTATTTGCTCCAGATTTCATTATGAAATCTTTGTACAGGTGTTAGTACCTCAAGCCGCGTCAGGTCGCGCGCCATTGGCGCGGCGCGCGGCGTTACGCGTTTTTTGCCGCGACCGACCGCCGGTCGGCGGCATCTCCGTCAAAGAGCACTTTGAAGTCAACATCGTGCCTATCCGCATCGGTGAGTGACGTACACTGTACATGTACTCGTATGTAAACTGTCTATTGAAGTTTTCCCGCTACGCTACAAGATGTGATTTTCAAGAATTTCAAGAAGGAAACTGGTGGTATTCAGGGTATTGCAGGCGTGCATGGGCGGCGGTGACTATTTACTACGTGTGCTTACTTCATTAAAAAAGGGGGTTGAATTACACAATCAATAAAGAATTTCACAGTGCAACGAAGATTACTCTTCGTTTGCAACGACATACACGTTACTCTTCGTTTGCGTTGCTATACATTAATTACACCGGGTAACAAAAAAAAACCTTTTCTGCGGTATTAGCTTTTGTAGTGATTTCAGTACACTTATATTTACCTGTTATGTAGTTACTTTGTTTGTATTGACTCTGGTTTTCATGATAAATAAAATGGTTCTTTAACCCCTTTTTGTTCTAACTATACTTAAACAAATATTGTTGTCGTCTCATAAACTTACTCATCGCAGTCTCATTTATCAGTTTTAATTTATAAAATAATTATCACTTGATATTCCATATATGTTCGTGTGTTTTTCTTCGTGGAAAATAAGCGGTTTTAACATATGTCTTGTGTTAACGATCCCAACTGTTCTTTTTGCGTAACACACGTGGCAAAATTTAACAAAAAAAAAAACAACTAAGAAATATTAAAGACTTTATAAACGGAGCTTACCAAGCGTTTTTAATTAGAAAGAAACAATGTCACGAAATAGTCGCCAAAATGCTTGAGAATTTTCAAAAGTTTGGAGATAATATGAGTGACAAAATACAGTTTTTACATAGCGATTTGAATAGATTTTCCTAAGAACCAGGGAAGGCAAGGAAGCAGAAGAGAGGTTCCATAAGGACACCAAGATAATGAAAAAAAGGTACCAAGGTCGATGGGACTGCCCTATGACGGTGGATTACCGCTGGAGCTTATAAATGGATTTATTTATTATTTAGTGACCATTATTTATTTTTACATAAATATTCATTTACATTATGTATTCATTTTGATATACGAGATGAATTATGCTAAAAATCTCGTCCCGTAAATCATTGTTGCCATTTTTGCAACGAATACGTATACAAACACTTATCATTATCGTCCGACCAAACCATTTTCTCTAGGTCTCACAAAGAAGTTCTTCAATACGATGTTAAAGTTTTGCTTCCCGGAGCGCGACCCTGACTCCATCGAAGACGGGGAGGATGATGAGGGAACCCTACGAAGTGGTGCTTCTACAGCTTCCACTGCAAGCCTCGTCTCCACCGGCTCTAAGAAAGTTAAGAAGAAAAGCAAAGACTCCAACTCCAACTTTTACGTGAAGAGAGACAAGAGGGATAAAGATGATGTTGAAAAGATGAAGGTCAGTTATATAAACTAATGTGATATTTTTTTTCAGCCTTTTCAACATTTCACTGCAGGGCACAGGTCTCCCTTAGTAAAACACGAGAGAGTTTTGAGTCGCGCATCCAGGGCGGAATACCGTAACATACCATCAGCGTGTATATCTCCACTGCTGTCTTCAGCACTTCTCATTCATCCACTACCGACGACTGTCTTCAAGTCGTCAGTCCACGTGTCCACATCACCTGTCCCACGTTTCCCGATACGTGGTCTCCATTCGAGGACTTCTTCCCCATCGATTATCGGTGCTGCGGCATATATGACCCACCCAATGCCACTTCAGCTTGCTGATCTTTAGTGCTATGTCGGAAACTTTAGTTCTTCGTTTTTTAGGTCTTCCAGGGTGGAATATACCTCATAAATAGCTACATAATTATTGACTTTGGCGTTTAGCTTAGCTTTGAATCCTTTTCTGAGAACTCCTACTGTCTGAGCTATTTTAAATGATATTTTTTATATCTAAGAAATGGCGGACGCGCAGGCGGACCACATGATTGTAAGTGGTCATCGCCCATGGACCCATTACGATGTTTAATCAACAGGAACGTGCAGAAAAGAACAAGCTGTTCATCTACATAAAAATACCAGAAGTTCCAGTGAGGGTGTCATACAAGGGTAGCAAGGAGAAGAATCTGGAGGACGTGCGGGATCTCCCCCTGGTCCTCCCCACCCTGGAGTACCACAACGTTACGTGGACGTGGCTAGACTTGCTGTTGGCCACCAAGAGTGATACGAGGAGGTGAGAGATGTAACAATATAAATCTTTCAAAGAAGTCTCACCAGCCTGAAATTTAACCTCAAATGTATTGTATTGTTTATGTAAAGTACTTGTAGCAGCCGTGCAATATTAAGGCAGACGGTAGTGTCGAGAGGGCATCGAGAACCCAGTAGCCCAAGCCTACGCTGTAGTAATTGGGTCGACTGTTTCACTGAGCATAACAGTGTACACTCCTCTTCAACGGCACAGTCACAGCGTACCTAACAGCCAGCTCATAGCAAATTGCTAGTCAGTGGCTAATGGGGTTGACACTTTACGGGTAGTAGGCATTTATCGCCGCCACGTAGCGGAGGCAACTAGCCGTTAGGTCATGTATGAGTTGTGACACAGTGAGGGCGTGAGGTCGAGTAACTGGGTAACTGCGAGCTTGCAGCCATGTGCTTCCCTTTGACTGGGTATTTTTAACAAAATTCTAAGAATATTTTTTCCCATTTTCATTATCATAAACATGTCTGTAACACGGCATGTGATGCAGGGTGATCCTGTCGCAAGCGATCCGGCAGAAGCTGCAATTACACCGGCGAGCGGCCGCCGCACCAGAGCCACACGAGGAGGATAAAGCCAGGCTACTGCTGGGCGAGAGGACGGTGAGTGACCCTTGACACCTTATAACCAAACTGTAGTATTGTTTATATAGGCTGTGTTTGAACCTTTATCGAAGCCATGCTTCCGTTCGGACCATGGAGGATGGATTATCAATTCATTGAAATGAAAATTTTACGAATATTTTTTTTTTTATACAAAGAATGCGGCTGACGAACAAATGGTGCAGTGCACTCGGTGGTAAGTGGATATTGTTACACTGTGACAACCGCGATGCATGACAACATCAGTCCGAAATGACAAACGTTGGCACGTACCCGAAGAAGGGCCCCTTCAGGGCCCCTGGGGAGGTCAGGGGAGGGCCCCTGGAGATGTAGGAGTGAATTTGGAAAACACAACACGTACATATTCTGCCGGCAGTATTCTGTAAGTGTGGGGTAACTCGGCAAGTCGCTGCGCTCAGCGGCTGTAGGGTTACAGCATGCACCCTCCTTTCAAAATGCCCAGTAAGTAATCAACGTTTATATCCTCCACTGTTGGACACTGGCCTCCCCGTGCACGAGGCATGTATGACCTTAAAACAACATGCTGTGTCCAAGCAACGGGTCGTCGAGTCCATTCTTTTAGAGGTGGTGTAGGTCCTCAGGGCTTGTGGTAGCTTTGTTATCCCTTATTCGCCCTTTACGGCCAACATCATACGGATAAAACGCCCTACCTTCCAAAATACATACACTCCTCTCGAAAATTTCACAAATTACTACACTTTTTCAGGTGACAGAGAACAAACCGCAAAAGAAGAGCACTCCGGGAGTTTTTAAATTTTCCAAATCGTAGTTTAAGTTAGCATTTATGAGAAATACGAACCAAAAGCAGACTGTAATAATATTTATATTAACTTACAATTTGAAATTAAAAACTTTTATTACATTTTGTTCGGTTTGAAACGCTAGGTTAGATTAGATCCTAAATTATTAACAACTTATAAATTATAAATATATGCCTATATTTATTGTGTATAAACGGAATATAAATTGTCAAACAAATAAAATTCCTAACCATCACAATGTTTTTCCAAAAAACTTGCCTGTGGTAATTGAACAAATACTAACTTCTATGCAGATCGTTATCAATATACTCAATAGACTGTTAATTGATGTCAACCGCAAATATAACGTACAACAAACCTGTTCATTTTGTTAGGAAAACATTTGTTTTGCTGACGCTTTTAAAATGGCACACGATTAGACAATCCACTTGGTGTAATTGGGAGGTTTATTATGTGATAATTAATTGTTCATTAGTGCAATATTTTATTACCTACCCACTGACACTTGAACATGCCGATTCTACGAGCTATGTCGGTGACTTTAGTTCTTTGGCGAATGTCTTCGTTTCGGATCCTATTCCGCAAAGAAACTTTGAGCATAGCCCCTTCCACAGCTCGCTGAGTGACCCTGAATTTGTGAATCAGGCCTGCCGTTAGAGGTCACTTTCGCCACCTTGCGTCATAACTGGCAGGAACGCACTGATTTATGACTTTCGTCTTCAAGTATTGTGGTATAGGCGACGAGAAGAACCGACGCATTTTCCCAAATGCTGTCCAGCCAAGTTGAATGTGTCTATCGACTTCTTTGCTGAAGTTGGACTTGCCTAGTAGTTGATTGTTTGTCCAAGGTAGACAGGGCAACAACTTCGAGTGTCACGCCTTCCACGTCTATCAGTCCCGGAAGAACATGTTTATTCAACATAATTTTTGTTTTGTCTTTGTTCATTCCGAGACCGACGCGTCGTGGTGTTGCGTTAAGGTCGTTTAGCAGGTATTTGCCTCAGGACTGATAACCCCGACGAGTCCTCGAATAGAGGCCGCGTACCGGGAATTGCAGTATGAGATGCGCTCCATTACTTGACGTGGACCGACTACTTGAAGAAGTTCACCGGTGGTGGTTGGATGAGAAGAGCCGAGAGGATCGTGTGTGGTGGCGAGGTGCGGGAGGAGGCTATATACAGCAGGGGAGAGACACAGGCTGATGGTATGGTATGGCAATATTTTAAGCTGAACGCATAAGAATATTTTGTTCTTATTACACCTTTCGTTAAAATTAATAATATTAATTGCTAAAAGTGTAAAGAAATAACTGAATAAATTTAAAGCAAATATCTTTATAACTACATACGGTTCTTTATAAAAAATAAACACAGATACAAACAATTTATCTTAATATTTAGCAGTAAGTCTTGTTGCATCAATATATGAGTGAAAAATTTAGGTTAGAATTGCTGTCGACTGCACATTGAAATAGTTTTTCTCAACCATTCATCTTGAATCCCAATACTAAATGTAAATATTGGTTTTTGTATATCTGGATATAGGTCCTCCTAAGCAAGCCATGAAAACCGTGGTTTCAGAAATATGCTTCAGAGAGATTTCGAAAAATTTACTTATTGCGGAGTTCAAGGCTTTTCAATTTCGAAAAATATGAATTTGTAACCAAATGAATCCAAGGCAAGAAAAAGAAGTTTGGATATATATCTGAAGATATAGTAAGCTATATCTTGGGTATATATCAAAGTTCGAAGATTAGTCAAATCGGTTCAATAGTTCCAAAATTGTGACTGCGGCAATTTCAAAAGCCCAAAAAAAATGTCTATATGTACATACAGACTATGTCGTTGGATAGGGCTTGGAAACTTTGTAAAGTTTATTTAGAAGAAATCTAAGTATCGGTTGGAGAGCGGTTTTCTTGTATGAGATGGAGCTGGGGTTTCAAATTTAAATAACAGTTATATTCGGTTAAAATTCGCGTTGTCTGTAAATAAGTAAGATGTTAATGAAAGAATAAAATCGGTTACGGAGCGGTTTGCTCGGATGAGCAGCGGTTCGAGGCTTTGAACTCGAATACATTGAGTGTCTTTTTGTCTGCGATCTTTTGATCGTGTGCCGCCACCCAGGCCGCTACTGTCACACGCGACTACCGCAACAAGTTCTTTTATCGCCCACTGCTGGACAGGTAGCTCTTCTTTGTGTGTTATCTTCTGTTCTGTTTTATCTTCGATCTTATAAGGGTTTTGGTAGAGTGATCTAATCATCTAGGTCTAGGTCATACAGTGATCTAGGTCAGTGGTAGAATGGGACCTAGGAAATGGTAAAGTATTTTACCTGATTTTTATCTTTATAGTTACTTTGCATAACAGTAATAAATAAATGCTCACAAAGAAAGGTGTTTTTATATAAGATAATTTGTCGAATGTTAGCCCAGGGCTGAACTTTGTCTTAAAGAAACGGCAGAAAAACATTAAAAATAGTTACATAAATATTTTTTTATATGAAAAAACTGCATAATAATCGTATTGGTCTTACACTTAAATTCGGCCCTGTCGGTGTAAATAAAGTAAACATTTGATATTGAATGTTGTCATTATAATTAATTGAATCCTAAAAATAAAAAATGTATAGATATATAATTCCAAAATGTTGTTTATTCATCAATCTTCAATTCATCACAAAAGTAGCTTCTCGTTATAATTTCAAGCATATTTATTTATTTAAAAAAAGCACTTAGTTATAAATGTTAATTTTAAATTCAGTATTCCTATAGTGTTAAGTAAAATTTTTATACATTGCCTGTTATTTTTAGACTATTTTTTATTTATGAAGGTAATTTGTTGTAAATTAATAAACGGTTATAAAACGACAGTTGTTTCTAATTTCAGTTATTATATGTTTATGTTATTATATATGGATGGTGTGCGTTTTTCATATCAATCAATGTTTTTTTATGTACGAAAGCCGCAGACGAGCATACAGTCCACCTGGTGGTAAGTGAATACTGTCGCCCATAGACATCGGCGATACATGCCAACATTAGTCCAAAATGACAAACGTTGGCACGCCTCCTGATGCGCTGCCTACCTTTGGAAATTTAGGAATGGATTTGGAGAAAGGATTTGGAAAAGAAATTCCCCATTTGGAAAAGAAATTGGGAAAATGGGGAGGGATAGGATGCGAATGGGCTCTGGCACATCTCACTCACTACCGAAACACGTACGTACATTAGGGAAATAAGATAAAGTGGGAAATGCAGTACATTTCAAGGTAGTCTTCTGTGAGAGAGGGATAACGTGGCCAGTCGAACGCGCCCAGCGGCTGTTGGATTGCAGCGTGAACTCTCCTCCTCAAAGATTTCACTGTTAATGGATTGCTAATTATAATTAGATATTCCAATATATTAATGAAGGAAACAGCTACTAAAATATAGCAATTAGTAATGCATTATAATGTGGTCATCGGGTCATTAGTTATTATTACTTATTACGTATTCCAATGACCAATCAATTTGTAATTCGGTTTGAACTTCATCAGATTCTGAGCAATGAAAAATTCAATTTCAAAATCTAAAGTAATTAATGTGCCTCCTCAGGTACTGACAACTAAATGTTCTTACCTAAAATGAAGAAAGAAACAAACGCCTTTGTTTTTCTACATTAAGAATAATTAATTAATTAAAATTAAACAAACAGAAACAACAGAATCAACAATTTTAAGAACTCTCAAAAAGCTTTTAAAAATCATAATACCTAAAGGCAAAAGATATTAATTAATTTTTACAGGAATTTCTTTCTTTCTTCATTTTAGGTAAAAACATTTAGTTTCCAGTACCTGTGAAGGCACATTGATGTCTTTAGATGTTTTGTCTTGAATTGTATATAGTTTTAAAAGCCGAAAATATAAAAATTTTACAAGATTTAAAAAAAAAAACGTTTAAAAGGTCTAAGTTCGCCAACATAAGAAAAAGTTGGTATAGATCATTAATATGGGAATAGAATAGATGACACACCATACCGTTCGTATCAATGGGTGGCAACTTTGGGGGGGGGGGGGGGGGGGGTTTGTGAAGTAGATAAAGTGGAGTTAATTTAAAAGTTAAATTTGAAACTTAAGTACTATAAGAATGTTCCATTTTCAAATCATATGAATTAAAGTATTCGAGAGCTACAGAACAGAAAACAGAAACTGTACCGTGCCTGCCCTAGAGCGCTCGTATAAACACATATAGGATGTATTCTCAAATCGGGTATGGATGGATAAAGGTTCATAAGACCACAAGACTCAGACAACAAACACAGAATGGAGCAATTAACAAACTGCATTAATAAATTGGAGGACGAGAACCAAACAGCAAATTGCATTCACGTCAAGCGTTACGCACGCGCGAGAATACACGTTACTATCATCTTACCGAGAAAACACGCCAACGAAAACTCTTCGAACGTGAGCCATTTTCCAATTTTATTCAGCAAAGGATTACCTCACCAGCGGCCTTGTGTTGAACCAAGTCGGCCAGTCTCGTGCCGACAGCCGTGCCGACTATACGTGTGTCGTCGGCAGTCAGCCGGAACGAACACGATCACGTAAAACTTACGAACGAATCATGAGGACGAATTATTTACAAAAATAGTGTTTACCGTTTAGTATCCTGTGTAGTGTCGTTACTTAGGTAGTTTTTGACGATGGCGTTATTCTTGTGTGTATTTTTGTGCGCGTGCGCTGGTGCCTTAGGGTTTAATGTGGACATACCATCCAGGGTGGTATACAAGGGTAACCACCAATCTATGTTCGGATTTACCGTCGCATCACACATCGAAAGAGGGAGGAGTATGTAAGTATATTTTTCTTTGATATATTTGTACAATTCACAGCACAGTTTATTTTTTTAACTCATAAATATTAAAGACTATTTAAACAATCTGCAAGGTCAATTTTCCTTACACAAGTCTCTAAGAGCGTAATGTGTTTATTAATGATAAGTGAGTGTGGAAAGAATGAAAGAAAGATCCGCTGCCATTTCCGCTACATTTTTATTTTTACTGCCAATATTTTTAAACATAACGTAATGCTGTCAGACCGAACGACATTAGGACATCTTGGGCTTGATTTTACGTATACACAGAATTAGACTTCAGTGTACGTGTTTATTGCATTATTTATACATTTGTATGTTTATTATCTGTTATTTATTTTATTAATTGATTATATTATTAGTGATGAACGAACAGTAAAACGCTCCAGCTGGATAATGATCTATTGGATACTTTTTAGTTATATTAATATAAACTTCACCAATTTTAAGTAACAAAATTTTATTAAAGTGAAGTCTGATGAAGGTGCGTGAAACATTTATCAGTACACGAAATAAATAATAATAATATAATTATTACGCTTAATTAGTACTCAACAGTAAAATAATTATAGTGATTTTTATAAATTATTAATATTATTAATTTATTTTAAGGACTGCTTTAAATGTAAAAAGTTCCTCTATCTTTTCCCAACGTTTCCTTTGTTTTTCTCTTTTCTCTCTGTGACCGCGGTAGCTAGTCTCGACCAATCAAATAAAAACATTATTAATAAATCAATTAATAATTATTAATAAATCAATTAATAATTATTAATAAATCAATTAATAATTATTAATAAATCAATTAATAATTATTAATAAATCAATTAATAATTATTAATAAATCAATTAATAATTATTAATAAATCAATTAATAATTATTAATAAATCAATTAATAATTATTAATAAATCAATTAATAATTATTAATAAATCAATTAATAATTATTAATAAATCAATAAATAAAATCATGGCTGTTAACTTAGAACATTATCTGAATACACATTATAATTTCCTTATAAATTACTCGTCAGGTATTTCTGTTTACTTTGAATGTCTCATACACAAGAATCGGTCTGTATGCGTCAGTACGTGTGTATTGTATCGAAGAAATAATTTTATCGGTGCGATGATGTCATGCTCGAAGACGGTTCAGTGCGATTTTTAGCACAATCGTAATTGATTCGCGTCTGACGATACTGACCTCAGATACTGGATAGTAGTGACCGACCATATTATAACGTATTGGCTAAGCGATCGAATAAGAAATAAATTCCTTTTGCTGTTCATAATCAACTTAGCTAGGTTGCGTCAACCGCAAATATAACGTTGTAAAACATACTTATTAATTCAGTTAAAGGGACGATTTTATTAACGTTAAAATCACTTTAATAACTTGTATAAAAACGCAAAACAAACATTGTAATCGTGCGAATGTTCCTCTGGGCAACGCCGACCGTTAACGCTAATATCGCCAACTGGCTGTTGCCCACAGCTTTGCTCGAATGGGTTTATTTGCCTTTGATTGTGATTTCATACAAAATTTGATATTGTGTATTTTACAAAAATGGCTACCATACATATTGTATTCCATTTTTTAAAAATCAGACGTTGGAACACATTGCTTCGAATCTCGGAAGAACGACAGATAATCTTAATTTTAATACAATATTTTAAAAAAATTGAATTGAAAATTAAGTTAATATGCAAAAATGTCAAATAAAAGTTAATCTTTACATATAAATCACATTTACTCAAATTGATAAATTCATCGATGGTATAGATATGCGTGTATATGCATGTACCTATATATGTTATTATTTATATACATACGTATATGTAGATTTGTATATTATACGTATGTGTATATTATGTATCCATTGAGTATATCTACCTATGTACTGTTGTTATTTAAGTTCTATATTTATACTGCTCATGACACCTACCAATTTATATCTCTGTTTGACCCAATGGTTGTATGGCATTAAGCTCTTCAAAATGCATGATAGTGTGCAAAGTTTGATAAAAAAGTAGCTCAGATAACGGCTCATGCATTAGTGGGGTTAATCCTTAAGGTTAATCATAGGCTTTGCAATTTAACTAAGCACTTGGTAAACACAATAATCTGCGATAGAACATCACTTTAAACCATAAAACAACTTTCATATTAATTCATTACAGCCACCAGTTTTAACATTGATTGAATGCCCAAACCGGTACAACAATAAATCAAGTTTCACAACTAAATTTAAACCATAGGTTCTCAAAGTTATTTTGACTACTGTCCCCGGTTCAGAAACATAGCAGAACTATATCAGTGTCTGCAGAACTACATTATTTAAGTGAATGTAGAGAAAGATTCAGTAAAAAAAAAAGATTTTTTTCATGGATTGAGGCGGTAGACGAGCATACAGTCCACCTGATGGTAAGTGGATACTGTCGCCCATAAACATCCGCGATACATGCCAACATCAGTCCAAAATGACAAACGTTAGCACGCCCCCGTATGCGCTGCCTACCTTTGGAGATATAGGAATGGATTTGGAGAAAGGGTTAGGAAAATGGGGAGGGATAGAATAGGATGGGATGGGAATGGGCTTTGGCACATCTCACTCACTATCGAAACACGTACGTACATTAGGGAAATAAGATACAGTGGGAAATGCAGTACATAAGGTAGTCTTCTGTGAGTTCTTCGCATCCAGCGGCTGTTGGAATGCAGCGTGCACTCTCCCTCATAAGGGAACACTCGATGATATGTAGTTAAAATAAACACAAGTTGATAATTCCTTGGTACTACTTGATCCCTCCCGCGATTCTATGTTAAGCACGACATGCGACAGTTACGTTGTCTAAACATAACTTGATGTGCCACAACATTTCAATATCGAGTGTACGAAAAAATACATCCTTTGCAGTTCATTACTAACTTATTCAATAAGCGGTTAGGTAGCGCCAACCGCAAGTATAATATTGTACAACAAACCTATTCATTCAGTTAGAACAGCGAAAATGAACTTTAAAATTACCGCATTTACTCATTTATAAACGTAAAAAACACTTGTAATTATGCGAATGTTGGCTTGCCCAATGTGTTACAAATATTGACATTTTATACCTTACACCGTTCTTCGCTTTAATAAAGGGTCAAAATAGAATTATTACGAATTGTACAAAAAAATATTCAAAAATTGATTCATATTATACTCGCACGCAACTCATTGTTGACTTTACACTGCTCTGTTATCTTTGACGCCCCAACAACCCCTAATAGACAATAGGACGCAAAAATTACAAACCGGAAACAGACCGAACGCGTCACATGCGCAACACATGCGCCGGCGCACATCGACGATCCCTTTTTAGCTTGTTTTTTACTTTTTACTCAATTTACTTGTGAACCCGCCTATTTATGTACCGGGGGGTGAGACGTCGCTTTCGGCTTGATTTATTACTGCTCCTCGCTTTCAAATACAGTCTATATATTTTTTTACATGCACGTCGAATGGTCCAAATGTCATTAGTTCGAACTGTTGAAGCCCAGTACCAACAAGTGGGTCTTTATTCGACTAATGGCAACGATAAGTAATGACGTTGGACATGTGCAGCTGCGGTGAGGTCTGCTTTTTATTGATCATGCATTGGTAAATGTTTTCAATGAAATAATTTTCATGATAAATGAACGAAGACCGAGCTGTGAAGTCGTTTGAGAATGCAATAAATTGCTTATCTCGTGGCTAAAGTCCTATATATGTGGGCTGTAGGATTAATTTTATTCACACTTAACTATGTTATTATAAATTTTAGATTATACGATTGTTACGATTAGAACATCGTATAGTGTGTGAGTGCACCTCTCTGTACAATAACTCTCCTGTTATAGTATACCTCTAGTGCAAGAAGAATTTGTTTGTCTTTCAAAATAACTCCAATTGCCTAAATAAATACACAAAGTAATTAATTACACACGCGCTTTTCAGCTAAACGATCAAATTAGCTATCGATATATTAATGTCTTATTGAAACTACGAGAGTGAAAATATAATTTGGAGTTTCTTTTTAAATATTTTTTTATTTTATTTTATTTATTAGGTATAACAACAAATTTACAAACTTAACTAGTTACAGACACATTTTATATAACATTTGTACGTTCGTAAATTCACTTACAGTTAAACACAACTTTAACTCTTAACATGCAGAATAGGTAAAATGAAACTACATATATAAACTATCTAAATGGAAATATGTCTATCTAACATAATTTAAAAACGGGCGTTGTTTAAATAGAATATGTCAAACTCGACATCCAGGTCGTTATACTAACGACATATTCTATGAAATGGATTATTGTAAGAAACATGGCGCAGCGCTACTTGAGTGATAAGAAAAGTCCGGAAACAGGATTCTATTCCAACTCATAACAAGTGAAATGTTCGGATGTAAACATAGGTTAAAGCTTTATTAAAAAAATTCGAAAACAGGAAAGAAGATATAGTACAACAACTATCTAAACGTACACCAATTTAAATTTGTTTAAGCAAATTGTATTAATAAAAAAAATCATGAAGAATATAATCAATTACCTAAATAACAGTACGTTTACACATTGCAATTTACCGAAACGTATTTCTTATGCAGTTTTCAGTAGCTAGTGAATGAGTGTGTGTTCTCACGATACGGTAAAACCGAATGCGTTAAAAAAACTGAACCGTATTTTTTTGCTGCAGAGTCTTGTCACCGAAAACCGTAACCGTCATTCGATAGAAAAAACAGAAACGGTCCCAGCGGCCATGCTATCTAAACGGAAGAATTCAGACAGTCCGGTCTTATTGTACCGTACATGGTATGCGGTAGACATGCGAAAATAATTGTAGAAATTATTTTTATCACTTCTTAGTTCATACATGAGTTAAACGCCTTGATACAATTGGATGCACCCAACATCTCTCATATTTTCTTCGTAATCTTCGACTATACCAGTATAAAATAACCGTTGTTGTAAAGTCGTCCATCTCCGAAAACGCTCCGGCGAATTGAAACACAAATATCGTATAATATGATTGTACAATTGTTTGACCGTATCCGAAAAAAACGCTTCAGTAAACCGGCTTCGCAAAAACCGTACAGTGTGAACTTGGCGTTAGTTAGCAAAGACTGAACTCATATCTGTTTAGTTGTATAATTTTCATTATTTAATAATTTTCAAAACAATTATTAAATAACAATTAATTTAAAATCTATTGATTTTAGGGACCGCTTAGGCTCGTTGCTGCAGACACTTTGCTTCTGGCTGAGCACCTTCTGCGCTCGCCCTAAACTATACATAAGAATGCTGGAAGAAAATGCTATATAGCATTAAGTTTGCCTTTGTACACACATTTTGGTGCAATAAAGAATTTATCTATCTATCTATACATGCCCGGTGACGCAATTTTTTTTTGTCAAATATCAAATGTCAAAGTCCAAAAATGAAATAAGGGCCAATATCTCGAAAACCGTGTGACTTTCACTAAGATCAAATTGTGGTCATCCGATAGGTCACGATCTGGCCTATCGACAGTTTCAAGCTTCGCCATGTTGGCCACCCTGTACAAGTTTTATTAGTATTGTTTTATTCCCCATTCAATGCTTCTAATTTTAAATAATTCTTAATAACATACACTAAAAAAAACAGCATCGAAATCGGTTCTCTTCTTCATAATTAAGAAATAAAAATCTTCATTGATAGACAATATTGTATTTAAATAAATAAAACTGACTGAAACACAAAAAAATGCTACAAAAATCATCTATCGAATATTTTACTCGTATCAATCGGACTGTATGTACGACTAGAACACCTCAACTGTACCTCTTGTACTATCTACTGTTACAATTACTTTTAGTGTAAGAACAGATTTAAAAAAAAATTTTCTTTCATAGCAACTAAAATTGCCAAATGAATACCCAAAAATAGTTAATTATACACCCGCATATCAGAAGTGCGGATGACAAGCTTGCATTGAACCGATAACCCTGCTCCAGGGTCCGCTCGTTATCTCCTCAACAGGTCGAATACACATTTCAAAATAAATATTTTTGACATTCATTGCTCTGTAAGGTTCCGAGAACTGTTGAGAGTATTTATTGGAAAGATTTAATTTATGCAGGCGTTGCGGAATGACCTGTCACCCGAGGCTCAGGACATATCTCGTAAGTCTTTATGGCGTTTCGTCACAGGTCTCTATCAGAAAACAGTGAATCCTGTGCGTTTAATACATGGTGTTGCATGATTTTTTTATAGAAGGAAGGTGATTGACCAGCAGACGGTCCACCTGGTGGTAAGTGGATACTGTCGCTTATTGATGTCCGTGATACATGCCACCATCAGTCGGCTGCTTACCTTTAGAAATTTAGGAATAGATTCGAAGAAACGGTTGGGAAAATAAGGAGCGATAGGGAATAGGCTCTAAAATATCTCACTCACTACCAAAATACGTATATAAATTGAGGATAAAGGATAAAGTAGGAAATGCAGTTCTTTTTACATTAGTCTCTTGTGAAGATTGTGTTGAAGATTTGAATTTTAAGAACATTACTGGTTCTTATTAGCGTGCAGCAGATCTTAGCAGATGCTTTGGACGGTGCATGCCGTGTAGAGTAAACCTTTATCAAGTGTATTTAGGTATTTTTATAGAATAAATATGGTATCTTTATTAATTATAAATCCATGTAGGTAAAACGTGTACTGCTTCAAAGGTTCTTACTCTATCTTTTAGAAGGCTTCAAAGGTATTAAAGATAGAAAAAAAGATAGTTATTATATTATTGATACAGTGCAATAATAAAAGATGCGTTATTTGCGATTAACCATAAATTAAAACCTAAACACCTACAAAACCTAGAAAAAGAGTACTTTTGCTAGGTTTGATGCGCATATATGGTTAATCGTTATCAAGTACAAAGCCTGTAACTAACATGCAGTTGTAGTTAACCAATAGCAAACGCATTCCTGGCAACAGTTCGTCATTTTTGACCTATGTTGACATATATTGCTGATATTCATGAGCTCTAGTATCCGTTCTAGTATCCGTTTACTCGTCTGTCGTTTAGTTTCTATAAAAAAATAGTCTATAGTCGGATTTTTTATTCGAGTCAGGGATATAACATGTAGAGCTGTCAATAAAGTATCATCTCCATACAAATTTCCGTACAATTTGACAGTTCTACATGTCGTATCCCCGACTAATAAAAAATCCGACTTTAATTAATTAATTCAATTAATTTTTTCAAGAAACGGAAGTAATAATGTATTTCAGCACGTATTGATTGCAATAAATCTTTATTACTCCAGTTACAAAGAATTGATAAAGCTTCGTTGTTAATTTCAGAGAAGTGTCGTGGCGACATCAAAACAATTGGACGACAACGATCGCTTTGTTTGTAACGTTCTTTTTCTGTTGCATCTCATTTGAGGCGTGAAGGGGAAGTTGATCACTTCCTTTTTGTTTACTATTTGTTTTGTCTCGTTAACTCTTATTAAATTGATAATAAGAACGATTGGGGTAAGTAATGCTTTTTAGGGCGATTTTGAAAATATCCCGAATTATTGTATATATTGATAAAAATAAAAATTACAGATAAAAATATATATTGAATGTGTCTCTGTCTAAAATTTCTTCAATGATAACGGAATTTGTAGACAAATTGCCCGTGCGCATTTTATGATTCGAAATTTAAAAAAAAAAGAAGATTCGACGATGAGCCAAATTAGTTTAGTTCCAAAATTATGACGGTGTAAACATTTCAAAAGGTCGTATTAAAATTTCGGCGTCTACAGGTACAAACTATAATATCAGTTACGTTACGACATGGGGCTCTTCAAGAGGGCTGTGAACAGTGTTGCCAGATTTTTTTTCGACCAAGGCGGGATTTTTAATATTTCAAAGTAAAAAAAGCGGAATTCGTTTGATAAAAGCGGGACATAACAAAAAAAAACATAACAAAACTTAATACAATATTTATTAGATCAATGAGATCAAACTATTTTTTGTGTGAGTAATAGCCGCGCTGGGCAACTCCCCGGCAACTGTTCACTAGGTCGATAAAATAGCTCGAATTCAAAAGAACTTGATTTTCAGTGTCCCACGCGGCGAAAAGCCGGGACGTCCCGCCAAAGCGGGACGTCTGGCAACACTGGCTGTGAACAAGATTCTGCAAGGTCGGCAGCGCACCCGCAAGCCTCCCGGTGTTGCCCATTGACCATTGAGTTTCCGCCGCCCATGGACACCCATGGGCGGCGGAGACCACTTACCATCAAATGGCCCGCTCACTCGTCCGCCATCTATTCTATAAAAATATATATATATATATATATTAACAATACGTTTAATGGGGTCTCGTGACCACGGATGGTGTAACCCGTGCCGAAACGTCGAGTAGAAATAAAGGGTAAACAAGTCTTTAATTTTACGCGTTTAGACCCGATTTACAATATAAAATATTAACAACTGTTTAAATTTCTAGAAGAGATAAGTATTCGATTAGAATACATCTATACCTACTAATATTTATTATAAAGAGGTAAAGTTTGTAGGTTTGGATGTAGGAGGTAATCTCTGGAACTACTGTACCGATTTCAAAAATTTCTTCACCAATATTTAGAATGGACCTTCAGTGTGGATATAGGTTAATTGTTTATTTTAAAATAAAAATATAAAAACTTATAAACCGAGGCGAAGCGAGGGCGAGTCGCTAGTTTTATTATAAAGTCGTTTTTTTTTAGAGAATACATGCATTATTACGTTAATAACTATATTGGACTGAACTGAATGAATAATTCATTTAGCTGTTATTTAATTAACTTAGTTTGAAAAGTATATATGGCTCTCTCGAAGTTACACATTCTCCATAAGTTACTATTCATAATAACTTTCATACTTCATACCTACTTAATTTTTTATTTATTTCTATTGTTCCAATTTTAACAATTTTTTTGATCCTTCAAGCCGGATAGCAACAGTTATATGCTGTTAAGTTCCAATATTCTAATACTTGTAATTCGTCTAGAATATATGGGATAAGCTAATTATATTATTAATAATATCCGCTTACACCTATTATACATTTTCCTCAAGAAGATCCACGAAATGTTTTAAAGATATCTTTAACGCACTCCGGCGCCTGCGCACTATCCGTGACCTCGTTTTCAATATGGCGATCGCAGACGACCTCATACGTGTTTACACACACAATTGTTGATATATCACTTGCTTGTATGTTGTATGTAGTCTTCGAGAAAAAATGTATTTCACTGCTTGCAGCGCGGTGATAGTCTAGGTGATAGTATCTAAACTCGACTCACATTCGTCTGATCGTGAGTTCGAATCCGTGAGTTTCTCCTTAGTACGATTTTTTTTTAATGTCGCTATATCGCCAGTGAGGGAAAAAATCGCGAGTAAATTAAAATATGTAGTATCTGTATCCACCAATCCGCACTGGGCCCGAGCGGTGGATTATGGCCCGAAATCTTCCAGTGATTTACTACCCTGCAGTGGAATGTTATAGGCTGATGCCTTGTTGAGTGCAAAACTGCTTATTGGTCGAAGTACTGTTTTATATTATATTCAATTCAACAATTATAAATTTTAGTACAAGTTCTCAAGTGTCATACATAGGACAGCGGCATGCAATATGGTCAGTATGGTCGGTAGTCATAAAAATGGTCATTAAAACGTGTTTTAATTGGCTCAGCCGTTGTTTATTGCGATAATTGAGTGTACAATTTAGATGACACAGACCTTGGCAATATAAAAATTAATTGCGGCTTTAGTGTATGGTTTTACCTTGCACATCTGCATACTTAGGACAAAAAAGCTTCAAGAACAGATACTTTTTGTAGTTTTCGACTTACTTATTGTATTTTTTCTATATTTCTTATATTAACTGTGAGTTTACCTTGAGTGACCGCATTATTAAGGTACATGCCGACATCATTAATATTTTATTATTATTACTTATCTGAATAATAACAAAGAATAAATATGATTTGTCTGTAAAATTAAATGATTTCACGACGGTGACGTCACGGAATGATGTAGGTTACGGTCACTGCAGTAAACCATTTAATATACCTAATATTTTTCCTTTTAAAAACGATGAGTGGCTTAAATTCCACAAACCCGCCCCAGTATTGATCACCTTGACCCGAATGCGCGAGCGCAAGTATTGCAGCGAAGTGTCGTTTGCACACAAGGTGACCTATTCAAACATAAATTATAATAATACTTTAAATTATTATTAAAGACAATAAACATATAAATAACGCCACACAACGACCTACACTATGATTCCCTGTATCGTGGGTCCAGAGACACACACATAGACGATAACAAACCACCCAGACAAGACGACCAAACAAGCGAGTCTGACCGGGATTCGAACATTACGGTTTACTTTACTTTATTAAATCTTACTTTATTGCCAAGTTGTATGTGAAATAAAGACACATTAAAATAATTAATTAAATTTTTTAATTACTTTTAAATATATATAACACATTAAGAGTATACAGGGAACAAAGGTATATGTTGATAATTCCTATATATTGAAAAGTTGAACTGAACTTATGATAATTGAACTTATGTAGATACTTAGCGGTACAAGCCAGGTTTCCTACTGAATAATCTGTATTTAAAAATAAATTTTATTCACAATTTCTTCATCAATTAAGATTGACACGAATTCGTGAAACCCAATTGATTATCCAATTCGCATTTAGCACCAAATGTCACTAGCACAACTGCCTCTCTCTCAACGTTCGTGTAATGCACAATCGATACACATTCTTTCAAAATAGTGATCTGATTTTTTTACTTTCACTTGGGCCCTTCATAAGGTCTTTAATCATTATTGGAAACATTAAAAGCGTGCCCCACTTACTTATTATGAAGTTACCTTATCTTTATATACAGGCTAACGAAAATAGTTAAATGAAAATTTTACGCCATTTTTATATATATTTTTTCTCAAGTTTCACTACTTATTTGCTAAATATAATGCACAAGAAAATCGATTCCTTTGCAAAAACAAGAAAAAAATACGTATAAAATCATGTTTATTTTTACTCAAAATCAAGAACTGAAGCCATGCCATGGTTTTAGTTTTCGTGGACACATCTGTTACGAGTATATCCTGTGTGTGCAATGCAATGCAAGCAGTCCTTTAGGTATCCAGTTTCAGTTTCTTGAGGGGGAAAGTGCACGCTGCAATCCAACAGCCACCGGGCGCGCTCGACTTGTTACGTTGCCCCTCTCTCACAGAAGACTACCTTAAAATATACTGCATTTCTCACTTTATCTTATTTCCCTAATGTACGTACGTGTTTCGGTGGTGAGTGACATGTGCCAGAGCCCATTCCTATCTTATGCCTTTCCATTTTCCCAACCCTTTCTCCAAATCCATTCCTATATCTCCAAAGGTAGGTAACGCTACCGGGGGCGTGGCAACGTTTGTCATTTTGGACTAATGTTGCCATGTATCGCGAATGTCTATGGGCGACAGTATCCATTTACCATTAGGTGGACTGTATGCTCGTTTGCCGCCTTCGTCCATAAAAAAAGTATCCACTGCTGGACATGGGTCTCCTCATGCATATTGACTCACCACGCGGGTCAAGCGGGTTGTCGAGGTCACTCTTTTACAGGAGGTGTAGTTCCTCAGGGCTTGTGGTAGCAGCTTTGTAATCCCTGAGTCGCCTTTTATGACACTCACGGGAAGAGATGGATCGGTGCTATTCTATAGACAGCGGACACCACATATTTTGAGTTATATACATCGTGTAAATACATACGCGATGTATATAAATAAAATTGATCGGTAATTTTTGAAAATAAAGAGCTGGGCTCATGACATTAATTAGATGAGGGTGTGGTATGAGCCTGGGGCGCGCGTTGATTAAGGTTGATTAAAGCATTATCTCTTAGTTCCTTAAATCATTATCTCCCTTAAAGTATTATCTGCAGGGCACGGGCCTATTCATGCTGGCCAAACGGGTTGGCGAGTCCACTCTTTTTAGAGATGGTGTAGTTACTCAGGACTTGTGGCTTTGTTATCCCTAGTCGCCTCAATACAATAGCAAGAGATATGGTGATGCGACACTACAGAATATTCGCTAGAATATTCTTTATGTGACATTCATTTTCGACGTCCATTCATCGTTGTCTTTCCAATTATTGTCGAATGATTACATCAATGTCTAATGTTTGTGCTAAACTAGTGACACGAGGAAGCGTTATATCACTCGGAAGGCTGTCGGACATGAGTCAAGGTGAGACAGGTGTGAGGTAACACAGTAACGTGTGTTTCATCTTGTTTAATCATGGGCTAGTCATCTGTTTGTCATCGTATTGATTGCTGGCGATATTTAGTTGTTAATATCCGCTTCCATTATAAGGCAGGATAATTGTGGCATTATTTGTAATAATGGACCTTATTTTCGGCTATAGTTTCCCAGATGTTGAGATTGCAGTGAAATCTTAAAAATAACATATCTATACTAATATAATAAAGAGGTAAAATTGTGTGTTTATAGGTATGTTGGGGTTAATCTCTGGAACTACTGAACCGATTTCAAAAAATCTTTCACAAATAGGAAGCTGCATTATCCGTGTCTAATATAGGCTACATTTTATATAGAATTTTTGAAAAAAAAACTTATGAACCGAAGCGAAGCGAGTGCGGGTCGCTAGTTTTTAATAACAGAGAAACATTCCCTAACCTCTGGCATTTAAAGCAATGCAACGGTAGTTTGATGTTATCGGCTGATATACGAGTAGATATCGCGCATCTATTTTCCCTTACAGAAATACTAAACCTAACAGAGAAAATGGCGTGGATTCTCATCAAAATAACAAATCGCAAGTGCAATAATTTGCGATAATGTTATATGAAATTCGTAAATTCATTTATACACTATACATTATTCATTAGAAATTCTTAGTCGATTATTGGAAATTAAGAACTTTTATTTATAACAGACTATTATTATAGGAGAGATTAGATAATATTTATAAGAGAGAACACACAACCACTACCTTTTAAGTTTTTAATATTATTATTTTTATTTACTAACAATACTTTGGTTATTTAATATACAGGTTTATTATTATTATTATATAATACTAGTGACCCGTCCTCGCTTCGCTTCGGTTTAATGTTTTTTTTTTTTTTGAAAAATTAAGTATAAAATATAGCTTATATTAGACACGGTTAAGGTAGCTTCCTATTTGTGAAAGAATTTTTGAAATCGGTTCAGTAGTTCCAGAGATTACCCCCAACATACAAACACACAATTTCACATATTTACTATATTAGTATAGATTTATACATATTTATTTATAACAGAGATTATCCAAAAGCAGATTGAAAAAATCTCATCAGCCAGTAACGTTTTTAAGATTATTTAAGGTACATTATTTTCAAATACATTATAAGATACATAGACGAACAAAATAAACTTTAATTATTTTATTCACCGCTCTACTTATTTCACTTTTAACTTGAAGTGCAGGCCAAATTTACTTAAACAAAGACAGTCGTAAAATTTTCTTTAGCAGACAAAGAAAACTTACGAAATTGGTAGGCAACCGCTTAAGATTTACGATAGTTCTAATAACAGGACAATAGGTAGCGGATGCGGCCATCGTTCGGCCACTGGCCAGGTGGCGCCGAATGCGGGCGTTAGTATGCGCGCGCGCATGTCACGGCGGATGCAGCTCCATCGAGGGAAGCATTGTAAATTATACTATAATTGATATTAAAATGCAATTAGTGCTGCCAACGTGGATTGTAAATAGTTGCACATTTTTCTTGAGGTAGCTATTTTACTTCAACATAAAAGTTATTTGTAGAACATAGGTGTCTACCTATGTTGAGTCTTCAATTGAGTCTTCAATTAAACAGATTGTAAAAATGAAAAATCATCTACGTGGGGTCGTCATTTGTCATCCTATCTTGTTACATATATTTTATGAGTGTTCATAGGTAAGTAATTATCAAATAGTATTCTATACTCAGTTAGCCGTTAAATGATAACATAGTAATCGTGTAGCAATGTTATTATTATAACATTTAATAAGTTATACATGTTGACCCATTTTCAATTAGTACGACGATTATTTCACTCTTATCGTGTAATACGTAGGTATTCCAGTAATCTTGTTTATTTAGTGTAACTATTTAAAAATGACCGTCTTATGTCTTATAAAGTCTATCATTTGGTTTTGTATTTTTTTTTCGGATTGATTAAATTCTTGTGACCCTAATGGCCTTTCAAGAGTCACCGGACTTGTAAAATTTAGGGCGAGCGCAGAAGGCGCTGAGCCAGGAGTAAAAAATGTGTAGCAACGAGCGTAACGGCTCCCATGCCGCTAGACCGGCGAAAGGTACGCACCTCGGCTTAGTGCGTTACTTTGGGAGGCCACCGCGGAAACGCGGTCGGTGAGAAGCGCCCAGGCACGTGCCGATATCTGGTAAAGGTGTTGGCTGAAGGTCGGTGTGTGTTGACGGTGTAGCGAGGAGGATGTCCTTGTCTCCGCGGGCGGGGACGGTGTACTTGTGTAGTGTGTGAGCGTAGTGTAAGAACCGCATTGGCAGCAGTAATTGGCTGGTTGGGGTCATTTAGGACGTGCCGAGGGCGACGACGACGGTAACGGTAACGGGAAGGGGTTGCGATGGTGAAAATAATATTGATATGTATTATTAATAATATTAATAATACAATATCAATAATAATATTGCATTCTGCAGCTTAAAATACATATATTATTTGTATGCTATGACGACTTGTCGCGGACATTACCGACGTTATATGTATAGAAAAAAAATAGAAAAGTGTAGTAAAGAAATAGTATAGTATTAGAAAAATGCAGTATTTCAGGTAACATTACAAACATAGGCGTAATTTCAGCTTTTTAACTGGGGTGGCAGGGCGTACCGGGCGTCTGGGGTGTATACTGGGCAAAATACTGGGTTGGACAATTCTGAGGTGGCAACTGCCACCCCAGAATTACGCCACTGATATTTCTATAACATTATTAGGAAAATCTCATGTTTTAAATATTTCACATTGTTGCACTGTCGGTAATGGAGGAGATATTATTAGTCTTTATTTTTAACATCCTATATGAATTTAAAAACGAAAGGGGTCACAAAAGGCAAATGTCGCTGTAGTCACGCAAACTATGGGTTTTTCTGTGATGAATCGACATCGGTGCGTGTTGTGCATTTTTAATGAAAAATACGTAGTCATACTTGTAAACTTAATTGTGTATAAATCTATAGGTACTAATATAATAAAGAGGTAAAATTGTATATTGGGGGTAATCTCTGGAACTACTGAACTGATTTCAAAAATTCTTTCACAAATAGGAAGCTACATTATCCTTGTCTAATATAGGCTATATTTTATTTTGAAATAAAAATTTTGAAAAAAAAGAAAAACTTATAAACCGAAGCGAAGCGAGGGTGGGTCGCTATTGTGTATAAATTACGTTCCTTTGGTGATGTAAGTTCGGTTAATAGGTGCTGTGTGACTGCAGACATGTTTCCCCTTATGTTCGAAAAGTTAAAAAATCTGGAGCATGAATCCACAGAGCCCGCATGGTGAATTATGGCCTAAAACCTTGTGGTGATGGAGTGGGAAGTTATAGTCCAAGAATATGTAGAGGTTGATCCCTCAGATGTAATAATGTAATCAATAAAAGTAGGAGCGTATCCGGGCGCGTGTCAACGTTTGCCATTCTGGACTGACGCTGGCACGTACCGTGGATGTTCGTGGGTGACAGTATCCACTTATCACCAGCTTATGCACGTTGTCTTGTGCATGTGAGATGTATGGTCTTAAAACGCCACGCCGGCCAAGTGTGTTGGCGAGTCCACTCTTTTGGTGGTTTTAGGGCTTGCTATCCCTGTCACCTTTTACGACACCCACGGGCAAGAGAAGTTCTGGTGTTATTCTAAAGTTGGTCGACACCACGTGGGCTATATAATAATGAATTTTAAGTTCAATCAAGTTTGTCAACATGGTCTTCGCAGAAAATGAAGTTAGTGAGATCTTTTTAGAAAAAAGTATGAAAAGCGCTTATGACGTCTATGTTAGGGTAAGACTGGTTGAAAAATCATCAACTCAATGATTCAGAGGCGCGAAAACTTACGTAAATAAACTTTGCGCCGAAGTTGGCTCAGCGGCTGCTGGAGTGAGGTCATGGTTGTTTGAGACGATGACAGTTTCACACACAAACATTGATCATAATTCGTCACAAAATTAAATTAGCAGCGTCACCAACACTTTAAGGAATCAACTTCAGAATTAATAAAAAAATAAAGAAGTTTCCTAAAACATGCGTTTGTAAATGGTACAGCGACTTACCATCCTAATGGACTATGTTATACACTAAAGCGCGCGCGACGATCCAGAAGAATTTCAGTCAGTAATATGAAGTCCGCCAGGACTGGACGTTGAAAAGATTTGGTACCACCGACCACCCTCATATATAATATGACGAGTCTAGTAAAGTGGTCGTTGGTAACAAATCTCTTCAATGCCCATTGTTTGCTGGCGCGCGCACTGTTTATAAATAAGTATTCTTTGTTAAGACCTTGAAAATGACGTATACAAAGATCTGTCTTTGCCAGCAATAGTCCCGCCACTACTCTCGATCTACCAGTCTCTACCGTTTCTTTAAGGCTTCGGTCCACCTGGCTGGAGGGCGTCCCACGCTCCGCTTCCCGACACGTGATCTCGAGGACTCGTCTGCCTCATCGATTATCGGTTCTGCTGTTGTGTGGGTTTGCCCACTGTTACTTCAGCTTGCTGATGCTTGAACTATGTTGGTAACTTTAGTTCTTCTTTCGTTCTTTAAGTAGACTATAAATAGTGTTCTGCACTCAACACACAAGTACCTAGAATCGTACATCATAATAATGACAAAGAAGCAACTGGCTGGGTTTTGTAGATTGTCTTCTCTTACGATTCACCGCCGCGTAAGGCTTTATCGGTTATTTAACAGAACCTAAAAGAACTGAAAAACACGATCGTAATTTTTTTCTCATTCTCCATATGCCATACATATATCGTATATCTTCAGATCAGTGTCTGAGTACAATACATACTTACTTGTTATTCTGAAATTATCAAATGTCGTCTGAGAATATCGTAATATTTTGCGCTCTATCTATTTAGTCCAATAGCGATCATTAAAAAGTATGAGGTCTCACGAAATCAATGACACGGTCTGGTTCTGCGGCCATATGGCGCGTGGATGCGCGTGGGCAGCGTGACGTCACCGCCCATTCACTACCAACTACGGTTATGCCGCGGTTGACAACTTGCCGATGTGTGTAGGCCTTTATTTGGAGGCGATTATTGGATGTGGGCTAAAGTTGTAGTAACAAACGATCATCTTATGATCAGACTGGAGTATAATAGTTAGAAAGAAAAAAATCTTTGGGAGGTGGTGTAGTTCATCAGGCTTTGTGGTAGCGCCTGTGTTAGTGGTAGACATCGTGGAGAAGAGGTTGGGTGATGTTGGCAGACACCACACGGCCAATAACAACAAGTATGGTAATGCGTATATTCGCTGCGGTCACAAAACTTTGACACAAGTTACTTCGATTATTTTGTTTTGCAGAAACAACAACTAGCCCAGTGGGACACTGCCCCAATTTACGAAAGTAGTCTCCTCACATTCAAATCTTTTGTTACAATCTACCTGCATACTGCACGTGGAAAGGGGTCAAGTGGAAAGGGCCACGATGTTCAATAACTCAATGCAAACATTCATGTGTTCTTTAGTCACGGTTGACGATACAGCCATATGCCATATGGTTGTGTGCGCGTGAGCCGATACGTCGCTTCCCAGAAGCACTAAGTAGCAATGTTGGTTTGAAGTCACGTTTAATTGCAATATTAGCCATGATTAGGTTGGCGTATGAGCTGTAGTTGTGAATTGTACACTACGGTACAATATGCATGTGTGCTATAAAAGTTTATACAAGCCAAAGTGTGCACAAAACGTAATTATGTATCAATTTAGTTCTTTTGAAAACGAATCAGTGTTGCAGTTATCACTGTATTAGCTTGAAATGTACTGCATTTCCCACTTTATCTTATTTCTCTAATGTACGTATGTGTTTCGGTAGTGATTGAGATGTGCCAGAGCCCATTCCCTTTCTATCCCTCCCCATTTGCCCAACCCTTTCTCTAAATCCATTCCTATATCACCAAAGGTAGGCAGCGCATCCGGGGTCGTGCCAACGTTTGTCATTTTGTACTAATGTTGGCGTGTATCGCGGATGTCTATGGGCAACAGTACCTATCTACTTACTATCAGGTGGACTGTATCCTCGTCTGCTGCCTTCGTCCATAAAAAGAAACGCTTGTGGTAAAGGTATTTTTTTAATAGAATAGTTGGCAGACGAGCTGGCAGCCCCGCCTGTTCGTGGTCACCGCTGCCCATGGACTACTTAAAAAGCTACTACTACCGAAGTCGGTTGCCAAAATACAATTACATGACAAATCATTCTACTTACTACATTAAAATTAATCATTATAAATATTTAAATAAAAAAATATAATTGATCTCTCATATACCTATACGTCTTACTTGAAAGGACGATGTCGTCCAATAAAAATTGGTTCTTAACTAGGGACAAAATACATTTATTTTATTTTATACATTTATTTGATAATACAGTTTTCAACTCCTATCCCCCCCCCCTCCTCGCACATACATGATGTTGAATAAATAACTTTCTAAAAACAGTGAAATAACCTCTGCAAGTATTTAATATTAATCTTAGAGTATTGTTGCCAGCTAGATTAGAATTTAGAAATTTGAAAGCGTTTTAAAGTGTTTATACTCGCATAAGCTTTTGAGGTTAATTCATGGATAACCAAATCAATTTAGACATGAATTGATAAAAATTCTTTCGTTTCGTGAGCAGAGAGCCTCGAGTATTTTTTACCTCAATAGAGCTTGTTTAAAGACTGATTGTACCATAATGTAAACCGCAATGTTTTTTCGATCTTTGATAAGATATGTATATATCAACGGTTAAAAGGCTGTTTGACTCAGACATTATTTTAATCGTCTTAAAAATACGGTGACGTTTAAAGGTAAACAATACTTTATTGTTCGCTTTATTGTACATTGATTGGTATATGAGAAATATTCCTGTAAAATAAATAAAACGCGGTGATCTACCATTTCTTGTGTACAAACAAATGTTTATGATCGACGTACAACATTGCTTCGACTTTGACAAGCGATTCTTGGCCTAATAGGACAACCAATGCAAAACACTTACACACACATTCACTCGTCACACACTACCTCGTTGAAATATTACTTATTATGATACGCCAGTATGCCTTATAATTTATAAACTTGCCTTAGGTACTATTTCATTATTGCTTCTTGGAAGGTCTCATTTTTCTTGGTACGCGAAACAATGACGACATAGCCATGCAGATTTTTTTAAATGACGCATATTAAATGACACATTTTAGCACCTACTCTATCATACCGTTCCCTTTACGTCAGAGATTCTCAAACTTCGCATTCAACGAAAGAATGGCCCCCTTCAATGAATAAATTAATTACCTATTTGCAAAAACTTAGTTACATAGTTGTTATATTAGTTAGAGGGAAAAGTGTCCTTTGTAGGAAAAAATACCGAGTGAGTGGAAAAAATTTAAAATGAATGAACACAGAATGTTACAGTGAATTCGCGTTTGTTTATGTTAATTAGTGGTTGTTACTAAATTTCAAGTCGGAGATTTGGGAGATATAATACTTCTGTCTAACATAGTATAACAGAATAGATAATTATTTCTACATAAGTATTCTATCGGTTGTTCTACATCCTTTTAGACTTTTCCGTTTTCTATTCAAAGCCATCAAAATACATCTGAGTAGACACTGTCTCCGATAATGGCTGGATGAAAAGAGCAGAAGATCATATTATATTTTATGGTGATGAGTCATCATGAGAGAGTCCTATGTCCATCCGCGGAAAGACACAGGCTGGTGGTATGTTATATACTACCGCTATCGCCCCCTTAGATGCTTCCAGTGCCCTAGTGGGGGGCGATAAGTTACACTTTGGCAAACATTGCTTTAGAAGCTACCGGCCGGTGGTCCGCAGTGAAATCGGAGAAGCCTTCACATGGTAATTCGACACTGGGCCCTACGATTTATGGGCAAGACCCCACTTGTATTAGATACGGTTAAGGGTTTAATGCACGGGTTGAATGGCACAGTTTTTGAGGATCGTGACTTGCCAGCGTCGAGTTTTCTCGCATAGTGTTTGTTCGTACTGTTACGTGTTAAGCGTTAGAAAAACCCTGATTTTACTCCGTCTAATAAAGTCTGACCGTTTGTCGATTTATTATTTTAAATTCTACCTTATTTTGGCTACCACTGGGATTTTGTAGTCGACATTACTTTTTCCTTGCGAAATATGAGTAATTTGTAAACATATTTTGTTTACAATTGCAATTTGTAAACATAAAACATATTATGTAACCTACTTGTCGGTTCTAGTTCCCCAGATGTAGAGACTTTAGTGAAATCTTATAAAATAATATATTTATTAATTGCTTTATCTTAAGTTTTTATCTTAATTAGATGTCAGAGAATTTCTCACAATTTTCGTTGCTGTTTATTGTTTCAATTCACTTTAATGAAATACAATCTTGAAACGACAAAATTTTAAGTCAGAATATTTTAACCAAAGTCCATACCAACAATAAGGTCCCTTTGCTTAGATAACGTCACAAATAATGTAATTTGTTAATAATGTAAAATAATGGGACGATCTGCCTGCGATTCAAAATTACGTTTTATTATAATGTTTCCATAACAAAGTACCTATAGAAAATCTAGAAGATCGTCTGTGTTTGATAATTGAGAGTTAACGTAAACTATCGTCTCACCTCGGCCGCAATCTGAGGTTTATTTTAGTCGGTTACGACATGTTTCATCAATGTAAACTATATTCGTGTTATACACAAGTGTGACCTCGAACATTGTCTTCATTGTAAAGAAAGTTGTACACATCACGGCCGAAAGTAATACACATCGACTATGATCTGCTAGCTTCGGTTTTGCAGAGCGTCGTCTGTGTCGTAACGGCTTACGGCAGAGACGACGCTCTACAAAACCGAAGCTAGCCGATAGTCTCTTTCTAAAGGCCGATCTGTATTACATTCGCCCGGGAAGTGTACCTAAATACTCTTTCTATAAACACGGTGTCTATTAATATTAAATGAGTATCAACTATGGCAGTATGGTGTCAGTACACGCGACACACTCACGTATAATTATGTCCTGATCACTCATTACGACCAATGGCAAAGTTTTTAAACACTCACCCATTTCTTACGCAGGCGGCTTCAGTCCGCATCGGTACATTTTGTGTATTTTATTCTATTATCTGTGATGTCTCACAATAACTTGTGGTACGTTTATTTATATAAATACTTTGTTGTACGAATGCACGATGCATTCCCACAGCCGCTGGGCGCACTCGACTAGCCACGTTATCTCTCTCTCACAGAAAGCTACCTTGAAATGTACTGCATTTCCTACTATATCGTATTTCTTCAATGTACGTACGTGTTTCAGTGGTGAGTGAGATATGCCAGAGCCCACTCCCATCTCATGCTATCCCTTCCCATTTTCCCAACCCTTTCTCCCAATTCATTTCTTAATCCGCAAAGGTAGGCAGCGCGAATCCAGGGGCGTGCCAACGTTTGTCATTCTGGACTGAAGTTGTCCATGGGCTACAGTATCCACTTACCATCAGGTGGACTATATGCTCGTCTATTATTTTAGAAATTGTTAAATACATATCTAAAAATAATACTTATTATGATAGATTAAAATAAATTATTAACATCATATATTAAACAAGGCAATAATCACTCTCATAGCATACATAAATAAGATAGACATAAATTCCTCCTTCAATTTACCCTCCACAAATGGTTAAAGCAGGTAAAACTTAGGGTTCGAAATTATCAAGATAAATATGCCTCGTGATAATTATCATGATAATTATCGGACAAATATGTACCAATCGATCTTTACTTGGCTGACAATTTGTATTAACTTTTATGTTAGAAGTAGCGTAATGATAAAATCTACCCATTGAATAATCAAATAGTCTTTTATTTATTGTTTCACTGTAGTTTCATAACTAGTTACAAAACATACAATAAAATTAGGAAAAATCAATAAACTACCTACTAATTAAATTATTGAGTGGGATATCACCCTTATCCTCCTCAACTACATCAACTGGATGGGAATTGTCTGTATCTCAAGATTTCGAATTCAAAATCCAACTTTACTCCGATTTTAAATTCTCCGTTTGCTGATTAAAGTATTTAAAAATAAAAGTAAATTGTGATTTGTCAGATTGATAGATACTTAGGGGCTATACAAAACACGCGCCGGGAAACTCCCAACATAAACGTCAAGTGGCGCGAGTTTTTGTATAATACATCAACTTTGAATAAGAAATTGAAGTGTAGCGAATGAAATATTTTCGATCATATTAGTAACCTGTATTTATATTGATAATTATCAAATGTAATTATCGGTGATAATTATTGCTTCGAACCCTGGTAAAACTGGTGTTCTGAAGAGCTGTTCAATTTGATGCTAACTTCGGATTCCTACCATCGCACCGCCCGGTATTGTCGTGCGGTTCATCCGCACTTAATTCACATGGAGTCATTTGAAATGCAGTCAAAAAGACACTTTATACCGCGAGCCTGAAAGTTGTGGAATGAACTGCCAGGTGGGGTATTTACTTTACACTACGCGATATGGAGCTCTTAAAGACAGCTGTGAACCGGATTCTGCAAGGTCGGCACCACACCCGCAAGCCTCCTGGTGTTGCAGGTGTCCACGGGCAGCGGTTGCCACTTAAGTATTATTATGTGGCCCGCCCGCTCGTCTGCCATCTATAGTGAATTATGTAAAGTGAAAGAACCTATCAAGTAAGTGATGTTTAAACGACAGATAAATTTACAATCTGATGAAAATAATCCGACATAAATTTACAGCTTTTGCCAGTTTATTTATGATAAGCCGACAACATAGTAAGCCGATCACAGTTTTAGATACCTGTCTGAATTTAGATAACTATGAAAATAAAAATGCTGTGATGAAATAAGCTATAGCTCTACAACGATGTGAATATTTTTGTCATTTTTTAAAGAATCTTAACTAAGCCATCGTCAGGTGAAACTACGATGATGTATGATTTAGTGTTAGTATAATTACATGGGTGATAATGTAATTAGCATAGATGGCACTGATATGTCTACAAAATGAGGGCGAAAGTTCCTGTGAAAAATTGAGAAAAAAAAAACGGAATATTTATTCTTCTCGATAGATGGCAGTGTCATAGATCATGACGGAAACTACATATATATATATTACTCAATGACGTAGGTACAAACTTTTCTATCAATTTGTTTTTGTTTTGATAGCACCAAGAAAACTTGTCGGTTCATCTAATAGATTCGCAAGAAATAAGCGTTCAGATACTTCCTTTATTCTTAATTTTGCCGTGTTATAATACTGTCAGTTTTGATACGTACTACAGTGACGTGATTATATTTATTAAAGTAGGCTCCACAAAAAAAGTCTCGTAGGCGCGGCGCTGTGATCGGCCGACATAAGACTTCCACAGCTTATTAGTTTCAATTTACCATATCAAATTATGTATTTTTATTTACATCTACCAATAAAGATGTGTCTAAATTAGGAAGTAAATTATAAACGGACATAATACTATTTAGTTCCATTAAATTCCGCTTGGTGGCAAGCACTCTATATTGTCTATGTTTGTTTAGTACTGCCAAATTAAGAATAAAGGATAGTGGCTCAACAAATAAATAATGCGACAGTAATTAAATTACTGATATTTGAATTTGCACCTGAGAAACACTAATTTATATTTCGTTTATTGATTTGTAAACATTCTGTAAACTGGAGCATGACTGTTAAGTGGTATCTATTGGTAGCACATGTTTAGTAGACTGTCATTTTGCACCTTTCACTAGTACAACTCTATATTTTAACAGAGATATGCTAGCTGGCTACTGTTTAACATAACTGTGTTATACCGATACTGTGGAATGTATTTGGGTTTCATTTTTTAGCGTATTGGTGGAGATAATGTCTCTTTTATCAGTATTTAGTAGGTTGGTAATATCTTCCATTGAAAGCAGTACCTGACTTACTAATGTAGAATCTAAGTCACTAAACAGTATAGTACTCGACATAATGTAGCACATCGTGGATGATCTTAAATTAGAGATGATCTTAAATTGTTGAATAAAACGACGAAAAAAGTGAAATAACCAGACTTTAGAATTATTCTATTGTGCCGATTTGTGTCTATTGTGTCTATGACAACATCATAGATATACGTGTTTATGTAGAGCCGGAAAAACAGCTAACAAACAACAAAAAACTGCCATAAACGTTACAGATTACCGTCGCATCTTATAAAATTTACAACCTAAAAATATAACACCCCATGACTTACAACTTCCTCTGCTATTTTCGTCGGCTTAAATACAACATAATACGTTACCGGGTACCTACGGCATCAGTTATGTTCATTTGTTAATAACATGTTACTATCGTAAACTGTTATCGGATTAGCGGTCGGTACGGTCGGCAGAAGGTCAATTTATAGTCAAGCACCTTATTAATTTACCATACCATACTCAGTAGTGTGAATAGGTTTTGAAAGTAGGTAGACAGTAATGGTATCTTTTGTAGAAATCACGATTTTCGAGTTTCGAAAAATATCTCTACATGATCAAGCTATGGATGATCATCTGAGTGTAAAACAATCATCACTTTCAAAATTTACATTATATAATAGACTACTCAGAAAGTTTTGCGACAAAGAGTTTTTGTGTAGCTCCTCCATTGAGTAGCGGTGACAAGCGAGCGCTCGTACGAGCGAGTGATAGGTACCTACCTACATTTTTAGATGGATCACGCGCAGTATTTATTGTCTTCATATCTGACATGGACCCCCAGCATTCCTGCCATGGACCCCAGGTTAAGAAACCCTGGCCTAGACGCTCTAGCAACGTTTGTCTTTAAACTAACGAGTGTTCAACCGGGAATTGATCCTGGGAGGTTTTGCATAGTAGTCAGAGGCATTACCAACTGTGATAGTTAAGTTTGTCGGTGATAATAAAAATTAATGGTGTTGATTTTTGGGTATTTTGGCGTGTTGCTCATTGTACCTTCAAACGCGCAGTCGTATATATAAATTAAAAAAGTTGTAACGGATCGATTTTGACCCCATCGGTTAATGGACAGATAAGTTGATGGTCTTTAATGAGAACGTTAAGTTGTGTGGGGCAGAGAACGACCCTAAACAAAGATATATAAGAGAAATAGCACGAAACCGTTTGTAAGAATTGTATTTAATAGATGTTGATTTAAAATTTTTGGTTCTTCAATATTGTATCATTTTTAAATGATGTTGGAAGGGCTAGTTACGGTTATACTATATTATTATTCATTATTGTATATATTATTATCTCTAGTATATATAGTAGAGACATCTCTATACTATTCGCTGCTTTATTATGCTGTTTCATAATAAAGCGGACTAGACTATGATATATATATTTTGGTTTGCAATATATTTTGTTAATTCATGTAGATACTCGTATTTATGTAATGTATGTTATATGTCATATATTATAAATATAGTTATAATTAATAAATATTTTATATAATAAAAAAAATTATGAGATAGGTAGGCTATCTCATACATATCTGAACACTGTCGCCGAGTTTGCTGGAAGAAATCTCCCAATGAGGTAAGCTCGCCTGTTGTCGTATGTGTGTGGACAATAAAGTATAAAGCATACTATGGTGAATTCCAATTTTATTAATTTTTCATTTGTACATTTATTTCCATCGATAAATAGTCATTTTTAAATAAATGCTATATTTAAAATATTCATGAACCAACCATATTAAGGGATCTAAATAAAGGTGCAAGGCACGTGCGCGTACGCATCCCGCACGCGCCGAGTGGGGAGATAGGGGACAGGTGGCGACTGATTCAATTAAACTCCTAACAGATATATGCGCGGAGTGTTAAGCGACCATGTAATTACCCCCAGTTCCCCCTTTAGACATTTATACTATATTTGGGATGTTCTAATTATGGTGTTAGGGGTGCAAATGACCACGCGCGACATTTTTGTTAACACTCCTTTAATTATTTCTTGTTTTGGAAGAGTTCATTAATTAATTAAGTTAACTTAGTTCGAATCATCATGCTCCAGAGGCTTTTTACTCGTATATCCATTGCTAACATTTGCTAGCTGTATGAAGCTTGGAACCTGTTTGAAATCGAGAAATTGTAAAACTTCATATTTAAAATTGACCCTTGACAATAACTTACACAATATATTCAATCTGTGACAAAGAAAAACGCAAGAAAACCAGCTTAGAATGACATAGGTGGATATTCGACCGCAAAAAATCTCGTCCGTGGACGGGTTGACTTCTTTCCAAAACTGTTAGTTATTAAATCGTCCTAAGAGGAAGCGACGAGTAGTTCTGTAGATTAATCCGTTTGTCGTTTGTTAGCCACCGGTGGAACTTTAAACAAAAGGAAATAATAAAAGGTCCAATTTCAATTGTCTGAGCAGAAAAACTAATATACATAAAACCAATGTTTGTTCTCATATTTCACTTACATGAGTATAAATCAACTAAATTAGTTATTATCTATACTAATCTATACTATTATAATATAGAGAGAGTGTGAATTTTGCGAGTTTGTGTGTATGCGGCGGGTAATCTCCGGAACCACTGCACCTATTTGAAAAATCCTTTCACCATTTGAAAGGTACATTATTCCAGATGGACATAGGCTATATGTTATGTGCAAAATAATTGTCGGGCCGGCACATCTAGTCTATACTAATCTATACTAATATAATAAAGAGGTAAAATTGTGTGTTTGTATGTTGGGGGTAATCTCTGGAACAACTGAATAGATTTCAAAAATTCTTTCACGAATAGGAAGCTACATTATCCGTGTCTAATATAGGCTATATTTTACTTTGAAGAAAAAATTCGAAAAATAAAATAACTTATAAACCGAAGCGAAGCGAGGGCGGGTCGCTCGCTAGTTTGTAATAAAATTAAAAGAGGCTAAAATGGACTACTGCAACTCATCTTACCAGATATTTTGGAAAGATGTTGAATATGTTGAAAACACTGATAATATAATTATAATGGATGGCGTGTCAGTGAACATCGAACTGAAGCAGCCCGCTGAATGTGTCAATGTTTAAAACTTTACTATTGGTCGTAATGGGAACGATCGACATAGAATGACATCTATGAGTATATATATAGTCTTGAATAGTTAGAAAGGCTACCTACGTCTAGTTTCTAGTTGAAAAACAGAATTTGATAATTTAGTTAATATATGGATTAGAAATAATGCATGTCAGAATACGGAACATATATTAATTTTTCTCATTTCCATGACTTATTACCAATTACCACCAAGTAATGTGGTAAACAGACAGAGTAAACATTTTGTCAATAAATCTAGAGTCAAATTAGGCTCAAAACACACCAGTCAAAATGCAATTACTCAAGAATCAATTAGAACGCAAAAGGACGGACAAGACTACTTAATATATTTACGGTTTAACAAAATTGGTAACTACTAGATATTATCTTGTACTTATAATTTAAGAACTTAGTCGCTGGATTTAATTGACAGTTTGATAAATAATGTGTAAATTGTAACGAATTACAATTATAATATGTTGGAAAATGTTAAGGGGACAAACGTACGACGTCATCTGAGCAAAAAGACCTTATTGTCTGTGTGGACTTATTGTTTTTGTATTATGATTTTTTTAACTTAAAATTACGTTGCTCGCGCTATTTAGTTGCCGTTTTTATAGCTTTGTAGTGCGTTACATTTTATCATGAAAAAGATAATATTATGTATTTTTATAAAATACTAGCGACCCGCCCTCGCTTCGCTTCGAGTTTCTTTTTTCAAAGTTTCATAATAAAATATAGCCTATATTAGACACGGATAATGTAGCTTCCTATTTGTGAAAAAAAAATTGAAATCGGTTCAGTAGTTCCAGAGATTACCCCCAACATACCTACAAACAAACACATAATTTTACCTCCTTATTATATTAGTGTTACCTTAAGGAGAGGGGCCTTTATGGATAGCCCAGGATAGAGGACTATAGGGCCCCATCGCGAGAAACTTCATAGTTCAGCAAAAAAAAATTAAAACGATTGACCTAAGGAAGGCGAGCGAAACCAACAGTTTAAGAACTTGAGCTCATCTTCAAATCCACATAACTGGGAGAAAGCGAATGTCACGCGTCCAAACCTTTTTGGCTCCAAGAGATTTTTGCAAAAAAGATTACGGTTATGGTTTATATAATAAATAAGAATCAAGCAAAATAGGTAAGTATATTTTCCAAGTTACTAGCTTTTATAAAATTAATAATGAAACCAGTGCCGGCTTTACCTATGGTGCAGGCTGTGCGGCGCACACCAGGGGGTAAAGGCGCCCCGCGCCCGGGGGCGCCTGTCGAGCGCTGAATTCAGTGCCGGCTTTACCTATGGTGCAGGGGGTGCGGTGCACACGGGCGCAGGGCCTTAGGGGGAGCCGAGCGCCGCTCGCGACGCCTCCAAAGAGCCTACTAGAGGGCGCCAGGGTATTGATTGCACTCGGGCGCTACATGGGCTAGAGCCGGCTCTGAAAGAAACATGTTTAATGAAAAACGTTGAGAAATTAACCACAAAAGTAATAACTTTTCATTATTATTACATTTGTTCATACCTACTTACTACTTACTACAATATATTACCACAAAAACACAACATCAATTATACCTAAAACGAGATTTTAATACCAAATTAATCTGAAATTGAAATTGGAGTCCAGCCGTTAATCCAATATAGTCGGTGTAGATCATCAGATCATAAGGCCCTTTCACACGGGTGGTCCGGCGATCACGTAGTAAACATCCATAAACAAGGCCGGCCGCACGTCTGTGCGCACCGTAAATTACCATACTCCGTCGTAAATGGATAATAACTAAGTGCAAGTTGTAAGTTGAGAGCGGTGGCCATTGGAAATTGTGAGAAAATTTATAATTTAAAAATGTTTTGATACCATTATTGTAAAAGGCTAGTCTAGACAGCGCTAGACGGGAGGGAGAATAAACTTTCTATAAATTGTACCCTTTTAACGGCTTATATGGATGGTTATAAGCCAGTTATCGACATATCATTTGTACTTTATAGTCGTGTTATATACTTTTTTGCATTTTTTGAAATTACCGAACCGATTTGGCTCACTTTCTATTGGTGCATGTGTTTCCACCAAATCGTCACTGGATCCTTGTGGTGGATTATGGTTCGAAAACCCCTAATGATTTAAGATAGAGTGCAGTGGGACTTATCAATATATTGATAAAAAATTACAAAATTTTAGTCAGATTAATTGTTGCTAAAAATATACTATAGTGTCCGCCATATTGAATTTGTCTTAACGTTATTTATCTTATGTTAATTTCAGTATAAATTATGGTCATAATCGATCCAATGTAACTGATCTAACAATCTTGTCTAACAAGGAACTAAATTCTATCAATAGTAGGTACTGTACCTATATAAAAAAAGCAATATCCGAATCCATTCGGTTGATTGTTCTACTACTTACCGTTAACCATATCTGTATGAATTAGGATTTAAAAACCCGCTATCGCCCTTCTTTTGGGCCACGATGTTTACACCGCGATTAGGATACTAATTATTTTGTGTGGTACGTCCTCGTAGTTTCACAGGATCTCCATTGATGGTACGTTCAAGATAAGACGTAAAGCTTCCTGTTATAATAGATTATACCTAACTTTCCAAATTATCACACGATAGACCCCTAAGTAGGTATCTCTAATTATTATAACATTGTGATTTCTAAAAAATAATGAACTTATTATTCGTTTTTCATTTTTGAAATATGTAATTAGCAGTAGATACGATTGAATACGATCGTACGATAGATAGATACGATTAGCAGTACGATCGGCTTGCAATCGAGGTTGTACTAAATACAATTAAGTTTAAATTTAATGGGAAAGACAGGCATTACTGGATGCGTCAGATTCTTCGAATTACGTTCCTTTTTTCCTTCCCTTCCCATTCTTTGCCATCCCGTATCATCCCTTACTTTCTCATCCATTTCCATACCATCTCGCCCCTTTCTATCAAGTAAAAGCGAGGAAATGGCACCCAGACAGTTTCGTTCTGACCTTTTTATCCAATGGTATGAAGGGTAAAAAATGTTAATAAGTTTGTTAATTTTTGATAATGATAAATGTTGAAAGATCTATCTTTCAGTATCAATAGAAAACATAGGAATGTAAACATTTTAATTGACGTAATAGTGAACTATACTATGCGCATTCGTTAAAGGGCACTTTCGGTTTTAATCGAAACCAGGCCATCTGCACACCTACGACACGACCGACTACGTATCCAACCATTTGTAGGTAGGTACTTCATTACCATACGAGCGGCTTATATGTCGTCACCCACACGTGCGCATTGGCTTATGCTTGTAACATTATTACAAAAAATATGTTGACTTATTGTTATAATAATAACTAATGAATAAGAGTGAAATATTGTTATAAATAATTGCATTAATCAATGAATTGAATTGATGGAATCAATTAGTTCTCTGCGGGAAGTGTAGGTACCTACACAGAGACACTTCCTAGCGTGGGGGATGACTACATACTGGATTTTTTTTTCTGCTAACTGTATAAAGCAAACTTATAAAGTCACCTTTTTAAAATAATGTTTAATGAATCAATCATTTCTTTCTTGTCGTGTGTCGTCGGCCGGCTGTAAAGTAACACCACCCTGTCTCTTCCCGTGGGTTCTATTAATAGGAAGAAGGCGGCAGACGAGCGTACAGTCCACCTGGTGGTAAGTGGATACTGTCGCACAGGAACGTCCTCGGTACATGCTAACTATAGTCCAGAATGACGAACGTTGGCCCCTGTATGCCCTACTTACCTTTGGAGATGTAGGAATGGATTTGGGGAAAAGGTTGAGAAAATGCTGAGGGATAGGATGGGATGGGAATGGGCTATGGCATATTTCACTCATTACCGAAACGCTACATTCGTACATTGGGGAAGAAAAAAATACCATTGTCCATTTGCCCCTTACAAATGAGCAGAATTGCGCAAGTATTTCACAACAAATTTTATGCATCTTCGGCTGGCAACTAGAAGTAGTAAGAGAAGTACCAGGGTGTGGGAAATACCCGTAAGTACCGGTGTTGTATGGCGTTTATTCTTTGTCAAAGTTCACAAATTTTCACAAGCCCTTTTTTAAAAAGGTAATCAATCGCTTTATATTTAAAAAAATGTATTATTTGTAAAAAAAAAACCTTGATAATCTTCCAATTCTTACAGACGCCTTCGCAAAACCTCAGTCCTAATAAAAATGCGTCCTACGCTCGGCTTTCTCCACCATTTGCATTCGTGATCAGCTCAACCGAAAATGCCTTGCGCAAGCGTTATTGTCCGCGATATTTTGTGCGCCCGCGCGTGCTACTAGCATTGTTCTGATGAGCTGGCTTGGTTTACGAAAATTCAAGTTTGCTTTCATCAGATAAATCAGTTTAGTCCGTTGTAGGAAGAGGAGAGAATTCAGACATCATTATTAGATTTTGTCAATTTGTCAAGTCGGTTCTAATCCAATTTGTTCAAAATACTAGATTGTTCAAATACAAAACAATTGTTCAAAAACAAACGTGGCGGCCTGAGGTCATTGACACGGCCTTAAATTAAATAGTGAAGTGAGAACTGTTTCCATATCCATAATTTGATTCATCGAAACTGAAAGTTTACTTGATGGTTTTGTTTTCGGCACATAGTACTTGTGCCATCGTTAGTCATCAATCATCATGCAGAGCATAATTCACAGTTTCATTTTCACGACATATTTTGCTTTTTAATTAGAAAAAGATGTTATACTATAGGTATAGGAGGATGTGGCCGGTAATTTGTACGCGTGGACTTTGTAATGATTTCCACGGAGGATGGAAACTAATGTATCTATCTATGTTTTTGTTTGATCTATGCAAAATTACCTTACGATCCCATAGACTTATTGGGGCGTAATTACAAACAAACGATTTTTCTATTTACATAATTATTTACACTTTCTTATAACTTATTCTTTCAAAAGACGGAGTGAATATCTTAAAGCGTTATCTCCCAGTCAACCCTTGGGCTATGGAGGACATGAAGTGGTAATTTAATAAATGTAGAAGATAGAAAAAAGAAGTAGTGGAAATTAATATTAAATGTTTGTATTACATTAATAAATAAATAAAAATAAATAATAAGTGTGATGATTTATTTAATGTCAGTCATTTGCGAAAATCTTTAAATATTCTTTACCAATAAGTCTGATTATTTTTGTCAACCTTCGAGCTGATCCAGCTGTTTTTCTAACTAAACCGTTTCTTCAAACTATATATTTCATGGTCATATTCAGGCGATGTAGGACAAACTGCTTCATATTCAAATACCTATTGCCTAGAAACGCTACAGAGTATTTATTTATTAAATATTTCGCGCTGCATACCCGCATGCATGGTCACCCAGCACCCTCGGTATCTTGGCTGATTGTTTCAATGAGAAAATTGCAAGCGTCCCATTACGTAGTCGGGAACCCAACTGAATGGATTATGACACGCGAACTTGGTATAAACTTTCTTTTAACTATGAACTTGGGTATTATGGGTGGTGTCTTATGTGGAAACACGCTAACCCTATAAATGTCTATTAGCAGACGCCTGTATAAGTAAAGGTGGGAGCTTTGTTGGGGTTTCCAGCTGTGTGAAAAGAATTGTTGATGTTGTCTGGTTGACAAGTTCAGATATTTGAAGGTGGTGTTCATACATAATACTCATTCGATCAGTCGCAACACACGTATTGTTACGTGTGTGATATGTATTTGTGTTTGTCCTGCCCTTTTGTAATTATAGCGCCCAGTAACTGTAGATAAGATATCTATCTATATATACAATACTTTGGAAAGACGTAAATCCTAACCACAACCAAAGAGACCACACCGATGATCGTATTGAACACTACGTATAGTTTAGTTTCAACAGATGGTTGAAAAGGTTTCTACATACACGGAGGTTACAGTATAAGAATCGTTTCCAATCTGATGCATTTTAATCAACGCAAGGTAATGAAGACTTAAGAATTTTAATGAAATGAAGCCAAGTTACCACATGTTCATAAATACTTTTACTCGAGCCAGTACTTATCGTAAAATGTGACTTACTTTCGGTTTATTTTAGAAACTTTTATACAATTATATGAAGAATACCTTTTGCATGTGACTTCATTCTTGTACAGGCCTTTGTGTTAATCTTGTATTTACCATACAAATTTGTGAAGTTTTAACGAAATCGGTTCAGCGATTTCGAGCTGATCGAGTAACAAACATCCAAACTGTCGCATTTATAATATTAGAGGTGGTAATAAGTTAAAATTATTAGGTACTTAAAGATTTTTTATTCACTGAGGGCGAGTTCTGAATAACTGTAATTGTAACAGGTCATGTAGCAATCAGTGATCACAGATCAGTTATCGTAAAACGAGACTTTAATTTGCAACTCAGTTCGACCAAATAATAAATACCCTTGACTAAGCACAGAGGTAATTTACGTTTTCACGATACTTCACTCGTAGAAGAGTCAAAACTGTTTCGCATATTAAGAAGTATCTGTTGTCTACATACGGTTTATGAATTCACCATGCATCTTCAGTATTGTTCCGTTTATTTCGGCCACCTGTCGGCACCCACAAAGATCCGCTTTTTATAAGTGTACGCGGTCTGCCGCGTCCGCGCGGCAACGACTTCCATGCAAATGAGGAGTTCCTGTATATAATAAAATTGATAATAGTTCATCTGTCCGTCACCTGTTTATTATAGTAATAGCGACCGGCTCCCGATAGAGCCATATAGTTCATTGCTACCTGTTTTCATTTTCCTGTTAAGTATCTATAATGTATTTGTGTAGTTTCAAATCAAGTAAAATTTTACTTGATCATTGACTGTTATCTATACATATAATAAAATTGTAACAGGCCGATGTCTGTACATTATAGATATTGAAAAAAAAAGTTATAGGGTTTTTTTTTATTAGAGCAATGGAAGCCAAAACAACAGTTTTTATAAATTTAGTCTGTCTGTCTGTCTGTATGTTTGTACACGCATCACGCAAAAACTACTGCATGGAATTGAATGCAGTTTTCACCGATGTATTGCTAGAGGTCTAACTTAAAATATAGGCTCCATTTTACCGCATTTTACATTTTTTTTATATCTTATTCTGATTATTTTAAATTTAATAAACCGAAGCGAAGTGAGGGCGGGTCGCTAGTTTTGTAAATAAAGTGAGACTGTACTTTTTTTTTTATTGTGAACACGAAAGCCATTGAACTGATTTTGAAAATTATTTCATATTTAGGAAGTTGAATTAAGCTGAAGTAGACTATGAAGTATTTTTAGCCAGTAAAATTGACAGAAGTTACTGGCTAAAATACAATAGTCTACTTGATCGCATTAGGCGCACCACTTAATTCGTCTTGCTAATTGTCTCGAATTGACGCTCACAATAAATACGTCATTCGTATTGCATTGCACATTGCACCTACCTTGTGGTTAAATTAATTTTTTGTTACTCTAAAGTTACTCTTATTTTTGTTATGTTTTATAATAAATAATTCTATTAATCAAACTCAAAGTTTCATTTAACATTTTTGACACATTATAACCACTTACAAAATGAAAATCGCGTCTTTTTTATATAAAAAAATATATCGGATATTCCGTTATTTATTATAAAATTATATCGCATTTTTCCAAATGCAAGTTTCGTATTGTGAATTGTGAAATACATTCTCATAAAATTCAATGTCACGTGACATTTTTTGCGTTGACAGTTATTTATATTACGTTTCGTGTTTTTTGTGACACTCATCGATCATCGGGTGCGACCAACGCAATATTCGTTTGATAATAACTAATGTGCACATATAATATTGTTTGAATTTGAATGTACCTACTAACATTTGATCATCATGAACCGGCATTAGACTTAGAATGAAATCGTAATTACAGGTTGAATTTCAAATAAGACAAAATTTGATGTGAAAAACAAAGCTTACCTATGAAATTACCGTTTGTTCATAGTGGCCACTTTGAACTTAGTTTCATGCCTTTGGCTTGGAATTCCAAATTCAAATTAATTTAAATTACATTCTTTTAAAAAATTAGTCATTCATTTGTTTTTCCGCCAAACGCCATTCTGCTTAGGTATCGTTGTGTTTGCTACAATGGAAAAGTAGAAAAAATCGTGTTATTTTCGAATATGCGATCCGTCGTGGCAGCAATGCAGCACGGATGGCACGCAACCAATGATGTGTGCGTGCGTACCAAACGCCGCAAACGAACACACAGTGCGTTTTTGGTTTGATCGTTTCTGTTCTCGAAATTCCGATTTCAAGCGGATCTTGGTCTCTGACGCCATAGCTTTCAGTTCTTTTATTCAGGTGATTGGACACATGAAGCACACGTGACACATATTGCACATTCGGTTGATTTTTACAAATGTTACACAATGCAAACCATCTTTGCTGTGCGGTTGCGCTGACGCACGGCTCACACCAGCGACACAAAACGGTTCATCGATGGATGTAATTAATGTAGATAGTTATAACAATTTCCATTGTTGAGAACAATGGCCGCTGATGAGTTATATTGTGCTTGCGTCGACTGCCCAATAAGCCAATGTTGGTGCCAACTACCAACATATTGCTCTAATAAATGGTTAAAGAAATATGCAAAGTTAAGTAAAAAATACCCTTTTAACATGAATTTCTTCCGTGAAAACTAATAATTTTTATTATAGTAACTTTTGTTCTACCACTTTTTATAATTCTCATTCCAACATTGCATCAAACATGCAATGTTGCATCAAACATCTCATTTGTCCCAAACATCTCAAGTCATCATTGGCCGATGCTCTTTTGTTTAGTCGAGATGTAACATGCCCTTTTATGATCAATAAATCATTGTTTTTTTTACCACACAAACATCGTATAGGCGTGGTCATCTCTCACCTGGGCGATGTTGACCGAAGGTCGTCATAGGGTTAGGTTGAGATTAATATGGCTTTAATCAAGTACATACCTACTCATGAAACATTCAACTTAAGCTATAAGCATACTCGATGCTTTTAGAATAGGCGATTGGCGAGTTTGGCGTCTCTCGGCGTTCGATCGCGACATCATAATAGCGCGTTTTTGTGACTGCTTCACACGCAAACCTAGGCGAGGAAATACATTTGGTAATACCATTTCGCGGCAAGAAATCGTTCGATCGCACCTACGAGTATATATGCGTGCGGGGTTTAGCGTTAGATTTCCCCAACTAGCTAAGCATAAGCGACCAAGTTACCGATCGCTTATGCTAGAAGTATCGAGTGTGCTCAGACCTTAAATTTGCTCGTTTTGTACTAGAGAAGAAATATTATTAGCACAAACATTTTTGAAAACTGCGTCTGCTAATGAACTTTTTATGTAAAAATGGCAGCACGCTACCATTAAAATATCTCTTGAAACGAATTTCGTTTCCCTCGTACCCGCTTCGATACTCAATGACATTGCACAGGAAGTAGCATGGCTATGTAAAACGACTATCAATGCTATCAAAGTGCATTTCAGCCAACATATTATTTGTCATGGCAATGAACATGCGTTTTTGAACCGATGATCGCGCGTCATTCGTAAGGGCAAAATAAAATTTGACTCAGCACCATATTGTAGCGTGCCCTGAGTCCATTTCTCATACAGCCGATATAACCCCGTCTTTCATGGCGATTGGTTACGGCACACCCTTGCCTTGAAGCTTTAGGCTATGTACACACAGGCTGTTTTTTATCCGCAACGGCTGTTAACCGCTAGCAGCAGAGAGCTCCTAGTATTTTGATTCAGATTTTGATTCTACATTTATTTGCTAAAGTACGGGTTACAATTGATGTCGTGTATTATTTAATCAAGTCCCATGCATACTCTGTCTCATCGGCGTGCAAATTTTTATATTATACCTACTAATAGGTACTATCTATATATTTGTCAAAAGGTGTAAAACTTGCCACCAAATTGGCAATTATTATAGACGCCTCAAATTATCAACCACATACAATATATACATCCCAAAGAGTTCATTAACTTTACGATGGCAAATATTGTCATAAGTAGCATTATCAATTATCAAACTAATAGAAAATGCATGTCAAACAGTATTCAATCAATGTCAATAGATGAAATTATGTAAAGTCAAATGTTACAGGGCAAAGTAATAAAGTTGATTTACATATACCCGAATTTATAAATGAATGTCAAAAGATTAAAAATAGTATGAAAGTACTTTTAAACGTCAAAATCATTTTTATTAATTGAAAGACAGAAAGACAAGAAAAACATAGTTCTATAGTTACAAAAAGAAAAGAAATACAATACAAATTAAATATCTAATGAACAAATGAGAAAAAATGCCTTAATTAGTGACCATAGGATGGACTCACTCAGCTGATGCTAGCCGTAAGTGCTAGCGCTGGTTCGTGTTTTCGTGGACGATTGACGTATTCAAATCTTACGATTATGATAAAGCGTATTCTATTGTCCACAACAAAACCGAATCGTTCCTCATCTATTTATAATTCCTTTGCTATTTCAAGTGATCCACTTTTACCGCATATTAATTATGAAAAATATTCATCCACAACAAACGAAAAAATACAGTTTTGTTTATTATTTCTTTTTGTTAATAAGTTATAATAAAAAATAGCAGAACACATTTTTTTTACCTTTCTCTCACAGAAGACTACCTTGAAATGTACTGCATTTCCCACTTTATCTTATTTGCCTAATGTACGTGCGTGTTTCGGTAGTGAGTGAGATGTGCCAGAGCCCATTCCCATCCTACCCCTCCCCATTTTCCCAACCCTTTCTCTAAATACATTCCTATATCTCGAAAGATAGGCAGTGCATCCGGCGGCATGCCAACGTTTGTCATTTTGGACTAATGTTGGCATGTATCGCGGATGTCTATGGGCGACAGTATCCACTTACCATTATGTGGACTGTATGCTTGTCTGCCGTCTTCGTCCATAAAAAAAAATAGTAGTGTAGAAATGTGAAATATTGGTCCCCGTAGCGAACTTTGTGAAACCAACGCGGGCGTTGTGTTTTGTTGAAAAATACGATCGCGCGCGTTAATTAAACGCTGGCACAGGACCCTCTTAAAATCGCTTAGTGCATATTAGTTATTATATAGTTCATCTTTTACGCTTTATGCGAAGTGCACATTTGATACAGCTTCAAATATGGTGAGCAGTTCAGCTCGAGGGGGAAACATTGTAGTCTTTACACGTTAATAATCGTTACAAACATTGTAGGAGTTAGGGACTTAATTAACGTTCCTATAAGACCTGTAGTAGACTATTTTGTTATAACATTCGATCGCAGCTGTTATAGGATGGAATCTGAAGACGCACATAAATATAATCGAAGTTGTTTTGTGTTACAAGTGTGTTGTGTCTTTTCTATATTAATGAAATTTAAGAAGTGTTTGTCTGTCAGCAGAGTTAATATCCTCTCAGAATATTAATAGAATCATCTGTACAGTGCGCGCTGGTTGTCTCTTTTTTTTCTTAGGCTGCAATTAAGTCCCACTGTTGGACACGGGTCTGTCCTTCATTTTATTTTATTTTATTTAACTAAATCAACGAACACGATTTTTCCTATATTAGCATACATAGCATGAGGAATGTTGGGACAGTGGCGAAAGCGATGTTGACTTTTAAGGATCTTAAATAATCAGTATTAAATGAACAAATGATTGAGAATCGGGAGCGTCCATTATTCAATTCCATTCCATTATCCTGCCCTCATTTCATTGGATAAATGAAACGATACGGTCAAATATTAAATTTTGTATCAAGTTTTGTTAAAATTGTATATTATCGCTTAAATATCCTAAGGTTTTTAATTCTAATTCCGTAAATAAGCTATACCACATGAATAAATAAACATGTTCTCTTTTAAATTGTGTCAAGACAATAAAGTCAAGATAACTGAGTTCTCGCCTGCGCGGGGTGCAGGGCGCGGGGCGTGGAGAGAATCACTTGCCTTGTCTATAGTACGGTATATTGTCAGAGTTAAATCAAACGAAGTCGTTTCAAACCGCTAGTCACAATATAAAAACACATCTAAAGCTATCATCACACGATCAGATCGGCTCGGAAACGGGTCACAGTCGTATAGGCCGCGACGCTGGCAGGGTGCCAGCGATGCAAATAGCCGGAGTTCAATCCCCGGCCGAGCACACGCCAAATCCGATCACAGTAGTACACATTGACTTAGCCGATGACTTACGTGTAAATAGTGACGATATTTGTAAAGTCATGAAGTAAATAAAGTTTGTAAAACACAACCTTACTTGTAAAAGAAATATTTTCAATAAACTTCTTTATTAAAACTTTATTGCACATACACAATGTACATACATATGGAGTACTGCTCTGCTCTGGGCCGGCGCACCGAAATATCAATTGGACCCATTTGACTCCATCTCCAACGACGTGCTGTTCGAATTGTCGACGATACCACTCTCACGGGCGGTTTAAAACCCCTCAGCGTTCGGAGAGACGTTGCGTCTCCCTGTGTGTTCTACCGCCTGTACAATGGGGAATGCTCTGAAGAATTGTTCAACATAATTCCCACCTCTGGTTTCTACAACCGCATCTCCCGTCACAGAAGTGCGGTCCATCTGCTTTTCCTCGATACGGAGGTGTCGCGGACTGTTTGGTCCAAAAATCATTTCATACCGCGAACCCGTAGGCTGTTTAATGAACTGCCTCTAGAGGTCTTTCCATAAACTACGATATGGGGTTCTTTAAGAAAGCTGTGAATAGGATTTTGCAAAGTCGGCGGCGCAGCCGCACACCCCCTGGTGTTGCAGGTGTCCATGAGCGGCGGTAACAACTTACCATCACGTGGGACCGCTTGCTCGTCCGCCTACTTCACTATAAAACAATACAAAAAACTCAAGTCAGACTGAATGCCTGAATAGAAAAGGTCATGACCTTTTCGACCAGTCAATATTGGGGCAAACAGAGAATCAAATGGGGTGCATTATAAAGTTGGTATTAGATTTGTAACAATTAGTAAATATATAAATGTAACACATTACGATACAGGTACAATAGTAAATTTAAATATTTATATAATAATAATAATAATAATATAAATAATAATAATATATAAATAGAACAGAATTAAGAAAACACCTTTGAGATAGGTGTTGAGAGGAATTGAAAAGAGTAAAGTGACATTATTTTAAAAAGGGACGTTTTTGTCGGTTTTAGTTTTCCAGATAAGTGAACTCTAAAAAAACATAAAATGTTTAATGCTTTATCTTAAAAATCAGATGTTAGAGCATGTTTCTATTTAAACAGAATCTATAACCAAAAATCAAAACATTCATACCGACAATGAGGTCCCTTTACTCAGATTACGTCTCATTTATATTTACAATCATCATGAGCTCGGCGGTAAAGGAAAACGTGAAGAAACCCACGTGCCCCAAAATAAAAAAAAATGGGGCATATCAATAATCCGCATTGGGCCCGCGTGGTGCATTATACCCCCTTGTGAACAGACTGACGTCGATTATGTAAATGACGGTATGGTAGACGATAATATTCGTACAAATTAATCAAGAAATTGTATAGCAATTTACGAGTAGGTACTTATAGCTATCCTAAGTGGGTTGCTTCTTCTACTATAGAAACCTATTAATAAATGTAATTGTGACTTACGAGCTTAACGTGTAAATGTAAAATTGCAACAGTACTTTAAATTGCATTAGTACTTTAAATTATACTTTTTTGTTCATCCCATATAAAGAGATAACAAAACAAAAAAATTATAAAAATAGCACATACATATATTATATTCAATACCTAACCATAATAAAGGCATATTTTTAAACATCTACCCACTCAAAGGATATAGAGATATAAAATAATTAAAGAATTAAAAAACACAAACTCAACAGGATATGATAACATAAATACATAACTATCAAATTCTTGTGCATAATCCATTTCCGTACCACTCAGTCCATATTGTTATTAATTTATCTTTAATAAAATTTGATAAGATTATATTTAACCAAATTGTATAATTACATAATAACATCCTTTAAAATATTACAATCGCAACAGTACGGTTTTAGACACCAAAGCTTTTTCTCAATAAAAACTGTCACCGAAAGTTTAGACTGTTGTAACCCGATTGTGTACATACATGATAAAAGCTTTTGATGTGGTGTGTCACAAAACTTTGCTAATGAAAGTCGAGTATTATGGAATAAGAGGGAAATCATTAGAATGGCTAATGAGTTCTTTGAGCGATAGAAGACAATGTGTGGAGATATCGCAACTTGAGGGTAATCGCCGCAATAGGCATAGATCGTGATATTGTCTAAATAACTATGGTATGCCGCAGGGCAGTGTTCTCGGTACTCTGTTATTCCTATTATATATAAATTACTTATCGGACGCTGTACGGCACTTGTCATTAAATCCAAGCAAAGATCCAATTTCGAAGATGAAGTAAACCAAGCTTTTCATTCTACCATAAATTGCCTAGATCAGAATAATTTAAACATCAATATGAAAAAACTAGCTTTATTGAATTCTGAACTTGTAGACGAAAATCATTGAATGTGAGCGTTTCCTAGAACAACACAAAAGAAGAACAGGTGGAGAAAACAGTTTTCCTTAATATAACTATAGACCATGAATTTAATTTGAAAGCTCACATTGAGAAACTATGTCATAAATTTGAAGCTTCTGTCTATTTGTTGAAGAGACTGAGATTGACAGCAACCGAGCAGCAGATCGCATATCTTTATTCTAATAAAATCCAGTTATTTGAAATTTTGCAGAAACACGCCACAAAACATGAAACTTTGAAGTTCTTTGAAGACGTATGATTGAATACATTTATCGTGGGACTGAGTTTTTCGTGTGCTTTCAAGGAGTTCTGTGTCAGATTTTAAAATTCTTTATTACAAAGAAATCCTGACACTTCCTGCCCCGACATCGAGTTCCCGCCAAAAAGTCATTTTGCTAATTGATACAATATGATTTTTGATATTTCTAATATTAATCGACCAAGCAATGACCTTTGACCTTTTATTGTTTGTCTATTATTTGCGGGATGCGTAAATCGTAGCGCTGTTTTTTTTGTTTAAAATAATTATATCGACATTAATATAAATTATATTATAGTTCAGACCTGGGGGCATGGCTTGATATTCCTTTAAATAGAAATAAATCTGTTTAAATTGTAATTTATTACAGTTTTTTGCATGCTGTTTTACAGTAGAATGTGTAGCATCTAACTAAAATTGTCACCTGTTTGTACTCACATTTTTGCAAATAAACTGTGATTATTATTATATGCAAAAGATCTTGTTGCTAAGAGCGGTCACTTCCAGAATATTATACCTGTAACTATAGTCATTACCATTTATTTAGTTTGTTAATGTAAGTAACGGTAGTTTTTTTTTATTTTTAACAGTTTTTTTAAAGTAAGTAATGGAAGCAAACCTTCTTCCGATTGTCGCACATGTATTCCTGTTTTCTCTAAGCGAGATTATGCCTAAATTATGTTCAGAAACTTTTTTATAGTAGTAACACAAATTGCAAATGTGGGTTTGACGATGAGTGGTATGAACATAGCATGTAAGTGACTGAGCGGAGAATTGACGAATGGAAAGGTGACCCGACCCGTGTGAAGTGAGTGAAGGAGTCGATTGAATGAAAGGTGAGTGTGCATTTAATGTTCGCTTACGTTCCGGATGTCGTGGAGAAAAGGTGTTTGTAAGACGTAATAAGGTGAAAAGTAAGGTGTCGTTTTAAGAAGAAAATAAAGTAGTAAGGTGTTAAAGATTCCGGTTTCATTTGACTCAATTACCCCACACAAATCTATACACGCTGTACAGCTCCATACGTGACAATTTCTTGCTACAATTATTTAATTTAATAAGAATAATTGATTGAGAAGGTCTCTTTAGTCACTGATCTCATTGATCCCATTTAGATTGGCAAATTTTGTACATAAAGAAAGAAAGAACGAAAAATGTTTATTTGTACACACAACACACCATAATACATAAAATTTAACATACAGCACGCATAAGAGATAGTGCGTTTTAATTGGGTCTCAACAAAAAAGGTCTGTAGCATATGTTGTAACACCAAAGAGGGTTACGGCGCTGGTTTTCAGCTAGATCCTGGGATTTAGGGTGACTCACAGAACATCTGATGGGCATAAAATACCTAACGGCTAAAGCATTAGTTAACGGATGCTATAACGGATACTCGAATATACTTGTAAAGAAAATATATTTCTTTCATTTGAGTTTTGCCGCGCTCCGCGCTGTCGGTACAACTATCATAGTGTCGGTAAAACAGTGTAGGATATAGGAATATGGCGTCAGGTGAAGTGCTGACTGTCAAAAATTGTGGGTAAAGATAAATAATATAAGTAAGTATTGTAAGGAAAAATAATAGATTGTAGAAAGGATTGAAGAATAAACTTTTTATGTCGCTTCTTTGTATACCGAAGCAACACAATATAGTTAGTTTCATTTGACAATCCTTAACAAGAGAAAATAATCGACATTATATACTTTTAATATCAATGTCATTTTGCTAGTTGATTTATAAAAGCATAACCGAATTATTTAAAGAGAAAATGGCGACGTTCGTCAATGTTGTCAATAGTTTCATAACTCTTTTTATAGCTACATTAATTACACCCACGTGCCGCGTCCTAATTAAAAATTCTGTCTCAGTTCAAAGCCCCACTTGGAGAGGAGATTAAAGGAACCATAACACGTAAAGGTGAGACTGGATTCTGGAAATAATCACCGCTTCCGGCGCTGTCAGAAATAGCCGCGCCGCGTCGCACATCCGCGGGCAACAATGTCGTTTAAATTTCTCCTTTAGACTACGTTTACATTACGCTAATATGTTGCCAAAATTATTTTCGTGACAACTGATTAAATTGCATATGACATTTTACTTTTCTGCTATGAGTCATCGGTCTCAATCTTGTATTGTGTCTGTGGTTTTATGTATACCTGTGACAAAAGTAGGGTTCAGCAGGTTGACTCACTCCGTGGCATTGCGCCAAACGCCACCTGGTTTGTTATTTTTTATGTTTGTTACGAAATCGAAGAAGTACTTTATTTTGGTTGTAATTCGTATTTACTCGTCGAATCATTTTATACGATTTTCATTCAAAGGAATAAATTCAACTTAGTTCAAGAATTATCCAAAACTTAGATATTTTTTGATGAAATAATTTTGGTTTCAAATTGATCTCTATCTGAAATTGATCTAATTAACTAGCAAAAGTGCTCTTTCACTGATGAATAAAATCAAAATGCTATTGATATTGTCATACAAGATACGATATCAATCGCATTTTGATCAGAAGGACATCGTGTCACTGGCGATCAATCTGATGCATTTAGACCCTCTTATAGACCGATTAGCTCAGTTTGGCAGTTGGCTATTAGTAGGGGAAGTAAAGAGGGTAGGGAGGGAAGTTTTTAGTTAAGGAAACTATCAGAAAACTAATATCAAATTCTGCAGCCATTATAATATTTTATTTATTTATTTTTATTTCAAAATATTATCGTATAAAGGAGAGTTTAATATCTTAAGACATTCTCTATCAGCTAACCTTTGGATTAAACATAGAAATAAATTGGGAGGTACGATGAGAGGATTAAATATATAATTTAAACGACAAACAATATACAAAATTTACATAAATATAAAGCATGACCAGAAAAATAAAAAACTTGCTGTGAGGGCGCCACATCTGCTTTTTTCATAGCTAGTTAGTGTTGTCGGTAGAAGATATTAGTTCTATTAGTGTTACGCATCATGGCGAGCTTTTTATTTTCTTGGTCAGGCGGTCTTGGTCTTTTGGTCTTGGTATTTTCTTGGTCTTTCATAACGCAACACACCATCAGCCCATATCTCTCCACAGCTGGATATAGGCTTATCGCAAGGCTCGCTACCACTGGCAATTACCACTGGGTTTTACGGGCACAATTTTTCTTCTTCTTATACATAACGTACATGAATACGTAACATATATATTTTATATATACATTGTGCGAAACCGCACCTGTCGCGCCCTTTTTTATAAATATGTAGTTAAGTTTATTGTCTACAAGTAACTGTTTTTGTCACTTCAGAGCTATTATTTTTGGCCATGTTATAATATTACGATATTAAAAAACGCTTTTTCACAATTATTCGGCGTAGTTATTTAATACATACAGTTAAAAAATGTATGTATTAAACAGTTAAAAGTTAAGGTACATACAGTTAAAATTAATTACACTTCCTATTGTTCTCAGGATCCTGGTGGGTGCCCCAGAAGACGATCCGTACCCGTCTGACGAAGTATACCACCCGGGCGCGGTTTATCGATGTGAGCCAGGCGCCCCGAGTTACGCCGGGGATGAGGATCGAAGGAGGCCGATGGACATGTGTTCACACATGGTCTTTGATAAGAATCCAGGTGAGTAACAAATCTGTAGGATGTATATATAGAGGAATAGAAGAAGTATATCTAGAGGAATCTGTGCTGGTCGTCGACGAAAGATCTTGATGTACTGATCGATCACTTTATCGTGTATCTATAATATGTGACAAACGGACAGCGAGAAAATTACTTTATTGTTTATAGTTTCTACCTGCGGCTTCTCTCGCGTTGTCTAATCAACTGTAAAAACGGGAACATTGTACACGATTCTCGTATGTGAGCAAACTATATACAGATTTCGCGATAACAGTGATCAGATAATGATAACAGTTGTTTATACAGTGAAATCAACTAGACATGAGCTTTGCATTTGCGTGAGTGGGTGCCGAATTGTCCAATCCGATGAAATGTTTCGCACTGTACACTATCGGTGTGCACTCACACAAACGCAAAGCTCAAGTCTCGTTGATTTCACTGTACTAGACCGATGTTCGAGAAACTGTCCTTGTGTAAATCCATATCGTATCGTCAAGTATGAAACGACCCAAAAGTCGAAAGGATATACGAGTATATTCTATGCATGGTGTATTATTTCTCTATAAGTGGATATAACGTATCTCTATATAGGAAAGTTATGAATAAACTTAAGGGCAGACCAGACAGGGATAAATTCGTAATGTCGGTTCCATAATGCCGTATAAATACTGCGGGAAATGGACAAGCGTCTCCGTTTATGCCTGTCTCATTATTCATTGGGGGCTATTCTAGAGGTATGCGAGATTTATTTCACTATTTTAGTTAGCATTTTTCTAAATATTTACTAGTATATCTAATGTGAAGTGAAATCTTCGACGCAAGAGTTATTTGGTTTGTAATTTTTCAACACCTTCTCAAACTAATAGATGATATTGATTTATTTTATTTTTGAGAATATGTTAGTTCTCGTGCTGCTCGTCGTTGTTACAAAACACAAGAATGTCTAATTATTGTCTACTAGCTGTGCCCGCGGCTTCGCCCGCGTAGAATTCGGTTATCGCGGTAAATACCCTAAGTCCGTCCGTGGAAAGTACCCTATGTCCGTCCCTGCATTTCGATCTATCTCCGTATGATTAATTGCAAAAAATCTTCAAAAAATGGTGAAAAATGGGAATAGACTAGATTACACATCATACGTTCTTATCAAACAAACCCGGTTGGCAACTTCTTGGGAGGGGGGGGGGGGGGGTTGTTGAAACACATGAGGGGGGTTTCATTAAAAAGTCAAATTTGAAACTTAAGTATCTATACATATAATAAAATTGTAACAGGCCGATGTCTGTACATTATAGATATTGAAAAAAAACTAATATGGGGGGTCTTTATTAGAGCAACAGAAGCCAAAACAACAGTTTTTAGAAATTTTGTCTGTCTGTCTGTCTGAAAAAGTACACGCAAAAACTACTGCATGGAATTGAATGCAGTTTTCACCGATGTATTGCCAGAGGTTAACTTAAAATATAGGCTCCATTTTACCGCAGGAAAATATCTTATTCCGATTGTTTTAAATTTAATAAACCGAAGCGAAGTGAGGGCGGGTCGCTAGTTACGTAATAAGAATGTTCCATTTTGAATACACATATGAATTAAATAATTCGAGAACATAGACTGTAACATGGCCGCCCTACAGTGCTTGTATAACATATCTAGTATGTATTCTCAAATCGATGTGGTGAACCGAGTCAAGGGAAATATTTCGTTTCATCGGTGAGTAGTTCCCCCATCACTAAAAATTTACTCGTGATTTAGTCGTACCTACAAAATAAGTGATAAGTTAACGCCTGGCTTCCATACCCCAATTTCAAGAACTTGTATTGTCTATGTTTATAGTTACTACTAAAATTGATAAAGTAGACTAACATTTTGACTAACAACATACTCTCTTCAAACACGACGCATATAAATCAAACTAGCGACCCGCCCACGTTTCGCTTCGGTTTATGAGCTTTTTTTTTTCAAAATTACAAAATAAAATATAGCCTATATTATGTAGCTTCCTATTTGTGAAAGAATTTTTGAAATCGGTTCAGTAGTTCCAGAGATTACTCCCAACATACCTACAACACACAATTTTACCTGCTTATTATATTAGTATAGATATAGATAAAACATATTTACGTCTGTGTGGCCCCTGACTTGGATACTCTTTGTACATAATGCCTTTCGTACAATAAATATACTACGAGCCTTATTTTCAAGTTTTGCATTCGTAAATAAGTAAAAAATAAGTGTATGCTTATATCTGCTTAATTATCTTAATCTACTGTGTGATATGTGCGAACATATATATACCTTTATGTTTCTCTCTCTTTGGATATACTCGTACACGTATAAACAAAAAAAAGGCTTGATGGCATCTCGTAGATGTTTCTGCATGTCTGATAACTCTCATGTAATAAATCTTATACACTTATATCTTATAGTGTATATGGTTAATACGCGCGCTTTGAACACCTATAATTGTCATGCAAGAATAACTGCACCTGCGCAACTCAATTTCTTACATTGTCACACATCTATTATAGTACTCTGAAACAAGATACTACATATCTATCCCTATCTTTATTCGAGTATGTTCTCTTAATGTTGTTATACGAATATGTTCCTTTGATGTTGATATGCGTAAGCGCGGGTGCCGAGCGCCCGCCGTGAGCGCCGTCACAGCTACTGTACATACGCGCCTCATTTCCTTACACTGCTGGTACACTTAAACAAAAAAGCTTATGTCTCTGTGCTACCTGCTTGAATTTGCATACGGGTATCTAATGGGTCCGTGCAATATGTTCCCCTGACGTTGATATGTGTAATGCGCGGGTCCCGAGCGCCCGCTCGCCGTGACAGCTACCGCGCACGCGCGACTGATTTACTACGCTGTAGGATAATAGCAAATGAATGGACGGATATTAGTTTTACTTTTTATAGTAGCTGAATTGGATTTTAATTTGAGTTTTATATATATGCTATAGGTTTTTATATCTGAATTATCTGTTGTATATAAAGGGTCTGTTAAAAAGGACGCTCGATTTTTAAGAGCCTGTTGCGGCCATCTTTAAAAAGATATATCATATTTGACAGTAATTTATATTGAGCTTCACCATTTAATCAAGGAAAATTACACGATGCAACAACGCGTGAAAATCATTAATCTTTACTTTCAAAATTACTGTTCAGTTCGTGGAACGTTCCGTGGAATTTATGTTTAGAATAATCGGTCTGTCGAGTACTTAATTCGACGTCTAATCAACAAATTTGAAGAAACCGCGTCAGTTGCCGAACGAACACCTCCTGCATGTCATGTAAATGCAAGGTCTATCGAAGATATAAGATATAAGAGGGGGAGAGTGCACGCTGCAATCCAACAGCCGCTGGGCGCACTCGACTGGCCACGTTACCCCTCTCTCAATCCCCACTTTTATATTATTTCCTTAATGTATGTACGTGTTTCGGTAGTGAGTGAGATGTGCCAGAGCCCATTATCATCCTATCCCTCCCCATTTTCCAAGCCCTTTCTCCAAATCTATTCCTATATCTCCAAAGGTAGACAGCGCATCCGGGGGCGTGCCAACGTTTGTCATTTTGGGCTAATGTTGGCATGTACCGTGGATGTCTATGGGCGATAGTATCCTCTTACCATGAGGTGGACTGTATGCTCGTCTGCCGCCTTCGTCCATAAAAAAAAAGATATAGTTGCTGTTCCGGGACAGTGTGCGTGAGAATCTGAGACAGTCAATTTATCGTCTACGCAAGAACTTGGTGTTTCTGCGACTTCATCTTGGCGAATTATGCATCCGGACTTGAGGCTTCATCCATATAGAATTCAATTGACTGAAGAACTGAAGCCGAATGACCATAGACAGCGCCGTACATTCGCGGCTCCCATATCTCGCGAGGCTGCAACAACAACTGACCAACGAGTTCGTGTGATATAACTTAGACTTAGACTTGTGGGGTTACGTTATATCTCGGGTGTATGCAAATCAACCGTAAATAACTGATGCCCTAAAGGACAGCATTACACGCGCCATTAATTAAACGAGCTCGATTTATGCGATAGAGTCATCGAAAATAGAGCCATTTGCCCGATATCATATTCCATATTTACTGGTAATGCTATCTATTGACCTTCCAAATAAAAAAAAATATAGCAGTATCGATTATACAACTTATTTTATTCATATCTAAAACTAGCGACCCGCCCGAAGCGAATTCGGTTTTTTTTTTTTTTTTTACAATTTTTTTTTAAATTTCTAAATAAAATATAGCCTATAGTAGACACGGATAATGTAGCTTCCTATTTCAGTTGTTCAGTTGTTTCAGAGGTTACCCCCAACATACGTACAAACAAACACACAATTTTACCTCTTTATTATATTAGTATAGATTATAGCGCACTTATTGAAATACCATATATTTATACCTTTTATTGCACCTCCAAATGTATCTCTCTGTTTAATCCAAAGGTTATCTGGTAGAGAAACACTTAAAGCATTGTCTTCAGCTTGTCTTGTGAATTGCAGTTATTATTACTTTTTTTGCGTAAAACGCAATGGTTCCCCTAAGCTAGTTTTTGCGTAAAACGCAATGGTTCCCCTAAGCTAGTTTTTGCGTAAAACGCAATGGTTCCCCTAAGCTAGTTTTTGCGTAAAACGCAATGGTTCCCCTAAGCTAGTTTTTGCGTAAAACGCAATGGTTCCTCTAAGCTAGTTTTTGCGTAAAACGCAATGGTTCCCCTAAGCTAGTTTTTGCGTAAAACGCAATGGTTCCCCTAAGCTAGTTTTCTTGATGAGGAATTCGTCCGTGTATTTTAACCAAATGTTAATGGTCATTCACTTTAATGTGGCCTGCGCTATCGAATTTATTTTATTACCATGACCCGTCCATTGTTTTTGTTGGTATGCGCAGGCGCCGCGCCAGCGCGCTTTGTTCCCCCGCTCTCTTCCACAGTGCACAGACCAAACAGAACGGGCGCAATGCTTAAATGTCAGTTTAAATAATAGTTTGTGTAAACAGAATGGTTATTTCTTATTTCGCAGTTAAGAAAGCGCTGTTTTAAATTTATTATGTATCTCAAGGAGACAAATTACATGTATTTTTTTTAAATTGATACAAAATCGGAGTTTTGATTTCTTAACATTGATTCGGTTCAGTAAGTTTAGCTCCGAATTGTTTGTTGACTAGTTTTAAAAGTGTTCTTATCTGAGGAAAGAGAACTGAAGAGGGATATTTTGATTCAAAGAAGAATAGATAAATTTTAAATATATAGGTAGACGTGTTGCCGATGGTGTAAATACATGATAAACAAACTTAAAATAAAAATGTTGTTATAAAAATAATCGTGTTGAAGTTAATCAATCGTTTGGAGTTTGAACACAATCGGGAACTGTGGAACTCCACTACCTCTAAAGGCCCTTGTATACGTTGGTCCAACGCATTGGACCAATGGGCTATACCGACGTGTACTACGTGTCATGGCGTAGAGTTGCCATTGGTGACCAACGTTGGCGGTCAATCCATAATATAATTTGTCGGTTTTTGGCTTCACAGGAGCTTGGCGCAATGGCCAATAAGGAATAAACAATCCGATAACGTGTAAACGGGTTCATTATGCTAGCCCGTTGGCCCAATGCGTTGGACCAACGTGTACAATCAACAAGAATGTACTCGACCACCAAAGGGGTTGGCGAGTTTATATTTTAATATTTATAGTAGTTCTCGTTTTATAGTAGTTACACTAGTTCATTTTTCTATCTTCTATATTTGTTACAGTCGTGTACTCCCCTAGCACTTCATGTCCTGCATAGCTGAAAGCTTGACTGGGAGATAATGCTGTAAGGCCTTTTGTGATAATTTACAAAAAGAGTAAATAAATAAATAAAATAAATTACAAAGACAGATACATATGTCCGCATTACAACCGCGAATTACAACAAAATACACAACTTGACATAAATCGCCGAAAAAACTCTGACAATGGCTGGCATCATGAATCACGGGAAGCTTTTAAGATTCCACCAAAGCTCCGAATAAAGTTTAAGAGTTATTTTGAAAATGTGCAGTGGCACAATGGTCTTAAAATCTCGGGTTTTAATGCCAAGCAAGCGACGTAGTAATGTCCGCCATATTTAAAGCTACACGTTTTTTTTTCACAATTGATTTCCAAAGGCGAAGATGTAAATAAACTTGAATGCCACCTATTTACTGATATAAAGTAGGGCTGATTATTGGGTAGTCATAATTTCAGTAAAAAATATTGAGTATATAAAACCGGAGAAAAACTGAGTTTTTACTTAAGTCCGGATTTTTTTAAAAAATAACTAGCTCGGCGGTGAGGGAAAACATCGTGCGGAAACCCGCGTGCTTCACATATAAAACATAAATCTGGGGTATGTGATCCAACAATCCGCACTGGGCCCGCGTGGTGGATAACGGCCCAATACCCCCCCCCGTGATTTACTAGGCCTGTGCCCTGCACTGGGACGTTATAAGCTGAGACATGTGCATGTTATAACGATATTTTAACATCGGCAACCGACAATTGGTCCCCCTGGAGTTATTCAGACCTCAAAAAATCTACTGAACCCTCGCTAACTTCGCTTACTCTTAGTGCCCAGTACGGCTTTATATGCCCTCCGTGACTGCCCTTTTTTGTGCTAGATTTTTTTATTTATTTTCAAAACACACATTTACAAAAGTTATGAAAACTTATTACAAGTATAAGTTTCAATTCTTATATTTATATAGGCTGGTATCGATTTGATATCAAATTGTACATAAAAATTAATACCGTTTACAGCTTAGATACAATAATTATCTGTAAATGATGCTATGATTATTGTGTTTACACAATAAACCCGAAGTTTTAGCTGCAAATAACTACATTTTTATAAAAAATAATTTTTAAAACATATTTTTAAAAATAACATACACTTAGAAGGTGTTAAAAGTTTAACTTAAAGGGGTGTAAACTTTTTCAAAAACCGATCTGTACACACGTGGATTTTGCTTTGATACCTTATAAAGCTTAGAGCAGCTTCACACGAGAAATTTGCCAATATGCCAAACGCGACACAACTTTCGTGCTTGACTTGGGGTCGCGTAGAATGCACACGCGACTCAGTTTCTGTCAAGGAATTGTCAAATTTTATCATTTTTTTTATTGTATACCTACGAGTCGCTTTAGTTCACGAAACAATTTAGTTGTGAAATACTACTCATTGAAACCTAGTTACTAAATGGCGCCAGTTGTTCAAAACATTCTATATTTACAAGCACCACGCGTGGGAACAGATGACGCGAGGCGAGTTGTAAAGAATATATTTACAATTTGTGAATAAGCCTTGATACTTGATGTGTTTTGGAGCTATAGCGGTTTGGCTTGTCAGTGTCAATTCATCCATCAATATCCCAATGTTTACAACATTCCAAGGCAGGTTCTTTTTTTTTAATAGAAAAAAATGCAACAGACGAGCACAGAAAGTCCACCTGATGGTAAGTGGATGCTGTCGTCCATAGACAACGCGATACACGGCCAACATCAGTCCAGAACGACAAACTTGGCACGCCCCCGGATGCGTTGTAGATAAAGGAATGGATTGGGAAAATGGGGCGGGATAGGATGGGTTGGGAATGGGCTCTGGCATATCCCAGTCACTTCCGTAACACTTACGTACATTGGGGAAATACAATAAAGTAGGAAATCAGTAAATTTCAAGGTAGACTTCTGTGAGAAAGGGGTAACGTGACCAGTCGAGCGCTCTATCACACTAAAAGGTCATAAGCCATAAACTTTAAAAAAATCTTGCTAAGGTTTCAGGCCAGAATCCATTGATGGAACACTCACATACATTCAATGTGGACACTACAGATAAACGAGATTTTTTAAAATTCTGCCAAACGCCAATTTGTTATGGTTAGTTAAAATAGAGATCATTGGAAAATTTGTTCTAACTACCTCATGAAAAGTCAACACTAGATCGACACTGTCTTCAGTTCTTCTCATCGAACGTCGTCATCACCAGTCCTTTCATCGAAAATTTCTGTACGCGGGCCACTACATGCGCATAGCTCTATGCCATAAGGGATGTATGGCCTTAAAATGTCACGTAGGCTATGCGGGTTGACGAGTCCACACTTGTACGAGTGAAGGTGGTGTAGCTCCTCAGAGCTTTGGTAGCGGTTTTGTTATCGTCTAATCTCCTTTTACTACATCCACGTTAAGAGGCGAGGTAGTGTTATCCGACCGACTCTAGCTGTAAGCTAGCGGCGAACTTCGCGATACCTAAATATAAAATAGGTCTGTATTCTATGGTATTTATATAACAAACAGTGATATCATCCTCACACTCTCTTGCTTTCTTCGTGCTCCAATAACTTTCACCTTCATAATTCCCCAGCTCAACCCGATAACGCCCTATTAGCTTATGCTAGTTAACAGGTAATTAGTGTAGGTAACGTTACGAAATAGCGTTTAACCGTTATTAGGTCACGTGGGTTGCGCGTGGGCGCACGTGGGCGTACCTGCTGCTGGCGATTTTGTACGCCATGTGTAATTCGTACCTTTTTAGAGGTCGTATGATTTTTATTGTAATTAAATAAGATTCGCGAAGGAATTAATTTGGGTAATTTCTTTGATCCGTCATTTAGTTATTATTGAGGATTAGGGCTCCGCGATTCAATAATATGGCTCATTATTGAGATCATTGCTGATCGAGCGTCACCTTTCTTATAATTCGCTACCAATACCTATGGCCCGGAGTTATTGCAGTAGGTATAGTTTTTGCAATGAATTTTTGACCCTCTTCTTGCGTTAGTAGGTGTACCTACATCAAAGGGCAGCATCATAGGGCTTGGAACAAAATCTGTAGGTTTGGAAACCTTCACTCCCTAATTGAACATGTGTTTGTTCCGCCTCCAGAGCCCCATAAGTGCCCTAATGACAGTACAAAGTCATTCATACTTAGGCGCCAACTACACGAGCGATTTCGCGGCGACAATCTCGCTGGTGAGATTATCGCCGCTAGTTACTCGTTGTTGTAGTTGGCGCCTTACAATGAGTAACTCACAGTTTTAGTTTAATTTTCGTATGTATCCTTTTATCATGGGTTTAGTATGCCGAGTTTCTTGGTCGTCCATTTAGTCTACGTATAAATAGGTATAATCACAGGCATGCCAACATTTTTATTCTGAATCTTCAACCCGCTAGAACATCAGTGATACACGATATACCCTGCATATGTGAACTTGCAGGACGGTGTTTACAAAGGACTGACAGAAAATATCGTCAGCGGTTAAAGATCAAGAACACCGAAGAATAAAGACCAAGGTCATAAAGGGTGACGGCTATAAAGGGTATCACTAAATGTCAAAAAAATTAGCAAAGGTCTGAACAAGGCTCAAATAACAAATTATCAAGGATTGGATCTGCTACAGATTTTGCTATGCAAATTAAAAGTGATAAATCAAAGGTACTAATTTCAACTCTATTGAATAAATCATAGTACAAGGGATTATGATCTTTGACATACTCCAAATTGGCAACTGATATCAGCATTTTTAACGTTCTATTGTAGGGGCCTTACTTCTCAATAACTAGGGGGTTTATGAGCCCTAATCAACGCGGATCCAATTCTGATTGAGGTATAGCGCTGACAGGTGGATTGGTGGTGGAAGTGGCAATAGTCAGGGCAAATATCTGACAAAGGGCCAACAACTAAGGTTGAAGACGAGTCCTTGAATGAAAATCATGTAAAAAAGCTCAGTATAAGACACAATCTGAGTATGTGATTTGAAATTTGCCAGTACTGATGACTGCATAGGACGAGCCGAAGATCATGTGTTAGACATAATGGCTAGATACAACCTTAACTAAAAATCTTACAACACGAATCTTGATAAGACCGAGCAGTAAAAGTTGATAAAGCCGGCGATTGTTTACAGAAGTCACCGCCGATTACAACAATGGTGCTTGTGAAATACCACACCGAGGCTGATAAGATTGTTTAGGGATGGGACGCGGCCAATTTTTCCCATCGATATATTAATTTGCGTATCGAGAGTGTCACATATTTAAGAATCAGCTACTTGTATTTTAGTCTTCTTCTTTCTAGCACATTTTACACTGCTGCAAGTATTTCACTATTTCCTCTATCTGGAAATATCTCGTCCAGATTTAACCTGCGATGACTTTTAATCATCAACCTGTCCACATTTTGCCTTCCTGTACTCTAGCTAAATGTTATGTTTTGGTATTACTTCTGTGAAACTGTTTGTTCTATTTTATACTCGTAATCCTAAGAAATCCTAATTTATGACCATTAGAAATTTTGTAAACCAGAATAATATCTTTGTTTTAATTTTCCTCGAAACGCTTAAAATTTTAATCCTATAACCTACACTAATATCACGTAAATTGCATGATGTATGAACTATTGTACGATGTGACACAAAGTTGCACACAAAGTAATTATAAAAAACAGGGCCACCAAAAACTTTTTAGACTTTCGCGCTCTATACATACGAGTATTTTACAGTGTAACCCGTGCCGAATTATGAGTAAAATTCCTGGCTGAGCGCCTTCTGCGCTCGCCCTAAATTAAACACGACCGGTGACTCTTGAAAGGCCACTAGGGCCACAAGAATTTAGCCATTCCGAAAAAAAAAAGATAAATTATCCGCAAAGATTAATTTTTAATCGGACACAGTTTCGCCTTTTTGTCGACTCACCCCATCTCTTTCCTATTTGCATTCCTCCTATCTGCAGTTATCTCCACTGAACCCGGTTATCTGTCGGCTATGAAATTGAATGGGCCGCTTCCGAGTAGAGGTGAACACTCTCTGACCTGCGCGTACGCATATTAGGTAATTACACATTATCTAGGTACGTTGTTATCTGGAAATTTATAGGCCGGACGAAGACAATGAAACTAGGATACCTAAGTAAAGACCTGGATTCAATGGAACAAATTAACATCCAGTTCAGATTTATGATGTTTTGTACTGCCACGGTGCCAGCGCAGTTGTTGTGTTGTCATGTTGACAGTAAAGCTGATAGTTCTTCAGATACAATATACCATACCACTGTCGTCTGTCTCCTGTCCTGTATAGCCCGTCTCCCCACTGCTGGATATAGGCCTCTTTTAAAGCTCGCTACTATATACGATCTTCGGTTCGTCTCATTGAGCCACCGTCGGTGAACTTCTTCACGTCGGTGATCCACCTGACCGGAGGGTAGCCTCCATTCGAGGATCGTCAACCCAATACGAAGTCCTGCGGCAAATATGGCCTTCCCGTTGTTACTTCAGCATGCTAATTCTATGAGCTCTGTCGGTGATACTAGTTTTATAGCGAATTTGTTCATTTTAGATGTTATACCGCAAAAAAAATCATAGCAATAACAGTTAGATAAAATTTGGTAATAACGATAAGATTGATTTTTGTTTGCAGTTAGTTTGTATACGAATGTGCAGTGCCATAAAAGTATTGTTTTTGGTATATTTAAATAAAATGAAAAATAAATTACTTACTTCCGTGTCAAGGAAATATTAGGTTTTGATTAAGAAAAAGTCAAATATTGGCATATTTCTTGTGAGATTGCAATTATTGTAGTAGGTATACCAACGTGGCTTTGGTAATTTTGTAAGGCTTTTGTATTTTATTAAGCCTAATTATTGTCATTTTTGCCAAATAGCTTGTAGATCCAAGGGTTTTGGAATGTTTTCACATGACACCAGTGTTGTTGATTCAGAAAAGGAGCCAAGTTCAACTAGTTTAAATGTCTATAGCAATTCAATAGGTTCCGCGAAGCCGCCGCTCTCCCACATACAAAGCAGGTGCGAGGCACTGCGCGTGCGCGGAATTACTTTTTTCATGTTAACAGGCGCTTGCTGTTTGTGGAAGTTTTTTTCATTTTTTATACAAAATGAAAGGGGATGTAGAGATGAGGCGGTAGCTTATCGAGACAATGTGTGATGATGGAGTGAGAGAATTAACTAACAATTTCACTATGTTATTGTAGGTTAAACTTGTAAATTGATCTAGAATCATACTTATATTATATTTCATTTGAATTTAGCTTGGGGCGTAGCGGTTAGATGGGTAACGCAATGATCCAGGTCTATGTGAAGCAATCTGACGAAGAAGAAAAATCTTTACTGTTAACATTTTTATTTATATAAATATTGTTATATCAATGAGTAGTCAAACCCACCTGGCGATACCCGCATGCTGCACACGGCCGCACGACTGCACTACAGTAGACAAATTCGTGCACTATCCGCTCCCATCTGCCACGACTAAATGCACATGATGCAACAATGTTTGCCATGCATGCCCACGCGCATGTATCGCAGACTCAGCAAACTTGCTGCACAGGCAAATAAATGTGTGTTTAGTATTTTAGTTTCATTTACTTTTGTTATAAGGTAGCAGACATGTGCGCAAACCATTGGAATGTAATCACTTGTGAACAACGATATAACTGGGGGGTGGGGGTGGGGGTGGATACGGGTGGTTTGCTGACTTTGCAGAATCCTATTTGCAGCTTTTTGAAGAGCTCCATATTATTTTATTCAACTCCACTTGAAAAATGTGTGTAAAAATATTTAATTTAATAATGTTAATAAATTTCATATTAGTTACGTGGGCCCAAATATTCGGTGTAGTGGGCGCGGCGTACGTGGGCGCGAGGTGTTTGGTTCGATTCCCCGTCGCGCCACTCCTGTATATTGTGTGACAACAACCGAATGAAATGGTTTTTGTAACTGATTTCTGTCGTGGGCTTTGTTTGTGTTTATCACTTTATTTATGCATGTTTGCGTGTGATATGTAATGAGATTAATAGATTATCTATTGAAATGCTGTTAATCCGTAGTATTATATTCGGTTCCTTATTAATAATAACAAATAAATCAATGACGCCATACCTACTCAATGGCCCGCACTAGGATTTCCCGTGTCGTGAGTACAGAGACACATACAAAGTCTAACACACCACCGGGAATCGAACCCAAGATCCTCTGCGCAGCAGATGCACACTACCAACTGGGCCGTTCGATCGTCATTACTGCATTATTGTCGATTGCAACTTATATGTACTTATATTTAGTCATCTAAATTATATACTCGTGCCTACTCTGCGTGAATGTGTTGTGTAAATGTTTTAATGCTGTGGTTCTCTGTGTGTCAAATTATTCATTCATTCATTCATTATCTGAGAAATGTCACGTTTGCCCTGTAGTGTCGGCCACTCTTAGAATAGAATCATCCCATCTCGTCCCGTAGGTGACTAAGGAAAACAAAGCCGCTACCACAAGTTTTAAGGAAGTACCAACCAAGGAAGTGTCAACCCGCTTGGCCAGCGTGGCGTTTAAAGGCCATACATCCCTCATGCATAAGGCAATGCATATGAAGAGGCCCATATCCAGCAGTGGATACTAAAAGTGGTTACGGTCATGTCTGCCACTTCCACTTCTTCTATAAAAAAAAGTCGTAGAGAATCTCGAAATGTAGCCCATAATTTATAAATTATTAGTCACTTCACCGAAAAAACGAGTTTAATGAAAACAACTTCGCAAACTCGTTGAAGCCTCGAGAACTATCCAAACACCGGATGTCCACAAAAATGTACGAGCCCACGCGGCTAGATTCATTTGTCGACATAATGTGTACACAACCTGGCGACTATTATAGTACGTACGTTATAACGAGATTTATTGACTCTTTGGCGGGAACTCGACAAGTGTAGTTGAGTTTTGGTTTGATTATTGTAAAAATTGTGTATTAGGCGTTTTGTGGTTTAATAGTGATAGTTTATTAAACTTTAAAGTTTTTTCTCTGCGTAATTTTTGTGATCATCAAATAAAATCATAGGACTGCTTTTTTCGTGTGCTTCCAAGGAGTCCTTCTTCTATCAGGTGTAAACCTATTATCGCTTTACTGAGCGACTCCTGATTTACATCGACGGGGCTGGACATTGGCAGCATACGTTTTAGACTTTGAAATTGTTATTAAGAAGGAAATTTGACTCGGGCAGAATGTGTTAATTGTACCATTGCCATATATGAAGTAGAAAAAAATTGATATTTATTCTGCACTCCATAAAACAAGGCACAAGTGCTTGTTGATGACATTCCAGAATAATGCAAAAAATTGAAATAAAAATTTTATTAATTTAAAATTTTGCATTAAACAAATAATATCCATTGTTACTTACTAAACATTCGCTTTTTGTACACATTTTATATTTGTACGAGTTGACTCGTGACCACGGCTGGTGTGACCTGTGCCGAAACGTCGAGTAAGAATAAAAGGTAAACAAATACCTTTATTATACGCGTTCAGACCCGATTTAGTATATTAAATACCCATTGTTTATTCTCTTTGTTTTTTTTTTAATTTCCCAGTATAATGTTAGTCATGCTTTCGTTAAAAATGTTACTAATGAATTTTGCTCTTAAGAGGGCAGTATATATCGTCCGAGACTTCGTCGCTTGAAACTATTTCCATATTAGCATATCACTATGCTTATTCTTGACACAAAAAGAAGATAGCAGTTTGTCCTGGTGATAAGTGGATACTGTCGTCCATTAAATCTACGATATATCCCAATATCAGCAAAGTATGACGAATGTTGGGACGCCTTCTACATTTTAGATTTTGTTAAAATAACTGACTTGGGTGTTCTTACCAAGTCCGTGGTTAAAATAGAAACCGTACACAATGTTGCAAACACGAAGCGGGACCACCTTTCGTGTTTGTAACATTATTATATCTTAATAATATAACAACCACCTTACGTATATGATAATATCTGAGAAAGGAAACTTTAGTGAAATCTTTAAAAAAATAACCGTAACCGTAATAAGATTTACCGATCCTTTTACCGTCCACTGTTGGACACGGGCTTCCTCATGCCCATAGTCATGTGTATGAAAGATGTATGGCCTTAAAATGTCACGCTGGTGAAGCGGTTTGACGAGTCCACTCCTTTAGAGGTGATGCAGTTCCTCAAGGCTTGTGTTAGCGGTTTTGTTATCCCTTAGTCGACTTTTAGGACACGTAGGACGGGAGGACATAGGGTAGTGCTTTTCTAAAACCGGCCGACACCACACGGCCATGATAAAATAAAATAATCTTTATCATGAAAATCAGATGTTTTTAAGAAACAACTTTAAAAACAACGAAATTTTATGTTAGAAAATCTTAACCAATGTTTTTAAAAGTTAGCGACAATTAGGCATCTCGTCTCATACAGTTACAGTATGTATTAGTACAATGTAGTTACAATATTTATCTACGAGTCAATTAAAAGCAAATGAACAACTTGTAGATTGTACAGTCCGTGTATCTGTAATTTATACAAGAGGAAGTTCTTCGTGGTCTGTCTGTAATCTTATCGAAACCTCCACAGTGATTTACGTATAGGTATACGCAGACCACCTTGGTTCCTAACACTGAATACATTGGTGACGGAATTATTACTTTTTCGTTAGTTTTAATTATGTTGAAAGTAATATTTAATTAGGTACCTACTCACATATCTAACGATTGTCAAACAATGAAAGCAATCGTGTCCATTTTTATGTCATCACTGTAAAATTATGTCTATGTGTACTATGGTAACTTATTCGTTATAATTTATGATAAATTTAAATTAGTTTTTGTACTCAATTATAATCAGTTAATTATTTATTTTTGCAAAATAATCTAATAAATATCCTAAAAAAAATTATACTTTACACATACCTAGAGTAAAAATTTAAATACAAATAGAAGCTTCAAACAATGAATTATAACCTCGTGCTTTATTAACAGAAGTTAATTATAATTTTGATAAGTACAGTGTCCTCAGTTATTAAAAATTAATTTATTATAATCGTGTATTATAAAATGTATAGTAATATTGAATTAAACAATATCATTTCCTTTTGAAACTTAACGCTTCATCCGCAAGATCGCATGACGCATCCGACTTGTGAAACTTTCCGTTGCTTCTTTTTATAAATGAATCAGTTTCATGGTCTTTTTTGATTTATGTAATATTTTCAACTGTATAATATTATTTGAAGCTCCAATTTTTGTAATGTTTTTTTTTAAATATTTTAATAAAGCTTGTCGCCAATAGTGCTTGAATGAGAAGAGCAAGAGATCGTGTGCGGTAGCGACCTTGAGAGAGGCCTTGCTGTATTGGATACAGCAATGGAGATGGTTAGCAATATAACTTTTTAAACTTGCACGTTTTGCACATATTTTATATTGTAAATCGGGTCTGAACGCGTAAAGTTAGAGATTTTTGTTTACTTTTTATTTCTACTCGACTTTTCGTCAACTCGTGTCCATGGCTCCGTGTAACCCGGGCCGAAACTTCGAGTAGAAATAAAAGGTAAACAAACACCTTTAATTTTACGCGTTCAGACTATCATTTACCTACAATATAAAACGGAGATGGTATCGCATGGTGATATGGTATGATATTTTATAATAATCGTACTGAATCGGTTTTATGTAATAAATAGAGAAATAAAGATTAGAAAAATATCCTCAAAACATAGGTAATAACCTATAGATCATATGTAGATTATTATCTAGATATCTAATAATGTTTAATAATGATGCAAAATATCCTCAGTCAATAGTTGAATATCACAGTTCAAATTCATAGATACCATTATTTTGTGTTTTTTACAGAGGTAGAGGGTGACGTATTAAGTCGTAAGTCGTCTTATGTCAAAATTTTAATTTTACCATCATTGGAAAGAGCACTTTATACATAACCATTTTTTTTCGTGATATTATTGCCAAACTTGAGAAAATTATGGCCAAGAATTATTTTTGTAAACATAGGTATTTCTTTTGAATAGCAGTCCGTAAAAAATAATAAGCATAAAAATATCCTTTTACAGAAACTAATAGTGGTATACCTATATAAAACTCACGAGAAAAATAATAAAAAGTTATCCAAAATTTTACAGTTTTTCTTGACTGTATCTACTCATCATTTTCAGGTTATGTCTTTATTCCACTGAGGGTGCGATATATAACAACCGCCAAAAGGGATATAAATTAAATCCAATAGACTTTAAATCGCATAATAACAAACTTAGTAACAAAAATTACTAAAAAAATTGTTAATTCCGCCTTGGCACTTGAATGTGAGAAATAGACAAACAGAATGACATCACGCGGAAAACTGGTTGTGTTAACTCAAAGTACAGTCTACCTCATTAATACATGTGATCAACATATTATTATGTTGACCGTGAATAGCTATTGGGAATAGGTATTAAGGTCAAACGAGTGATAAAACTTGATGAGAAGCCACAAAAGTTAACAACAGACACGATTTGTTAAAAGGTGAATATTAAAAAATGGTCTGCGTCGCTCAGAAAGACTAGGGATGTTTGAACAGCATAAAAGCACTATTCGCGAATACAAATACGAATGATTGGCCCCACTATTACGAATACGATTACGAATAGAACCTAATATACTACACAGTACCTGTGAAATTAGTACCTGAGTAAGTAATTTTAATTCCATGTTAGTTCAATCAGTAAGTAAGTACCTATTTACCTACCTAATTTTAAATTGAGCTAAAAATCACTTACCAATTAAATAAAAAAAAAAAAAACAGTTTCGAAACTGTTTTTCAAATGAACGTGTAATCTTAAAGTATTTCTGGTTATAAAAATCCTCTTTCACCCACGACTCACGTTGGGCTTTTAATATTCGATTATTCGTTTAGAAAATAGCGAGTTCTCTGCTGTATTTTGAGGAAAAAAAAATGTTTGAACAAATCTTTTAAGAGCTTCATGAGCAATATTAAACAACATTTGATAGTGAACACCGATGTGAGCACTAAATTGAGCACTAGGGTTCGAGCGCTAAGTCAGCGCTAATGAATCTTAAAAGCCTTAACCTTACCGTTTTAGACTCTAGATTTTTAACTTCAAGGGTTTAAGACGATCAAACTATAAAAAATTGGACTATAACGTTCGCGATCGGTTAATATTAAAAAAGTTTTGGTTTTTAGGCGGTTTTCTTGCCAAGTTTAACTTTATTACTTTGGAGCTACTAAACTGATTTGGAACAACTACAAACTTGATCAACTCATAACTTATTATGTGCCAAATTCCATTCGTAATCGTTTAAGATTTAATGATTTCACTTTTTACTAACGTTGTTCCTGTAAGAAAATATCGTAGACTGTACTATGTCGTTTTGGCGAAACTAGTTTCTTTTAGCCGTTAACTTTGTAGGCAAATGTTAAATTTTTATTTTTTCACGCCGAGAAAGCATACAATATTGTACAAGAATGGTGGATTATTAGTGTGAAATAAAAATTACGAACGCATTACAACCGATCTTTGTACTTAGAATGTCGTACTACTTTTCTATGGGTTTCCAAATCTCTTGAACAAACGAACAAATGAAGCAGAAGTCGCTATTTCAAAGTTGAATTTCGAAATACGAAATAGGACATAAACTATAATAAACTGACTTGTAAACTGATTTGCTTGGAACTTTTTAAATACAAATGTTGTTTTTAAATACAGCCAATTATTATGATTTTGATGATTTTGATGTCCCACTGCTGAGCCTTTGCTCAGCTGGAGTGGTGGACTGGCCTGAAGTGGTGGAGGATATGAGGGGAGGTCTTCACAATAAGCATCAAGCTCACCCCGAAAAAAAGAACCAGATCATTAATGCCGGAAAATGGGTAGTTAAAATATGAATTACCTACGTGTAATATTATGTGTGATAGATAAGAAAGTGGCTATCACAAGTCCCGAGGAATTACGCCACCTCTAAAAGAATGGACTCGCCAACCCGCTTGGCCAGCGTTGCATTTTAAGGACATGCATTCCTCACGCTCAAGACAATGTGTATGAGAAGGCCCGTATACAGCAGTGGATACCAAAGGGGCTGGTTACGAATTTTGTAAAACCTCTGTTTAGTACCATAATGACCCAGTTTCAAGTTACAATGCTATTTATTGCTAATGTATTTTGATACAAACTTACCGCAAACGTATTGTGTTACAACCACATTTAGGACGAATTGGAGCGAAAGTTAAATATTCTAATTATAGGAAACCTAGTTAACAACATGGAAACTTTATACCTAGACAAATGAAAAGGTATTTCGCCAAGAAGTAAAGATGTTTTTTAGGGCGCACGTTACAATCCCACAGCTACTGGGCGCACTCGACTGGCCACTTTACCCCGTACTCACTGAACACTACTGTAAAGTGTACTGCATTTCCCACGCTATCCTATTCCCCCAATGTACTCACCGTATTTCGGTAGTGAGTGAGATATGTCAAAGCGCATTCCCATACCATTGTAATTGTAATGTTGTAAATTAGTTTCCATCAAACTTGAGCTCTGTTACAGCGCTATAAGGTGCATTGTCCTATGGTAGGCGTGAACTCTCTGCGCGGGCGCATACGCAAAACCGTCATAGCGACGCGAGGAGGGGTACTATCTTTGAGGCAGTCACTCGCTGGAGAAATCTTACAGGCGGCGCTAATCGTTCTATTATTTATTCTAGGTACTTCTAGTTCTAACTAGATATACCTACATATTTATATACTTTCGTTCCTGCTACTTAATACGATCACAAGATATATGAGACAAATCCGCATTTCAGGGGTTCATCTTGTCGAATAAAATTAATTAGAACCCAAAAAGACACTTAATACCGCGATCCCGAAAATTGTGGAATGATCTGTTAGCCGAGGTTTTTCCATTACGCTACGATATGGGACTCTTCAGGAGATCTGTAAACAGGATTCTACAAGGTCGTCGCGCACCCGCAAGGCCCCTGGAGTTTCAGGTGTCCATGGGCGGTGGGGACCACTTACCATCATGTGGCCCGCCCTCTTGTCTGCCATCGATTCTATAAAAAAAAAAGATTTCATTTCGTGTGTACATCCGGACTGTTCTGTCGTTGACGCCACCCGCGACATAACCAATCCCTTCCCATTTATCCAACCCTTTTTTTAAATCCATTCCTTAATCTCTATAGATTACGCATCTGGGGGCGTGCCAATGTTTGTCATTCTGGACTGATGTTGGCATGTATCGACAGTATCTATTGGCGACACTATCCACCCACGTTAACGGAGGAGAGTGCACGCTTATTTGACAATATTGATTTCATTGTCATAATGCCCAAATAACTCTTAGGCGTCGCCGGTCCACGCATTTTGATTTAAAAATAATAATTTTGAGGGGGGGAGGGCACGCATTTGTGCATTTGCATTTCCTACTTTATCTTATTTCCCCAATGTACGTAGGTACGTGTTTCAGTTCCCATCCCATCCTATCCCTCCGCATTTTCCCAATTCATTCCTTAATCTGGAAAGTTAGGCAGCGCATCCGGGGGCGTGCCAACGTTTTTCAATCTGACTGATGTTGACATGTATCGCGGATGTCTTGTATGCCACTTGAGCGAAATGAGCGTGGGTCATTGGTTGTCTGTAATATAAACATTTTTTGCGTAAAGTGGGAACTAATGTATGGATTATATTCACATATATAGTGTATGCAAAACGAGTCAACGGGAAATACCCATATCAAAGAAAATAATTTTGAAAAATATCAAAGCTTTATACCGCCTGAAATCCATCAATCGTGTACAAACAATAGCGAACGATTGGAATTTCGATTGTATTGAGTACTCGATCGAAATTGCATTAAGATCGAGTCGAAAGCATCGCACTACATTAACGCATCGCGCGTTGATAACGTATAAATCAGTGAGGCCTCAATGCATTCCTATAGGGTGACCATTAGGTTGTCCCATGACATAACAGGGGATTTTTTTTGCGAAATCAGATACGCATACCCTCTATTTTTTCCATTTGGTCCGAATTACTCGATTATGAAATATCATTGCCTTAGGATAACGACAATCAATGCCGACTTGATGTCAAACTTACAACTTGATTATTTGTATTGGGGTACTATGGATTGACTTAAGAATTGATGTAGTTTTGGAAAATAAAACACCAATTTGTCCAAATCGTACATTTATTACTATTTTACACTTAAAAAATCAATTATTGAGTAAATTTTCTTTTCGATGTTTTTTTTTTACAGTCAGGATAGATCTTTCTGTAACAAAACACAACGTAACAAAAATCATTTTGTTCCTCCAACGTAATCAAACCATGAAAGTCTTGCATCAACATTACAGCCCTTTTGGCTGTCTCGTTTACTGCTCTAAGGGTTGACACAGTACCTTTGTATTGTTTATATATAAAAAATATATATTTTATTTCAAATTCAGATTAGAATCATTCAGATGCATATGTATTGTATGTGAACGTTAAGGGAATTCGCATTCCTGATAATTGAAAAATACCTTTTAAAACATAATTAAGCTGTTATTTTACCATACAAGACGCTAACAATTCTGTTAATGTTACGTAATTAAACAATCTTAGTAATTAGTACAAAACTAACAACAATCATGGTCACCCCAGTAGTCTAGCGCCACCGCAATCGTATCGGGGTCGACTTTGATGCGCGCGCTCCTCCAGAAGCGCCATTTATTTCGTTTCCATGCGCAAACGGTCGGTTCAACGACCTCGGCGCATATGCTACAAGTGTACCCGTTTATTCAATGCTGAATTATTTATTGCAACTTTAATATCTCACACTGCAAGTGTGGGATAGTAAAAGGAAAATCATAATTTATATGCCGTTTGTTAATAAATTAAAAATGGACTGTGGATGTAATTTTATTTACGCGTTGAGTTGAATTTTAGAGGTAGTAACTTTATTTATAATGATAATGTAATTGAAATTATACGTTGAGTAGCGCACAGAGCAGAAATACTCGCGTTTGTTTACATTAATTGCAACTTTTCAATTTTTCCTGCAATTTAGCCGTGACATTGAAAATTATAGATTGAATGTAAGCTATTGAGTATGTTGTTAATAAGCTGCAAAGAAGTTTCTATCTGTTAGAAAGCCAGTGCTCTAGTTATGTTATATATTTGTGGGTGTCTATAGTGCACTTTATTCTGCAAATTACAAGAATTTAAGGATTAGCCATTACTGCCAAAAAATGGACTTGTAATCAGAAATGCGCAGGTATAATGCACAATGTTTGTTTAAAAATTTACTTACTAATTCATGGTTTATTTACCAATATTATCCTAATGGTAAAGTAGCCTACAATTTTTATATACATGTTTTTAATATTATAATACATAGCCATTTTTTCACCTATATCCGTCAAATTTGTCAAGTCCGTCAAATATGAATTAATTTGCTTTAATGATTTAATAAAGAAAATACAATTAGAGTGATCACGAGCGGGAGAGCGGAGAACCCATGAAACCATGTTTCCTCACTTTGTGCTGAAATATTCTTACGGATTTTTAATGGAAAAAACGTTTAATAAAGAATCTCCCATCAATCTATGCTCTCAATTGATCCTCCGACCCAAATTGAATGAATTGCTCGGTCCACTTGTCGCTAATTGGTTCCTAAACAACACAGCCTGATGGTACACGCACGTTATTGGTTGATGGATTGGTCAGTATAACCGAAATGTTGATAATCATCTCGAGGGGTTCCAAATTGATACTTATCTTATGTTTTACAAATACAAACAAAAAATAAGTTATTTTTATGTTTTGTGTGTGCAATTACCGTTGCTACTCGTGATAGTTTCCATTTTTTAAATTCACATGCTTTGATCTATATGGTTTATCTGTATACAATACCATACTATCAGGTCTCCACTGTTGGATATAGGCCCGAGGCTTGCTACTAAATACGATCTCAGCTCTTTTCATTTAGCTACTACGGGCAACTTTCTTCAAGTCGTCAGTCCACCTGCCCTGAAAATGTCCAACGCATTATGGTCTCTATTCGAGGACTCGTCTACTGATTTTCGGTTCTGCGACCTACACACTACCATATTAGCTTGTTAATTCTTTAAGCGAAGATTTTTTTATAGGAAGAACGCGGCAGACGAGCATACAGTCCACCTGCTGGTAAGTGTATAATGTCGTCCTAGGTACATGCCAATATCAGTCCACAATGACATACGTAGGCGCGCCTCCGGATGCGCTGCCAGCCTTTGAAGATGTAGGAATGGATTTAGAAGAACGGTCGGGAACTTTAGTTCTTTGTCGAATTTCTCTTTTCAGATTAAGTCTAGCCGAGCATAGCTCTTTCCATCGCTCGCTGAGCAGCTTAGAATTTTTGATTTTTATTATTTTGACCATCGATTAGCCCAGTTGGTAGTGCCGTTGCCTACTGTTTCAAAGGTCCAAATCGGTCCAGTGTTGGATCTCATTTCGAAGTTTCATTTCTTTAAATACAGATGTTTATATGTTTCTTTGTATTACTCTGTGCCCATAACACGGGTGTTGAGTTTGTATAAACTTAAAAAAAAAATAGTATTTTAAAAATCCGTGTCAAATTCAACGTAAATAAGAAGACTGAGTCAAGTATGTTGTAATCAAACTTGTCAACTGTTGAAACCGGACACTGACTACTAATTAAGTTCAATTAACTTATCATCTGTAATTATTTTGTGGTTCTTGTATATAATTGATAAACGTTTAGAGGTTTCTGAGTCTATCAATTAGACTTTTTAAGACTTTTGTACCCAGGCCGATTCTCATTTATATACGTTCTGGATTTTGATTTTACACTACGGACGGGCGTCGTTGTTTAGGACGGTTAGCAACGAGTCTCGGTGGGGACACTGATATGTGGAGCCTGATATGTGTCGTATTTCGCCTTATGCCTTGAAACATAACATAAATGTCGTGTTTGGCGGGGGGTCACGGGTGGGGGGGAGGGGAGTAAATCTTCTCTACTGACGAACTGTCAACTGTCAATCTATGGGTACTGTATGCGAGCGAGTGATCGGAAACAGCGACATGAATATGTTATGTGACCATGCAGTGTTATTAATATTATAGTTTTTTTATACAGTCCACCTGATGGTAAGGGGATACTGTCGTCCATAGACATCCGCGATACATGCCAACATCAGTCCAGAATGACAAACGTTGGCACGCCCACGGATGCGCTGCCTACCTTTGCAGATTATTGAACGGATTGGAAGAAAAGGTTGGAAAAAATGGGGACGGATAGGATGGTATGTGAATACCGAAATACGTAACATTGGGGAAATACGATAAAGAAAGAAATGCAATACATTTCAACATAGTCTTCTGTGAGTGAGGAGTAACGTAGCCAGTCGAGTGCGCGCAGCGACTGTGGGAATGAAGCGTGCACTCTCGCGCTACAAAATAGTCTATCTCAATATATTTATGGCACCATATTATATGAAGGACCACAGGTCAAATTATACCTATTTTATATTGTCACTATTGTCAGTAACGCGTTCCGATCGGCCGTGTATTGCCGGCGTACCCCATGTCTGCCCGTGGGTGTCGTGAACAGCGACTAAGAGATAACAAAGTCGCTATCACAAGCCCTGAGGAACTGGGGCCACGACCAGCCAACCCGCTTGACCTGCGTGGTGTTTTAAGGTCATAAATCCCTCATGCACAAGACAATTTGACTGATGTGACTCGTTGTACCGATTGTACTTACGATATATAGCACGAAAAATTATATATCATAATTTAATATATATCCTGTAGTGGACGATAAAAGGGCTGGTTATGGTTTCGGTTATACCGATTAAACTTACGATAGATACATAGCATGCAAAAATTTTGATGTACCTAATGAATAAGTACCCAGTGACAAAACAAATACACAAATAAACTGTGAGAGTTGTTTTTAAACAAATCCTCGAGAACTACCTTTATTTAATCAATTAACGAGTCTTAAATGTTAAATCGACAATGCTACACAGCCTCTAATTAGCGTTAATTCGTTTTCGTCTCTATTAACTTGTAAAACGAGTTAATTTGTTGTGTTTCGGAAAATCACGTTTATCAGGTGAGGTCATTGTTGTCTGGAGTGCTTAATGAGTCGGCTTTCTGATTGCGACGTGAATCCCGGGGATATTTACTTTGTGGTCAATAACATCGAGAAATTAATGCCATCAGTTCATTAATTATATTTTAGTAAATAATATGGTCGAGTGCCGTTGGCCGGCTTAAGAACAGCATCAGCTCATATCCTCCCGTGGGTGTCATAGAAGGCGACTAAGGGGTAACAAAGCGGCTACCAGAAGCCCTAACCGTACCACTTCTAAAGGAGTGGACTCGCCAGCCTTTTTGGCCATATATTCCTCAAGCACAAGATATTGTCCATGAGGATGCCCATGTCCAGCAGTGAATGCTAAAACAGCTGGTTACGGTACGGTATTGTAGTGGTCATAAAAGTTATAGATACAATCTATTTATCACCTCAACAAATCCGCCTTTTATCATACAAAAATTCAATCTGAACAAAGCCATTACTTAATGAACAGCTGTGTTAAATTTTACATCATACTATTAATTAATGTATTTTTAATCAATTTAATTAATCGCTGACATAAATCATTATATTTATAATCTTTCTTTGTTTCAAATAACGTGACACGCCCGAAAAGTTATAATTTGAAGGGACGAGCCCCATACAACAATAATAATTAACGGACTTTCTGATTTATTTCGGTGCATAATTTTCGTTATAGCATATGCACCCTACTGTGACGGAGTCACATCATTTTATTTAGTAGGGCAGCAAAGAGAATTTAAAATTTTCGGACAAACATATTTTTAGATATCAGTATACATATTTCTGTAATAAAATTGTATGAATTGTGTCCTAGCATAACTTTCTTAAATATTCCCATGGCCTGGTAGTAAAATTTTATTGTTAGTGAATTGAATATTCAATCTATGCACATGAAATGAAAGTTGAACAATAAAATGAACATTTAAAATAAAAAAGGCTTGCAAAATCTGTGTATAATCTTTATGTCATTTATTTTACATATTTTAAATCTGTTTTTTTCCCTAAGATTGTTATTAAATTAATAAAGACTAAAAAAATGATTGTGCAAAAAAGAGATTTAAAATTTTTAAGTCAATGAACTTCGATTTCGGGAATGGTTCGATTGAAATCTATACAATATATACTGGATATAATAAAATTTCTGGAAAAAATTATGGGCGAATTTCTTCACAGATCAATATGAAATTTGGCACTAAAATAGTGTAGGTCAATTAAGTTCGTAGATAGATCAAATAGATTCAGTAGTTTCAAAATTACGACGTTATAAACTTTTCAAATTTCCAAAAAAATAATATTAAAAGCCAATAAAATGACAGGACTTACGAAGTTTTACGACTTATTTATTTTTTCTAAAATTTACGAAAAATAAGAAATCTGGTTTTGTTACTGATTCGTGCCATTAGCCTTATTTTCATCTTTGCAATATTCATCCTTTTTTCTTTATAAGCATAAAACAATAGGTTTTTTCCAAGTCATGTGGAAATAGCATGTAAATTGCTGCACATTTTATGACGCGTAAAATCGTGGAAGCCATAAAAAGCAAAGACAATAAAATTATGGACACACTACATGTCTATATGGACACGAAGCGCTCTACCGTGACGAAACGACACGAAAATTGTTGGTTCTATGAAGGTAAAGTGCCTCTGCAGTTTTCCTACAATGATGCACCGTGTCAAATTTTAACGGCTTATTACGAGAGAATATTAGGTCTACTGTGTCATTGTAAAATAAGGGAAAAAGTAGTATTTTAAGTTTTATTTTTTCATGGAAGCAGTAAACAGGCAGACGGTAATGTCGCTTTATTATTATTGCACCCGCGTGCTGACGTTGTGTTACATAGAGGACAAATTATTAGTACTTTTTTATTATTACTATTTTAACAATCTTTGCCAATGACTGTCTTACGTGGAATTAGAAAAAAAAACTGCCTGTCAGTCCTCTGGGACGTGGCTAAATGATATCTGTTTCATTGGCCAGCAGGAAATCAGTCACTACTTTGAAATTTCCCACCATATCGTATTCCCCAATGTACGTACTACGTTTTTTTATGGACGAAGGCGGCAGACGAGCGTACAGTCCACCGGATGGTAAGTGGATACTGTCGCCCATAGACATACGTGTTTCGGTAGTGAATGAAATATGAATGAATGAGCCCATTTTCATCCCATCCTATCGTACCCCTTCTCATTTCCCCAACCCTTTCATCATATCCATTTTTACATCAACAAAGGTAGGCACCAATATTGGGGGCATGCTAATGTTGTTCTAGAGTGATGTTGGCATGTACCGCGGGTGTATATGGACGACAGTATCCACTTACCACCAGGTGGACTGTACGCTCGTTTGTCACCTTCTATCTATAAAAAGAAAGTCAGCACTCAATACCAAAACACGTACGTATTGTAATTGGGTAATAGGATATAGTGGGACACACAGTAAGTATATTTTTCGGTAGTTTTCTGTGAAAGAGGGGTAACTTGGTATATCGGGTAACTTGGGCAATAATTAAATGACCAGAGATATTGAAAGTGGCACCAATTTAAAAGTGGGTTAGGTTTAGATTCTTCAGTGACTATAAAAATAAGATTCTTAATAATTTGAAATTATTTATTTCAGTTATTAAAAATGTCCTTTAATGATCATGATTTGCAGCTCATTTAGTATTATTTTACTGCCCCGATTAAATACAATCCTTCTGAAATAATTATTTTATGCTCTCAATGGATTTGTGAAATTGTGACCAATTTTCGTCATAGCACCACGTGTGTGCTGGCCTTTATTTTTAAATATCACGCACATGACACGGTCTGTGAGCACTAAACCTTTGAAAGGTTTACGTGTACAATCAGTAACGTAAATATCTCCCGAATAGGTACTTTACCCACCAGACAAGAGAAATATACATGATGAATATAGGTCTGACTAGATTCCAATCTCTATTTACAAAGATTCCAAACGATAAATTATTAAATCAATCTATTCGAAAATAATTTCTCGATTGAAATATCGAATTCGTACCGAAGGAATCACTAATATCACTAATTAATCAACCAGATTGATTCATGCATAGTCATATGCACATCTTAGACAATTGCTTATTTTTTAAAAGAATTTCTTATTTTGTTAGCACAAAAGATAAAGGAATTATCTTTTGTGCTCGGGGGCCAGAACTGTTTGATATACTTGAATTTGTTTTATTAGAAAACATAAACCTATTATTAGGCATAGAGGAGACATCCTACAAATAGAGACTTAAATATTTTTACAATTTTAAAAATCTCTTGCTCTATTATTATTATTATTTTTTATGGACGAAGGCCGCAAACGAGCATACAGTCCACCTGATGGTAAGTGGATACTGTCGCCCATAGACATCCGCGATATATGCCAACATCAGTCCAGAATGACAAACTTTGGCACGCACCCGGATGCGCTGCCTACCTTTGGAGATATAGGGATGGGGAGGAATAGAATAGGATGGGATGGGAATGGGCTCTGGCACATCTCACTCACTACCGAAACACGTACGTACATTAGGGAAATAAGATAAAGTGGGAAATGCAGTACGTTTCAAGGTAACGTGGCCAGTCGAGCGCACCCAGCGGCTGTTGGATTGCAGCGTGCACTCTCCCCCTCACATATTATCACAAAAACAAACATAATTTCTCTTAGTTCATTATAGGATTGTATAATAATTTCGTGTTTGTAGGGTTCTCGGATCCGGACTGTATAACGTCTCTATTTATATCTTTAACACTTTATTGCACAAAGTAAGACAAGGGCAGACAAGGACACAAAGGACAGACGGAGTTTAATTTCCAAAATTATTTTATACCGCGAACCCGTCAGCTGTGGAACGAACTGCCTCAAGAGGTCTTTCCATGCTACGATATGGGGTTCTTCAAGAGAGCTGTGAATAGGATTTTGCTAGGTCGCGGCGCGCCCGGATATCCCCTGGTGTTGCAGGTGTCCATGGGCGGCGGTAACATTTACCATCACGTGGGACCGCTTGCTCGTCCGCCCACTAGCCTATATAAAAAAAAATCACCATAAGTCGGCACTAGCCATAAGTATCACTAGCCATAAGTCTAATCGTAAGCAAATTTCGGCTCTAACGCCTAATAAATAATAATATTCAATAATGGTTCCTTGATTATTGACTGTAATTCTTGGGCTTAGAATTAATCCGAACAGTTCTCTAACAGTATCACAGAATTACAAGTAACAGTACTCTGAACAGTCCGCATAGATTTCATTTTACAATCACTCGGACTAAGTCTAAAAAAAGAAAGTGCTAAGGAACGTGTATGTACTTATCCGGCGCTAAGAGCTTCTCGGCCAATCAGAATAGACGTCTCTTAGTTATAAAAAGTGCGTTAATTTTTGTAGTAAGGGAGTTGGAATTTGAATATTGTTGCTGCTGACTGTATCTGCATGATACAGGATGCTTTCTATAGATGTAAAACAGAGATATTACACTACAGGGTGTTTTAGATGTTACTTTATGGGTTTACACGCTCAGTGGACTGAATCATTATAGGGCGTTTTATTGTTTGTTATTGCTTTTATTCGAATGTTAAATGCAAAGGAAATAATTTTTGAATGGGATATGAAAGTAGCTTTGTAAACATTAGATTCGTCCGCCTGAATTCGGATTTTTTCTTATTCTTTGCCAGCCCGTGTATGTCCACTGCTGGATATAGTCCTCTCCCAAGGTATACCGCCATAATTTACCTTTCCCATCCAGCCGCCATCCACCTGCTATCCTCTTCAGATCACTACTGAAACACGTACGTACATTGAGAAAATACGATAAAGTAGGAAATGCAGTACATTTCAAGGCAGTCTTCTGTGAGAGAGCGCTAACGTTGTCAGTCGAGTGCACCCAGCGGCTGTGGAAATGCACGTGCACTCTCCCCCTACCAAACCTACCTACATAATTGTGTTTTAAATCTAAAATATGACCAAACATATAAATGTCTATTTTGTATGTTTAAAACATATAAAGTTCCTTAAATTGCAAATATTATTGTCTATTTTCTTATATGTTTAATAACTGCCTGCGGATTTCCAATAACTTTTTTATGAAGTAACAACATCAATCCTATATTCGGAAACCAGCATTAAATGATAGCCGAAACGAGTCTTCACAAAAAAGCCTGTCAAAAGCCTACCAATAGCTTTAACCGCTAACTATCACTTGTGTTCTCCGTAACTTGGCACACTTGGGTACTTCGTCAATAAAATTAGTGTTATAACCTACAATTTATTTAATTACAACTGCCATAACTGTTACCATATCGATGCAAATGTCTCAATGCATAACCTACAAGGCATTATTTTTAATAACAAGTGATTATCACCCTTACTACCTTATCATAAAGACTTGTTTGATGTTTTAGAGATAGCGCATCACCGCGACATATAAGGCGCACCATTAAAGCCGCGATAAAAATCGGAGCTCGGAGAAAAACAAACATGGGGTGTGGCCGATTTTAACGCGCGGTTTAATTATGGGATCTTTATTTTTATCGAGTACCGTTTTTTGGATGGCTCCGTAGATTGGCGGGAAAAATTATTTGACCTTTAAGCTGAGGCTACACTGTACGGCGAATTGCGAGGCGAAATGATAAAACCAAAATAATTTTATTGAGTTCTTCTCGTCTCTCACATATTAGGAGTAGGGCTGCCACCCCTCCGGGTTTGACCCGGAGTCTCCGGGTTTGGTGGACGCTTATCCGGGCTACGGGATAACATAGTAAATCTCCGGGTGGCACGGCTGTGACGTTGAACATTAAAAAATCTCAGAAAAAAATAGAATTATGATTTTTAAACTGGTTCTAATAAACTTTACCCAATACCCACTAAGATAAATTACTTTAAAGATTATTGTTGCAACAAATGCAAAGATACAATTTAAAGCATCGCTGTGTGTATAAGTATAAGTTTATCTTGTGATAATTTTATTCGTAATTTAGTACTAACTAAAATACTAACTTTAAATTAAAAGTGTACTACTATTTCCTGTTTCGTTTTTGTCCCATTTTTTTTTATTCTCCGGGTTTAGTGCATTCTAAAGGTGACAGCCCTAATTATGAGCGATATTTGAATTATTAGCACGGAAAACGTGTACGAAGCGGTTACACGATTAACTTAATAATAAAAGAATATTATTAGTTTATTATAAAAATAATCTATGATTTTTTTAAAATTTGCTATGATTTTCTTGGCTCAACTTCAATTTATCTGATTATATTGTACCTAGGTGAATATCAATTGTAATTTCTCCCCAGGCAGTCAAATTATATGTTACTTGACATATTATGAAGCAAAAATTAATCATAAACACTATTACCATTACTATCCCCATGAGTCACGTGACTTATGGCCCCGTGTGGAAGAAACGCACGTACTAATCGCAGTGACCATTACCACATACCATTACCGAACCCATTAGGACACGGGCTAATGTAAGTAGACGAATAAAATAAAAATACTTACAAGTTATGTGATATGCAGTAGCAGACGTGTCATTTCGAAGTACAGTCATGGGCGGAAGTGCTTAGTAGCTGGGTTTTAACACAATGAATTAATATGTGATAGTACTATATGTGAATTAATATAGCTAATTACGTTATCAATTGCAATGTCACGTTCGACATGTAAGAATTTAAGAATTTTAAAAAAAGTTGTATTTATGGTGGCCATTGTCAAAATCGGTTTTAAGAGAGACACCATCCTCTTAAGTATTTTATTAAATATACTTGTAAAAGTATTTTCTAGCGATTTGTAGAAATAATACATTTATGGCATAAAAACGTTTGTGTTCACGGTCGTATAGTAAAAAAATCTGTGAATTAAAATGAATGGCAAAAATATGTCAGATTTTCAAAAAAAAAAAACGTAGCATTTGTTTCTCAGACATGGAGACATTAGTGAAATTTAAAAAAATAACATTTTTTTATTGCCATTGCTTAAAAAATCAGATATTAGAACATACAAATTCTGGTAAACTTCTTTTGTATCAACTTGTCTTAGTTTTTATAAACATAATAGTAAAATGAACCGAAATTATTGACGTCGACTCTATAGCAATCTGTTCTTGACTAGGTATCTCTTTTTACTGAAAAATAATATTAACACGGCTGTTCACAAGTGTACACAATCAGTTTAAAAGCCTAGCCCGGTCGTGATTAGGGTACAAGCGGGCGGAGCGAGGTGGAATGATCATTAACCATCTTTGTCATTACTACATATGACGTGAAAATGACCATGTCATGACAAGCAAGCGATGGACTGATCACAGCCTTAATTTTGTAGTTATGAGTAGTATTTGTATATTACAGTTAGATATCAGCCTATAACGTCCCACTGCAGGGGCCTCCCCTAGTAAATGACTGGGATGTTTCTGGCCATAATCCACCAAGCGGACACAGTACGGATTGTTGGATAGACATATTCCAGATTTTTTATTTCTCTAGCATGTGGGAAGGATGTTTCTCCTCACCGCCGAGCTAGTCTCAATTTTTTTTAAAGTCCGTAAAAACCCAGAGGTGCCGGCCGAGGGTTTGAACTCACGACCATACAAATATGAGTCGAATATAGTATATAATCAACCATATTAAACCATGAAGAAACTTGACATACTAACCTGGCTCTTCGCTGATGGATATTGTCCTTTTCAAAGCTCGCCACTACACACGACCTTCATTCAGCTCTTGTCATGCCGCCACTACCGCTATTTTTTCCAAGAAAGTTACTTAATCGATTTTAATAAATAATGCTCTAAAACTTTACCTGATAAATAAAACAGCAGTGAATGCTTTCAGTGCTATATACTTAAAAGTCGCTCAGCGAGTTCGGAGTTCTATAGGATACGATCCCAAACGAAGAGATTCGCCACAAAATCAAATTCACCGCCATACTTTACAGAATAAGCACGGTGAAATGACAATGATTAGGTCATATTTGTCCTACGACTGAGACCACATACTGGGAAGCGCATTGTGGTACGTCCTCCAGCCAGCTGGAACGAGATTTGAAGAAGTTCGCCGATGGTAGCTGTATGAGAAAAGTGGAAGTTTGTGGTGGGTGGTTGCGAGTCGGGAGAGGTCTATATTCAGCAGTGGAGAGATATAGGTTGATGGCTTGGTATGGTACGGTATATATGTGTAAATACACTTCCTAGCGATCAAAAAACAATACGCACTCTGTAAAATTACACAGTATATTTGATCGTCTCTAGAGGGTCTCTAACCGTCTACTCATCTATCGCCGTAATTCTTAATAGACAAAGAAAGAAAAATGCATTTATCCAATAGCAAATACAACACAGTTCGGAATGTACAAGATCTAATGTTGACGTAAAGCCTGACCAGAAAAATAAAAAACTTGCTGTGGGGGCGCCACGTTTGCTTTTTTCATAGCCAGTTAGTGTTGTCAATAGAAGCTATCAGTTCTATTAGTTTTACGCATCATGGCGAGGTTTTTTATTTTCTTGGTCAGGCTATAATTGGTTTAGTTCTGATTGCATGATTCTGAATCAAGTAAAACAGATCAGACGCCGATTTGTTCTGTCAGATCTTATTACGTTAAAACTTCAAAAACAATTAGACGCAATGTCTTGTAAAACTCCCCAACCCTCTCATTACTCAAACTGAAAACCGCTTGGTAATAATTAAAAGTAATGACTGCTTTCACTTAGGCATTAATTATGCCTGTCAGAAATATGTTTCGCGTTGGGTTAAAAATCGCGCTCGACGGCCGCAGCCGTCGTATATCTGGGGAGAGAGTCGGCGACACGCCCAGGTAACGTGTCCGCTATCATACGATAATGTCGAAAACCACCGTGGTCACGAGCTGACTTGGTTGACTCTGCTCGTGACTACAGCCCGTGTACAAATAAAAGTACAAACTAGTAATGCGTATCATAATACATATTCGACATGAAAGATTTCTTAAAGAATTATTACACTTTTGAAACTTTAATTATTATTCATATAACAATAATAATATAATACTTAAATATTAAAATTATAAATAAAATTATACTAAAGACTATACAAGAATAATTTAAAATTTATTGCTAAAAATTAAATATACTACATTTTCAGTATGTAGAAAAATTGTACATATTGATTACGTTGGTTGGCTCATTACATGTCTAATTGGATAAATGACTACACATTCTCGATTTCTAAATAAAAATAATTTCATAAAAATAATGCCCTGCTCAACTTATAGAGCTGTAATATCAATTTTACCGCTTTTGAGTCGTATTATTCGATTCAATTCACCAGACTGTTAAGAATTTTTATATATACATATTTTCGTTTCTTTGCGATATCGGGATTGTCGAATTTGTGATTTGAGAAAAAAGTCAATTTGCAAATGATCCGTCCGTATAAAATTTCTTTTACAGATTTTTTCTTTAAAGCACGTTTCCCTATGTGTACTGCGTTTTAATCTGAGTATGGAAACGCGATATTTTCAGCTAAAAGGCGCATCAATCACTCGCGCCTTTTTCGCCGTTAAAAATTGAATATCGGACTGGAGCAAAGATAAATGTAGCGGGTACAAATTAAGTTATTACGGACGATTTTTCTTACTTGACAATATTGATTTCATTGTCATAATGCCCTAAGGCTCTTCGGCGTCGTCGGTACACGCATTTTGATTTAAAAATAATAATTTTGAGGGGGAGAGTGCACGCTGCAATCCAACAGCCGCTGGGCGCGCTCGACTGGCCACGTTACCCGTCTCTCACAGAAGACTACGTGCCAACGTTTGTCATTTTGGACTAATGTTGGCAGGTTTCGCGGATGTCTATAGGCGACAGTATCCACTTACTATCAGGTGGACTGTATGCTCGTCTGCCGCTTTCGTCCTTTAAAAAAAAATATTTCTCGGAGGTTTCACGTCACCATACCATATTATCTATCTCTCTACTCTTTCAACTAAGCATACTGTAAATAAAATTTCTAACTATTAGGTATATGGAGGTTATGATTTAGATGTGTTTAATAATGACGTCAGCGTGTATAAACTACAATTGTTCTCCATACATTATATTGGTTATCCACACGAATTTATAAAAAAGTACCTACATATTTTAATTGAACCTTCGGGAGGCGACTGACGGGTATAGTAGGTACGCACGGTGACACTACTACAAATAGCTGACCAATCATTTCATGAACCTGTAGGTACCAAAATTATTTTCATGAACCCGTAGGGATTCATTGTGTCTCTACAGGTTCATGAAAGTGATCCTTCATAAATACGACAATTTAAAAATGCTTTGTAAATCTTGTTACAGCCAACAACGTGGATCACCAGCGTCGGCAGGTGGACCAGAAGTCGAAGCAGTGGTTCGGAGCTACCCTTTCCAGCACCGGCATTAACGGACCTATAGTGGTAAGTGCGTTGGATATCAACAATGGTTTTGAAACTGGATAACAGTGGCAGTATGCAGGTACATATCTGTGTTTTTAACAAACTGGAAAACGTGAGGAACGATAATAACCCTGGCGATAGCCTGAAGTTTACCAACGTCAGGGTATGTTTAACGTAGATAAAAGTGGTTAAATTACCATTTAATTACTTTTAGTTTTAGTAACAGCTACTAGCGCAAGATACTAACTAAGACCCTGATTAATAACTTGGCGATTGTTTTTAGATAGATAGTTAAAACCTTTATTACATACCAAAACCAAATAGTAACAGACATTGTAAAGATATGAAGTGCACGGAAGCGTACTTATCGCTAAAAAGCGATCTCTGCCAGACAACCTTGCAGCCAGCCCTTTCAGTATTCACTGCTGGATATGGGTCTCCTCATATACATTGACTCGTGTATAAGGGATGTAAGGCTTTAAACGCCACGCTGCGTGCTGGCTAAGCGGGTTGGAGAGTCCACTCTTTTAGAGTTTTTCAGGGCTTGTGGTAGCTGCTTTGTTACCCCTTAGTCGCCTTTTACGACATCCACGGGAGGAGATGAGCTGGTGCTGTTCTATAGCCGGCCGTCGCCACACGACACCAGACAAACTTTGATATTCGTGAGGAAATATTTCGGCAATTAGAATTCTCGGCCAAAAAACTATGTTCAAGTATCTCAGGTCATGGAGTTATGCACAATTCTGGAGAAATATCCACATGTCTAAAGATAGGTGATAAAATAAGAAGGTACTTAGTATAGTGTCGGTGTGGCCTCCACAAGCCGTTGTAACAGTGACCTATAAAGTTTATGGGGACGTCTTGGCACACCCTTCCTGCTACACCCATCTGCAATCGCGAACTGATTATACACAATGGTTAACCATTTGATTTTATTGGCCAATGTTTTGAATCTTTTTTTATTGATTGTGACTTCTTTTACTTATGACAGCTATAGATGGATTATAGGGAACAGCATGTGCATAATATGCTATGACGTGAATAATATGTTATGACGTGACCAGAGAACAAGTCTAGTATCGCACTGAACATTTTTTAAATAAGTTCTTTTTGGAAAAATAAAGCATATATCTATACTAATATAATAAAGAGGTAAAATTGTGTTTTTGTAGGTATGTTGGGAGTAATCTCTGGAACTACGGAACCGATTTCAAAAATTCTTTCACAAATAGGAAGCTACATTATCCGTGTCTAATATAGTGTATATTTTATTTTGAAATTTTGAAAAAAAAAAACAAAAAAAAAAAAAAAGCAAAGCGAGGGCGGGTCGCTAGTACCTATTATATAAAACATGATATCTGTTTGTCTATCTTCTGAAATACGGACTGAGTTTTATGGTTTTTCTTCTTAATCTTTTGTGGCATATTACTTGCGCAAATGCAGTTAAATTTAGTATAAATTCGGCCAAGTGCTACCTACCAAGCTCCTACGACCTTCATTTCTTATCTTTAGTATCAGAGGCTCTGTTAATTCAAGTCGGGCTGATTGGTTTATTTAGAAAATATACAAAGTTATGTAAAACCAAAAAGTAACGAAAATACACTAGGTGATTACTAACCGTTAGTGATAAGTTTTAAACAAATTAAACTACACAAGCTGATTAAATACAAGCCGATCTAAAAGAGAAACAGAATTTAATTTAATGAAATCAATGATAAACATCCGACCCATCTTTCAGCAAACAATGTCACACTATTCATTAATATCCGTCCCCAAGAATCGTCAAAGGTTGACATTTCAAGGAACTAGGTCAGCCTTCACCTCGTCATCGCTATGGGGTATCACCATTAGGTCAGTGGGACTTTACGACTGTAGACAGATGGATTAAGCTATCTGTGCCATGGGTAATGGGGTTGAGGGTGTAAAGCTTTATTGAGGCGCGGCTATGGCAGTGTTACCATGAGATTTTCTTTAGTTCAGTCATGAAATTTCGCATAAACATACATTATTAATAGTTTAAGTTATTTTTACATGTCATTGCACGACTCAATGAACCTCTCTGTTTACTTAAATGAAGGCTAGTCGAGAATATCTCGCCTGTTGTTCGATAATGTGTAATAAATAATAATAAAATAATTTAAATAAATAAATATATATTTCGATTTAATAAGTTACTGGACATTATTACTTGCAATGGTTAATTTTACGTTCCTTTTTAAAAATTACGTTAATATTTATGTATGTTATAAATTAATATCTAATTAAACTTTAAAATAGATTAACGCAGGGTTCTAAAACGTGCAAAAACCGCTTTTTGACAATCTATACATACTTTGTCTCTTTCTGTATTATGAAGGTAGAAGAAGATGCACCAAAATATAAATAAAAAGCAACGTAAATAAAGGTTTTCTTTTTTCATTTTTGCGACGGAATTAGTGCCTGTCGCAATAACGACCATATAAATAAAAGTTGTAGGTACCTATAGTTTTCGGTGTTATGTTTTATGCCTTTGGATACTAGTCCTTTTGAGAAATATAATGTACCTATATAATAGATAAGTGAATCATAATTTTGTCCCTTTTTAATAAATCTGAAATTTATACAATAAAATACCTAGCTATCTAGCAGTTTATTTTCAATATAATTATGAATGCACAAGCAATCGGTGTTAAATTAATTAAGCATCGATTACACGCGACTTTTACTCGTGTATCAACGATCACATCACTTTTTGCGCGCCATTTTTGAACTCCGCCGAACGCGTTCGAAGAAGCGTTCTCGACGCGTTCAGAAACTGCACTTTTTACCCGGTCTGTTTAAGGAGTTGGAATTTTTATTTTGGAATGCCGAATTAGTGCAAAAAGTCGTCTCTCCCAGGCTGTTGTTGAAGCAATTTGTTTAGGTATTTTTGTTCCATTTGCACTGCCGTGTACTGGGATGGCTGCGCGTTCGGAATCTTAAATGGTCTGTATTCATAGGCTGTATAGATAGATAATTGTCTTTGCTTTGTTGGGATGCAATTAATTTTATTGCTGATTTTTTACGATGTATACGTAAATAAAATTTATTGCTCACCAAGCAATACAGTGAAAGTGACATAAAAGTGTAAATTAATAGGTATTATAAAGCGAGCCGATCTCTTCCACACAACGTTTGGGTGGGAGGAGATGTATGCGAACACGAGAAAAATAAGTAGATAGTGCATATATTGTAATGGGAACAAATTATTTGAACTGTGAATTATTATTTTCAATATTAAAACAGCTTAATAAATATTTAACTGACAATAATATTCTAACTTTTAAAATTTTCGCGTTTTTAAAAACGTTTTATATTCTAATTCAGACTAATTCTATTACTAAGTCAACGAAAGTATTATTGAAATAAATGTGTAAATTAATAAAATATATAGATACTTATTATTATATACATGAACTACATATATCTATACATTTAACGTTACCTGCGAACACATAGAATACATGTATTGATATATATATACATACTAACACATACACATACTTATAAGAAACTCTCTTTTAATACTAATATAGATTTACCAAAAAAGGAAACTTTATTATGAACAATTATGATCATAGATTTAAATGTCAAAATATATGCCTAGGAATATGATATGTACTTTAGTAGATATATATTTTATACATTCACATAGCCCATATTTAGGATATATAAATATCTAACTAATCCATTAGTAAATATTTTTTGTTGTACCAGTGTTATGCGTATTTATACGTATTTATATTTTAAATTATTTTAATAATTTAAAATATCGAACCTCCTCTATCTCTCAACAGAGACTCAAAGGCGAATTAAAAATAAAAGTATTGATTTATAATTGCTCGCCCGCTGTTCTGTGGCGATGGTTTTTGCTCTAACTCCCGTCGATAGCAAATTACAAGCCAGGTAAGTACTCACTTTAGGTAGGTATTTAAGAACATGTTCACTCATGAGGATTTTTTAACTTTAAAGATGTTTTTTAAGGATAATACAACATATAACATAACAATAAATACATAACAGGTACAGTACGTAACAATAAAGATTTTAACATTAATATTTAATTGTTTGTTCTACAAGAAATGTTTTTATCAACACTTTAAGAGACACTTTAATTGCGTAGGTATAGTACGGTCAAAAAGATACTTTATACCGCGCCCGAAAGTTATGGAATGAACTGCCAGCCGAGTTTTTTCTATTACGCTACAATGTGGGGCTATTCAAGAGAGCTGTGAACAGGCTTCCGCAAGGTCGGAATCGCATCCGTAAGCCCCCTAGTGTTGCAGGCAGCAGTCACCACTTACCGCCACGAAAAGGCCGGAAGTTAGTTTTCTAGTAGTATTGTTGTGACGAAAGCAATCAAGAATCCTTTTATTGGTTATACGAAGAAAAATAAAATTAATTCGATACGTTGTATTAAGATACAAGGTGCTGGTAAGAGAGTTATGGAACTCAAATGAAATAGGGAAGGGTGCACCTAGTTAGTCGAGAAAAATGACATTCGAGAAAAATGAAAAATATTGTGGTAAAATTTTCATTACGTATTTGAAAATCAATAAAAATTTGAATTTGAATAAAACAAATAGAATAACAATTGTTTATTCTCTTTCTTAATTTTTAATTTACGAATATAATGCCTTTTCTTCTTAAAAATGCACTATAGAAAGAAGTCTCTAATCGATGCTTTCTCACTTTCGTGTTTTTTGTGATTGAATTTCTCAAGTCTATTGTCATGTCGCTTTAGTGCTGTTGGTTTTTCCGTATCTCGACATGTCTCCTGAATGAGTCTTTTTACATGTCCCTCACATGTTCCAGCATTCTAGTCTAATAATGTAACCAATACGTTATTATAATTATTGCAAATAAATTTCCTGTGATAAATCGCTAGATATCGCCGCGTCTCGTCACTCTAACGCGCATCGCAGTACACGCGTGTGTTCAGTGCGGTTTGTCAAAGATTAGGTCATATCAGACTTTACGTACGATTACATGACATTGTATCATTTGAGATTTTCGCGTTTTTCACACATATTTATCTATTTAAACGGGTCTTAACGCGAAAATTTACCTTATATATATTACTCGACGTTTCGGTTTGGGTTGCACCAACCGTGGTCACGAGCTGACTGAAGAGTCCACGTCGAGAGTTGCGAGCAGTTTCATCAACTACCCGCATTTGGTCTTTATATTCCGGAAAGTTGTGGCACACAACACTTACAATATCAGAAGTAGCGTCTGAAGTAGGTTTGATTTTATTAAATTTATTAATCACTTGATTCCATCTCGAGGACAATTTGTCGATCCATCTTCTCGATTGAAATTTCTATGTTTTTTTATTTCAATTGCTTCACGCACAATTCTGCAGAAATAGTGGCGATCAGTCGTGAGGATTTTTTGACAATGGAGTTCTATCCAGTGATTGACCCCGGCGTTGAGTACATGGTCCGCTATCGCCGATTCATTCGTCTGGCGATTCTTCACATCTGCGATATGTTCTTTGACCCTATCTGATACGGTGCACTTTGTTTCGCCTTTGTAGGAACTACCACAGCTGCAGTCTATCTTATAGACACCTGACATCTGATAGAGTATTACATCTTTTGGTGTGCGTAGCTTTTCCGCTACTTTGGAGGACGGTGTATATACATTCTTAATGGAGTATTTTCTTAATTCTGTTCCAACTTTGTTCATCACTCCTTTAACGTACGACATAAATGCCCGTGGTCTGCTAACCCCGGGATGTATTTTCCTACGATAGCGCCTACGATAGATAAATAAAGTAAACATTGATTGATAAATTCTTTATTGCACCAAAATATGTGTACAAAGGCGAACATTCGCGTTAAGATCCGTTTAAATAGATCAATATTACACGACATTTTCTTCGATTCATTGTCATTATAATAGTTTTCTTCGGTTATCCTTATAAAAGTAGGTAAACTTAGTTTATGCACTCCTCAAGTCTTGTGCATGTGGAATGTATAGTCTTGAAGCGCCACGCTGAACAAGCGGTTTGACGAGTCCACTCTGTTAGAGGTGGTGTAGTTTCTCTGGGCTTGTGGTAGATAACTTTGTTATCCCTTAGCTGCATTTTACAACACCCACGGGAGGAGATGGGATGGTGCTACTGTTAAGCCGGCCTACACCACACGGCCGTTTCTGTAATTTTCGTATTCTATGGAGGATCATTTCATCTATTAGTCTCTGTGTACTGACTGCAGTTTCCGTATATGGTATTCCAAAGGCCTGATGTCGCGATATCTCCGAGTTTCTAGCTATGTACCGGATACGGTATTCCTTATTTATATACTAGTCTTCTATCTGACCTTGCTCGGCCTTTGAATCATTAACCAGTGAGGTCATTATAGATCAAAAACATCATTTTTTCATAAAATATCAAAAAAGCACTAAGCCAATATATACAAGATGAGAAGAGTCGAGGATCTCCACTGCAGGATATGCAGTGGAGACTTAGGCTGATGGTATAGTATTCAAATGGTGAAAAGATTTGAAATTTGAAAACAGCTATTAATGTTTTCAAATTCAAGTAGTCTTACTACAGGGCCTCCCCTTACATGCTCTAGTCAATACCAGCCTCTAGCGTACCTGCAGAGCACAGGTCTTCCCTAGTTTCAGGCAATAATGTAGATACACGAGACCAGCGAGGATTTATTAATAGGTTTGGATAATTTTCGCGCAAGCTATAAAATTTAAAAATCGGTTCTTAATTAGATATGAATCGGGTTTGAGGCTGAATTGTAATTACAACTGCAACAACTACGTTTACAATTTCAAAATATATACCTACGCCTAGGCCTTAGACTATTATCACCATTCGAGTTATAATTTATAATGCATAGATGAAATGTAAAACTATTGGCTAATTTATTTTTTGAAATGCAGGGTATATGAATTTGTATGCTAAATCCTCTAAACGCGGCATCAGAAACTTTTACCGATCATCTTAAATTTGGTTACAAATTAAACAATTTTAGGATGGCAGCTATAAAGAGAACCAGCTGCATTAAAGTGCAGGTCACTTACACAAATTAATTTGAGGCACATAAAAGGCGGGACAATTCAGCTGCACTCCGTATAAACTTTTTTGAGTTTAACAAATTGTCCGGTGATTTGTCAGCCTCGGATGCGTTTCTTACTGCGCGCGCACCCAATATGGCGTCGCGCGGTTGACAGCTACAGAGGTCCGATTTGGACATACGCCATAAACGGAGCGTTTATCTTATTGTTTTCAGACTTGTGGTTTTATCTTTTACGGCGAATTTTTGAGACGACGCGAATTTTGCGGCACGCGTAAAGAATTCGGCTTTTTGTTCATCTTGTCCCCGTAAGTTGTAAAGTCTGAGTTATCGCTCGTTATACTCTCTTTTCCAATTTTCTACTGTGGTAATTTTACAGTCTTTAAAGTTATTGAAGAATTAATTTAAAAAATAATTTATAATTCAAAGATTTAATTTTAAAAATAATTCATATTTTAAGTTTAAGTATTAATTTATAGTTTAAGAATTAATTTAAAAATTAATTTATAATTAATTAAAAATATATATAATTTAAGAATTAATTGATAATTTATGAATTAATTTATAATTTATGAATTAATTTATAATTTATGAATTAATTTATAATTTATGAATTAATTTATAATTTATGAATTAATTTATAATTTACTAGCGAACCGCCCTCGCTTCGCTTCGGTTTCGTTAAAACAATATTAAACTATACGTATAAACCTTCGTCTTTTAATCACTCTATCTACTGATGAAAACCGCATTAAAATCCATTGCGTAGTTTAAAACATCTAAGCGTACATACAGAGGGACAGACGGCGGGAAGCGACTTTGTTTTATACTATGTAAAGAAGAAGTTGTTAGATTTAGAAATTCAGTGTTAAGAGAGCGTAGTCAGGTAGGTTTTGTTTAATCTTATATAGCATGGCTTGTATAGCATCTTTAATCTTATATAGCATGGCTTGTATAGCATCTTTAATCTTATATAGCATGGCTTGTATAGCATCTTTAATCTTATATAGCATGGCTTGTATAGCATCTTTAATCTTATATAGCATGGCTTGTATAGCATCTTTAATCTTATATAGCATGGCTTGTATAGCATCTTTAATCTTATATAGCATGGCTTGTATAGCATCTTTAATCTTATATAGCATGGCTTGTATAGCATCTTTAATCTTATATAGCATGGCTTGTATAGCATCTTTAATCTTATATAGTTTGGCTTGTATAGCATCTTTAATCTTATATAGCATGGCTTGTATAGCATCTTTAATCTTATATAGCTTGGCTTGTATAGCATCTTTAATCTTATATAGCATGGCTTGTATAGCATCTTTAATCTTATATAGCATGGCTTGTATAGCATCTTTAATCTTATATAGCATGGCTTGTATAGCATCTTTAATCTTATATAGCATCTTAGATATCTTATACAGGATTTTTGTTTAATCTTGTACAGCATGGCATGACTAGAATTATTGGTATTTTTTCTGGTAAGAAGTTTAATCCAATGAAACTAATAAGTACTAAGTTAATAACCCTTGCCACTCTATGTACGTTTTTTAAATGTCAAAATTAAGAGAAAACAAATTCTAATATCCACTTTAATATCCATTTAAACTTAACAAGAGGCCTAATGTGTAATTCGTCACGCACGAGTCTTAGATTTAAAAAAATAAAAGAGCCTATTAACGAATCGCGGATGGAGGTCGTTTTTTGGAGCTTCGTTAGAAACTATTCATTATTTTTGTATTAAAATCTTTTTATTGCCGCTCTTAAGTAGGTACTTAGGTGGTATGGCCAGCATTGTGCCGCAAGTCACTGTCGTGCGCGGTTTTTCAATGCGTGATGTTACAAAATATTTTGTAAGTACGAGTACGAGACAGCGCACCAGCGCGAGCGCTTACATAGTTCCCAGGTTAATAAACGAATTAGATCATAAATTAGTGAAAATGGTATAAAATATAAATTTAAGAGATATTTCTTGTCTAAATTAAAATTAGTTCAAGTTCATTGCTCACAGATACTGCAGAACTTGTATCTTAGACAAACCTATATGCTTTAATATATCTATTTATGATTTGGTAATAAATAAAAATATATATAACAGGCAATCATATACTTTGGGTCGCCTTTCGATGAAGTTAGATTCGATGGACGTTCTGAAACTATGCTGTCTATAATAAGTCAGTACAATAAGTGTGTACACGCATAATATGTAGTCAAATTATTTCGATCGCTCCCATTACGACCAATAACAAACAATTTAAACACTCGCATATTCTTATGGCCGACACACACCACATTTAAAACTGACCGTGTGTAAGACGACAACTGTCAGTTATTCATACTTATACGTCATGATATAAACTCGAAAACATTTTTAACACCCAGGTCTGAATTTATGAAATCAAATGAAAATAGAAGTATTTCTTTTTTATTAAAGTACTTAAAATATACAATGTGTTTATTATTAGGGAATGGTATGGACACCATTACGTATTCTCTAGAGGCGTCGTCACAACAAATAGATGCAATAAGCCTCAGTAAAGATGCACATTTGCTCCTCACATGTATGGTGCAAGTTACAAACGTATTATCTGACCTATATTGGTACCTACATTAATGTTGCAGAATGTAAGTTTAGGGTACGATGGAGCTGACATGTGCCAAGGCATGTTTCTTAAAAATAAGAAAAAAAAAAGGAAAAAAATTATCTGACCTGTCTTGAGAAAGACAGGTCTCAGAAAAAAATAATATAAACAAAACATATTTTGGTTATTTCCGCTCTTATATATGGGCATGGGATATATATGTAATATTTATTCAATATGAGTTGGAACTTGGTGTATTCCGAAATAAAAATAGGTCATAATCCTAAATGTACGGTTTCGATTTTAGAATAATAAAGAGTCAATTGCGATAAAGATACTAATTATTTCTAGAGGCTTTGTTTTAATTTTTTTTTATTCATTTGTTTATAAATTGTAAGACCTTAATCTAAGATGCGAGTGTCCTACCTTCTACAATACTCTCTCTGTTTCGTGGAGATTAGTCCCATCCTAAACTTACGCCTTATACATATATAAATATTAATTTACTATAGATACAATATATGTTAGGCATTATTAATTTTTTTTTATATACGATGGCGGCAGACGTGCATACAGTCTACCTGATGGTAAGTGGATACTGTAGCCCATAGACATCCGCGATACATGCCAACATTAGTCCAAAATGACAAACGTTGGTACGCCCCCGGTACGCTGCCTACCTTTGGAGACATAGGAATGGATTTGGAGAAAGGGTTGGGAAAATGGGGAGGGATGGGAATGGGCTCTGGCACATTTCACTCACTACCGAAACACGTACGTACATTAGGGAAATAAGATGAAGTGGGAAATGCAATACATTTCAAGGTAATCTTCTGTGAGAGAGGGGTAACGTGGCCAGTCGACCCGGCGGCTGTTGGATTGCAGCGTGCACTCTCCCCCTTTTTATTATCGTGATAATACAATTTACATAATATATTTTATGTGACTACAAATACAAATACATGCTTTTGGTTTTACATAATAATATCAGAGGCACGGTAGTGTGCCACAGGTAAAACTCCCAAAAGTATTGCAGATCCTGACTGTATTTTTCACGCGAAATTCAAATATTTTTCTACGACTTTCTATGATACCGACATAAATATCCACAAATCTTCTTTTAAAATATTCAAACGCTTATATCTCTTGCTAAGCTCCTAGCCATTGACAATAATCGCCAATGAGCGGTAATATAACGTCGCGACGACAGTCTCGATGCGAACTTGAAATATCGTCCATTGTCCTTTGGCTAGACGAAACAATGATCTGATAAGCATACGTGGAATCCTAATTGTTACTTAGCTAATAAATATTCAAGTGTCAGCGATGCTTTGAGGTATTCCGGAAAAACAGTTTTAATTTAAAGCTTAAATAAATAGTTAAAGATAAAAATTGTTGCTTATTTGTTTATAATATACTTCTAGGAGTATTTCCACTGAATCTATCTATTTATTGTAGACTAGCGACCCGCCCTCGCTTCGTTTCTGTTTACGAAGTTTTTTTTTTCAAAATAACATATCGTTTATATTAGATACGGATAATGTAACTTCGTATTTTTGAAAGAATTTTTGAAATCGGTTCAGTAGTTCCAGAGATTACCCCCAACATACCTACAAAACACACAATTTTACCTCTTAATTATATTAGTATAGATACAACGCATTTCTATTTTGAAAAACAAAACAGTCAACTTTTGAGCTATGCAGAGATGACGCGGTAGGTACAATGATAGGTAAGCTTATTAATTAAATACAATAATACAAATAAACATACATCCAACCTTACGTACGAGTACATACCATAAAAACATACTTAACGATTAATAATACAATCTGTTCTTTGCGCATTTTACCCATGTTTAAGTGAACATTGTCTACATTGCTAACACTTCACGGACAAAGTGAATAGTGATGGGTTGACACAGCGTTTGAAGTTCCACAGTTTCACAGAGCTCTTTGAAATATTTCATTCCGTATCATTATTTTTATCTTAACCATATAACCGTAACTAGGCCTTTTTATCCACTACTGGACATGGATCTTCTCATGCAAATTATCTTGTGCATGACGGATGTATGGCATTAAAACGCCACGGTGCTCGCGAGTTGGCCCAGCGGATTGGCGAGTCCACTTATTTCGAGGTAACGTAGTCTCTCAGGGCTTGCGGTAACGGCTTTGTTATACCTTGGGCGCTTTTTACGACACTTGCGAGAAGAGATGGTGTGGTACTATTATAAAGATTTTTTTTATGGACGAATGCGGCAGATGAGCATACAGTCTATCTGATGGTAAGTGGATACTGTCGCCCATAGATATCCGCGATACATGCATTATAAAGCTATCTTACAAGTGAGTTTTTTTTTTTTTTTAATTTAATTTGAACGTCAATGTCAATGTTCTTTCCAGCACCCATAAATATTAGTAAGCATTCCTTCAACTACCTTCAATAAATTACGGACTGGACATTGAAACCTTTCATTCCTTCACGCCAAGTTTAGTGGAAGCCGAGCAAGCCCATTGAATAGTCCGTAGGAACAAATTACGCGTTGTCATGGCAACCATACCATAACGGGTATCTTTACAAGCCTTCTATAAAAGATACAAAATATTGCTAAGTATTACCTCTACGGATATGGTTGAATATAATTATCATAATATAACCTTTAGTGGTTGAAATTAATGTGTATTGACTTTTTATTTGATTGGTGAATGATAAGTGATCTCCTTGATAGAAAGTTATATAAAAATCGATATAAACTAGGCCTAGATATGTATCCAAAGTATCGATGGAGTCCGAGAGACCTTTGAACTTAGAGTATACAAAATGATTTTTTTGGAATGTAATTCATTCAAAAATATCGATGATAAGTGCTAGTTAGAAAGGTAGTTTTTGATATTTTCTGTACGTTTTAGAAAAATAAGTCTAATGAGATATAATCCAGCGACATATAATCTGTGTATATATCTTTTGATGTTTTTTTAAATTTACAGTCGTAATTTTGAAACTATTAATCAATTTTACTCATCTGTGAACTTAACCTTAATTTTAACTTTAATGAAGTATATAAATTCTGTAAAAAGTCAAATATACGCTCTTAAAAGAACAAATGTTTTGTACACTACACCCACAACAACATCCACGAAATACAAGAAACGCCAAAAGGGAAATATTCACAAAACCATGGTGCAACAACTTCTACGGGAAACGAACATTAAAGATGATGTCAAAAATAAAATCAATATGAAAAATATATCCTATACCCTGACGAAAATGTTAATGGAAGAATTATAATAATACACATATATACACTGAGCACACTACATATACACATACATTACGTGTAAAACAAAGTACTTTTGCCATCTCCTCTGTATATAAAATACATATACGTAAAATTTGGATATGAGCACTAAGAAATGTCGCGGAAAAAAAACCATTTAAATCTACCGATAAAAAATATTAGCATGCATGCTATTTATGTTAAATAATGTTTAAGCAAACATATATCTAGTTATTAAGATATTATATACTAAAATGTTTTTAAATGTTTAAAAATAAAATTGTGCAGACCGTTGAATCTAGATCTACATGACGTTTCTCCAACGGGTTTTTTAGAACCAAATTTCCATTTGTCTAAATCAGTTTTGTTACCATAACAAATTAATGAAAAAAAAAATACCGTGAAAAGAACCCAATTAATTTTGTGCAAAAATTCGGAAATAAACGAGAAATACCAGACCCAAAGAAATCTCAGGAACATAGTCTTCATGACTCTTCGAAATACCATGAAATTAAAGTATATTTATACCATTCTGTTATCAAAATAAGTAATAAAATTAATTCAACTGTTTTCGATATGCTTTTAAGGTATTGGCTCGCGCCGCCACTCTAGAGCACACAAAAGCTCTATTGTGCGCACGGGCCGTCCCTCGGTCATGCATCGACGCGCATCGCTTGTAGTAGTATTCATAGTAAAGCGAATTTTGTAGGAGAGATGAGGGAGCGACTCTTTATTGAGACTCGTTTACTCCTTAAAATGAAGTTTCCATACCCGAGCTGTCCATAAGGAATGAAAAATAATATACCATACCATTAGCCTATGTCTCTCCACTGCTGAATATAGGCCTCCTCCAAGGCTCGCCACCACATCTTCGGCTTTTCTCATTCAGCCTCTATTGTACTACCGCCTAACTGTTTTAAGTCGTCAGTCCACGTGGCCGGAGCCACGTGATGTTTTAAGGCTCGTTGAAAGTGGTGTCCTCTGGTGGGTATAAGATAAAATAAAAACGTCAAAGAAATAACAGGGATGCATGGGTGACAGTATCCACTTACAACCAAGCTGGTCTGCTCACTTCCATAAAAAAAATCTACACGCAGAACCGCTAGTAGTGCGGGAACCATTTATGTTCGAACTCAGGACTTTACGAAGTCTCTAAACTTTCACCTCTTGAATGATGCCTTAAAATCAAATTGAATCGAATTACAGCTATCTAGATTTCGTAAACACGCTCGAGCGCCAATCGAAACGCCTCATTTTACTAAGTTCATATTACTAAGTCAATTGGGTGAGGTAATCATTTTTGAGTTACTCATTTTAATTCATCGAAGTGTCCAGCACTATTACAGAGCATCGAAAAGGGGCGTGGTTAGGCGCGCGAAATATTCGCTGTTAATGTATTGAAACTAGATAATACTCGTATATTATTTTGCTGTTATGTTACTCGAAGGGGAATGTCGTGGAAGTTATAATTTGCATACCTACTTACTTGTTCGACTATGCATTCGATTCAAGTTTAATTATTGAACGGGAAACCTTTACCAGATAATAATGGTCTCACTATTCCCAATTCAGTTCAATCTCTTGCTAAACCTGACTCTTATATCTTCAAAGGTATACAGATAGTACCAGCATCCGTCATTTCTGTCTTTTGTTGCCATGTATCGTGGACATACATGATGAGTCCTGAATTTTGTACTGACACTACACATAGGTATACTAATAATATGCCATACTAATATTTAGAATGAATGAGAGAGAGTTTTATTTGCTGTACAGCGACACACATAACTTTTAAACATTTGGTTTGAACTAACACTAAAAAAAATATCATTAAACTTAGAATATGTCATACCTAACAGTGTCAGTGAACTTAAAATCATGAGCAGAATTTATGTTTTCCGGCAACACCTAACTATCCCATATAACTTCTCTAACTTTCCTTTGTTCGGAGCTCTATATATCGGATATCTCCGATTATTTAAAAGTTGGTACTCAAGAAAATGTTTGTTATAGTGAAATTTGGCGTTTCATCCCCAAATATGTGTTGTCAAAATCTATATTTTGATCGGATATAGAATATTTGATCGTTAGGTTCAGATGTCAAATGAATTTCGTTCGGACCGATATATCGCAGTGAACGTTTCCGTGGTAAGAATCTACCGAAATATCGACCGTGACTTCGTTTTTCGTGTTTTCAGAGTAGACCACCAAGCTACGGGAACAGATCGATAACACCCTAGCCTTACCTGTCTGTCTAGCTATCCATTGATATTTTATGGCGAAGGCGGCAGACGAGCATACAGTCCACTTGATGGTAAGTGGATACTGTCGCCCATAGACATCCGCGATACATGCCAACATTAGTCCAGAATAACAAACGTTAGCAAAACCCCGGATGCGCTGCTTACCTTTAGAGATATATGAATGGATTTGGAGAAAGGGTTGCGAAAATGAGAAGGGATAGGATGGGAATGGACTCTGGCACATCTCACTCACTACCGAAACACGTGCGTACATAGGGGAAATATGATAAAGTGGGAATAATCTCCCCTCTCTCTCTCCCTCCCATATAAAATTTGAACAGATTTGAAAGTCATTGTTCAACTGGCCAATTCCACGGGCAAATACTTGCTGTACGTGTACTATATAATCATTATTACGAATACCATTTTAAACACCAATGTTTATCTAACAGTAGGAATGTAAATAACATTAACCTTGTACTGGTATTGTGCCTTAAGAGCTGATAGTGATCTCCTCACGCTAGCTATTGCGGGAGATGACTATCATTGTTCTAACTTAGTGCTACTTATGCAGTAATATATAAGGGTTATAATGGAAATGCCTAATGTAAGCTTGTGGTTGACTGGCTAGGCATTAAGTCCGCCTTTTGTACAATGTTTGTTTGTGCACTAAAGATTAAATAAAATGAAAAACATAAAATGTGTAGTTATTTTTAATTTCTATACTGGTTTTTTGAATCATTATTCATAGATGTAAAAAAAACAAAGCAAGTTACAGAGCAATTTAAAAAAAGAACTATGCTACTTAATTTCCTCGATTTGAGTTCATTTATTGTCGTTGTTGTTGCTCTTCATTGTACTTAAAATGAACTGTTACGATAAGACATTAAAGTATTATAACCTTAAGTACAAAAGCGAGCTTATTCCTAGAAGGAATCTTTTCCAGTCAACCTTAGAATTGCCGAGAGGAAGTTTACCAATCAGTCTATCCGTGACTAGAATATACCAGCACAGTCAACAAGAAACTAATCGCTTGTCAAATTTCTTCATCAAGAAGTTCGATTGTTTGTGGTTTTAGATGGTATACAAGTCTATACAGCGACACTCAACTCAAGTTTATAAAAGTGACACCCATCACCTACTTAGACCTCCAACAGTTACTATGTTATCCGAAAAACCAGCAGTACCACTAGGTTTCCCTTTTATAGGGGTTCTCGGAGAACTGATGGATAACGGTGTGCGTTATCGCAGTAGTGCACAATTAGAGACGTAGCGGGCGAAAGCAGTAAAAACTAGCAATTGGTAACTGGTACAACGCACAGTTACGTGCACACTGTATAAGGTGACATTTTTTTACTCACTACACACATTTATGTACCTAATTAGTCATTTATGTTTGACCTTGTGGTGTTGGCCGGCTTCAGGATAGTACCATCCAATCTCTTCCCGTAAGTGTCGTAAACGGCAACTAAGGGATGATATAGCCGCTAACTCAGATCCTGAGGAACTACACTACCTCTAAGACAGTGGACATGCCAACCAGCTTGGCCAGTGTGACGTTTTATGGCCATATAAATGTAACGCAACATATACGTAATTATACATTTAATTTATTAAATTATTTTCTTAATATACTTTTGATTATATGACTTAATAATTTTGCCGATCACTCCTGGAGTCCCGACGGACTACCAGCTAAGAACCACTATAGTATGAACATAGCAGATGATAAAATCCATTCGTGGACTCGTCTACCCTATCGGGTATTGGTCCTGCGACTAACTAGCCTACTGTCAGTTCAGCTTGATATTCTCTTCTTCAATATTAAGACTAGCAACCGCAACCAGCTCTTTTAGTATTCACTGTATAACCCTAAACCGCCTTTTACTACACCAACAGGAGGAGATGGGGTGATGCTATTCTAACGTCTGCCGGCACCACACAACCCATTAAGACAACAGAATTGATCAAATATTCAAATAAATATGAATTAAATGGCACAACTTGAAACACACGCGCCGATAGGTTTCTTTAAGATGTTTATCGATTTCTCCGCACGATTGTACCTACTAGTAATTCTGCAAAAACAACTAGAATGCTACAAAAACAGTTACCCATAGACATTCTCATGACCTAGTTTTAAACCTATACAACTGGGCTACATGCTACTTTACTGACTTGTAAGCAGTGACATCTTGAAATGTTTCATACAAAAAACATTGCCTTATGTGGTTGATGTAAATCCTGAATGGCTCAACGAAAGCGCGTGCGCATATAAATATGATATAAATTTAGTTTACGGCATTTATAGATTTTTATTAGTTTTCTGTTAAAATTTCTGTTATTGAAGTTAAAATTGGTTCAAAAGAAATCATATTATTCTGAAATAATGTTAAATGTTTTAATTCCTTCTTTCCTCAAGGAAATATCAGCTTTGCTCACTTTTGTGGTCTGCTAAATGCAGATAATTGTTTTCAAATACAAATTGCAGGGTTCATTGCTACGTAAACAAAATTATTTATAAAATGACCAATATTAATTATTATTTTTCCTTGTATGACATGTTTGATACGTCATTCTTTCGTCATTGTGTGTCTGCATAAAATAAACATCCATTTAGTACCTACAAGGAAATTTTTGTGTCTAGCCATTTTCCTTTTCCTTGTAGGTACTAAACAGGACATAACAAACAAACAGTAATAACGAAATAATGCCAGATAAATAATTAACTTGTGGACCTTACTTTCTGGGCTATTACCTAACGTTCGTAATACCTCTCACGTCTATTGCATAGACGTGGATGACACGTTTAGGTGTTTCCGGATTAGCTGATGGCCAATATTTTCGTAATGTATCTGATATAGTCCAAATATCTTGTCGATGAAATTTGTAGAAGATCATTGTCGCTTTTAAATCATAAGGAACAAATATTAACTATAATTAAAAGTAGAGTGAACGGAAAAGGTTTTGGAGAATGAATTTAGTTATTGTTATATGTATTATTTATGTTACCTTATTTATTTTACTCGACGTTTCGGTTGGGTTGCACCAACCATTGTCACGACCTGACTGGAAGAGGCGGGTAGACCAAGTGGAAGAGCAGTTTCATCAACTACCCGCATTTGGTCTTCATAGTCCGGAAAGTTGAAGCACACAACCATTTAAATAAATAAATATTTGTGAAAAACGAGTAAATCTCAAATGTTATATTTTTATATTTAATGGTTACTTCGGCCTTGTATGACTATAGCGCTTATTAAAATGAGAACATTACAATCATTATTAATATGAAAAATAGTAATAGGACTGTTTAAGAATGGTCTACAAAACAATAAGTTTTAATATTTATGAGTAGAATAAAGCACAAAAATCTTGGCACTGCCAATTATTTAATTCCGTAACTTTCTGAGTGTAAGGAATAGAATCTCATTCACAGATCCGTGTCTCCATATACAGAGCGCACCGTTCGATGCGTCCGCGCAACGCAACTGTTAGGGCGCTTTTTCTTAGAGATAGAGATAGCTACGCTGCTTTCTAGAAAATTAACAGTGCTTCGAAGCGGTTGATATTTACTGCTATCAACTCTTCGAAAAATACTACATTTAAAAAAGGAAACAAATTGACAGTTGTATAGTTTTGACAGTTTGCAATCATAATAATTAACGGTGATTTATATTTGTTTTAAATAGCCAATATTCCTGTCCAGGGGGTCTACTCCGAAAACACGAAGTATTTTGACAAGAGATACTTGGGGATCAAACGTCAAAGACGATGACAATATCTCATCTTTTAAATAATCAGAGATACCCGATATATAGAGCTTCGAACGAAGGAAAGTCAGGTCGGGTAACAGAGTAGACACCCTGTTACTTAAACCGTAGGATGCTGAGACTGCGCTGGTGGATGAAGATGCTGCGCTATTGACAGACGAAACTTTCTACCCTCCGTCTCGTTTGTTTTTGTATTCTGTTGACCAAACAAAATTAATTTTGTAAATGTTACACTCTATACTAACAATATCACCCCACGCTCGTGAATTTGAACAATCATTTAGTTGTTTGGCTTTGAAAAGTTTAATCATGAAACAATTAAGTTCAATCCTTGAAATGCACTGCATTTTTCTACTTTATCGTATTTCACCAATGCACCTACGTATTTCGGTAGTTAGTGTGATATGCCAGAGCCCATTCCCATCCAATCCTATCTTATTCCCCTCCATTTTCCCAACACTTTCTACTAATCAACTCCTACATCTGAAAAAGCAGCGCATCCGGGAGCGTGCCAGCGATTGTCATTCTGGACGACAGTGTTTACTTTCCACCAGGTGGACTGTATGCTCATCTGCCGCTTTCTAACTATAAAAAAAAACGATAAAATCCTTCAGCTTCAGCTTGCTAATTATTTTTTTGCTGATTTGAATCGTTTTGAAATTTATCCTGTAAATAAACTTCTTCCATAAGCTCGCCGAGCGTCTTTATTCGCCGATTAACGTTAACATACGTTTTTGTTTCCCTTGACGATTGATACTGACTTAGTATATATTAGCTTACCTTCCATTTGTTTATTCCTATGCTATAACTGCTATTAGGCTGTACGTAGCGTAGATCAGAACGTCACAAATCATCTCGTTCCATAAAAGCTACAAGCAACTTCAAACGTTAAACGTTTGTTTAAATTCCATCATGATACATCACATGCGGTATGTACGAGTAGTATACGCTAGAGGTACGTTGGCGAAACGTTCGGTACCGATGTCTGCGCGTGCGCCGATCCCGGCACTTTACACGATATTTTAAGTGGAATGCGATGTTCGCGCCCAGCAAACTCAGATTTATGTTTAATGTTGCTTTGTTTGAAGCCAGCTTGTATAAATACATAGACAATATATCTATATAGATAGTGCAAGGTTGTGCTTGAGTTGACAAGATTTATTCTGATTATACCTACGCGAATAGCTCCATAATTCATATAATGTTGTTGAAACTGACTGTAGAGACTTCACGAGTGATCGTAGAATACAGTTGGGATTGTGCCGCCTCCGGAAACCTCAAGGAATGTATTCCAAACGAAGGTCCCATAATCCCTGACCAGTACAGTCTTAGATAGCCGGTATTAGATAGCTTTATGTTATAACACTTCTTCTTCTTCTTGTGATGCCTCTCCAACTAGTGGAGGTTGGCAACCAGCTCCCAATATTTTGCCTTGTCTCTCGCGAGGCGAAACAGTTCGGCGGCACTTGCGATGCCAGTCCACTTCCGTATATTAAGCAGCCGTGACATTTTCCTGCGCCCAACATGCCTCTTTCCGGCAATCTTGCCCATCATAATTAGTTGCAAAAGTTCGTATCTTTCATGCCTTAGCACGTGACTCAGGTACGCAACTTTTATGCACTTGACGATCTGCAAGAGTTCGCGTTTCCGATCTACTCATCGTAGGACTTCCTCATTGGGGACCTTCTGCGTCCATCTGATGGCCAGCATACATCTGTACGCCCACAATTCGAACGTTTATTGAGCTCCACGTTCATTGTCTAGGACTCGCATCCGTACAGAAGGATGGGCCAGAGATAACACTGGAGGAGGCGGGTGCGCAAGGAAATTTTGGGATTTCGGTTGCAAAGAACTTTTCTCATGTCGGTGAAGGCATTCCTAGCGATTTCAATGCGAGTTTTTATATCCATAACACTATCCCAGTCTTCATTCAGCTAAGTGCCCAAATATTTATATTTGCGAACCCTCTCAGGTTTTTGACCTGCTACCATTATAATGGGATCCAAGTCGGCGTTTTTTGAGACAACCATGAATTCTGTCTTGGTTATATTCATTGTGAGACCAGCTTTGTCGCTACACTCGTTAACACGATTACTTACTGGTTAATATTCTGCAGTTCCACCTCTGTAGACGCTATAAGGACTGCGTCGTCCGCATATCTAAGGTTTTGAATGATACGCCCATTTACCTTAACACCGCAGTCTAGGTCTTGCAGTGTTTCCGCTATAATGGCCTCTGAATACAGGTCAAAGACTGTAGATGATAGAATGCTACCCTGTTGAATACCCCTTATGATCTCCACCCCGTTCGTTTCCTCCCTATCAACAAAAATGGCCGCCCTCTTTAAATCCCTTATATATACAGCATTATATGGCTAATATTACAAAAACGAAAGTTTCAATGTTACGATGTTGGGATATTTTTATGTTTGTTACTCAATTACGTCGAAACGGCTGGACCGATTTCGTTGAAACTTGGCAAATAGGTAGATTGTAATCCGGATTAATAGGCTCTTTACTGTAAGCGAATGAAGTCGCGGGCAACAACTAGTGACATATATTTCTTTGTTCCATTATGCAATTTCCTCGCCCAACTCTTGACTCGCGAACTCACCTCGCTGACCCAGTTGTATTTCCAGCGTTTGCTCTGGATACTCATTCGGTTTATTTTTGTACTAAAAATAGGACAACAGCTCGCGGTCTGTCCTAAACCAATTGCTTATGAAATACGTACCGTTGATTTATGTGTTTCCGATGGAAGTTGTAAGTTGCTCAATAGGTTTAAAATATGCTAGTAAATGTTCATTAAAATACATTACATAATTATACGCTATTTACGATGTTTATTTAATTACTTTTCTTTGTAAAGTATTACAAAAGCGGACTTAATGCCTTACAGACTTCAACTTTCAAACTTTGGACTAATCAGGACAAGGAGTGGTAGGGGAGTAAATATATCGTAACAAATATAAAAGATGGAGAAAAGAACTAATAATTTAATTAAATATCAAAATTTAAACACAATATTTATATCTTTATTTGTGACTATTGTTTTTAACATAGGTATACTAATATTTACATAAACTGCATACATGTTTATCTGCCTAATTTTAGGATATTAATCTATATTAAGGAATATTAAATATTAATTATTATATTAATCTAAATTAAATATTAAGGGATATTTTAGGATATCCACATATTGAGACGCTTTCATTTATTTATGCAGAATTCCATAGATCAAATCCTTTTTAGTCTATCACTGGTGAAATTGGTATCTAAAAGGCAATATCTAAAAGTACCTACAATATCTAAAAGGCGAGTCAACTAGCATTTTTGTCAAATATTTTATTATGTATTGTTTTGTTTTGATGTTCTATTTTGTTCCGCTTAACCTAGTGATACGTTATTTTAACTTTAAATTTTAACTAGACAGCGTGTCTGACATTTCTTTTTAAAAAAACTGTAAAATCTAGATGCTTGTAAAATGATGTAAATTAACGTCGGCGACGAGATGCTGATTCAACAGTATGACAAAGGATTTATGATTCATCTCGCTGATTCTTCGTAAAGGCGACTAATTTATATTGAAAGAACACCTTGATGCGTTACCATCGAACCGCGATGCATTAACTCAAATAATTCTCACTTTACAACATATCAAAATGAGTTTATGTTTCTACTTTATTACATAATTATTGTTACATCATTGGTATAACTTATATCGTGTATATTTTTTTCACCTTTTATTATAACGTTTTTAAATTAACCTTTTCTCGTTACAAACGTTGAGAAAAGAAAAAAATAAAGAAAAGAAATAAACCTACTTAATCATACGATTTATAAATATAAGTATAGATATATGTGGACCTATTAAGTGGATAAATCCTTACTGGGTTCCCGTGAATAGGTCTACCTATTTATATGTACATATAATATTACTTTCCTATACTATCTGATAAACAACTATGTAAGTATAAACAATAGTATGTTTATTGTTTATACTTACATAGAAATTTGCACACGTACAAAACAAAACAAAACAATAGAAAATAATAGGCGGCCTTATTGCAATTATGCAATCTCTTCCAGACAACCTTCACTTTACACAAAATGTCACTTGTGCCGTTTCTTTTTGGCAGAGCAGTATATTTACCTAACGTACATTTGTTTGTGCAGAAATATATTCACTCTGGACAAACAGACACTCGTCTATTATTGTATTATGTATTTTGATAACTCATTTGACAAAAAAATAGTATATTTTTAAATTGTATGTTTAAGTAGGCAGTTTTCTTTTCCATATCCTTACAAAATACCTCATATGTATTTTAATGTCTGGGAAACCGCGGCGGACAATAAGGTCCCTTTTCTCAGATAATGTCACAAATTGTCATTGCGAAAACCGAGTGTGTTGCCATAGTAACGCTAAACTAAAATTGTACATACTGTAAAATGACGTCACCACAAGGTGAATGTAAATTATATGTATTATGGTTATTGGTCAGTGTTAAAGGTGTCTTTGTTATGTGGTCAGAGCGAGATAGTTTATTAGTGAGTCATCGTTCGAACATTTGGAAATAAGTAAAAGTAAAAAGTTAGGTATTTACATTTTTATATAGTATTTATATATTCTAAATTTTTAACGCGTGTAATTAGAGATTTAATTATTTCATACATTATATATTCATACAAATATAAAATATTCACAACAGTAAACAATAATACAAAAAAAAATATTCAGTCTTTTATATACATATGTACCTATACATATATACATATATTGAGGATGTATAACTTCTGAACGTCAGTAAACTGCAATATAACGATTGGTCTTTGGTTTTCTGATAAACAGAACCTGAAAAGTAGCTTAGAAAGTGACGGAACGAATACAAATGAAGATGTTACACAAAAAATGTTTCTAACCACATTCTACCCGATTAGCACGTGCTACAATTAATAAAATTAACCCAATTTACAATAATTTTGATATTGTATTTAACTATTTTGACATTATAACATTGAAGTATTAATTATATCCCTTAAAAAAGAAACAGTGCCTATAATAATTAAAGGGATAAGTGATTCGACAAACTTCTTTTTCCAGAAACATATTACTCAATCGGTAATGGCAAATCTCTATATCGCAGTGTCTTCAGACTTTTATGAGTCATTGACCAGTGGCGTAATAACTCTTTAGTGTCACGTACTGTCGCGTAACTCATTCCTCAATTGCCCGAGGTGTTTGTAGGTACAGTTTTGTTATGACGATGAGTCATGTCTTTGCAGTTAGAGTTGACTCAGGTCTGACGCTGTCTACATTAATTTGGAAAGGTTCTTTTTGTAGACTAGCGGTGCCCGCGACTAGATCACGTAGGAACATTATCCGGATAAAAAGTACCCTAAATGTACCCGGAGGGTGTTTTAATATTAATAATAATAATTCAGTGTATTTCAGACATTCATTGATTTATAGTAATTGTTAGTAGAATCATAAGAAAATTACTTAAACTTTAACTGTCGCGCGGAATCCCAGCTGTAATATTTTGTTATCTTTGCGATTATTTTTTTTTTTCTGTCATCTTATGCTTTCCCTCTATGTGCTTCGTGTGTCTTGTCCAATAAATGCTTCTTTATTTCTTCTTTAAAATCTATATTAAAATATAATAATCACAGTAATAAATAAATTAAATTATATTAACAAGCAATTAATTATGTAAATTATGTTCCATCCAAGGATGGACGCTACGTTTCTCGGTAGGACGTCTCCACTCGAGGAGTCCCATCCCATCCCATGTCTGTATTGCGATAAATGTAAGCGACCGATTATTACTTAATAACGTATCCTCCATTATACTATTACTTACCGTCGGCCGGTGTCTGTCCACTGCTGGATATATGCCTCTCCTAATTAACGTCACCACACACTGTCTTCAGCTCTTCTTATCCGGCCATTATCGACGACTTTCTTCAAGTCGTCAGTCCACCATAGCTTCCATTGCATTTTATTATTGCGATTACCCCGTTTTTATCACTTTCACAATTAGGTCACCGAGGTCAGTTTGGTCACCACGTGGTTACACTGGCCCGATTTATAACCCATTGATTGCTCATCGTAAAATACCCAATACCCCCATAAACTTAGCGGGCTGTTTAAATTCTCTCTTGCTTGTGTTATAGAAAATAGAGTAGGTATTGCACTCGTTGTACTGTATGTACAGCACAGCGTACTGTCGTCAGCAAAATGGTATTACAGATTTTTTCACAATTAACACGTAAGAGACCAATGATATTTTATAAAATATCATTTTAAGAGACCCCCTAGAATGCCCTAAAAGTCGGATTTTTCATTCGAGTCAGGGATATGACATGTAGAACTGTCAAACAGAGTGAAATTTGTACGGAGATGACACTTTATTGACAGTTCTACATGTCATATCCCTGACTCGAATAAAAAATCCGACTTTAGACGATCAATTATATTATGCAATTATACGGATTGCCTGTTTTCAATCGTTTAGGAAGTGTATTGAGACTCGTTTTAGTGCAATATATTATACGATGTCATTTTTGTACAATTTTATTGTAGATCTAGTTAGGGGCCAAGTAATGGACATTTTTACTGTAATAATTTAAAAAAATATACTTTATCTCTATGATAAAATGGACGTAATAGTACAGAAAGTATGGGATGTTATGATTGTAAATCTTATCTGTTCCATACATTAATTAATAATAATAATAAATTCTCTTTGTTGTATACAAATAGTTATTACATGTGCACATATAAATGACAGAATACAATAGGCGACCTTATCGCTAAGGCGATCTCTTCCAGGCAACCTTGGGATAGATAGAGACAAATAAAAGGGATATAGGTAGTAGTACAAAACGATAGACAGAAATTAAAGTTGTGTGTGTAAAACTAAATCAGCGTCGCAGTTCACGCGGCGACATATGCTGAGTTAGCGCCGATTGGCATAACCATAACAGTCAATATTCTTTATGTATTTTGTAATTGCAATTTCATTTGATATGTTGTTGCCAATAAAATAATTTTCTTTCTTGTAATGCTATCTCGAATCTCCAAATTCTGTTTTCTTATAGTGTACCTAAGGGTTGAATCCTAAAGTTTATGTAAAATTTTAAATACAAATTGCACACGTTGCAAATCAATACGCGTAGTGCTTATTCTTCACATGTATTTACAACCTAACATATTATAAAATATGGTGTACCCGTACATATAGTTTCATAAAAAAAGTTACTGTTAGATTTAAGCGTAAACTAAACTTCTTCCATCGACTGTACAAATGGTATGAACGGATTTTTAACAGCCCCTCATTACAATTTAACAGCTTAACCAATGTAAATATAGTGGACGCTGATGGATGTTTTACAATGCTGTGAAAGTATACAACCACTAGCCGTTGCCTGCGACTTCATCCGTGTGCAATTAAATTTTAAAACCTGTCTATTGTTAATTCGTTCTACGAACTACAAGATTGCCTTTGATTTATTGAAAAGTCATCTCGAAAAGTATAACGCCCCCGGGGGCATGCCAACATTTGTCATTATGAACTAATGTTGACATGTATAATAAATACCGCGGGTGTCCATGAGCGACAGTTGGACTGTAAGCTCGTCTGTCATCTTCTTCCCATAAAAAAAAAAAACTAATAAAATCTATATGTATAATAACAAAGTACTGTCTATACATTTAGTATTCTTTTGAATAAAGTCGTGATATTACTAGTCATATAGAACCCAAAACACTAATGTTTTAATTGTTTGTCTCTCTGCACGCGCATAACGTAAAAACTAATGGACGGATTTTAATGAAACTTGGCACAGTTATAGCTTATGTGCCGGGTTATCTTTCATTCCCATTCCCATCCCGTTCTATTCCATCCTTCCTTATTCTCCAAATACATTCCTAAATCTCCAAAGGCAAGCAGCTCAACCCGGGGCGTGTTAATTTTTGACATTCTGTTCTGATTTTGATATGTATCGCGGATGTATATGGATGACAGTATACACTTATCACCAGGGGGACTGTATGCTGGTCAGCTGCCTCATTTCCATGAAAAAAAAAAAATGTCACATACCATACTCAAATTCTATTAAATTATGCTTCATGTAAGTCACTTTAGTCACGCCCCTCACAAACGGACTATTTTTATGTCTCATACCCATAAAAGGCTGTCTTGTATCTTGTATGTCTCACATTCTTGTCAGTCTTGTATCACAAAACCGTAAACTGCGCGTGAGCACGCAAAGCGCGGTATCCGCCAGATGTCGGTTTGTTTTCTATATAGCCCGCGTATTACATACGCCGTTCTTTATTGCGTCGACGCGCGTGCGCAGATGCAACTGTTTTCCTTTCATTTTCATCCTATCGAGGGGTGTGTAGGGTTGGCAATAAAACTAATTTGATAGTATTTTTATGTCATTTACTTTTCATAAAATACTGTCATTTTTAACTGTCCCATCGCTAATATTCCTACATCCTCTTAGAGGTGGCATATTCTGCAAAAAGTCGAAAACTTCCCAATGTCTCATTTTCCCTTGTACTGTTTCACAAATGTTCCTTTTCAATTCCGTAACACTATGAAATCAATGTAAAAGTAGCATTATCAATGTGTCCACAAGTACTGCGTGGACATTTTGATTCTGTAGCAAAAGCATAAAATTAATAACGCACATAAAATTTACATAGATGTAGAGATATGCAAATCAATATATCGACATATTTACACATATATTTAACTAATGTATGTCCTGTCCACTGCTGCCACTTCAGCTTGCTGATTCCTTAAGCTCTGTCAGCAATGGCAAATTCTTCATTCGGGAGACGAGTTCTCGAATAAAGACCACTTACCAAGAAACAGCGTGGGACGCGTAAATTGACGACTTGAAGACAGTTAGTAGATAACTAAAGAATGTCGCCAGTAGTCGTTGGATGAGAAGAGGTGGAGACCGTGTGTGGTGGCGGTCCTTGGAAGAGGCAGTGGAGAGACACAGGCTAATGTCATAGTATGATGTGGTTAACTAATACATTAATTTGTAAATATGTATTTCGGACAGTAAACAAGACAAATCGGAATTTAATGAAAATAAAAACTTGTTTTGGCCGAGTGTCAACCCTAGCGGTAGGATTACTGCATCGCTGACGCGCGTTATTACTGCATAGAGTTTAGATTAACTGCCGAACAGATTTCAAGTTCATCGCGCACGCGGCGATTATTTTCAGAATTCTATTTTCAGTATTAAACTTCATATCCGATTCTAATAATTCTGAGAATTACGGAGGTCAATGACATTTATTACAGAAAGTTTTATAAGTGGAAGTTACTCGAAATTTTGTCAATTTCAAATTCTTCATGTAGTAGGCGTCGATCAATACAGATACAGAGATATATCAACGTGACAGTTGCCAGGCGGTTATTTTGACAGCATTTCAATTCAAACTCTCATTTGGTTGTAAAAACGTATTATGTTATTGATAGTTTTCCATAATTATCCTTTTTTACAATAACTGTAAATTTTTTTTGACGTAACGGTGTTATCAATGTAAAAAATAATTGAACAATATAATCAATGACGCAATATTTCGCGGTAAATATGTTTACGAAATTAATTTCAAGTAAATAAATAAAGAATAGTTTCTTAAAAACGCAATTATCAAAACTCGCTTTTGGTAACAGGAAAATTTTATTTATGTCACTTGTATCTATCAGTCACATCAATCACTTTTGTAACAAGGAATTATCTATCTCTGTATTTTGGTTGATCGATGATACTGGGTATGTTCTTACCACTCCCTAGCCTGAAAACGGATTTTATTAACGATTTTGAGTTCTCTGATATGCAATTTTTACGAATGTTGTTTTTTCACAAGCAATTCATTTTTTTTTTACCAAATACGAAGGCCAAAATGAATAAAAATATCCATTATGAAAATAAAGATATATATACCCGTCCTTATCTATACTAATACTAATACACTAACAATATAATAAAGAGGTAAAATTGTGTGTTTGTAAGTATGTTGGGGGTAATCTCTGGAACCACGGAACCGATTTCAAAAATTATTTCACAAATAGGAAGTTACTTTATCCGTGTCTAATATAGGCTATATTTTATTTTGAAATTTTGAAGGCGGGTCTATAAAACGAATTAGCGAATTGCCTATAAAACATTCCCTTTATCTTCCCTTTATTGTCCTATACCTAAATTCTCGACTGCCGTCTTCTTACTATAAAAAAACGCATCAATAAATTGCTGAAATAAGGATTGGCTGTTATTTTTTGAAGAACCTCTACCCACTGAACGAACGTTGCACAATTTATTATCCAAATATTTTTTCGCCAGGCCTGTGCCCCCCGGTATGTGTCCTACGTGACGCCCAAGCTGAACCAACGTGACCCGGTTGGCTCCTGCTTCGTAGCGCAATCAGCGGACGCGGAGCAAGTCGACGAGTTCTCACCGTGTCGGACATGTAAGTGCTTTGCGCTTGTTTTGGACCTATTGACTTCTTTCTCAGCCCTAAATAAAAGGTGCAAAAATCAGACACTTAGGTTGATTTGAAATTGTGTTAATATAGTATATATAACAGTACACATTGTAACTATATTATAAATTATTAGAATTCTACCTTTAATAACTATTTAATTAGATATAAATTAACTTTATCCAATGTTTTGCGAACTACATCATGAAATATAATTACTCTCTAGAAATGTAATAACATATCTGAAAGAAATTTATTCTTATTCAATATCTATAAATCAGTTTTACAAAGAAAATAAAGAATAAATGTTTCCGGAATGAACCTGAGAGGAAGGCTCTGATAGGGACTAAATTTAAACAAGTGTGATGTGGATGTTCCATAAAATTCGAGTCAACATCGAAAGATGCAAACATTCCGTGCGATTTTGCGAGTCGCTATCAGAGTCATAGATAAATTACGAGTTAAGTAGGGCTTTAAGAAAAACACTGTAACCTGTAGGGTGACATACACAAAAGTGTAAAAGCACCTAAATAAAAAAAAAAAAAAAAGATTTTTCTTTTTTTTTTCATATAGGTATGGCAATGGTGAAATTAGCACATTCCGCCAGTGTCAAATTTTCTTCGTAATAAAAATTTTTATAGTGTAAAACATATTCTGTCAAGTTCCCTCGAAGTAAGTCAGGAGTCGCTCAGTAAAGTGATAGTAGGTTTACTGAGAACAGAAGAGACTCCCTGGAAGCACACGAAAGACGAAGTTTTATGCTTTTATTTGATTATTACAAATATTATGCACAAAACCACTTTATCACTATTAAATAACAAAACGTATAACACACAGTTTAATACACACTTCACTACTCGAGTTTCCGCTAAAAAGTCAAGAAATCACGTTGAATTTCGAATGATTTCTTTTTAAAGTGGTATTGTTCCTTCATCCTCCTTGACCTCTTTGGCACGTCTGGTAGAGTCTGTTAGGAAAGTTCCTCGTAACATCCACACGGATACAATCCTCCGCACACGGGATGATCCACTGATCCATCCATCCAGGTACACTGATCCAAGAGGTACAACCCTCTTGCAATAAAAACCCAGAAATCTTTATAAAATCCATATCAAAACAAAATTTATTTTACTGGCGTAATTTTATGTTCATTTCAAAACCGTACCATGCACTGTTTCCGCATAAAATCTCATGTTTCTTTTCGAGGAACTGAGAAATAACTCTTGATACAATGAACTCCGTTGTTTCAAAATTCAAATTATCAAAGAGGCCGACCTCAACATGGCGGCTGTCGGCTAAAAGCGCGCGAAACCCCGCGGTCACTTCCGCCGGTAATGGCAGTTTGCGCGGCAAAATTAGCGTAGCCGAGCGTGCCTAAACGCAGATTTACGATAAAACTTTTTGTAAAACGATATCTTTTTTATCGATAAATACAACAAAGCGCCTCATTGCCATCTTTGCTGGCCACTTAGAGTTTCGATATCTTCTGTTCTAATTCGAATTTCAAAATAAATAGCTACAATTCAAAGTGCACCTAATAGCTACGATGTTCCTATTTCAAAATCATTGTTTCATTTGTTTTTCTGTACCTAAATTTTGATCATGTGATTGTCTTGAAAATAAAATAGATAAATTGAAAATTCGAGCTATTTTTGAATATGAGTTTCGTCGCGGCACAAGTGAGACAGCTCACAATATCAATAGTGTGTATGAGTCAAACACCACAAACGATCGCACCGTGCGTCGATGGTTTGAACGTATCCGTTCTGGAAATTTCGATCTTAAGGATAAGCTCCACGGACGACCCACAACCAAGGTTAATAACGATGAATTAAAGGCTATAGTCGAAGTAGATCCATCTCAAAGTACAACTGAGTTAGCAGCAGGGTTTGATGTTAGTGATAAAACAATGATGGTTCATCTGCGTCAAGTCGGGAAAATAAAGAAACTCTAAAAGTGGGTACCGTATGAACTGAACGAACGTCAGCGACAACAACGCGTCGAAGTGTGCACTGTGTTATTGAACCGTCACAAAAACGAAGGAATTTTGAATCGCATCATGACTTGTGATGAGAAATGGACCCTGTAGGATAACCGCAAACGTTTGTATCAATGGCTGGATCCAGAAGTTGCAGCCCAACAATGTGCAAAACGCAAGATAACTAAGAAAAAGCTATTGGTATCAGTTTGGTGATCCTGTGTCGGTATTGTCGACTACAGTTTCATGCGAGCCGATTAAATGATTAATGCAGATGTGTACTGTAAGGAGTTGCAGACGACGATGGAAACGCTGGGAACAAAGTAACCAAGTTTTGGTCAATCGCTCATCTCCACTTCTTCTTCATGACAATACCCGCCCTCACACTTCTCATACGACAGACAGTTTTAAAACTTAAGAGCTGGACCCGGAGACTCTCCCTCACCCACCATACTTACCGGACCATGCCCCGACAGATTTCCATTTCTTTTGAAATTTGGACAACTTTTTGCAAGGAAAAAAATATGATTCTGAAGTAGCTGTTATTAGAGCGCTTTTGAAGAATTCGTTGATATCCGTCCACGAGACTTTCACAGGAGTAGCATCAATCAACTGCCCGTGAGGTGGCGAATTATTTCATGAATCCTCGAAAAATTTTATCAAATGTAATAGTAAATTTGCAGTCATTCTGGCTGATCTAAAATTATTCTACCGCAAAATAAGTATTATTTGTAGAACAAAATATACATAAATTCAGTTTAAAGTTTTGATGAAACACTCCATAGTTTTTTTGTCTTTTTTCAGAAACAAGTAAAAATAATAAAATTTAGCTTGTAGAAATAAGATATTAATATAATCTTCAACGATTAGCTACTCTTCCTTTCGAACATACTTAATTTTAAGACCAGTTCCCCATTCTTTTACATTCTATTATCAGAACATATGTAAATCGGTTGGCACCACATAAGAATAACGGTTCTTTAGCCAATGGGGATCAGCCATAAAGCTGAAATAGCCAATGGGCTTAATAAGGCAACCGTGAACGGAACTAATCTGTCACTATTGCATTTTAACCTCGGTTTGGTTGCGTTAGAAATAAAATTAAACATAATAAATTTGAAATAAAATGAGACTTATTTAATCGAACAAAGAAAAATGGATTTTTATGTATATCTTCTAAACAACACAAAAGAAGTCTTTTTAATTTATTTCCGAAAACAATGTTAACTAAATATAAATGTTACAGAATATTAGAGTTTAGCTATCTTCATAGATAAAATAATGCAGTAATCAACAATGTTGACTCCTTGGAAAATGGAATTCCTCGGTTTTATTTTGGACACGTGAAGAACTTGTGTGTTACACTTGATCGGTTCGTATTTGCTCTCAATCGATTAAAACGAGTGGTGTCAAAAAAAGCTGCACTGCTAGGCTATTACGGTTACGTGTCGTCTATTATAATATACGGTATAATACTATGGAGCTATTCAACTGACGCAATTAAAGATTTTAGAGGACAAAAGAAATGTGTTCCAGCTATGTGTGGAGTAGGACAACTCTAGGGTTGTAATACGATACGTTATTTAAGCAAAATAAGATTTTGCATCCACCCTGTATTTACATCATGGAAATCTGCACATTTGTCGAAAATGTGTTTTTTTTATGGACGAAGGCGGCAGACGAGCATACAGTTCACCTGATGGTACGTGGATACTGTCGCCCATAGACATTCGCGATACATGCCAACATTAGTCCAAAATGACAAACGTTGGCACGCCCCCGGATTCGCTGTCTTCCTTTGGCGATATAGGAATGGATTTGGAGAATGGGTTGGGAAAATGGGGAGGGATAGGATGGAAATGGGCTCTGGCACATCTCACTCACTACCGAAACACGTACATACATTAGGGAAATAAGATAAAAGTGGGAATGCAGTACATTTCAAGGTAGTGTTCTGTGAGAGAGGGGTAACGTGGCCAGTCGAGCGCACATTGTCGAAAGCACTCGCCATCTGTTCGAAAGGAACTTTGACATGTATAACTCTAAGAATAGGATTTAAAATAAATTATTTGTTTATAACCAACGAATACAAATAATGAAAAATAATGCTTTCTGTATGGCAGTCCGCATTTACTATAAACTATGTGACACTGTAATAAAGGGTTCTAACTTAAATACACTTAAGAAAAATCTTTCCAAATTCCTGATTGAGAAATATTATTATTACGTTGTGGCGAATAATAAAATGAATTATCTTAATCTCTGACATTCAGCAATTTTTAGTAATTTATTATTCTAAACAATATTGTGTGATTAGTATTAATAAGTATTATTTTTAATTATTAAAAAATAAATTATTATTATCATTATTAATACTCTCTGGTCAACATGAAAATCAATTACAATTAAACGCAACGATTCCCATCTTCTATATCTTCTATATATTTCTATATATTTATATTATTCTATATATTTACTATACAAAACTGCACATATAATTAGTGTTTAATTATTAATATTATTTATATTGATGGTTTGTTATGTATTCTACAATCTATGTATTTCTTTAGGGTACCGTTATTTGGACGAGGGTGAGTATAATCGCAAAAAAAAGGTAAAATCTATTGTTTTCTCGGTGTTTAACGCACTCTGTACAGGCGTAGCGACACAGACTTTAAAATTCATAGACATTAGTAAATGTATATTCATGTAATATATAAACACCCATTTCCACCGTCATTTATTAGGTTAAAATGACATTTTATTTCTCATTTTATTATCGATGTTGCATGTAAAATGTGTCTTAAAAAAATCAGTTTATGTATTTAGTTTTTTATGTTTTTATTCAATGAAAAATAAATTTATTTTAAGGTAAGTGTATATGAACAGAATAGAATGTTATACAAATGATGATATACGTAGGACGACAATGGATGGATTTAAGAGGAAAATACACCATTTTACTACGTAATTACTAATTACAGATGCCATTTAATTTTGTGATGTTATAAGAGTAATGGAATTATTATTGTCGGTGTGGACCTATTATATTTTATTGTAGGTTTTATTTCTTAAAATTTCGTTATTTCAATATTCTTTTTCAACGTGTTGAGTCAGCTCGTAAAATCATTTAGTTCAATAATTGCATGCACCCTGGTATCACTTGTGTGGGGTATCAGAATCGCAACCTAGCACAATTTCGGTCTTTCGAGTCGTATGTGAACTCGCGACCTATGGACCAAAACTCCTTGCGGGTCACTGCTTGGTTTGATTCCCTACAACAAACATATAATATATATATATATATAATATATATATATATATATATATATATATATATATATCAATAAAGCAATAGTGAGATATAGCCATAAAAATATGTTATTATTTTAAAGATTTTACTGTAATCACGTTATCTGGGTATAACCGACAATAAGGTCCCTTTTCTCAGATAATGTTACATGTTTGTAATGAGAGGTATCTAAACTTGTTCAATTAAATAACTGTCAACTTTGTATCCAGGTGGCCATCGTTTTAATAACACATTATGATCAGAATAGTCATAATAGAATATCATTTCAGGTCAACACTCAAATGTATGGAATATCGTAATGTGGATATGCCTTCGCGATTTCGCAATTTGGAATATATGAAATACATTAATTTCCGCAATGAAATATACCGCGTATCCTCACTAATCTTGATCAACTGAAAACAGCAGATATTAGGACCAAAAGCGAGCCTATTTTCATCGATTATTTTGCATACATCTATCCATCATTTGTATCATTTTTGATTGATCAAACGAAAATTAATGTTACACGGGGGACGTTATGTACATAAGTATACTCCCAAATTTATTATATAGCGGTCTGATATAAGTGGATAACAAATTCTGTTATTGAAAATTATGAAAATCATGTGGTTTTCACCTTTAACAATCCCAGAAATTTATGGTATGTCCATATTGAGATAGCTACCAAAATCCCGTAAACTGGCACTACCTATTCCGATCACTGCACATAACCATTCATTGAGCAGCTGCTAGCTTAGTACCAACTCGTGAAGGAGTGAGTGCTCGTCGTTTATTTGACTAAATAACTGTTTTCTGTCTCCTGACTTGTGTTTATGGCCTACAATATATGTATTTAAGTAATATGATTTTACAAATTCATTATTCAGGGAATTCATAATTCAGGGATGTTTCATAATTAAGGCAGGATACTGATCTTCTAAATTTCATTCGACATGAATTTGCGACACACGGAAACCAAGGCTGAGTTCCAAAATGTGCGAATATCGCTCATTGATAAAGATAATTATGCTACATCCTTTTCTAACTTCATAACACAGAAAGAAACAGCATGATTTAAATTGTTCTTTTCTTTTAATATATGGCAATAGTGCAATTAGCACATTCTGCCAGTGTCCTGTTTTCTTTGTAATAAACAATTTGAAAGTCTGAACCGTATCCCGTCAATGCCCAGTCCCGTCGAAGTTATTCACGAGTCACTCAGTAAAGTGTTAGTGGGTTTACTGAGGACAAAAGAGGACTCCTTGGAAGCACACGAAAAACGTCTTATGCTTTTATATGATTATCACAAAAAAACGCGCAAATACCACTTTGAAGTTTTAAACTGTCACTTTTAAACCACAAAATGCATAATACAATTTTTTTTTTATAGTAAAACTAAAACGAAAGTAATTAACCAAAAAACCTCTATTCAAATTTTCTTCTCGAGTTGTCGCCAAAAAGTCATCATTTATATTGTCCAAGAGCGGGTTTCGTACATTTTGGAACGCTGCCTCATTATATATAGTACCAAATGAGTTTAAGTTGAGAAAGCGCTGCAAATTTAAAATAATAATAGGTTATCATGTCACTTAGAATATCACTAAGAATAAGCTAATTTTATTATTAAATACAAGTACCTATGTAAATTATTTTTCCAACTACGAGTATTTTTAGTGATAAGATATTTTTTTTTAAATTTGCCGCTCTTTTTTAGTCCTAACTTTCATTTTCCAGAAAATAAAAATTTGATACGAGCTATATGCAATCGTTTAGTTCTTGGTATGAATTAACAAATAGTATATAGTTCTTAATCATAATTACCGCGGATATAGTTTCTGCATAAAACAGTGAAGATATATCTGCCTTAGTGAGACAATGGCTTATATTATAATAATCATACACATACGAATTTTCACAGAGTATGTAATTAAAAATCATGAATTATGAAATAAAGTTTTCGTTACAAATGACTTGTCATTCATAAATGTTTATCGTCACCACAGCGGGTGGACATCACCTTCCTTCGCTTGAAGATGCTTGTACTTGCTTTTTCAAATATATTTTTTCGTAATGACTAATCAATGTACTTTTTTTTACAGCGAACCACGGACAGCGAAAAACAGGAGTGTGCCAAGCCGGCTTCTCAGCAGCTATATCGAAGGTAAATTCTCATATCAATAAACATTAACCATCCAATAAGTAAACTAAAACGAACCTGTTTGATGTCCATTAATCGTCTAAAACGGTCGATATCTGGGCGCCTCATAGAACAAAATTTAATTACACAGTCAATCATATTATGTATGATCCCAATAAATCGACAATTCCAAACATCCCCATCTTTCTTTCTTTTAAGAGAATGTGCAGTACATTCTCTTAACAAACTGTAGAACGCGAATTAAAAAGAAACTTGGCTGAAAAGTAGTTCGGGTCTATATCCTGATTAAGTTCAAATCGGTTCAGTAGTTCCAAAATTATGACAGTGTAAACTTTTCAAAAAATAAAAAAAAATACTTTCTATATATTATGTTAACGCCAATGTCCGGAATTCCGTTAATGTCTGCATTATCTAGATAAAGTCTTCTCAATTTTATATATATATTTTATATATCAACATTACGTAGGTATTGTCAACATTACCTAATTAACATTCGTTGAAGTCCGTAATCACTAAGCAAAGAAAGGTTCTTCACTTCACCTATAGGGCCGGGAAGCGTAAAGCCAATATCGTGAGCTATGGGTTATTTATCCAGAAATGATTTGATTGGTTTAGGTTAGAAGTGTGAGGCGATCGCTCCGCTACGCTTGGCGATCGCCTCACACTTCGTAGTTATTTTTTTAAACAACGCGAAAGGGCCCCCCCTACCTCGAAATAATGTTGTTATAGATAGTACGAACGTAATTACGCCATCTGTCTATTTACTCAGTGATTTGGACTTCAACGAACGTGGACTCGTGAATACTGACTTTACCTAGTTAAAGTACGGAATCTTATTGAGTATCGTACTTACTTTAACGATTGAATTTACTTTATTGTTGACTTAATTTTATATATCGAATCAACGATATGTTAAATGAGGTGTTACATCCTCTTTTTAATTTTAGTATCATTCACATATAAGCTGCAGTTGTCTACACATATCTCAATTCAAATTCCAGCCCAGTCTGCTGAGACCATACCATTTTCCAGTATATCCATGTAAACCATCGTGATTTTACGATCGTGAGAATTGTATTATTTTTGCCTGTAACATTACTATCGTGATCGCATCGCCCGCGCACGTGACGCGCATGCGCGGCCACAGTCCTTATGAATTATTAAAACCTTTTATTGTTCAAGCGCAAAAAAGCACGATGGCCGACTGCCTATTTCGTAAATAGTGCTCAATATCGCGAATTGTTTCTTGCTGTCGAACGCGACTATATTTGTGAGACAATTGGGTTTTTTACGTGTATTCACATGTCGCTTGCTGTAGGAAAATCGTTTAGGTTTATTCTGATTACATTATTCTTTATGATTCTCATCAATCACGATGATGACACTTTTTTCTTCAGTAACTTGAGAAAAAGTGTATTAGAATTCAATAAAAACTAAATTAATGGATAAATAAAGATTGACTCATAGCTAGTAGCTCTGGAAAGCGTCACAACAATGGACTTTATTATGACAGCATAGCGACAGTAGAATTTTTTACCTGCTCAGCTACTTAGGAAAAAAAACCTATATAGCTTCAAACAGCGTTCGTCCGTAGCGTCTGTTAACATAGTAATGAGAGTGGACGCTGCAATCCAACAGTCGCTGGGCGCGCTCAACTGGCCACGTTACCCCTCTCTCACAGAAGACTGCCTTGAAATGCACTGCATTTCCCACTTTATCCTGTTCGCCTAATGTACGTACGTGTTTCGGTAATGAGTGAGATATGCCAGAGCCCATTTTCATCCCATACTATCCTATTCCCCTCCATTTTCCCAACACTTTCTACTAATCAACTCCTACATCTGAAAAAGCAGCGCAATCCCAATCCCTCCCCATTTTCCCAACTCTTTCTCCAAATACTAAATCTCCGAATGTAGACTGCGCGTCCGGGGGCGTGCCAACGTTTTTGTCATTTTGGACTGATGGCTACAATATCCACTTACCATCAGGTGGACCGTATCGGCCGTCTGCCGCCTTCGTCCATAAAAAAAACCTACTGAGGTTAGCTTTAAACAAACTCTCGAGTTTTGATTTGCTTGTGTGTCCGTTTGTGTCCATACGCAGTTATCAACTACATAGACGTCTTATGCTCCACTTCATTGCGAATCTGGATTAGCTAATGAGGTACAAGACGTTAGAAAAATTATCTGAAAATCAAAATATTTTGAAAAATTACTAACATAAAGAACTAATAAATCACACGTTAAAAAAGGAGCGCAATATATAGAACTATGACGTCATTCTTCTATAGTGCTACTACAATCACCTATTGATAGTAAATAGCTACATCTCTACATCTACATCTCTAATCAGGTCTATATGTAAGTAATCTACTTAATAAAAATTTAGATCTAGCACTGACTGACTGACAGACAACGCACAGCCTACACCGATGGGTCTAGAAGCATGAAATTTTGCACAGGAGCTCCTTATATAACGTAGGACTAACTAGAACTAAGCACTAAGACAGGATTTTTGAAAATTCATCCCCTAAGGGTGTAAAATAAGGGACGAAAGTTTGTATGGGAGAACAGTCGGATGGTTCCTGAGATGTTGTTGATGAGAGATCTCATCGGGCACGCGGCTTATTTTCAAATAAATTACGAAATATCTTTTTTACTTGTCGGATACGCCCAAAAGATCAGTTTCAGAAGCAGTCTCGACGAGTTAAACTATACTTTATTGTCTTTAACATCAAAATTCTGAATGTAGGTAGGTACTCAATAGTCTACTGTTTTCGTCACGTCAAAATTGTTTGTTTTATTTTATCAAAAAAAAAATTAAATCACTTTACAATTTGTTTCATTTAGTTACGGAAATTACCATCTTATCTAAGCCTTTTTATTGTTTTTTATTCTGTATACAAAAATAAAACTACGTCAACTTCAATCAAAAAACATTTACATTCAAAACTCAACCGCGACCTCAAAACCTATTAATATCCATTATCTCCCATCGGGACAATAAAAATGGCACCGTGGACGACTACAAAAACATAACGGTCGCCTTTTGCCGCTGCGACACGGAAAAAATAAATGCTCTCGCACCTGAATGGATTTTTTTTATTAGAAGGCGTATTTACAGTTTTTTTTTGGAAGTGCACTGTGGGCAGTGACGTTTTTATTACTACTATTATCGGTGCAAAGTTTAACCCTTTGAACGCAGCTGATGCTCTTTTATATTCATTTGCAAACTTACATATATAAACATAAAATTAATAATTTGGCTGATATTACAAATCTGTACATTATTTTTTATAGAAAAGTGACAGACGAACAGACCGTCCACTTGATGTAAATGGACACTAGCCTATGGACATCTATGATACATGCCAACACCAGTCAAGATTGGCAAACGTTGGCACGTTCCCGGACACGCCGCCTACTTTTGGAGTAAATTCGGAAATATAATGAGAAGGATCATATCCTCTTTTGCATTATTAGCCTACGGCGTTTTCGAACTAAAGGACTGTGATAGCTAATGGTTGATGAATATAAAACTAGATTCAATCTAAAGTGTGTTAAACTCACAAGTCGTCAGCTGATTCATATCTTTCGGGGAAACAGCTCGTGAAGCACATCCCTTTCATAAATCGCTGCGATCTGCTAAGCTGAACATTACGTGATCATTTTACTGAATAGCATAGGTACTACAGCGTTAAACAAAGTTGGTCGCGGATGATTCCTAAAGGTTGTATGAGATCGTCTTGATAGAACTGCTTAATTTTTGACTTGTTCGTATTAACTTAGGGAAGCTCTTGAGGAGCTCGGGGAGACATTATTGAACACATTTTCTAGAAATATGGCCAGAAAATCATTACCTGTTTAAATGTCTCTCGTTTGTTTGTTTACGTACATTTTCGAATTTACTAGGGAATCTTAATACCGTTTTCACTGCTGAATAAAATAGTATATTTACTCCGGATGGTTATAGGGTACATTTTCATCGACATCGGTTTAGTAGAATTGAAAATAATGCACAGAGATGTTCTCAAGCCTTTGTTTTACGTTCAGTCAAGTTGTAAGATAGATAATACAATACAAGGTCTGTCTTTGGTACAGCTAACATATTCCGTCAACACTACATTTCAAAGGCGATTATTTGTTTCTATCTTCAGGCTTTAATATTCACTATTCAAGACCATAAAGAAACACGAAGAACTCTAGCCACATTTCTTCGTATATAGAAAGAAGGTGAGAAGCTAGTAGACATCTGGTGGTTGTCGATTATGTCGCCCATGGATCGCGACACATGCCCACATCAGTACAGGAAGACAAACGCCCTCGGAGTCTACCTTTGGGAATTTAGGAGCGGATTTGGAGAAAGGGCTGGGTAAATGAGAAGGATTAGGATAGGATGGGACGCAAATGAGCTTTGGATCTACCAATACATGTAGTACATTGGGGAAATAGGATAAAGTGGGAAACGCAGTACATTTTTCGGTAGTCTTCTGTGAGTTGTAGATAAAACTTGCAGTATCCTAACATCTTTAAACATCTGTACATAAAAATGTATCCTAACACCTTTAAAACACTTCTCTCCACTAACAAACCTTAATAAACCTTCGCTAACTGCCGCATCCTGATAAATATAGATTGTCGCGTATACCGAGGTGTGAGGTAGAATGCAATTCATTTGCTATTCATTGCAACACCGTGTTGAATCGTAATAGGCAAAGGCATTGCTGAGCGGTCGTCATGACTCAGGGCCAATGAGGATACATGTTCTACAGGTGCATTCATATAATACTCATTCTCTTTAGTTAGTAGCACCGCTTTTTATTGCTTAAACGTTGAAACGTTAGAATTAGTAAAATAACTGTAAAGTGAAGCCCATGAAACGGATTGGGATTCTTTGAAGAAACTTTTTTGATTTATCTAATATGTTATCGTCAGATTTCAGGATAAAGTTAGAATCAACCAGTTTAGCGTAGGATAAATTGATGTCCCGATAAGAAAATTCACTCTTCAAGACCTATTGATATTGCCTAGGCTGTTCAATGAATAGATGTCAGTATGTAGAACAAAAAATACTATTATAATTTTACTTTCCATAGATATGTATGCCCTTAATATTCATTTAGGTATTTCATTTAGTGTGATTGTTTCGCGGTTAGAAGTTTGAGGCGATTGTATTATTTTTACTATTTAAGTTTAGCAATATTGGTGATCATCAGTGATCATTGTGATCAATGATCATTTATCCATTTAGGGACGCAGATACATTTTATTTTCAAAATACAGAAATATTTCGATTCATGCATATTCATTTTAATGCGTTATTTCATGGCTTTGCTATCAATTTAAGTTATTTTCTGTCATTTTATTTTTGGTATTTAGTGTTAAAATAAAAATATATATACATATATGGTTGGCGTTTAAATTGTAGCGATTCCTTCTAAAAGTTTTTATTTTCCAAACAATAAAAAGAGCACATATATTATCTTCAAGTTATTTTTTTTTATTGATTTTCTCCAATGCAGTTGCACATTCTTATGCCTACAAACACGGTTTTGGAACGCAGCCGTAAGCGGCAGCGGCCATTTGCAGACAATGGCGACTGGCGGGAAACTACGCTGCCGTGATCGTGCCTCTGCTAAACAATATCGCTGACATTAACGGATTTGTCCGAGAAATTTATTTATTACCGAAATAGGCAGCTATTTACCATTTCTATTTATGGGTGTATTTACTGTATACTTCAGCAAGTTGTTTGCAAAAGATAGTCATGTTTTGTGATTGTGTGACAGTCTGGAGGAATCCAGAAGTTCTGTAGTTCTGTGGGGGATGCAGATGCGTCTGAAGAATGTATTAAGTGAATTGACTATGGCGGGAATTCGTGAAGCCTTGTTTTTATTTTTGATTGTTATAAAAATTGTGTATTATACGTTTTGTGATTTAATAGTGTTAGTCTATTAAACGTCTAGCGGTGCCAGCGACTTCGTTCGCGTGAACTTGCGATTCCCGTGGGAACTTCATAACTTACCTATCTGTTTAAAAAGTAATGCTAACCCGGCACATAAGCTAAATAAATAAATGCGCGTTCAAACAGGCCGACAGACAGACATACAGACATTTAGACAAAAAATCTATCAGAATTAATGGTTATTTTGGATTCTGTATCATTGCATTGCAACAATTTGTTCGGTCAACAATTGAAAACAAAGGATCAAGTGGAAATCACAAATTATCTTTTATAATTACTAGAGACTTAGCCGATGAAGATTTTTTGACATGTCATAGCGCAAGTCTACAATGAATGAAGTAAATCAGACGGTACACGTTTTTTTATACACAAAAAAAAGAAGTTATATGGTACACGGTTTGTTAACAAAATTATAAATTTTTCCTAACGGTTGCAGTAAACAGCAAATATTATCGGCGATAGAAACTAAGCAGTTGCGCGCGCGCTCACCACTGAATAGTTTACAGAAGGTCTACGGTTTATGTGCATAATGATCGGTTTGTAAACATTGACATCGATTTTTTTGTTGATTTATTGAGCTTTGAGTGATAGCTGTCTTTGAAATCACCGTTTAATGGTGAAATGTTTATCAAAAGTTATCATAAATAACGGTATAATCGATTCTAATACGGCATAAATTTCGGTATCCAACTATCCACACATCACGTATCAACCTTTAATGTCCCATTGCATATATCTCCCCTAATAAATCACGGGGGAGGTTTAGGGCCGTAATCCGCCGCGCGGGCCCAGTGCGGATTTGTTTTTTTTTTTATTTCTCGAGCATGCGAGTTTTTTCACGATGTTTTCCTATCACAGGCCAGGATATTTTTAAAAAAAAAACATACTTTATTGGAAATTCCGTGATACGGGCCGAGGTTTTGAACTCGCAATCACACGAATATGAATCGAGTACCTATAGACACCCTTAGGCTATCACCGCTCTCATACACACACACACACACAAAAATTACAAATTTTAGTTTTTAATTATTTCTACTTTCTTGGATCTGCCTTTTTTGATATTATAAATACTTATAGCTACCTAAATCAAAAACATGTTCTATTTTATCAAACTTGAATACATCGATATTTTGAGTAACTTTGACAGTCTGAGTATAATTTAAACTTAATATATTTTTTTTCAAAGGCAATATATCATAGGCAACTTAAAACTTAATTTATTTGTACCAATCTTCGTAAACTCACATTGAGGATAAAAAAATAAATATTTTTTATCTGTGCTGGTCAGATTTGAATAAAAAAGCTACTGTATTGTTACTGTTTCCTATTATAAAAAAATTCTAACTTTTCAAGTAGGTAAAATAACTTTTTATAACACGAGACCGGCAAATTGTGGGCAAAAGTGAAATATCCCACAAAAGTCATTAACAACAGATATTCCACTGAACATAAATTCATCTTATCCATTAGTGCATACATATTCATTAGGAAAATATACCTTTCCCTATAATGTACAGGAGGTGTATGCTAAATGGGGTTTTAACTGCTTTTCGGCATCGAAGCGTTATTAAATTAAATATTCAATTATGCACAAAGACCGTGGCACTTATGTTCCTTAAACTTAACACAGGTAATTTGGAATGTACTGTAAATAATTTATGTTCACATTAATGGTTTCTGAGATTACACCTCTACCTGTTCCGTAACATGTTGGCCACTGTTGGCCAATAAATTGGAGCAACATTTTGCAATATCGGCCACCCATCCATTTGAACGAAAGAATGAAAAATGGTTTATTTCCTGTCTACAGTGATAAATCCAAAAAACGAAAAAAAAAAAAACAAATCAAAACCCGTCTGCCACCACTATAAAAAATAACAATCTTTAACCGAAATCTAATGCGTCACCTTATGTTTCAGTTCAGAGATATACAGGAAATGTAGAACTGGAAATCGAACACTTCATTGCACATTATCGTGCAAAAGGTGAGCTCAATGCCTTAAGGTATTCTCTACCAGCCAACCTTTCCGTTGATCAGAGAGTTTCAATCGGGAGATGGTTCGAGATAGACTCAATCACTTACTTTTCGCCCACCGGCTGCTGGTGATCTGTGCAACGTTACTACTTCTATTTTCTTCTTAAGATGATTCTATGTCAGTTAATGATTTTATCGATATAGCTCAAGTATCAGTAAGCTGACGCGGCAATGAGCAGAGCTATGAAACTTTTTTAAATCTTTGAATATTCTCACGCAAACACAATTGATATAACGAACATTTGCATCAAAAGCGTTCGCTTTGTATGTAAGTACATGTTTATTTCAACAAAGGGCGGCCTCAATGTCCTTAAAATACAACAAACAAAACTGTTTTCTTATACGGAACCATCTCCGTAAACAGTTTTGACATAGCGGCCCGAGTGCCGAAATGGGCGTGTGTACATGCGCGGTGCTTGTCGTACTTTATAAGGCGTGACGTGCGACTCGCGCGTGTTTTATTTTGTTCATTGGTCAGCCGGCGCCCGCGCAATGGTTCAATGCTAAATCGCGGGATAGCATTTATATTGATGATAGGGTTGTCACTGTTTTCAATTTCTTGTCTTTATCGTGTCACACAGTGAAACACTTGATTAAAATTTCAGAGCTAATTCTCTACATCCACTGGGGATAATCTCTACGCGCACTGGGTCGGCGTGGTTGAATTATGACCCGAAAGCTCATCGTGGTTAGAGGGGAAGTTTGTTTATATATCTCCATCTTCTAGTAATACAGTAGTAGAGATTTGCCAGAGCCCATTCCTATCCTATCCTATCCCTTCCAATATTTCCGACCCTGTCTCCCAAAGCCATTCCTAAACTCCAAAGCGCATCCGGGGGCGTGCGTAGGTTTGTCATCGTGGACTCGATGTTGGCAGTTTGGCGGTTGTCCATCCGTTGATGTCCATGAGTGACAGTATACACATACCACCGGGTGGACTGTATGCCTCTGTGTACTCTCCCTTCTATGAAATCTTGAGACCTTCCTATTGCCAATAATTTTATTTAATTACTTCAATAGTCGTTCTTGGCTGGGTGGTGGAAAAAAAAATCCTGGGAAAATTGCGTACCTACCAGAAAATTAAAAAATATGGGTTTGTGTAGGAGTTATTCACCAATTTGTACTCTGTCCGCGTGGTTGATTATGATCCGACCCCCCCCCCCCCGCTCCTGTTGTTGTTGGTTTATTTAAACTATTCTGTATGAATGCTAACCCTATTTTCAAAGTGTTTCAGTCCATACTAGGAAGCTTTGCGATATGAACAATTGAAATCCGACGTTGAATAATTTTACGTCTCGTAAAAGCTTTGTGTTTTATACTTATTGTGATAAATATAAGTTCATTCAAAATATTCACCCGTATTTGGTATGTTTGAGCATAAAATGGTTAATGTTTTATTGAAGTTAGCCGAAGAGCAAAGCTGCTGATCCAACTTTGGCCTATAGTTTTCTTAAGAAAATACGTTGCAAATAACATATACTATGCCAAGTTGAAATTGTAATTATAAAACCTTTGCTTAGACACGGCATATTTGCAACGTGTGGGATTGCTAAGGTTCCACAAAAAACAATATTTCTCAGAAATAATAGAAAACTAAATTCAGAAACAACTGAATGTTTTTGGACTGGTGAATTCTAAGAGTAGATCACGCTCACTCTTAGAATTCACTTTTATTATTAATTAACTTAAAATTCAATAATTTGTAGAAAGTACAATATATCGATGATCTAACATCACTTCTAACCAAATATTCGAAATCTAATATAATAAAGATGTAAATTTGTGTTTGTTTGTAGGTATGTTGGGGGTAATCTCTGGAACTACTGAACCGATTTCAAAAATTCTTTCACAAATAGGAAGCTACATTATCCGTGTCTAATATAGGCTATATTTTATTTTGAAAAAAAAAAACGTATACACCGAAGCGAAGTGAGGGCGGGTCACTAGTTTTTAATAAAACTAGAGCCCTGACTGTTTTTCCATATATTTATCTTTCTATTCCTAACTATATGAATTTAATTAGATATAGAAATCGAAGTGGTATCGAAGATCCATTTTTCGAAACATGAACCCCTTTTTACACTTTTTTAATGGCCTTTGTTGATGTAGGTACTTCTTGGCCTTTTTTAATGGCCTTTGTTGATGTAGTTACTTCTTGGCCTTTTTTGTTGACAGTAAAGATGATAACTTCGAACTTAAATATAACAAATCGGTGCACATGTTTTGTTGTTTTTATCTTCCTCACGTCTGTTATTTAAACCGTCCCCGATTTATCTCGCACGTTCACACGGATTTCATTGAGATGTCTGTTTTTTGTCGCTCTAGTTTGAGAGTCCATGTTATAAATTTTTAGCTTAAGATGGCTGCAAAGTTATTTCTTGTTTCTTACTAATAACTAATAAGACGTATTGTTATAATTAAGTGTATCCTTTAACTTCAGGAAGGTTCTTTTTAAGGCTGGCGTTCTTTTTAAATAATCTAATAAGTCTAAGAAATATCTTATATCAATGGATTTGCGTTTAAAGAGAATGTTGTATTTGGATATTTTTTTTAAATTACTAAATATTTGAGAGGCTGTCGCTTTAGATAAATACTTATTGCTGTTTATTGATTATTAAATAATAAGTTTTATTTATTAGAGCATACATCATACAAATAATCGAATTTATGCGAATATATTAATTACGTAAATGTCTTAAAGCTATACTTAGAGACGACAACAGCATGTCTACACAGTAATTAAAGGTAAAAATTTATTTTAGTAAAATTGCAAAGAAATCCATTATTAACCTTTGACCTTTTATTGTTTTCTTTAGTTTCCTTCAAAAAATAATGACATTTGCAATATATTTGACTTTATTTACGCTATCGCTTGTGATTTGAACCATAAACGTGTAAGAAGTATGACAACTTCTTAGGAGTTTGTTTACACATAAGTAGTAGCGAAAGAAATGGGATATTTTGTACTTTTTCTCGATTAAGTTTGAATTTTTATAAACCATGATACCTACAATTTGAATCTGCAGGGAATGTATTATAGTTTGGTCTCCATCTTCCTTTAATACCTTTTTAAGCGGTTATTTCGAATGAATGGTGAGTTCAAATAAGGAGTTGTTACCTTCAATTTCTATTTAAGAACAGATCTTACAATGATCACCAACTAGTTCGGTCATAATGAAGAAACATTATGAAGAAACCGGTGTAACCTAGATTTAAAAAATCTGGGGTTTGAGTAACATCCACCAATTCCCACTTACCATTGAACCGTAGGTGATCCGTGCCCTGCAGTGGAATTTTATTTTTATCTTGTATAGGTTGATATTTTATAGCTAGACGAAATAATAATTGTAGGGGGGGAGTGCATGCTGCATTCCCACAGCCGCTGGGCGCACTCGACTTACTGGCCACGTTACCCCACTCTCACAGAAGACTACCTTGAAATGTACTGCATTTCCTACTTTATCATATTTCCCCAATGTACGTACGTGTTTCGATAGTGAGTGAGATATGCCAGAGCATGGGCATGGAATGGGAATGGTCCCTTTCCATCCTATCCCTCCCCATTTTCCCAATCCATTCCTTGATCTCCAAAGGTAGCCAGCGTATTCAGGGACGTGCCAACGTTCGTCATTCTGGACTGACGTTGGCATGTATCGCGGATGTCCATGGACGACAGTATCCACTTACCATCAGTTGGACTGTATGTTCGTCTGCCGCATTTTTTCTATAAAAAATATATCTATATATACTAGATTAGATGCAACATTAGAAACAACCCAGCATCAATTCATAACGGGTATATAAGTCGTGATTACAAAAGGAGGTCTGCGCCATGCAGGGTCTTTCAATAATGAGCTTTATAAGCTTTCGTTAACGCTGATTGATTGATTGATTGACTGTTCTACTTACTATTTCTCAGTGACATCAACACCTATAAGCCTTTATTAGTTATACTTGGTTCATTATATGTTTATACTAAAATACATATTTATCGCTATTAAGGATTTTTGTTTGGTTTCGCTTCCCTAAAGCGCCGGAGCTCTACCCCCTAGGGTCAGAACTCAGAAACAGCTTCTGCTGAACTGCAGCAACTCAAAGCTTAAAAGTGTTAAAATTGCTGGATCTTGTCCGTTCGGTCCAAAAATTATTTCATATCGCGAACCCGTAGGCTGTGGAACGAACTGCCTCAAGAGGTCTTCCCACATGGGGTTCTTCAAGAAAGCTGTGTATAGGATCTTGCAAGGTCGGCGGCGCGTCCGCATACCCCCCGGTGTTGCAGGTGTCCATGGGCGGCGGTAGCACTTACCATCACATGGGACCACTTGCTCATTCGCCCTCTTATCTACAAAAAAAATCTTAATTTGGACCACATTTATGAATAAGGTGTTAGGTATTTAGACTTGCCATTTACATTCTGACATTGAATCGAATTCAATTGTATTGTATCGGCGACAATGTTTGTCGACGACTGGAAAAAGGACGGAAATTTCTGAATTATACTTAATTTTTTCTAAATTGAAACTCGCTATTTCGAAATATTATTAGATCTAACACTCATCTAAACTCTCAAGGATTACACTCCCACACATACTTATAAATTAATAAAATCTTATCTGCCTCAACACCTATAATTGGGCCGGAATCCCTCCTTGCATTATCATGAGTGGCGCTGAGATGTTTCACGTTTGATGACAGTCGTAAAACGGAGCGTGTGTTTTCCAAATGTGCTGCAATAAACACTGAGTCAACGCATCGTGATGAGATATAGATGGGTCGAACTGATGCTATATTTCAGACATAATAAATTAAATTTATGACAACGAACAATAATGAATGCCCAACCGATATCCATCGACAATAAAAAATATTGGCGATATGTATACTCGTACGATATATTGTAGTATTATATAATTTGAAATATGTTTATATTTACTGTAGGTATTTCCTCAAACATACTAATTTGTAAATGACATTTAATTATTAATACTATACTAATACTAATTTAATGTATCCATAGTGTCAGCTCTGACTGTCTGTATGTCAGAGTCGGGGCTCTGACTCCTGTCTGTGTATTCACTGTGTTAGGTGTGTCTATAACATGAACCCCTTACAACATTAAACCACATTTAAATATCTAAACATAAAATTATAATCTCGATGAAGTGCTTAAGTGCAACGTTGTTGTCGACAGAAAACATGCTGCGCATGCGCATATAAATATGCAGTCTCGACACACATGTGTTTATATTTACAATAAAAAAAAACATATTTTTTGGCACGTTATTGAATGTTTACTTTTTTTCTTTACAGGATGGAGCGAGACTATTCATGGGCGCACCTGGCAGTTGGTATTGGCAAGGTAAATAGCTCAAACTATACCAACACTTCTCACAAAATTTCCACTGCAAAAATTGCGTGTGGGCTACGAAAATTTTGTGAGATGTGAAAACCTTATATAACTATATCTTTGTACTGATACTCAACTTCCAAATCCGCAGGGAGAACGTTTTCGATAGATCCCACTGAAAGGTTCCACTACTATACGAAAATACCGGAAGAAGGTAAACAGTGCAACGTGCCAGATTGACCACCATTTTAACTTCTTAACCGTAATAACATAGCGAGAGGCTTATGAGCGCCTAATTCTAAATAAAACGTAGCGAACCATTTTTCAGTTGTTTTAAATCCTAATCTGTATGCTCGACTATAATTTTGTTTAGTTTCATATACAGTATTTAGTTGAAAATCGTTATTATAAACATCGAGACATATGTATATTGTACTATAATTGTAGAAAGTAAAAGACAATTTTTTCACTTAGTATTATTTGGATTATTTTCTCAACAGACATATAACATTAATCTTCAGTTGATTATGCATAAGTATTTTATTTTGCTGTCCACATTATTACACTTTTATTAAATGTATTCGAGCAAATGCAGACTTTGATTTAAAATATAACTGCATACACGTCATTGTTATATCAGCAATTGGAGATTTACATCTGTAAACTGCTGCATTTAACCAGACTGTAAACTACAATAGCTAATAGATACGATGACGCAATCATTAGCTTTCCTTTAAATCACGGTGCATCAATCCACGGATTCCACCAAATTCCTTTGAATGGGCCACAGATTTCTTACTCTAGAACTATAGTAAATTCTGCTAAAGAACATTTTAACAAAATGAAGCATAATACGAGATTTTCAATACATTTTCATGGCATACCTACTGTATTCATATGTGTTAACTTTGAAAATTAGACGATTGAGCGTTTCTTAGGGTAAATAAAATGTGTCTAAACAGATTGGGAGTTTAAAGAGTAATGTAATTAAAACCAGGGGATCTTTCTCCACTAAAATATTCATTGTAAACGTACCTTGATGTTGTAGATGTTTTTTCTAACACTTATAAACATGTTTTGTAATTGTACCTATGTACCTATTTACCTATTTATCTATTTGTTAAACATTCACTTTAATGTCGTTTATAAATGTTATGTAAATAGGAATGGTTTCATTATTATTATTTATTTCCCAAAAAGGGTATAGAAGGATTTCATTAACGCTTATTCAACATAACATTAGCCCATGCTTTACAAAAATACCTACTAATGGAACTCTTTTTTTTTCTATTTATTTTTAAATCATTGGCTTTTCCATTAATTTGGTCGCTGTAACAAGGATTTTGGTGATATTTAACCATATTAAATTATCCCCGAATCTTATCGCTTGAAGGTGAGGTGTGACTTTTTATTAAAAAAATATTGCTAAACATTTGTGGGAGTTCATTGTTACTGATTTATTTGAGTTTTTACGAATTCAGTAACAAAACTAAACATTTCTTCGATTGTTTTTCAAAATTTTAAGTTTTTACCTAAAATTAATCGTAATTTAATTTAAACACAACAAGAAGATTAATTTAACGAGATAATACTGAAATGAAAAGCAGACAATCGTTCATTGGACCTCTGGCTGCTTTCAAGATGCTTTTGATCATCATAATTCACGTTCTAAGACATTGTCTATCATTATTGTAACGTCATCGCAAATTAATATTGAACAAAATCTTTGATTTGGGTCACCTTCATATTTAATTTAAATTTCTTATCATATTTTTTTTATTATTTGCTTATTTATTATGATTTTTATTAATTATTTTTATATTTTATACCCAAATTGAAGATTTCTTCATCAACAAAGATCACGCATCGCTCGCATCTAGGCTTTCGTTGAATACCATCTCTTTTCTAGGCCAGCTGTATGCTCAGAGCTTGGAGAAGAAACCAATACTTATCGCTACTCCCGAAGCACCTCCTAAATACGATGACTCGTACATGGGATACTCGGTAGCTGTAGGCGACTTCAATGGTCAGGGTATTCAGGGCGTAGCTGTTGGAGTACCTAGAGGAGCTGATCTGAAAGGATTGGTTAGTAATATTCATGTTCACATTTTATAATGTCCTATGTAATTTTGTAAATATATCTTTTAGTAGGAGAGTCCTTTAGGTGAGTAGGAGACTATCTTTTAGTAGTCCTCTAAAATATAATATACTGTTCCCACTAATTATTCTTACGTACTTATACTATTCCTTAATGTTCAAGAAGCTTTAATATGAATGTTCACAATTACAACATATTTTCTTCAAACATTTGTTATCAATTGAAAATTCAATTAAATTTTTAGTGATAATAAAGTCTGTTGTCTAAAATTCCAGGTGGTCCTCTACACCTGGGAGCTACAAACAATCCACAATATCAGTGGCAGCCAGATCGGCTCCTATTTTGGGTACAGCATCGCGGCTGGTGATATTGACGGCGACGGCTACGATGACGTCATTGTTGGCGCACCAATGTTCACCAAGCCTAAGAGTAGCGGCTTCGAACACGGAAGAATTTATATTATCTATCAAGGAAGAAATAAGGTAAATTGAATTATCATTATAATCATCTTTGACATGATTAATGTCCTCGCTCGTCATCAGCCAGCGATGAAAATAATGATTTTTTTTAAGTATGGTTTTTAAATAATATCGCACTTCACGGTCCCATACTAAAAGGGCCTGAAGATAAATACAAACTATTCAGATAAGTATTCAAGTTTTGTGCGACGAGAAACCTAACCTTTTGTACCTTTTGCACTCTTTGAAAGACTACCGTTTAATTAGTTGTCAAATTAAGAGCTTCGTCTTTATCTGCGGTTGTTTTTTTTCTTATTTTACAAGCTTAGTTTCGCTTTCAGTATATTTTACAGTATATTTCGTTTTCAGATGTACGAAAAGATTCACTATCGCACTGGTGAAATATCTCGCGGCAGATTTGGCTTGGCAGTCACATCACTTGGAGACATGAACTCCGATTCGTATGGAGGTAACTATGCAAGATTAATTCAATTCAATTTATTTATTTGCAATGTTACAAAATGTGGTAAATTCATAGTCAGATCGACACATTTCCCAATATTGGCCAATAATACAAGTTATACTCCATATTGTTTAGGGTGACTTCTTCATATTTTTCTAACAGGACGACTGGTGCTTACTCACCCATTGTACACAACTGTTGACGACGAAAAAGGCTAGGGTACTTAGACAAACATGTATATAGTTTCGCAAATAGTTGTTAAGTTTTTATGTATATAATATGGAAATAATGGAGTAATCCCTAGTATGTCCCTACATAAATCGTTGGTGCATAGTATAGGTATCGTTGGTGCATAGTGTAATTGAGGACATACTAGGATCTTATCAATGTAAATACGTGTTAGCGATAAGGAAAATAAATGATTCCCCGCGGGTAGCGGGAGGGGTACATAAATGGACAAGTGGAGGGGAGGCCCGACGTTGACCGGCGGTGGAGGAATCCCGCAACTAGCCGCAAGTTGGAGAACCCAATACGCGAATAATAGGCGGACCATTTCCGGTCAAAATCACTTCCGCAGCGGCATCCACTCCGACAAGAACAAGAACAAAGAAGAAAAACAAGTACCTCTGCGCTACCCCGGCTCTATTGAAGAACAAGCCTTGTTGTTTTAATCAAGACACGGAAACACCTATTATACAGTCCACACCCCCCGGCGATCCAGTTGGTGCGGAGTACAGACACTAGCATTCATTCTACTGCGTGTTAGTGCATACGTATCCCGCACATCTATGGTCCTTCGAGCAGCCGGATATTGAATCAAGCAAGTCGTGTTTGAAGACCTCGTGGAATAAGAAGAACGGCGTACGGCGTTATTTATAAAGAAATAGCGGGAAGAGACGATACGGTCGCGTCGTAGGATTATTAAGAATCCCCGTACGATCTACGGCTCTACGGAGAGCGGCACGACGCATCGTACTCGTCCGTACTAGGGCCAATCTTTCAGTTTCACGTCCTGATTTCACGTCTTGGTTTCCTAATCCTGGTTTCTAATCTTGGTTTCCAATCTTGATTTCCGATCTTGATTTCCAAAGACGTTCAAAGACTTGATTGTTTAGTTACGTTGTTCTCACGACGTACCTATTACAATGCCAGCAACAACAAGGTCACAGAGCCGAACGGGGTCGCAGAGCGGAGCACAGACCGCTACGGAGTCAACGTCTGCCACTACAGAGTCTACGGTCACAGCAACCACGAGCACGGGCACGACAGCTACAGGAACCACGGCCACCAGCACCGAGGCCACTACGAAGACGACTTCTACGCGTAGAGAAGAATCGATACGTGGAGACGAGGAAGGCAAAGCGCACGTCGATGATAATGGGACGGCGGACGTCACAATCGTTCCACGGGCCGCAAGCATCGCGGCAAGGTCGCACCGATCTACTGCGTCCGCGAAGAAGAAGGAGCGTCTACAAATAGAACGAACCCTGCTACAGCTGCGCCTGACTGCTAAGGAGCAAGAGATAAGGCTCGCGGAGCTGGGACCAAGCTCTGAAGAAGAAGAAGACGACAAACGAAAAGAAGAATCGTTCCGGTTGGAAAAATGGTTAAATCGGAACGAGGTTCCCCCCCCCATACCCCCGCAGGGGGCGGGGCCAAAGTCTCGCAAGATCTCGCCGGAAAGGAAGGAAGGACGAGGACGGGGAGCTTATACCTCCAACAATGGGGAGGATAGGCACCGAGAACGAAGCACGTCTCGGCCCGCGCGCCCTACTGCAGACATCGTGGAGCAAATGGCTACCGCGATCTCCAAGGCAGTGAAGATTTCGGCGAGGGAGATACCGCGTTATACTATGGAGCTGCCGACGTTCGATGGGCAAGGCAGCGCATGGCTGGGGTTGAAGGGTGCCTACGAAGATTCAAAGCACACCTTCACGAAGAGCGACAACCTGGCACGGCTAAGGAAGAGCCTGAAGGGTGTCGCTATAGAGGCGGTGGCAAGTTTGTTTACCGCCCACCGAGAGCCGGACGACATAATGGAAGCTCTCGCAAGGAGATTCGGGAGGCCGGACGCACTCGTCGCATGCGAAACAGAAAAACTGAAGTGCCTGCGCAAGCTAAACGACGAGCCCCGCGACCTCTGCGTGTTCGCCAGTAAGGTGGCCAACGCTGTGGCTACCATACAAGCGATGAAGAGGGACAACTACCTATATAGCCCCGAGCTAGTCCGGGCTATAATGGAGAAGTTCACACCCATACTGAAGAGCAAGTGGTACGACTTTGCAAGTATCTGGGAGCACGAAGTACCCACGCTGAGCCTGCTGTCAACGTTCCTCAACATAGAGGCCGACAAATGCAGTGCCTACGCACCGCCAGAAGTCACCGTTCCCATCATTGAACCTGCGAGTGTGAGAGAGAGGGCGACAAAGAAAAGGACGGAACGAACATACAGCGCCATTAACGACGGAAAAAGAAAACTTTGCCCGCTGTGTAAAGGAGATCATTACCTGCCTTCGTGCAAACGGTTTGCCGAGAGCGATCTCGACGCCCGATGGGAGGTAACGAAGAGGAACCGCATCTGCTTCCGCTGCCTGTGTAGTGACCATCACCGGGGCAGTTGCCGAGCTAAGCCATGCGGACACAACGGGTGTGAGATGTCACATCATCGGCTGCTACATCGTACACGTCAAACTTTGCCGCCAACAGTGAAGACAGAAGAGCCCAAGGAAGAAATCGTCACGTCAACAACAGAGCTGACCAACAAGGCCACCGCCGCGAACTCATCACCGCGTCGACGTCGAGCCTACCTGAAGATTGCGCCAGTAGTGCTTGCCGGACCACACGCGAAGATACACACCTACGCGCTGTTCGACGAAGGCAGCACCGTCACCATCATAGAAGAGGCTACAATCAACTCGCTCGGCATCGACGGGCCGGTTGACACAATGTGGATTCAAGGCATCAACGGTGGCGAAATGAAGCATGAAAAGAGCCGCACTGTTGACGTACAGATACAAGGGCTACACTCGGACGGCGTGCACAAATTAAAGGGCGCACGCACCATCGAGCGTCTCAACTTCACATCGCAGACAATCGGGGAAACGGACCTGGAAGACTGCACACACCTAGACGACATCAGGAACGAGCTCACCTACAAAGATGTCTGTCCGAAGATTGTCATCGGGCAGGACAATTGGGAGCTGATCGTCTCACGCCAGGTCCGAGCGGGACGAAGGAACAAGCCGGTAGCATCACTGACGCTACTAGGTTGGGTGCTACACGGATGCCGCACTTCAGTGTGCGAACCAGTCGCCTTCTGCGGCTACATCAGCGAGAAGTGCGACGAAAAGGAGGAGTTAATGAAGAACTCCTTCAAGTTGGAGTCACTGGGCATCGAACCGAGGAGAACCAAGAATGACCCGGAGCAGCGCGCCATCGACCTTCTGGATAAGCGCAGTCGACGGCTACCTGACGGGCGGTTCGAGACCGGACTCCTGTGGAAAAAAGAAAAAGAGAAATGCTGCGCAATAACGAACACGACAAAGGGGCATGCACACTTGCCCGATATCACGCGCTTTTCAAAGTGGGAGCGCCTGATCCGGGCCACCGCACGCGCTCTACAATTCATCGACTTGTGCCGCAAAAAGAGGCACATAGTAGCAGCTGCGCGTCGCAAAAGGACCATTGCCAACCCGACGTCGGACCCGGTATGGTCAGGAACAAGGAAAGGCGACGCTAAGACTGCACAAAAGATAGAACCAGCGCGCGGCAAGTGCAAGTTCGTACAGATGGAAGCGCACTATCTCATACGAGCGGAGCATCAATGGATGAAGGCAGCACAAGAGGACAGCTACGCATGCGAACGTAAGCGCATCGAGCGTAGCGCCACACCGGCGGGAGACGACAAACTCGCCGCACTAAGTGTGATTGTGGGAACCGACGGACTGCTACGACAAAAGGGAGGAATCGCTGCCGCAGGAGAGATTAGCGAGGAAACGACGAATCCGGCTGTGTTGGATGGTTCACACAGCTATACGAGATTGTACATAGACCATGTACATAGGAAAATGCACCACGGAGGCGTCGAGCTAATCGTCAACGAACTGCGACAGCGACTGTGCATAGGAAAGATTCGCCCTACAGTAAGGGGCGTCATAAAGGCATGCATGACATGTAGACTAAGGAAGGCGAAACCGACGAGTCCAGCCACCGGCGATCTACCGCACGCGCGCGTAGCACATCACGCGCGCCCGTTCACCTTCACCGGGCTCGACTACTTCGGTCCCATCGAAGTAACCGTGGGCCGACATCGAGAGAAGAGATATGTCGCCTTATTTACATGCATGACCACGAGGGCTGTACACTTGGAAGTGGCAGCATCACTCAGCGCAGATTCCGCCATCTCTGCGCTACGACGATTCATGGGGCGACGCGGCTGCCCAACGGAGTTATGGTGTGACAACGCCACTAACTTTAAAGCCGCGGAAAAACAACTCACCGAGGCCGCACTAGCCGCGGTGCAAGAGGAAGCAACTGCGAAACACATCGCGTGGCGTCACGTTCCCCCTTCCGCCCCCTTCATGGCCGGGGCCTGGGAACGCATGGTGCGCACGGTGAAAGAAGCCCTACGAGCGACGCTACGCGAGAAGTACCCTAGCGACGAGACACTCCACACATTACTCATCGAGGCGGAGAACACAGTCAACTCCCGCCCACTCACACACGTGGCGGTAACACCGGAGGAGCCGGAGGCGCTCACACCCAATCATCTGCTGCTGGGGCCTAACTCACATGTCCCAGCGCCGGGCGCCTTCACTGCAGACGACGTGAATGCGCGCAAACACTGGCGGCGCGCCCAGCGGCTAGCCGATAACTTCTGGCGCCGCTGGCTCCGAGAATATCTCCCCCTGCTACAGTACCGGCGGGAGCCCCGCACAGTCGGCGAGGCACCACGCGTCGGAGACTTGGTCGTCATATGCGACCCGAACCTACCGAGGAACACGTGGCCCAGAGGAAGAGTCATCGCTACGTACCCCGGGCAAGACGGCGAGGTTCGCATCATCGACGTCCAGACGAGCAACGGCCACATCCTGCGGCGACCGACCAAGAAAATCGTCGTTCTACCAATTAGATCGCGAGACGGCGACGGCGGGAGATATGTTGACGACGAAAAAGGCTAGGGTACTTAGACAAACATGTATATAGTTTCGCAAATAGTTGTTAAGTTTTTATGTATATAATATGGAAATAATGGAGTAATCCCTAGTATGTCCCTACATAAATCGTTGGTGCATAGTATAGGTATCGTTGGTGCATAGTGTAATTGAGGACATACTAGGATCTTATCAATGTAAATACGTGTTAGCGATAAGGAAAATAAATGATTCCCCGCGGGTAGCGGGAGGGGTACATAAATGGACAAGTGGAGGGGAGGCCCGACGTTGACCGGCGGTGGAGGAATCCCGCAACTAGCCGCAAGTTGGAGAACCCAATACGCGAATAATAGGCGGACCATTTCCGGTCAAAATCACTTCCGCAGCGGCATCCACTCCGACAAGAACAAGAACAAAGAAGAAAAACAAGTACCTCTGCGCTACCCCGGCTCTATTGAAGAACAAGCCTTGTTGTTTTAATCAAGACACGGAAACACCTATTATACAGTCCACACCCCCCGGCGATCCAGTTGGTGCGGAGTACAGACACTAGCATTCATTCTACTGCGTGTTAGTGCATACGTATCCCGCACAACAACTAAGCTGCCATGCCAGCGTTTGATTAACTGAAAATTAATTTTCGTTTTATAAAACTCTCACTGAAGAAAATTCTTATTCAATTAATTGTATCTTATTTGTGATTATTTGTGCTTTTTGGGTAAAAAGATTTTCTTCCATGATTTTAAGGAACAAGCCTTTTCTTGTAATCCATAGCAAGAATACATCACACGGATTCAATGCTACTTGGTAGATGTTACATATTCACCAGATTTTTTTTTTGTGACGCTCTGTTCTCTCTCACCGCCAGGCTACTGATAATTAATTGAAAACTTCGTTCTATGAAAATTTTGTGGCTAGGATCGGAGTTTTAATTTCCCGACATTGGTCGACATTACATTACTACTATTACGTGTGAGAATTGCTAACATATTAATCTCATAAACTCTGTAAAATAGGTTTCTAAAAGATGAACTGCTTTTTTTCAATGACATTTGTTTTATTTCATGTGTTCCTATTTGGAAGCCTTTCTGCTTTGGAAGGTGGTTTACCAAACAGCCGTTTGAATGTCTTTTCAGATGTAGCAGTGGGAGCTCCGTACGGCGGCGCGAAAGGTCGCGGCGTCGTGTACATCTACTACGGCAGCCGCACCGGCATCCGCGCCAAGTACTCGCAGGCCATCACCGCTGAGGAGATCTCGCCCGCTCTCACCACCTTCGGCTTCTCCCTCTCCGGCGGCGTTGATTTGGACAACAACAATTACACGGACCTCGCTGTCGGTGCTTACAAGTCTGATAGCGTTGTGTTTTTGAAGTAAGTCAATTTAGAATTTGAAGTGTGCAATAGTTCACTATTCATTGAAATATAAACTTTGTTCTATAAAACTAAAATGTTTGAGAATTTTTCGTTAAAAAATTGACAAAAATTTCTTACTTATTTTAATCTAAATTACTTAAAATATAATGCAGGCAGGAAGATAAAAGATTTCGTTCTTGAGAGATCCCGTTATATTTTTGATAACACATCGTTTGAGCAATTGTAAAAGTAACCTTCAAACTTAACCTATTAAAAATAATTGGAAATGTTTGAGATAAAATAATTGACTTCTCATACAAAATTGCACTTAAGATGAATCGAATATTTCTCTAGAAACTTCCTAACTAGCGAAATGACTTTTATGGAATGCACTATATCACAAAAACACATTAGCCATAAAATCGCAACAATATAGGAGTGCAACTGCGTTCAATCTTGCTTGTATAAAAGTGTATATACCGATATATGAGATTAAGATTTGCTGTTTACTTTAGTTCTCTAAGTCAATAGTTCTTTAGTTCTCTCCTCCAAACGTTTAATTACGATTCTAAACCAAACTCTATAGAGATCATTTATAAAGACGACGCGACGGATATTGAATGTGACAATTATATACCTACTACAAACTCAGTTGGAACTTCTAAATGGTAAAGTGACAATTAGCTACTTTCTCGTTAAACCGCATTGATTAATGTTAAAATTAAACTTTTCAACAATTTCGTACCTGATTTCTTCAATTGACTGTACTTAGCTGTTTTAAATCGACAAATTGGATCACGAAGACATAGTATTCGTAGTCGGAGCAGATGGAGCACGTTAAAAGGCTCATCCTTGACCCTTGTTCTTTCTTCCCAGAGCCCGTCCAGTGGTGAAAGTGATGGCCGGCGTGCGCTTCCTCAGCGACAAGAAGCTGATCTCGCAATCAGACAAGCGGTGCCGCCTCAACAACGGCACGCAAGTCGCTTGTGCACAGCTCGAGTTCTGTCTCACCTACCACGGCGTCAACGTCGACAGGCAGATTAGTGAGTACCTGACAGACAGCTCCATAGTCATTTAAACATGATGAAGTCGAGTGAATTTACAGCCAGACCCACTGTTCCGTAACAATTAAACAAAGTGGTAATTAATTAAGAATTTTATTAGATTTTTATTATGTATTAAGACGGCAGACGAGCGTATAGTCCACCTGATACTGTCGCCCATAGTAATCCGCGATACATGCCAACATCAGTCCAAAATGACAAACGTTGACACATCCCCGTATGCGCGCCTACCTTTGGAGATATAGGAATGGATTTGGAGAAAGGGTTGGGAAAATGGGGAGGGATAGAATAGGATGGGATGGGAATGGGCTCTGGCATATCGATTCACTACCGAAACACGTACGTACATTAGGGAAATAAGATAAAGTGGGAAATGCAGTGAGAAATCATTTCAAGGTAGTCTTCTGTGAGAAAGGGCTGTTGCCCAGCGGCTGTTGGATTCCAGCGTGCACTCTCCCGCTCAAAAATAATATTATAATAATAATATAATTTTCAAAAATATATATCTATTATAGGTCTGTATGTTTGAATAAGTACTCATACATAATATACTTTGGATTGGTTTTTCATATTAGTTATTTGTATAAAAGTAAAGTATGCAATAAATAAATAAAAAAAATAACATTTTGAATACTTGTTCAAACATACATTGAATGCATTTGTTCAAGCTAGCTCTAGTGAAACAATTTATATTTAAATGGCAACACGTATGCTACGTGTTACCTCTCTAATTAATTGAAAACCTACGTCACTTGACAGTTGGTTCTGATTTCTCATTACTTAAGGTGAATGTGCTGTTTTCAATTTTCGTTCTCATACTTTCTTCATTTTTTTAACATTAGAAGAAAATTCTAAATTTATAAAGGCGGTCTCTAGCGTGATCAAACCTTTGAATAAGAAAATTAATTGTGCAATATTCAATTGGGTTTAACATGGGGTAATTGAGAGCATGCTTTAATAAATTACGGCGTTTGCTCAATTACCTCTGTTCTCAATTGACTTATAATAAAATAGTAATTTAAAATATTTTATTCAAAACTCTTGCAAATGTTAGATTAAAAAAAAGTATGTTAGCTGAAATTTAATTTTACCTTTATTCAGTAAATGTGAGTCGTATATTTTCTCTTTCAAGCGGAGGGATATTACTGTTACTTCGGTGAGTTGTCAGTGTATCAACGGCAGCACGAGTACAGCGAACTCAGGAGCATAACGTTGATATTATAATTTCGTTGTTAATTTTTGTAGTGTTTTGTATTTTATAAGGTTAACCGTGGTAAATGAGAAAAGGGATAATTGAGAATAATTTTAAATCGAATTTAAACTTTGACCGTTTAATGTATCATTTTCCATTAGTCAACCTATGTGGGCACAAATAGCTCGAATGGTCAATGCATTTTCTCAGCTGCCCCTGTTCTCTATTGCCTCGATTTACCCTAAAGATTTTAAATAAAAATTAATGACGAAAATTATTTAGTGTAAATAATATCACCTGTAGTATTTCGATGTTAGCGATTGTTTCGTAGTAGCACCATTTCCTCATCAGTTCTCACGGCAAATGGTGGAGGATGTCAGCTGTTTTTCATAAAAGAAACATCAAAATTCCTTATATGACTGGCACACACACATCCATGACGCCTTCAACTAGTGGCAATTACAATTTACATGTGTATGAATATCAAATTATATTATGTACTAGCGACCCGCCCTCACTTCGCTTCGGTTTATTAAATTTAAAACAATCGGAATAAGATATTTTCCTGCGGTAAAATAAAGCCTATATTTTAAGTTAGACCTCTAGCAATACATCGGTGAAAATTGCATTCACTTCCATGCAGTAGTTTTTGCGTGATGCGTGTACAAACATACGGACAGACAGACAAAATTCCTAAAAACTGTTGTTTTGGCTTCTGTTGCTCTAATAAAGACCCCCCATATTAGTTTTTTTTCAATATCTATAATGTACAGACATCGGCCTGTTACAATTTTATTATATGTATGTATAGATAGATATTCAGTACAGTAAATAATCATTCCTAATTGTTCGGTCAACTTTTTTTTATCACTTTATGTGACTGACTCAAGTTCATTTACAATCATAAAAAGTTCATAAAAGCAATTATTTTTTGTAGATACATAGATGAGTTCATTAAACAATTGGACGTCGGAGCAAGATTAATGCATACAAGATATAGGCACATCAGCTGCTAGCTGCTTGCCTATTATATCATAGAACTATACTTTAACTAATAATGAAATATATAATACTCAAGTAGCATGTCTCTAAAATCTAACCGGAAGTCTCTTATCGAGTCACCTTAAATTAGTGGACATCTTTCTAAAGGCTGGTTTAGAATCCATAAGTGAACATATCTGTCAGAATTTGAAAATATACGAGAAGTATCCTACACACAAATGAACAGTGCAAAAAATTCTTCGATTTCTAGTCGAATATTTATTTGTTTAAAAATACAAATTTGTTCCAATCTGGATGGTGTGATTGTCTACGTATGTAATTCTGGATTCACGACACAGGGAATCTTAGTATGAGCCATTGAGTGCGGAGTTACTACAACTAAAAATATTAAAAATAATTGTTCCCACCAACATTAAACTAAAATATGACAAAAATGACCTTAAACTATTTAAGCATTGCAATACTTTACCGGTTTATATTAAAAGCACAATATTTCAATACAAAAATTCAAACGTTAATATCTCATCCTACAGTTACTCGTAGTATAACACATAAGCATTTGGTAACCAACGCCGCGAACAATATATACGGTCAGCGGACCAGCGCTTACTCTGTTCCCAGGTTAATAAATGAATTAGATCCTAAATTTAAAAAAGATATCAGCGAAAATAATTTAAAATATAAATTAAGAACATATTTCTTGTCCAAATTATAATTTGTTCACTGCTCACAGGTAGGTTTTTAATGTCTCGACTACTGATTCCAGCAGTACTTGTATCTTAGACAAATCTGTATGGTTTATTAGATACAATTATGTTAGCTATATACTTATTCTTTGTGAATTTGTTAATAAAAAAAAAAGTTATTATATATATTTATTTATTTACAAGTTTACGTATGATTCGCATTACTATTTTATTCTCAGAAATTCGGTTCCATCGGTTCCAAATCATCCCTTAAACATGACGTTCGCTAATTTATTGATACCCTCGTATAAATATATACGTTTCACGGCAGAATTCGAGGTGACGCTGGACTTGGACTCGCGGCGCAAAAAGAGCAAGCGCATCTTCCTGCTGGAGACGCACGAGAGCGTGTTCAAGACGCACGTGCTGCTCACTGAGAAACAGCAGGAGTGCAAGGACGTCACCGTTTATCTGGACGTTAGTATATATTCATACTTTCACATATACTCATCAATTTTAAAGCAGCATTGAACACAATAATTGAGACTGTCCGATAGCTGTTTACTCTATGGGTTGAATGTAAAAACAAATGTCATTATTATCCATAAATATTGGGAAGTATTTGTATTCTTACATATTATTTGTCTGTTAATCCGCTGTTAAATATTGTTACAGGATGAAATCCGTGACAAGCTAACTCCTATAGAGGTGAAGATGACGTACGACCTGGTGAACCAGCCGCCGAGCGGCGCGGTGCCGCCCGTACTCGACCAGACCGAGAGCATCGAGCACACGGACTTGCTCAACATACAGAAGAACTGCGGCGCTGATAACGTGTGCGTTCCCGACCTCAGCATGTTCGTCACTACGTAAGTACCACGCTATTATCATACCATTTCATAAGCCAGTATCTCTCCACTGCTGGACATAGGCCTCTCCCGAGGACCACCATCACGCACGGTCTTCAGCTCCTCACATCCACACACTACCGGCGACTTTCTTCAAGTCGTCAATCCACTTGGCCTGAGGGCGCCCCGCATTATATTATTACGCCATTATTAGCTTTGAACATTCGTTAAAAAGTAAGTTTCGCTTTTTAGCCATTCGTGTAATCGTGAGTTGAAATCCTCGGCCCATAACACTGAGTTTCTACTTAACTATGGATTTTTAAAAGTGATCACCAGCTCGGCGTTAAGGGATCCCGCATGCTCGAGATCAAAAAAATCTGAAGCATGTGTATCAATCCGCATGGGGCCCCCGCGTGGTGGATTACGGTCCGAAAGCCCCCAGTTATTTACTAGGGGAGGTCTGTGCCCTGCAGGCAGATTAAAGGCGACATTGATACTGTGTGTGTAGAACAAAAGTCTTTTTTCTTTTCATGTATAGCAATGGAGCAATTAGCACATTCTGCCAGTGTCAATAAATAATTTCAAAGTCTAAAACGCATCATGTCAATGTCCAATCCCGCCAAAGTAAGTCAGGCGTCCCTCAGTAAAGCGACAGTAGGTTTGCTGAGGACAGAAGAGGACACCTGGGTAGCACACGAATAACGCAGTCCTATGATTTCATTTTATTATCATAAACATTACGCTCAGAAAGGACTTTGAAGTTTAATAAACTATCACTATTAAACCACAAAAGCACTAGCTTTTCACAACTTTCACAATAACTACTCGAGTCCCCCGCGCCATAAAGTCTAACAAAACTTAATTCAGTGTTAAGAGGATGGAGGTATTTTTTATTTAAACCTGTACGTCATTCTGTTCCTCTCATCATATCAGTGTATTCTACTCATCACTATCTGAATAAACATACATGAAATATATATTCCAGGCCCACAGCAAAATACGTGCTAGGTTCTGGCGAGAAGGTGAACATCGACGTGCGCGTGGACAACGCGGGCGAGGACGCGTTCGAGGCGGCCTACTACCTGATCATTCCCGGTGGCGTCACTTACGCGAGCAAAGTACCGCTAGACGACAATTCGCCAGTCTACTGCTCGCTCCTCAAGCGCTACGACGACTCTGGGAATAGGACTCTTAAGTGCGACCTTGGGAACCCCATGACTAGTGCACAGAAGGTAATGTTGCTAGATATAAAATTAGAATACGTTCTAGGCTCAGGCGAGAAGGTAAATACCGACGTGTACGAGGACGCGTTCGAGGCGACCTCCTTCCTGATCATTCCCGGTGGCGTCACTTAGGCGACAAAGTATCGCTAGACGATAACGCGCCCGTCCACTGCTCGCTCCTCAAGTTCCGCGACAACTCCGAGAATGGTACGCTTAGACCTTGCGATTCCTATGAGTAGTGCACAGAAGGTAATGTTGCTAGATATAAAAATAAAAAATGACATTAATTTACCAAAATTTACTTAAATAGGAACAAAAGAGGAATTAACTTAAAAGATTAACTTCAAACTAAGCAAGGTAAAATAGTTACAGAAGTGTGTCTGTACTATGTTGACCAGGTCTTCCGTCCAAGTTGTATGTATTAATATTAATTAAGCTTTTATGCCAAGCACGTAGCTAATTAATAAAAATAAAAATGACTTAATAATATAGGGGGTGAGAGTGCACGTTGCAATCCAACAGCCGCTAGGCGCACTCGACTGGCCACGTTACTCTCTCACAGAAGACTACCTTGAAATGTACTGCATTTCCCACTTTATCTTATTTCCCTAATGTACGTACGTGTTTCGGTAGTGAGTGAGATGTGCCAGAGCCCATTCGCATCCTATCCCTCCCCATTTTCCCAACCCATTCTCCAAATCCATTCCGATATCTCCAAAGGTAGGCAGCGTATCCGGGGACGTGCTAACGTTCTTCATTTTGGACTGATGTTGGCATGTATCGCGAATGTCTATGGGCGACAGTATTCACTTACCATCAGGTGGATTGTATGCTCGTCTGCCGCCTTCGTCCATAAAAGAAAATATATATAAATGTAGTAATGTTGACACTAGGTACAAATCTAGGATTCGACAAAAATACTTTTGCTGGGATATTTCTACTACGTGTCTCATTTCGAATTTGCGTTAAAATCTCATTCATTACCTTTTATTCGAAATAAATTTTGGGGGTAATCTCTGGAACTACTGAACCGATTTCAAAAAAATATTTTACAAATAATATTTACTTACAAGAATATTTAATTTACAAAGAAGAAAAAATATTTTAAAAGAAAATATTCTTATAAACTGAAGTGAAGCGAGGGCGGGTTGCTAGTTCAAAATAAACTATTACAACCTACAAAGAGCATTAACAAAATTAAGTATCACAATCTTTCAGCTTAGTCTTTAAAGCTGAGGAACTAAATTCATTGAGTAATAAATAACTGATGAATTACCGCCACCAATGATGGCCAGCAAACAGCAGCGGATTTGCTTTTCCTACTTTTCCTTAGTCGAGTTCCTACTTTAGCGATTTTTTTTCGAAATTCCAGAGTCGAGATTATTGATACTACAGATTCCTTCGAAATACTTCTAAAATCTTTGATAATCGTCATATTTCAGGCACATTTCCGCGTTGTGTTGGACGTGGAGCCGTACGTGTCGTCCTTAGTGTTCGACATGAGAGTGAACTCCACCAACCCCGAGAAGGGCACCATGTTCGACAACACGCGCCAACTCACCATCGGCGTAGAAGCTAAAGCTCAGCTCTCTATTATTGGGTGAGGATTTATTTTTATCTAACTAGCAATATCACAACACGGATACTCATGCGTGGAAACTTCAGCTATTTTGGAAGACGCATTGCCATAGACAGCTGATCATTGGCATTGAGGTTGATATTATTAATGAAAGACACTTTATTGTTAATGTCATGCCATATCATGTTGGATATACGCCTCTCCGGCGGCTCACCATCATTTTACTCAATATATGACCTACAATGTATAATATATCTTCAATTAATATTTTTGCGATCTAACGTCACTTGTTCAACATTTTACCTGACGTTTCTTGTTTAACAATTTCCCAATTCATTGTAACTTCTATATTTTTGCGATTAATCAAAGCTATTTTTAACATTTTGCGATTTAACATTATTTTAACATTTTTGCATTCCAAAGTAGCTTATTTAATATTTTAGAGATTCAACGTGACTTCAACATTTTTACAATTTAACGCAACGTTTAAATAGTCTTAGAAGAAATTCATGAAATTGGTCTTTGAAAAAAAAATCTTTATTTTTAGAGCCTCGGACCCACCAGAGCTGCACTACAACGCGTCTCTGTACGAGACCGAGAACCTACGAGACGACACCAAGCTCGGCCCTCAGATCATCCACAAGTACAACATCAAGAACGAAGGGCCCATTGCTGTCGACGAAGCCGAGATATACATCATGTGGCCCTACCAGACCCTCACTGGTAAGAACAACTGGTTTAATAGAAGCTGGAACTAAATAAGATGTAGGAATCGTATGTTTTGATTGTAGCATGGTCATAATTGTGTATTTTGGTTTGCATATATTTTTTTTTAACATTCGTTTCGATTTTCGTGGCCCTCGGTATACTTATCCTTAGGTCTGTAGGGCTAATTATCCTTGACATTTATCACTCCTTTAGTTATCCTTTGGTAGGTTTTAATAATTGTTTCGTGTTCCATTGCAGGCGAGAACCTGATGTACATGGTGTCGCAGCCGCAGGTGCTGGGCAACCTGCAGTGCGACGTCGCGCGACACGTCAACCCAGAGAACCTATTTGTGCAGAACGCTTATGCTTATCTGCTTAATAAGGAAAAGGAAGGTAAATACTTTATATTATATATTAGAATGTTTAAATTAAAAATCATCAGTGAATTAACATATTTAGTCGGTTTTAAATTTCAAATGTAAAGTATTCAATATTTATTTTTGTAATCTGTATATTACGATGGAAATAAATTATTATTTATTTATTAAGATATCGGTCGATCGAGCGGCCGCACAAATACAAACTCATTTACAGCTCATTGTCAATTTATTCTATAGGCGATTAGTTAGCGCCAACCGCAAATATAACGTTGTAGAAGAAACATATTCATTCAGTTGGAGCAAAGAATAGGTACTTTACAATTAGTTAATTAATTTATGAAGAATCGTAGCAGAATTCAGGCAATAAATCACCATAATACCTGTTGGTAATCGTTCTAACGTTCGGTTGGCCAATTACTTTAAGAAGTAATGCCAATAAATCACCAGATTAATCTAGACGACCTAGACGACAGGAAATCGACACTTGGCAAAATTATATTTGACAAGACAAAATTCTTTGCAGAAATGTTGAAAAGTGGCCAGTACTCGTCGTCTCAAATATCTACGGGGACTGGATACTACGACCAAAGTAAGTAGATCACGCGTAAAACTAGGACAGCACGATTAAAAAATATGTTTTAAATTACGTTTTAAACTCTGTTTATCCCGAATTCAAACATTTGTTTTAAATTGTCTAAAACCTAAAAAAATAATATAATACACATAGATTTACCTATAAATAATTCTGGAATTTTATATATTCAAATTATATAATGAAGCTAATAATTATTAGCTTGAAAGCTTAATTGTGTGAGGGGGTTTCTATGGGATTGAATAATTATAATTATTCATAGAAAACCACCTTGAAATGTACTGTATTTCCCACTTTATCCTACTTACCCAATGTACGTACGCGTTTCGATAGTGAGTGAGATATCCCAGAGCCCATTCCCATCCCGTCCTATCCTCATTTTCCCAACTCATTCTCCAAATCTATTCCTACGTGTTCCTAAGATCGGGAGCGCATACGGGGGCGAGCCAACATTTGTCATTTTAGACTGATGTTGGCATGTACGTATTGCGGATGTCCATGGACGGCAGTATACACTTACCGGCAAGTGAACTGTATGCTATTTTCCATAAAGAAAGTAATAATTAAATACTTGTTCAGAAAATCAAATAGGTTTATTTAATTTAAATAGAAAGATTCGTCTGACTTCACCAACACGATCCTATTAAAAGCGACACGATTTTAATCTTAATAATTTAGAAAAATACAAAGCGGACATTTCTTTATAATTGCAACGTACGAGTGAACTACATACTTGTATTTCTACAAATAAAATTCTGATTCTGATAAAATATGGGGAAATTAATTTCCGGAATCCTTGGTCTTAGTTAAACATTGTTAAATTTTTTTAATTTTGTCCGTTGAAATTTTCTAGAATTTTTGTTATTTGAATTAAATAAAAAACTATTTATTCATTCCTGCGTAAAACCAATAAACATATTAAACCTATTAAAATTAAATACATTTTAAATTGTGTTATTATAAATTATTATTTACATATCTATGTAATATTATTTACAGAATATTGGCAAATCGACTACCACGCTAGCAGGCAGTCAGGTGGTCAAGTTGGTAGTGGTCGATTTAATGGTGATGAAACATTTGGTGGACAATCCGGTAGTGGCCAAACATTCGGTGGACAATCCGGTACTGGCCAAACGTTCGGTGGACAATCCGGTACGGGCCAAACATTCGGTGGACAATCCGGTAGTGGTCAAACATCAGGTGGTTCGTGGAGATATAACCAAACCTGGCACAGTGGATCTTACGGACATTTGACATATGAACAGCTAGAAGAATTAAAAAGGCAATTGGGCCAGAGCTTGACCATTGAGCAACAAGAAGAATTGATACGAAGGGTCACTGCAGGGCTGTCGTATCAACAACAGGAAGAGATAAGGAGGAAGTTAACTGAAGGCTTGAGTATAGAGCAGCAGGAACAAATTAGAAGGAAATTGGCCGCTGCTGTCAACCAAGGGAATTATGGTCAAGGGATATACCAGGGTGGTGGTCAGGGTGGTCAGGTGGTGAGGATAAGGAATAAGACGGTGACATATGATGAGAACCATAATGTGGTGTCGCAGACTGAGACCAGTACAGAGTATGGGTCGTTGGGACACGAAGGTGAAACTGGCAGCTCGTTCAATGTGTAAGTTTAATTTATTAACAATTTAAATTTAATTATTCTTCGAATTTCATTTTTTTTTTTATTAATTACTCATTCATTCATTTATACTTTTTAAAGGTTTAGTTTATTAACAATTTATAAATTGTATTACCAGTTCAAATCCAATTCTTATTCGAATTTCATTAATTTTTCTTTGTTTCATTACTCGCTTATCCATTTACCCGTCTATTCATTTATTAATTGTTTCATTCAACCATCGACCTATTCTTTCAAATACAAATGTCATTTTTTTCATTCAATTCCCCTACTCATCCACCCGTTCATTTTCCCATCTATTTATTCTATCATCGAGTTATTTATTCATTCTTGCATCTAGATCGTTTATTCACTTATCCATCCATTCGTTTATTGATTTATTTACCAATCTTTTTTGGCTAGCGATAAGTGGATACCGTCGCCCGTGGACATCCGCGATACATGACAAACGTTGGCTCGCCCCCGTATGCCTTTAGATATGCAATAGTGGATTTTAAAAAAGATTTTACTTTTGTACGTGTCACAGATCTTTCAGTTGTATGTGAATAAAAGACTCCAGTACTACATAGAGGTATATTTAAAAAAAATAGATCCGGGATGGGTTCGATTCGCTCACGTCAGAAGTTATGACCCGGTCAAAAGAATGCCACTGCCCTGCGATAGCCTCCCAGTAGGTATTCCGCGGTAGGCCGGAACAGTTTCTCAGCTAGCAGCGAGCAGGTAGGTAGGTGGTATAATCGCATAGGTGGCGCGCAGGTCACGTCCAAGTCGACTGCCGGGTAGGTGAACCCTGAAATATTTATATTTTTCGGACATTTTAAGACCCATCCGGAAGTTTCGTAGCTTGACTGCGACATCATAAACCCGCTAAGAACCGCACTAGAAGATGCTAAGCAAAGGCAGATGGCGTGATTAGCAAGAAATGGTGGTCATGATGAGGCAGTCAACCAACAGTTAAAGTTAAATAGTTTATACACTTAGCACTTATGGGCGTTAACAATACAGAAGAGAACAACAGAAATTAATTACATATTATGACAGCCATATTCCAACAAGGCTTACAAAGCTGACCAAAGTGCAAAACAATGTAGGTAGCTAGCTACCCATTATACGATGGATAAAATTTGTAACACTCACCCAGTAAGTAAGGGGATTCACATACACAGGACACTATTAGTAAGTCGGCACTAGACTCGCCCAAAACTTTCAGTATCAGATGTTTTATAATTATTTATTTGTAGACGGAATGTTAGTCTACACAGAAAGGATAGCCAACGTGGAGTGCCAATGACGCGGTACCTACCCGCGTTCCATGCGATGCGTAAGGACCGGTATTATAGTTCACTCCACGCGCAAACAATAGAATTGCAAAACATATAGTGCGCTCCGGCTTTGCTTTCGAATTAATATTTAATCTATAATTTTGTTATTTAAGTATGTGTTTATAATTTAAGGTATTATTTATTGTAAATAGTTAATAATAATAGATAATTTTATGTAGTAATGTTATTATTTTTTTAAATAGTTGATTTAAGTTTGTACTTTAATGTAGTTTCGCTTAACTACTGACGTAGTGAAACGAAACCGTTACACTATGACGCAGGGAATCCTGTTGTAAGTTACCGAGTGTGGCGTTATTACGATTATTCATTCATTCATTCTAATTAGTTGATATTACAGCTAACCCGTCAACGCAACAAATCTTATCATGAGTCATCGTTACAGTCAATATTCATTCATTCATTCAGTTATTACAATTATTCATTCATTCGTTCATCCAAATCTTCTGCCATTATAGTTACGGGGCCATCCACGGCAACCAGGCCAACCAGGGCAGCCAGACTAACCAAGGCAGCCAGACCAACCAAGGCAGCCAGACCAACCAAGGCAGCCAGACCAACCAGGGCTTTGTCCACAACTCATGGGCCACCACCGAAACTGTCAACCGGGACCTCGTCAACGCCGGCTCCACCACATACATGGGAGCCCCTGGCCTTACCGTTGTCGGAGACGAAGACGAAGACGAATTGGAGGGCTTCGGGAGTTATGCCGCTAGGAGTTCTAATAATGAGTTTAAATATGGGATAGGGGATGTGAGCGGTGCTGGTACGGGGGGTGGGACAAGGGGGCAGGGTGGTGTGACCGGCGGGGGGAGCTATGGGTCCGGTGGTGGCAGCTACTCGTACGCGACGCATTCAGGTAAGTTTGAGTTTTGTAGCAAGTATTAGATATAGGAAGTTAGCGCCGATTATATATTTAACCAAAATTTTGTCAGCTACATGTGTGTGTGTGCATCTAATGATAATTCGATAAATACACAGGTACAACTAGCAACACGCTAAAAATGTACTCCAATCCGTTCGATTCTAGTCCTTATTAACTTATTACGCTTGTAATTAAAGTACCGATGTAATTAAAGGTATACATTACCTTGTTGCTGACTGTACTGTCGATATCGATAAACGTTTAAGGATACGTAGACGTATGTCGATTTCGGAGTACAGATTATCATCAATTGTATCAGCAGTGCAAAAAGTATAGGTATTTTTTATAGTGAGAAGGCAGCAGACAAGCATACAGTCCACCCGGTGGTAAGTGGGTGCTCTCATAAACATCCGCGGTACGTGTCAACTTCAGTCCAGAATGACAAACGTTGGCACACCCCCATATGAGCTGCCTTCCTTTAGAAGATATAGGAATTTATTTATTTATGCGTGTCTAAGCAATATGTCAACATAACAAATCCCAATTTTATATACCTAGTGTGTACAGAAGTGTTAAATCTAATTGACATCTCAATAATGTGACGTCAGCGTGATTGACTATTTAGCAATCAATTTAATTGCAAATAATAAGCTATTGTTTAAAAGTAAACAAAAAAAAAGAATCTAAAATGAGTGATAACAAAGGAAAGGGAGACCTAATTATGCTATGATGTAGCCAGAGCGCGTTTGACTTTGTTCCTGAAAGTCAGCAAACCGTCAACGAATAAATCTAATTCCAGATGTTCCGAAGCGGATTAGTTATAATATATTTCCTACATATTCTAGAAATGGGTTTGTTAAAAGTTTGTCTAGTGCGGTATGGGGACAAGAAAAACAATTCACGTTGCCTTGGCTCTCGGTTTAGGATACTGGGGAACATCCGTCTCCATTTGAGCTGACTTTTATCTCCAGGGCATGTAATTTGGTCTGAGACTATCCGAGCACGTCATAGGTGTACATGAGAGCGGGCACGCCCCGGCTCGGATCTTATAAGGGCCCGATTTTTACTATTAAGTTTTTCAACCATACACCATTTTTATAGATACCTCATTAATCTGGGAACAAAATATTTATTTATGGTAACTGTAGGCTGTAGTCTATAAGTTACAATACAATGGTATTGATGGTCAGGTTTCACATAAAAGTGTCCGCCATTATTTGTCTATTATTGTTGCCAGGCTCGTCGTCATCACAGAGTTCGCAGGGCGGCGCGTACAGCACCAGCTCGCAGCGTCGAGAGAACACCAGGCGGCGTCGAGACGATGGGGTAATTTATCACTCTACATACATCTTCATTTTATATAGAAACAAGGTGGAAAACGAACAGACAGTCCGTTTGATGGTAAGAAAAGTGGTAAGTGGTTACCGCCGCCCATAAACACAATACCAAGGAGTATGTTTATATGCAATACATATACGTATGTACATACAAACAGGAGTACATTTTTTTATTAATTCAAAATAATTATTCCTGTTCGCAATGAAAGTAAAACGTCTATTTAGCCAGTCACTACTGCCATAATTATATATATAGAGCTGTGAGAGCGATGTTGGGTATTTCTCTGAGAGATCATGTACCTAAAAGTCGAGAGGCGAACAGGATTGACTGACATTGCTCGGAAGATCGCTATGCTTAAGTGGAAATGGGTAGGTCACGTATGTCGGAGAGAGAACGGATGTTGGAGCCGTTAGCTTCTAGAGTGGTGACCATGGATTGGCATAAGAAAGGTGAAAGACCAATGGCCTGTTAGCGCCACGATGTCGTCAAAGCGGTGGGAAAGAGATGGATGAACCAAGTGACCAACAGACAAAGATGGGTTGCACAGGAATAGGCCCTAGTTCAGCACTGGACTGCTGCGGCCTGATTACGATGATTGCTATAATTTATCGTAACTTCCTAAGTAGGTAATAAATAACAGTAATAATGTCTGTATGGGCGCGAGTATCACCTAACGTTACACTTTTTGAATTATAAAAAATTGCTGCCATCGATATGCTGCCCGCTCAGTACTCAGTTAACTATTTCACATATTGTATTCTAATTGCAGGTGGATCCAGAACTGAGGAAGATTCTAGAGCAATGCGAGGAGAAGTACAAGTGTGAGGTGTTGCGCTGCAGCACTGGCCCACTGGCCAAGGGCCAGGAGGTCTGGATCGCCCTTTGGTCTAGGATCAACGCCTCCGTTCTTAATGAGGTGCGTTTTACACACATATTTTTTCAATAGGAAGAAGGTAGCAAACGAGCACACAGTCCACCCGGTGGCAAGTGGATACTGTCGCCCTGCGACATCCGTGATATTTGCCAACTTCAGTTCACATTGACAAACGTTGTCACGCCCCCGGATGCAATGTAAGCCTTACTTTGTTAGGATAAAATCCCATGGGATATTATGCTCTGGGTTTAGTGTTGGCGGCCGACGCACAAGCGAAGGTTGCGAGGGCATTAAATAGATGGGTTGGGATGGGGAGCAGGGAATATAATAGAATGAGGGATTACCTTCATCCCATTATAACTCCCATTAAAGTATGAGATCCCATTAATGGCTTATCTCTTTCATTTCCGAAATACTTATTTTACATTGTTTACAAGATGGCGCTTTTTGCGCTTAGTTAAATCTTCTTTTTGTGATGCTTCTCCAACTAGTGAAAATTGGCAATCAGCTCCGAATATTTTCTCCTGCCTCTCGCGAGGTGAAACAGTTCGGCGTCACTCGCGATGTCAGTCCACTCCCGTATGTTTCGCAACCATGATTTTTCCTAGTTTCTAAATACTTTGTTTTAATTTTTCACAAATTTTGTTGTTCAATGAACATTGAAGTAATTTATTATTCACAGATTTCGAAGGACCAAGCAGTGAAGCTATCCTCACTAGCCGCATCTCGCGCAACACGACTCGCCTCGGTAGAGAAGCCGAGCAACACTCCCTGGCACACCGCAGAGGCGAGCACGCTGGTGACGCCGCAGCTCGAGGTGCAGGAGAGCGGCTCCATACCACTGTGGGTGGTAGTACTGGCTGCAGTAGTGGGGGCACTGCTGCTTCTATTGCTCATATTTGCTCTCTATAAGGTAACCGATGTTAAATGTAGTTACTTGTTTTTGGGTCAAGATAGACAAAGTATATCTATCTAGATATGTTTTATTGTATACGAAAATATCATGGGAGCGTTGCTGTGAGCATATTTGCTCTTTGTAAGGTAAGCATTGCTAAGACCAAGCAGTGAAGCTATCTTCTCTAGCAGCCTCTGCAATGATGTCATCGCCCGCGACGTTCAGATACTTACCATGGAGAAATTCGTAGTCCAGTTGGCGCGGAGCCTTTTCAACCGCGCCGACAAAGAACTCTGCGAGATCACCGCCGTGGTGGCACGGTGACGCGCCGCCAGCCTACTGGCTAGGCGGTGCGCGGAAAGGTGATACGATGGGAAAAATAGAAAGCAAGCATATATAGGCCGTCTTATTAGTTAGTCGACAACCAACGACCAGGGGTGCTGTTGCCTCCTGAGATCACGCTGGAGTTCCTCACACTAGCAACCTGCATAACGCGCAAAAGTACGAATGAAAGAAAAGAGGGAGTGACTGAATCGCTAGCAATGAGAAATGGAGAGGTAATAATAATTTCCTCTCCATTCAAGTAATACATGTTAGGAAGCTCTGACTCCTGAAGTCAGAAGCCTAGTCTTTTTGATATGTCCTGTCTTATGAATGGGCGTCGCCACGATGAGGCAGGGTGGCAGGCTTGTCTGCATTACACAATCTCTATTTAAAATTATAAGACAATTATACATACAAATTTTCCTTACGCACTACGCCTGCCTTCCTGTCGTGACCTATATTTCACTTTCCCAGGTCTGCTGGAAGAAATCTCCGCAGGAGATAAGCTTGCCTTTTGTACGTCTTTTCTTTTTCTTCCATTTTATTTATTTCATATTATGTGTGTACAATATAAAATTGTTTTATTTGCCCCTCTCTGGATAAAATCCTGACCTTGGTCCTTGGCCCTAACCAATATCGTCTATTTTCAGTGCGGCTTCTTCAAACGCAACCGCCCCTCGGACCACAACGAGCGGCAACCACTGAACGGCCGCGACGAGCACCTTTGATATCCGCCACGTGACCTCGGGGTCACCAGCGACACGCCCGCCACCAGTGACCCCGCGCCCTCCGAAGGGCTCACTAGTGACAGCAGCTCGTCGACAGATGCCGCTAGTGACGTCACCTCGCCCGACTCCACTAGTTTCGACAGGTACTGACGTCACAGTCGAGTTGTTGTCTTTAGGTTTTAAATGCGATATGACAATGTTGCCGTTGACATTGTCATGTACAAATTGTCAGTTTATGAAGCGGATTGACGCCTCTTTAGAATCAGTCTCTTTTTACAGAGTACAAAGTATTTACATAGTCGGCAAAGTAACGATTACGATAACAATTTAAACTCAGATTTAACTTTTTTGATATAAGGTTGAAAACTGAAATCGCAGTCGCTTGATAGAATCTTTGTGATATCATTTTCGACCGTAAAGTAAAAAAAAGATAAAGTTGAGATTAAATTAGTTGCTTAGATGATTGATTGATTCGATTTGATGATTCTTCTTGTACTCTATTGTAAAATGGTCTCGTATGACAATCCGCTTAATAGTGTTGATGTGTATAAACTATCGTTAAAAATATATTAGTATGTAAATATTTGTATGTAGTATGAGTTAAATTCTAAGGTATATAAACTGTATTTATTATAAATTGTGTGAAATACACTGCAAAGATTTTATTTTATTATATTGTGGTGATGTGATAAAAGAGGATGATGAGTCACGCAAATAATCATAATTAATTATTTGTATATACCACGGTAAAATGGAATTCCTACGTAAAAGAACTATAGACAAATTGATGATTTAATAATATTTTGCCCCCCCCCCCCAAGATAATTCATCTCCGTACTCTTTACACTCGTCTTTTGATAGGATTTATTTATGTATAAATATACATATGTGGACGGAAAACGAGGGTTGTTTTAAAAAAAAACGAAAACAATCAGACCCGCCCTGGTTTGCAGCCATCGGTTCTGCCAAATTATTTTCCTATCTAAAACTCAACGGAGGTCGGAGAGCGACTTCTGTTCGACCCGCAAGCGCACACTCACGCCATCTTTGCCGCCAATCGAAGCTTTCGTCCGACCAGAACCAGATAGCGCTGCAATTTTCATTAAATTTACAATAAGTATCAAAGCTTGTTTACAAACAATCAAAGCCAAATAACCTTGCAATAGAAATAAAGTGACTCACTTTGAAACACCACATAAATTTACGATCAAAACAACGCATGATTACTTAACAATTTGAAACAATCCCAACACAATGAATTCACTGGTTGTTTAAATAATAATTTACGATTTTAGAGCAAATTATGACAAACTAGAAATAACAATAATTGCTTTGTAAGTACTAAAAACACCTAAGCGCCAAATAATCGTCGTGGCGACATTTATTACATTCTTTAATTTTACAATTGTCGTGACTCTCCCCCCCCCCCCCCCCCCTTTCCTCGCCAACGCATAATTTGACACAAATCTTACATACTATATTGGTCAGTGTATACACATCAATTAGAGATGACATTTTTTTAAATATTGTACGTATTGTAGATCTGCAAATTTATGAAATGTATGTAAGCAGCTTAGCGAATGGAAGTGAAAGCAATCTGTCAGCAATAAAAAAATACGAATGCACGCGTTGTATCAAATATGATACAAGAGTGTATCCAAAGGGCGAAATGTATGGGAAACGTATATTGTTCTCGGATATTTTAACATCGAAAATATCCAAAATGTGCCTCATGATGATATTAAATGAAATAATAATATTATCTTCAACTTTTTTTAATATAAAAATGTCAGAAGACATATACTGATTGAAAATATATATACATTTTTATTTTAATATATGACTAGTCACGATTATATAAAGTACATAAAATATACATGTTGGTGCGCCATTTTAGAAAAAATACATAAATAAAAAAAAATATAGGGTGATTAAATATTCGTGTGATTCAGAATGTACAGAATGTGTCATATAATTGTATGAGAATTGTTGAAAAATGTGATGTAAGTTAATAATGTTTAGGTATATTTGTACTAATTGCGGGAACGTAATAAATTTCGTATCAAAATCCTTAAATAAGTCTAATAATAACGTCAGAAAAATACATGGTACTAATAAAAAAGCTTTCATATAATTTTTAGGAGGCATTATCTCGCTAAGAATCACAAGACATTCACATTAATTGTCTTAATAAATATATTTATAGCAATAAATGTGTTGCACTTTGGTACCAAATTAGAACTAAATGTATATAAATATGATGCACTTGATATAAATATTGCTTAGTAAATTATATGAAATATATAAATCGTCCCCTTAGTCTCGAGGCAACTGAAGGCGTCCTGATTTTGAGGAAACTTGATTTGAAAGTTTGACAACTAGAACAAGTAGTTAGTGTTTCAATTTATTAGTTGGAATAAAAAAAAAATACAGCGCTATAAATTAAAAAAAAAAAAAATAAACAAGGTAAAACAGACAATAGAATTTAATCTGTTATTTTTTCTCTCAATATCTCCGAAACAATACGTCACAGAAGAAAACCGATTTTACGGGTAGCAAGAGTTCGAAAAGCTGAATTTTCTAGTGTAAGTAAGTTATTTTGTGGTAGATTATCGGTTAATCGTTATTGCCTATAAGGGGACGAAATAGTGCCTTGTAATCATATCCTTAGTAAATAAGCTTTATAGAGAAGTTTATAGAAAAACTTGCGAATACGTGCCTTCTGAAACTGCCAGTTACTAATTATATATTAATGTAAATATTTTTAGACTATGGATTTTAATAATTAGTGAATTTTTGTTTCATTTATTCACATGACAAGAATACTTCTATAAAATACTGAAATTATACATATAATGATATAATTATACATATAATGATATAATTATACATATAATGATATAATTATACATATAATGATATAATGTACAGGGTGTGTAAACCATTCTATATATTTATATTACATATTCATCATTATATCATATTTGAGGCTGAGGCATTTGCTTAAGTATTGTTAACATATCAATGTCAAGCGCCATTGATACTTAAGCAAATTTAAACAATACTTAAGCAAACGCCTCAGCCTCAAATATGATTGACATGAAAAAAAAAATATTTTTACTAAAACTAATTGAATTTTATTATGTATTTTTAGTAAAAATGTTTTTTGTTCAGTTCAACAAAATTTATAGAAAAAATTTGGTAAAAAGCTATTTTAGTAGAAAATTTTATTAATTTTCAAATTTAATGTCAATTAATTCGGAATCCACAGTTTCAGGCTTAGGAAGATTTGGAACCACTTGTATATAAAATAAAAAATATTTATAAGGTACTTATACACTTCTTTAATTAAAACAGGGACTAAATCAACATTTATGGAACAATTTAAATTATGTCAATAAATGAAACAATATAATTATAACGCCGATGTTATTTTAATTTTTTAATTATTTATTCGTCATTATTTTAATAATAATTCCGCTTGTACTTATAGTTGATGTAACTTTAACTAAAATGAAGTCTAGATGCCATAATTAAATGTAAAAGTTACATTTGGTTGTCTCGGTAATTTTTTTTGCATTTACCAAAAAAGTTATAATAAAATTTTGTTTTTTAATTAATTAAACTGTGTTTTATTATTTCCTTTTAAAATTTCCCACAGAAGTAAATAACAGACGTACTATACAAGTTCCATTGCTTTATTTTCTCGATGACAGCTGACACACAGTGGTCGATATAACTTTGTTCTAGCGTCAACGCCTAAAACTCCGAACAAAAATTAGGCACCAAGACGTCATATTTCATTAACAAGGTCACGTCAGCCAGAAAGCAATTTTAGGGATGTAGTTATCGATAAACGTAACACGATAACAGATCCGATATTTTTTTACAAAATGTAAGAAACTAAACTACTGCCGGATACTTTTGTACAAATTTATTAACTAATATTATATTTCATTACAAGATGTTACACGTGTTAATTCTTGATTGATAATGCCAACTTCTTTAAAATTTTCGAAGCTGTTGTAAAATAAGTAGGTATAGGTAGGTACTCGACAATGAAACGAAATAATTATAATGACAGGTAATCTTTATTTATTTATTTTAATCAAAATCTGATGAATTGTCACTGTCACTCGATGAGCTCTCCCCAACATTTATTATAAGTTCCTGTACTTCTATATTATCGAATGCCACAGTTACTCTAACAGTTTTCGGCAGTTACTTCCGCACATGCATTTTTTAATAAATCTAACATCTTGTTTGCCGTAAAAGGGGGATGGGTATTGTTTCGAGCGGCGTGTCCTTTGATTTGTGCCCATATTAGTTCTATAGCATTGTACTGGCAATGATACGGCGGAAGTCGAAGAACCCAATGACCACATTCGGCAGCTATTTCGTCGATAACATATCTTTTAGGGTGGCTTTTATTCGATTTTAAAATATTCACTAATTGTACTTTTAATAAAGTATTATCCACATTTTCGCCATGACGTTGGAGCCAGTCAATTATCTCTTGTGTTTTATTGGCCTGCGTCAATTTGTCTGGCGTCTTTTATCAATTTGTCTGGAGTGATATGTAGCGTTGTCCATAATAATTATCGACGGTTCTTCCAGAGATTGCACCATTTCTTTAAACCATCCTTCGTAAATCTCCGCGTTCATTTCTTCGTGGTAGTCCACTTCTTGGATTTAAAGGCCAGTAAAGCATCTGACATGAATCCTTTCGTAGACCCTGCATGGCATATGATGAGGCGTTCACCTTTTCCCATTGGCACTGAACTAGTGGAAGCGACGGTGTCGTCAGTCCAGTTCTTAGATACTGTGTGGTTTGCATTTAACCAAGTCTCGTCAGTGAAAATAACATTTGACCAATCTGATATCTTTTTGGCTTCGCTCAAAAATTCGCAGCGAGCCATAGCAACGTCGTGACGCTCCATCAATATTTTACGTTTGTCCGATTTTTTATAACAAAATCCAATTTCTTTCAAAACCAAGCTTAATGACGATTTTTGGCCATGGAACAAACCACATTCACGTAACGAAACAACAAGTTTTTTAAGTGTTGGAATTTCTTTGCGCAAGTAATAGTCATATATATGACGGCGAATAGCGTCAGCGTCGAAGTTGTCAACCGATGTAACACGACGTGGTTGGCGTTTTTTCTTCGGCGTACGAAGCTTATTTTCCTGCATGCCGCTTGTACCGTAAGCTTCGGTAGTAATTTTTGAAACAGTAGGTCCACTAATTCCTAATGCGGCCGCAACACGCTCTCGCACTTGCGACAGTGGTAATAGCGGGCCACCATTTTGATACTCTGCTTCAAAGTAATTACGAACCTTGATCACCAGTTCTCTCGCCTGCCTTTTCAGAACAGATCCTTTCGGCATTTTGATATTTGACAGCTGGGCAGCAATCAACACGGAGGAACACAAAATACACAACGTAACGTATGGATAATGTGAAAAAACTCAGCGGACAGAAATGTAGTGACTAGCACGACCGTCTTGTTGCGAGTGACAGATTAAAACAAACACAAAATGGCGGTGGGCCATTGAGTGTTCCCACCTTGAAAAAATATATTTGAATGTTTTTGTTGTATTTGTCTTTGTTCAAAATATAATAAATATATGCGATCGATATCATTACTTATTTGGTCACACAACACTACAACTATCAAATTGTCATCGAGAAAATAAAGAAATGGAAATACTATAGGTAAGATTTTTCATATTATCATATTTTTTTTGAGTTCTGCTATAAATGGAATGTCAGATAAATGAATGGAAAAAAAAAACGAATGAATACAGGTACCGATGAGGTGTCCGAATCTACAGTGGCTACAATAATCTATACATATAATAAAATTGTAACAGGCCGATGTCTGTACATTATAGATATTGGAAAAAAAAAACTATGGGGGGTCTTTATTAGAGCAACAGAAGCTAAAACAACGGTTTTTAGAAATTTTGTCTGTCTGTCTGTCTGTCTGTATGTTTGTACACGCATCACGCAAAAACTACTGCATGGAATTGAATGCAGTTTTCACCGATTTAGAGGTCTAACTTAAAATATAGGCTCCATTTTACCGCAGGAAAATATCTTATTCCGATTGTTTTAAATTTAATTAACCGAAGCGAAGTGAGGGCGGGTCGCTAGTACATAATATAATAATATTAAAGAGATGATCAGACGATAGCGAGAGACGAGACTTGCATTGAAAGCGACTGACGGAGGCCTCAAGCGACGGTAAACAATATAAAAGGCGCCCTAAAAAATAGACTGGTGTCTTTCTCTAATCTACGAAGCATGTCACACAATTTTAAAATATATAAAATCGTTTTAGCGAAAAGTAAAATTATTTTGGGGCATAAATCAAAGTTACAAACATGTGAGGTTTTATTGTCCTGTTTAAAAGTGAACTGTATTAAAATATGCACCGCTGCAGAACGCTTGCATTTACTAGAAGTGACACGAATGGTGAAAACGTGGTGGTAGTACAAAAATCAGTGTACCCACATAAGAAAAACGTTTGTAGCGCCCATTACTCGGAGCGGGCGCTAAAGACGGAATAAAATAGGTATCAGGATATAAATCATAAAAAAAACCTGAGTTAAAAACTGAGGTACAATCGATTCTACTCACAATACGGAACAACCTGTACAAGCTTTTCCGTTATTTTGGTCACATCGCGGTGTCATAATTAGGATTTGTTGTTTTTGGAAGAGAACTTGTTTCACAAAACATTAGCGATATATCCTACCTTCAATTGTCTGAATTTTCCATAATACCAAGAAACTATCATTTCTCAAAACAATACAAACGAAACTGCTTGTCGTAGACTGTTCATCTAGCGAGCCCTTCATCCGTTTTAGTGTTTAATTAAACTGATAGAAACAGTAAACAAGGTTACACACAATTCTAGCTTTTACGACTAATCCAATAAACTGGTCCAATCCGTCAATATGACTGAATGTACACCGATTACAGGATGTACACACCGAGCGTGTTGGAGCTGCGTTTTGCGTGGGTTTTGCTGACGCGCTCCTAAATATAATGAGTATCTTCTGGCTGTCTGGAATCTAGGTATACCATTAAACAGGTATTTGGTAGGGAGAGTGCATGCTGTCATTCCCACAGCCGCTGGGCGCACCCGACTGGCCACGTTACCCCTCTATCACAGAAGACTACCTTTATAGGACGAAGGCGACAGACGAGCTTACAGTCCACTTGGTGTTGAATGGAGATTGTCGTCAATAGACATCCGCGATACATGCCAACATCAGTTCAGAATGACAAACGTTGAAACGCCCCCGAATGCGCCAATTGACTTTAGAGATGTAGGAATGCATTAGGAGAAAAGGTTAAGAAAATGATGAGGGATAGGATACGATTTGAATAGGTCCCATGGGCGTAGCTACGGTGGGGCAGATTTAGGCGCTTGCCTCCCCCCCCCCCTAGTGTTGGGAAGAATAAGTAACAGACCTTCTGCATTACACTACCTCTATTTAAATGATAAGTAAATTGTTTTCTTTGCTATATCCTGGAGAAAATCCTAACTACGCCCTTGATGAGCTCTGGCGTATCTCACTCACTACCGAAACACGTACGTACATTGAGGAATAGGATAAAGTGGGAAATGCAGTACATTTCAAGGTAGTCTTCTCCCTGTGTGTATTGTTTCGATATTTACAGTATGTGCATACGTAAACAGACGCGCGCGTGTGTTTTAGAATATAACCGTTTATAAGCAGTGTATTAGCTGTTAGGCGTCCATTACACAATCAATCCAGATCACGATCCGTGGTTCACGTGAATAAGAATGTTAGTTATGGTAAGCTGTGACTCAGATGACATTAACCGCTCTGTGTGTACATGCTCGTATGTTCCGTATTACATGTAAGTTTGTCTGTAAACAGTTCACCCCTTAATAGGACGAGAAGATAAACTGACGATGCTCTCCGATTAAATTAACTCGCTTATTGGGTACCGTCAGCAGAGATAAGCTAACGCGCTAGTTGACTTTACTTGAAATCAGTACAACATACTTTATGGTTTAATTGGACAACTTGAGAAATAAACAAAGCTAATAATAAAAGATTTTTTCAAATTCATCACAGAGTTCGCTTAGATACATATGAATTTCGGTAAAAAAAACCGTTACAAAGTCGTAAAATTGTCGATATATATGTTGTCATCCAAACCCGATTACAAGTTTTTCCTAGGTCGAACTAGTTTATTCAATGTGTTTAGGATCAACAAGTTCAGTTTTTTTTATAATTTCGGGAACGCTGTTTCTTTTATCGACGAGCTAACTGAAGAAACTTCTGTAGAAACCACAGAGTAACACTGTAGTATAGTCACGCGGGATACTCTTTATTGCTTATAAATAGTTATTAACTTATTTATTTCATGTATACACATCAATTACAGACTACAGTAGGCGACCTTATCGCTAAGGCGATCTCTTCCATACAATCTTAAAACAGAGACAAATAAAAGGGATGTCAACGATTGAAATTTACAAATAGAATTATGTTCAATATCAGTAATAGATGTAGTAAAATACAAACAGAAACGAATATATAGTATATCTTTTTTACAGAAAGAAGGCCGCAGACAGTCCACGTGATGGTGTCGTGCTGTGACATCCACAATTAAACACTTTTACATACCAACATCAGTTCAGAATGGCTAACGTTGGCGCGCCACCGATGCGCTGCCTACCCTTTGAGATGTAGGAATTAATTTGAAGAAAGGGTTAGGAAAATGGGGAGGGATCGAATAGGATGGGATGAGAATGGTCTCTGGCATATCTCACTCACTACCGAAACACGTACGTGCATTGGGGTATAGGATATAGAAGGAAATGCAGTACCGAATACAGAACACAACACGTGCAACTTCCAGACCCGGACAAACACCTGTCTTTAAATAAATGATTGTCAGACCGGAATCGAACTCGGGACCTGTTGCACAGCAAGCAGGGGTACTACCAAATGAGCTAGTTGTTTGTCAAATGGTGAATGAAAGGGTTGGAAAATGGGGAGGAATAGGATAGGAATGGGCTCTGGCATATCTCACTCACACCGAAACACGTACGTACATTGGAAAAATAGGATAAAGTGGGACATGCAGTACATTATACGGTAGTGTGAATGCAGGGAAATGTAGCCAGTCTAGTGTAACCAACGACTGTGGGATTACTCCAGCACCCTTCCTCTCCCAAATCTTCTTAAACGCGTGTTATGTACGTTTACCTTTTTTTAGTTATCTTATAATCTTATTAATATAGCTCGAAAATAGGTTATTACTACTTCATATTCTATTTATTTGCTTCTATCGAATATAATTTATCTGCTGACGGTATCCCAACGTTTGTATTCGTAAATCTTGTCCTGCTAAGTCTTTCCCCAACGTCCGTCTGTCTGATCGACCGCAGCTCCGGAACGGAAATGAAATACCGATAGTCTATCCAATTCCACATTTATACTTCAGGAGGAATCACTGGCTCCATTAATTAGAAGGTGGTTAACTTGTTACAATACTCTTTCGAGTATTGTTAGCATATGATCTTAGTAATTCTTACAAATCACAGTTTCTATTAATGAAATTGTAATCAAATAATTATTTTTGATTACTTTTATACCTACGGGTAAAGTTTATACCTTTCATACCTATTGTAGGGGGAGAGTGCATTCTGCATTCCCACAGCCGCTGGGCGCACTCGGTTGGCCATGTTACCCCTCTTTCCCAGAAGATTACTTTGAAATACACTGCATTTTCTGCTTTATCGTATTTCCACAATGTACGTATGTGATTCGGTAGTGAGTGAGATATGGCAGAGCCCATTCTATCTCTCCCCATTTTCCCAATCCATTCCGTAATCTGTAAAGGTAGGCAGCGCATCGGGGGACGTGCCAAAGTTTGTCATTCTAGACTGTTGTTGGAATGTATCGCGGATGTCTATAGACAACAGTATCCACTTACCATCAGCCTTTTATATATAAAAAAACAAATGGAATCAAATGTTTAGATGTTAACTCATAATTTATCTTTTATCTCAAATGTCATGTTATTGAAATAAATTACATGTTACTGAAATAAATTACATGTTACTGAAATAAATTACATGTTACTGAAATAAATTACATGTTACTGAAATAAGTTACATGTTACTGAAATAAGTTACATGTTACTGAAATAAGTTATAATACATATTAATGAAACAAGTTACATATTAATGAAATAAGTTACATGTTAATGAAATAAGTTACATGTTAATGAAATAAGTTACATGTTAATGATTATGGAAGTCGTGGTTATTGTTATTAGCGATTGCTAGCACGTATCAGTTGCTACGTGTAACCAAATAAATATCAATCTGGAAGTATTGTTTCTCTGAAATTAATATCCTTAAATATTCTAGAATAGCAGTTAATAAATGTTCTTGGAGAAATGATGTGCCAGCCCTGGCCGGCGTCTGAGTATCTTGATAAAGATTCGATTCCAACAATCCACTGGTTTCGTAGACGGACAGGATGAAACGTACATTCGATTTAGTGTTTGAACTCGTATCTTAACTTTCCTTAGCTTAAACTTTTGTAACTGTTAACTATTCCTAGACTTATTCTAAAAAAATGTATAACGTATTCTTAATAAGTAAACACCTACATCTATACATATAATATAACTGTAGAACTAGCGTGCCTGTACATTGAATATGTTTACCAAAAATTGATTGGGGGCGATGAAGGAAGAGTATCAGAATAGAAAAAGACGATTTTCAACTTTTTGTCTGTCTTTCTGTTTGTCTGTTCGAACACGCTAATCTCCAAAACTACTGAACGGATTTTCATGGGGTTTTCACAGGTTTAATTAAGCTTAGCTTGGCGCTTCGAATAGGTTTTGTTTCATCGAAATCAGCGGAAGGGAAGAAAAGATACAACGAGCGTACGAAGTCGCGGGCACAGCTAGTTAGCTTACTAAAAAATAGCACTCTAGTTATTGTTAATGATTTCTATTCTAGGCTTAATTATATGAAAATAAAAAATAACGTATAAGCCTAAATATACGACTATCGTGTAATTAATCATATTTTCTCCTACTTGCTCGGAAATGGCTTCATTATTTTAAATAAAGAATACGTCAATCGGCTCTTTTCTGTACGCACGCCAGCAATTTCCAACACGACAATAATAGAGATTGCTGGACAGTAGCGAGGTTATTTTTAGTGCACACTAACATAAATTAGGTTTTTTTAGGTACACGATATTTATTATTATAAAGGCTGAATGTGCATTTATTTTCAAAAGTTTAAAAAAAGAACAAAGACCGCGCGCAGTCGAATTGGCAGGAATGAAACTTCTGTTTCTTGAATTAATTTGTTTATTGTTTCCTCGCAAATTAGAGAAAAGTACTATACAAGTCTCGGCCGAAATAGCAATTCCAATATTACTGGGCCGTCAATTGCTTTATTTCGGGCCTAGACAGTAATGTACTATTATTCCATATATGAGCACTTTTTTGTAATGCCTTTACGAATGCTCTTTCCTGCATTACAGGTAATTAAGTCACCCTTACCCTGCGCCCATCGCTCGTTTCAGAATAATATGCTTAAGTAACAAACAATTCGAAATGTGGCTTGCTTCTACTCGTTAATAACGATCAATTATTATTTGATTAATCAGTTGATATGGAATCACTGGACACTACATAAGGCTATACATAAGTGCGAGCTCAAAACTACCACAACTGCCTAACCCAAAGATTTGAATCGTTTGAAATTTTTGCCTAACTGAGATTATCTGTTTCTACGTATTTTTTTACAAATCAGTCATAATTAAATGTACTCGTAATTACCAAATCGCATATCTCATAATTTCAGACAATTTTGTTTTAAGATATATTTTTTTATAGACGGGAGGACGAGCAAGCGGTCCCACGTGATGGTAAGTGTTACCGCCGCCCATGGACAACTGCAACACCAGGGGGTATGCGGGAGCGCATGGATTCAAAACCTATTAATAAGCTTTAGTTGACCCTTTTATGGCGTCTTTGGGCCGCCGCTGAAACAAAGGCGCCAACGTCCTTGTTGCGTGAGGCCCCCGGTGGCGTGGCCAAAATCTCGAACAAAAGCGTAATTTTTTTTGTGACAAAACATTTGCAAAGATATGAATGGATTTATGGAGATATGAATGCCTAGAAAGTTAGTAAGCGCATCATTCGATGCTCATAAATCATTAAAAAACTAATATTTTGACGTTGTCCTGCTATGGGAGTTGATGTGCTGCAGCGCTATCTAGTGGCGAGTTATAACAAAGTCGATAGCTCGAAAACATTCTCCGTGCTCAAATACCTATGTATACCCAATTTTCATGGCGATCGGTAGAACGGTATAGAAGTTGATGTACTGCAGCGCCATCCAGTGGCGAGTTATAACAAAGTCAATAGCATAGAAACCTTCTCCATGAAAAGATACATATACATATGTGCCAACTTTCATGGTGATTGGTCAAACGGTGTCGAAGTCTATTACCTTCCGATATACCAACATCCTCTGTTATATACTTATATAGATAATATTGTGTATAGTAACGATCAAGTCTTTATTGTAACTTTATTACCAATGTATGGATGCGCTCCACCTGTTATTTTATGAACTTATTTATTTACTGAACTCTGAACTGATTTTCATTAAAACTACCCTATAGCCTTCTGGAATAAACACGGTACCAACAATAAGACTGCAATAAAGTCGATTCAGTAGATGTCACGGTTTACAATATTCACAAATTGACATACAAACAAACAGAAACTGTCTCTTAGAGAGATTTAAAGAACTGTTTATTTAACCGAATTGATGTGTATTCTAAGAAATATATTAATTATTCACTTCAACACTGATAACATATGGAACTCAAGTCATTGGCATAAAAACTTTTTGAATATAAATAAAACGCTAAAACATGATATTTTTGTACTTAATATTTAAATCAACTCAGAATCATGAGCAGATGGTAGGGGTTACATCCTGTATGGATACAGATTTTTCCATCTTCAGAATGTAGACCCTGATAATAACTGTTGCCAAGTGTTGATTAACATTATGTTTTCGGGGGGATTCCTCGCTAGATGTAACAGTGCTGTAGAAACAGCACTGAAGTTGGCCACTGAACAGCCCTTCTGAAATTTGGGGTTAATTGCATTGCAGACAAAAATAGATAGCGCTTACTCGTAACTAAAAAAAAATAGATAGCGCCTTTAACCCAGTAAGGAACTCAGAATACAATTTTTTCTGTATTCTGACATAATGAATAAATATACAAAAATTGTTTTTTCTGTAGATATTCCGAGAAAAAATAGCTTTGTTGAGAAAATTTGTGACAACCCATATTAAAATCTTTCGTATTTATGAAGATACGAATGCCCACGAATCACCAAGAAACCTATGAAACATGTAATATATAAACATGTAACTATTATATTTTAAGCATGGTATACCTATCATCTTGTATTGTCTGTAATAACAATTAAACTTTTATTGTAACGTGAGTGTTTTAATAATTTTGAGCTCTCCTGTAAAATTGCTGTAAAATGCAAACGGATTGTCATGGATTCAAAATACATTTGAACAACAGCTTGTTAGCTACAAGGGTTGATAAAAATCATGATTATTTTATTTTAATCAATATACATATATTGTATTGCTTGATGATAAGGTTGAATTTTGCTTAGCGGGATATGAAAACAACTGTGTACGTCTGCACTCTACGGTGGTTTATTGCAACTAAAACTAAAAATTGGAACAACATTCCGCCCACCAAAAGGACTATATCGGGTCCTTTTCATAACATTGTCCCTAGCTACAAAACAAAATTGCATTGAGTTGAGTATTGATAACAAATCTAAATTTTACAAAAAGGTATAATCCTGCACATCTTATACTAACACTGAAGCTAATTACAGTATAGTTCCTAATCAGTGTCGATAGGGAGGGGACAAAGTTTGGAAATTGATCTTTTCACTACACTATTCCCACTCTTTACACTATAGACTCTTGTATGAGAATCATTTCCAGGATGCTTGTCCACAATACGACCTAGAGACCACTTCCCTGGGGGCAAACCATCAGTTTTGATCAAGACTATGTCACCGATTTTAAATTCTTCTCTCTTTTTTAACCAGATCGGACGTTGTTGTAGCCTCGTAAGATATTCTTGTTGCCAACGTCGCCAAAAATCACCAAGTAGTTTTTGTGTATATTGCCAGCGTGATAGTCTGCTTATATTCACATCTTTGAAAGTTGGAGATGGGACGACTATCGGGGCTTCGCCTATAAAGAAGTGTCCGGGCGTTAGTGGTTCTATTGAGTCCGGATAAGAGTCATCGGTGGGACATAGAGGCCTGGAGTTCAGACAAGCCTCGATTTGACACAACACGGTTGTCATTTCCTCAAAGGTAAGGTTAGTGGTCAGTACGCGTCTCAAATGATGTTTGGTGTTTTCATCGAGATCAGCATGTCGTAGGCGACCGCCCACCTTGAGGATACCATCTTCATCAAGGTAAGGATTCAATGTTTTATGTTGCTATCTGCTTTCATAGGTTTGTTCACTTTGATTCTGTTCATTTCCTCAATATATTCTTCTTCTTGTACTAGTTTAATGCATGACATCAGCGAACTTTCTAATTCTTCCGTTGTAAAGTTTCTTTCTACATCTATTGACCTCTTTTTACAGTTTAAAAATCTCTTGCAGTAGGCTATGACCTTTATTAATTCTCTTAAGTTTTCAAACTGATCAAATTGTGATGTTAAACATTCATGAATATCTTCCTTACGTACATTTAGATTAACGTGTATCTTCTCTTTCTTCATTTCGAGATCTGTAGAGACAACCTCTGTGTGTATTAATTTGATTTCTTTTTCAGATAGCCATGTCGGGCCATTCCACCACAACTTCGAATCTTTTAGACTCTCAAGTAACATGCCCCTCGATGCAATATCTGCTGGGTTCTCTTCGGATAAAACGTGATACCACCGGTTGTTGGGTATATTTTCTTGTATCTCTGCAACTCGGTTCGCTACGAACGGTTTCCACCTGTGAGGTTCACTTGATAACCACGCAGTCACAATCGTTGAATCGGTCCAAGCATACATTTGCGTTGCAGGTATTCTCATAGCTTGTTCTATTTGCTTTAGCAGCCTGGAGAGCAACAGTGCTCCTGACAATTCTAGACGCGGTAAGGAGATGGTACGAAGAGGTGCCACTTTAGTTCTTGAAGCTATGATTCTAGTTATCACAGTGCCATCTGGATTCTCTACTCTTAGATAGGCCACGGCAGAGTAGGCCAACATTGATGAGTCACTAAATCCATGAATTTGTACCCTTTCCATGTCAGTGCTTATAGTACCAAGCCAACGATCGATGTGAATTTCAGTTACATTCTTATAATCTGCCCGAATATTCTGCCATTCGTCCTCTAATTGTCTACTTATCCTGTCATCCCAGCCGACCTTGGCCAACCAAATCTTTTGTAATAAGATCTTCGCCATTATCAGACTTGGCGAAACCCATCCAAGAGGGTCGAAAAGCTTCTGGACATCTGACAAGATTGTTCTTTTTGTGACACTAGTTGAGGCCATCGGCACATTCAATTTGTATTGAAATTGGTCTGTTCCCAAATTCCAAATCAATCCCAACGCTTTGACAGTTCCATCTAATTTGAGATCTAAGTGTGCATTAGTACTTCTTTCGCTTGTTTCAATAGATTTCATGAATTCAGGACAGTTGGATGACCATTTCGAAAGAGTGAAGCCCCCCTTTTTCAATATGCTTGTCACGTTCTGAGCTGTTTCTATGGCTTCATTGGTAGTATCGTTACCTGACATCATATCATCCATATAGAAGTCTTCTTTTATTATCTTCGCTGCTTTTGGATAATCTCGACCTTCGTCTTCGGCAACTTGATGGAGAGTTTTTACTGCAAGATACGGTGCTGATGCAGTGCCGAACGTGACTCGTAGCATACGGTATTCTTTTATATCTTCAGAATTGTTCTCGCGCCATAGAATACGTTGGTAGGTGTCAGCGTCTTCTTTGTACACCAGGCATTGTCTGTACATCATCTTAATGTCACTTGCATAGCAGACGCGCTTTAATCGCCATCTCATAATCAAGTTTCTTAGGTCCTCTTGAAGCTGAGGACCAACATGTAATTCGTCGTTAAGTGAGATTTGATTCGAGCCTTTCGCAGAAGCATCGAACACGACACGTGTCTTCGAAGTTTCCTTGTCTTCGCGTATCACGGCGTGGTGAGGTAAATATACCGCATTCACTTTCTTTGTTTCATTTTCAGGTACTTCTTCCATATGGTCTAGCGTTAGATATTCTTCCATAACCTTTTTGTAATTTTCTTTTAGTTTTGGTGTTCTTTTGAATCTTCTTTCTAGCTGTATTAGTCTATTTCTTGCTATGTCTTTCGTGTTTCCTTCAGGTGATTTTGGATTTTTTATTTTAAATGGTAACTTTACCATGTATCTTCCTTCTCTTGTTCTTGTGTGTGTTTCTTCGTAGATTTTCTCGCATAATTTTTCTTCCTTTGTTAGTTTTCTACTATAATCTGTGTCTATTTCCCACAGCGATTTTAGGACATCATCCATGTCTACTTGATGGTGAAGGACCAGAAACGATTTTTCTTCCAAGTTCCTCGAAGTGATTTCTCCGAACAAAATCCATCCAAGGTTTGTTTTTTGTGCGCACGGAGAACCCGGAGGACCTTTGATCAGTGGTTGTTGCACTATTTGTGCGTACTCTTTAACGCCTAGAAGCAAATCAATTTGCCCTGGGCTATGATAGCTTGGATCTGCCAACTTGAGACCTTCTAGGTGTGTCCATTGATTTTTATCGACAGTGACAGCTTTGGAGGGGAGCTGCGTGGTAAGTTGTTTGCTCATTACATAAGCAGTTAGGTCTATCTTAAAGTTTGCATCCCATCGGGAACCAACTTGTAGCTTAACCACGTGATCGACGTTTATTCTTGAAGACCCCACTCCAATGATACTTCCTCTGGCTGACTGTTTGGTAAGATTGAGCATTTGAGTTGCCTTTTCGCTTAAGAACGCTGCCTGTGAGCCTTGGTCAACGAGCGCACGGAGAACAATGGTGTGATTGTGCTTACTTGTAACTATCACCATTGCCGTCGCTAGTAGTGCCGTGCTTGTACCTTGTTTAACATTGTTGTGTGACGCAATCAGTGTGTTAACTTGTTCTTCTGACTCTTCTGCACTGTGATGTGATGCCTTCGGTTGAGTAGTGCTTACTGTTTCCGAAGTATCTGGCTTCTTATGTTGGTGTAGGAGAGTATGATGGCGCCGTTTGCATAAACGACAGGACAGTTGCAGTCTACATTGGTACGCAGAATGTCCTGGTGTTAAACAGTTAAAGCATAAGTTGTTTTTCTTAACATATTCTGTTCGTTCTATAGGTTGCAGCGTAGTGAATCCCTTCCAATGGCATAAAGTGTGGTTATCTTTGCATAATACACATGTCTTCTTTGTTGGTAGTGACGACGCAGTTGATGTGGGTGAAAGTGACGCAGCAGTGGCGACGTGGAAAGAGCGTTCTTTCACTGGTTTTTCACGGGGGCCCGTTGATGCGACAAGTTCCAGCGTTCGGTATTTTGATTGTAAAAAGTTCTTTAAATCATTCCAGGTAGGTAACAAATCCGTTTCAATCCTGTATGCCCATTCTTCCCAATCTTTATGTGTCTCGGTATCTAATTTTTGCACGACGAGAAAAATAATTACAGGATCCCATGTCTCCGTTGAAATATTTAAATTGTGTATATTATTTAGGCAGTCGGACGTCACGTCGAGCAAGTATTTGATTTGTATAGCAGATTGGTTTGATATCTTTCTTTGATTAAATAATTTTTTTATGAGGGTATTCAAAATTAATCTTTTATTACCATACCTTGTTTTTAGAATATCCCACGCTATTTCATAATTTTGCTGGGTCACCTGGACGTGCTTCAGTAAAGCTTGAGCTTCCCCGGTCACACTGGTCTTTAAATAATGTAACTTTTGCACATTACTGATTGTATCATTGTCGTGCACTAGCGAAACAAACAAGTCTTGAAAACTTGGCCACTCTTCATAATTACCGCTAAATTTAATTAACTCAATTCTTGGAAGGCGTACGAGTTGATTTGTTGTATTATTTGATTGTATGTTATTCTTATTTAACTCGGCGGTGGTACCCGACGATGGCGTGGTTGTCAAACTCGCTAATAAATCACATAAGTCGGCAAGTATACAAATGTATGCTTCTTTGTGGTTATCATATTCATTATTCGTAAAATAGGATATCGAACTTTGTTTATCTTGTGGTGTTATTTTAATTAAATCTTGATGTGCCGTTTTGAATGTTTCCCAATCTTCTTCAATAGTTTTTATTCGAGTTTCAACATAACCTTTGGTTAATCTCGCCTTCGGACATTTTTTCAAGTTAACTTGAGTTTTTTGTATTGAGCTTGCCGTATTTTCCAACAAATTGAGTAATTCCGTCGTAGAAGACATCGCGCCAAAAATGAATCCTTATCGCTCAGGAATGCGGGCTTCTATTGTTCTCGCCCCGACGGCTGGCTCGCAGCGGTCGCTCCGATAGCTCCTTTTAGATCCGACTCGAATTCGACCATGTATTGCTTGATGATAAGGTTGAATTTTGCTTAGCGGGATATGAAAACAACTGTGTACGTCTGCACTCTACGGTGGTTTATTGCAACTAAAACTAAAAATTGGAACAACATATATTATTTTTTGATGTAAATGATGTTCCTCGCTGTGGTCGTCCTATTAAGGTTGACGTTGTCATTCTGGACTAATGTTGGCATGTATCGCAAATGTCTATGGCGACAGTTACCACTTACCACCAGGTGGTTTGCGTGCTCGTCTGCCTCTTTTATTTAATTAAAAAAAGCTGTATATTGACTTATACAAATATTTGTAATCAGTGCCGGCTTCACGTATGGTGCAGGGTGTACGGCGCACACGGGCGCAGGGTCTTAGGGGGCGCCGAGCGCCGCTCGCGACGCCTACTAGAGGGCGCCAGGGTATTGAATGCACCCGGGCGGCGCTACATGGGCTAGAGCCGGCGCTGTTTGTAATCCAAAGATTATACCATAGGCAAATAAAGATTATAGGCAAATAAGGCAAATAAAGGCAAATATTATTATCAAATATTAAATTTAATTATTATTTTCACATTAATCTTTATTTATCAATTAAAATACTAATATATTTGTCCTCACATTGAAATATTTCATATTTTAATAATGAGACTAGTGAATGATTCATGTAGAAATAAAGTCACAGCCTTTGAGTTATGCACTGCCTCCTCCATAGAAAAAAAGACACATGTGCATTTTGAAGACGAAGTCACTTCGAAAGAATTGCATTTTTTTTAAATTGATATTAATTAAAACAATCAATCTAGAAACGTGGAATTTCGTACAAGGCAAAAAGAATACCCACTATTTATTCTCTCTGTTTAATATTAATTTTCGAATATAATGTTACGTTAAAATTGTTTAATGTTCTTTTAATGTTTTCGTTAAAAATGTTCCTAATGCCCTCTCTTCTTAGGTCAGTGTCATACCCATTTTGGTATAAATTTAAGAAACTATATATCATCCTATAAAAGCTACATTTGATTAACGACGTCACTTTTTTCTTAATGCGAATAGAGTATATTTGCAAGCATTTACAAATTTATAGCACTACGATGTTTATTAATATTAGATTATTGGATTAGAGGTACAAAAATAATAACTAAACAAATATAAAACTAAAACTAACTAATTAAAAATAATAACTTAAAATAATAAATTCATAATCATAAATTATGAAAAATAATTAGTCATGAAAAACAGTTATGAAATTGAGAAATAATTATTAATATTCTTTATATTGCACGGGCTGCAAATATAAATAAATTTATTACAGTCCCGGATTACAATTACAATCGTATTACGATTTATTTTGACTACGTGCTATTTTATATTGCATGGCGGTAGTGTAACTACAGAAATATGAGGTTCCAATTATTCATACATCTAAGTATAGATTATTAATTAAGCGTATGTGTTAATTTACATTGATTATTGCATTACTATGGCATTATGCAAATGGCCAACTGATTTTAAATGTTAACCCCTATTCGATTACAAATCTCTCAAAGTAGTCAAAATCATACATGTATTACGGCGTCCATTGAACATTGTAATTCAAATTTCTAAGCTTAGTGTTTTGTTCCCCGATTTCCCCGGGAATATATTCTCCTTTTCCAGTTTCTTGCCGTTCAATTTCTTCATTCTTGCCTTGAACATTTTGGACTCATCGGCGCATTTTGTTGTGATAACACATCTGAAAAATAAAATTGAAAATAGTAATTTGCAAATAGTAAAATCTAATATCAGTGAGAAAACTGTTTAATTCTGTGGACTTAGAAAACGTAAATGAAAGAGAAATGTTGGTTTTTAGAGCTGAAAGGGGTCCGGAAGAAGTCCCGGGGTATATTCTTAAACGGTTTGGCAAAACGGTTGTAAATATTTAGGACACATCTTGACGGAGGATCTGAGAGACGATCTGGATATGGAAAGAGAAAGGGGGGCCCTGCCCGTCAGGTGCAATATGCTCGCGTGCAGATTTCGCAGGTGTAGTGGGGATGTGTTTAGAGCTTTCTGTCAGTCTCTACACCTGCCAAACTTTGGGTTAACTACCTTAAAAGGTCGCACAGCAACAAGAGAATACAGTATAATAATCATGAAGCTGCCGCGGTCCTGCAGCACAACAGCCATATTCGCTGAGACCCAGACGCCCGACTATTTTTTTATTATTAGGACGCGCGTAGCATCTGTCTGGAGCAGACTGCGGACGACTGAAAATGCCATCAGAAGCCGTGATCGTCGAGTAGCCAGACGTGACGGACAGGATTTTTAAACATTGGTTGTTCATCCACCGGAGCCTCAACGTAAAATAAGTTTGACGCCAAAGCTATTGTTATAACTATATATGTACTAGAGATGCGCCGAGTACAAGTTTTACCGAGTAACCGAGTACCGAGTATTACTCGGTTTTATGTTAGCCGAACCGAGTACTCGGCCGAATTACTCGGTTCAGTTTACGCAGGTATGGGGCGCGAAAACACGCTTACACATGATCACGACGTGCGGCCGGTGCACCATAAGCTGCCTTTGTTAAATGTCGTATATTAATTGATTACTTGTTTGCTTCATTCAATTGAAATTAATAAATGCTCATTATTTTATTAAATATGCTTATATTGAAGACGCTCGCGTCTCTCCGACAATCAAGTTTTTTTTACACTATATTATTTAAACCGAATATTTGTCACTTAAACCGAGTTATTCGGCCGAGTACGAGTACTAAAAAAATTGCCAAGTATGCCGAGTACCGAGTGATAAACGAGTACTCGGCGCATCTCTAATATGTACCTAGTTATAATTACTGACTCTTAAGTGCATTTATTAACTGTCTTTATTTCTAGTTTATTGTGAGTGGGTTTTTTTGTTTTTGATTATTTATTATTATTATTAATAATATTAAATCTCGTTTGTCACTTTTACAGCGAGTAATTATTATTTTATATAGCTCACCGTATTAAATTTTTCTTCACCACGAATTTTCCTGCGATTTCAATTATGATATCCGAAATTTTTTTAGGATCTAGACACATTTTCGCCGGCTTGTCCACGAACGCTGGAGATGGTTTTCCCGTCAGGGAGTGAGTTGCTAATACTCTGAAACGAACACAGTCATTATCAATGCCTTAGTTAACATTTGCATTATCAATAGATGGGTTCATTCACTCATTCGCGCAATGAAGAACGAATCCGTTTCAAGTCGTATTATGTCTGTGTACTCGTACATAGGGGTTGGTTACGTCATTCTTTTATAATTTGATAACATACGTATACTTAATAAAAGTATGTTATGTTATATTTGTGTTATGTTATGTTACAAGTATGTTATGTTATGTTACTTAATACATTTGGGTGGGGTGCAACAGCTGCTGAGTGGTCTCGACTAGCCTCGTTACCCCTCTCTCACAGAAAACTACTCGTACATTGAAATGTACGGCATTTCCCAATTTATCCTGTTCCCCGTACGTAAGTGTTTCTGTAGTGAGTTAGATATGCCAGAGCCCATTCCCATTCCATCTTATCCCTCCCTATTTTCTCAACCCTTCCTCCAAATCCATTCGAATATCTCCAAAGGCAGGCAGCGTATCCGGGTGTGTGCCAACGTTTATCATTCTGGACTGAAGTTGGCATGGCATGTACGGTGGATGACCAAAGTGGACTGTACGCTCATCTGCCGCCTTCATACTACAAAACCCGTCATTACTGCTTACCTTTTCGGGAACGTTGCAAGTAATAATTGTCTAGTCGCTTTTGAGTAAGAATCCCAATTGATTTTTGTGTATTTATCTCTGTGTACCAACGTCTGACCGCTTCCAATTGCAACCTAAAATGAGAAAATAAGCATTCATTTAAATTTTGTAGCTGAATAATTACATTTAATAAATTTAAATATTAATTATAATTAAATTTAATTATAATCGACAATATGTATAAGTGATAATTACCCATTCCTCGTCGCTTGTATTTGGTTGGATTGCAAAATTGTCCCCTTTAGCCACATCGAAGTTTTTCTTATTTGTTATAATGTTATCGTTATCACGAATTTCATTATCCTTTTTATGGCAATCATGGTTATAGTCGTCAGTGACTGATTGTCGATATGTCGAATTGGGATCACAACTAATTTTTAAATCCGCTATAACTTTGGCCATGTTGTTATAGCTTGTATTAAACATGGACATCGCTTGAAATAGTTGAGACTTTAAATTTATACTGTTATTATTATTATTTGTTGTGGATTTGTTTAAAGTGCTGTTTTCGTGTTTAAAGTTGGTCTGTCCCGTTGATTTGCCGCCTTTATTTGCTTTCTCTAATCTAGCATGATCCCTCTTCATAATTTCAATTTCTTCCTGCAAATTTACAAATATTTTAATACTAATATTTACTCGAGCGTTTGTCTGTCTGTAACTCAATTTCACCCGTTTCTTTCAGAATAAACAACTCACACAGTGGTCAAATTAACATGAGATTAATGCAAATAAACCTGATAAAATATAAAAGCTAAGAGAGCGTGTTTGTGTGGATGACGTGTGACGTGTGTGAGAGAGTAGATCACAGGACTACAAGGATCTAATTACAAGATTTCACGTCATAATCCAGTGCGTATTGGTTGATGTTCTACAGATGTTCCAGATTTCTTTTCATCCTTTCTAATTTTATTGCGATATTTTCTGTCATCGCCAAGCTAGCTAGTAATAACAGAAAAATCCGTTCTTAATAGTAACTCGGTAGCACAAGACAGGGGTCCACAACAGGCGTACAAAAATATAGTCATTTTAACAATATACAATATGAGTCGTATAGAATCAAAGACAGCAAAATAGGTTGGTAAGCAAAAATGAGGTAAATATATGGCAACGTAGAAAATTTAAAACTAAACTGATTTGATTAACTCTTCACCATCAAGGATGTTAATACATATATGTATTAACATCCTTGATGGTGAAGAGTTATTAAACTCTTAGTTAATAAAGTTAATTAATAGAGTTAATAAAGAGTTTATGGTGAAGTTACTAACCTATTTTGCCGTCTTTGATTCTATACGACTCATATGCAGATTTATGTTAACAAATACAAATACCTATCTACTCCATTGCTCAAACTGCCAGAAGTTGTAGAGTATCATTTAATTTCGTTATACCGTTTCGAAATAAATCATATTTAAATAATTTGTAAAGTAGTCATTAAAATCAAATTACATACAAACACTGTATACAGAAATCAAGATGTCCATTTATTCTTAAAACATATAAATATTTATCAATTATTTACCTCCATGTCGGACTCGTCACTCGGTTCATCGTTGCTGGGAGTCCAGGACGAAGTACTCTCCGACAAGTCCACTTGTTCTTCTTCAGTTTGCTCGGGTGACTCATTGGGAACCGGTGAAGCCTCTGGGCCTTGCTGTTCCTGTATAATTTTCACGTTCGCTTGATTTTCTTCCTTCACCCGTTCAGCTATTTTATTCAAAATAATATGATTTTTATTTTTACGATTGTAATTCAATAAAATCATATCAATAGCTCTCTAATCAATAGCTATGTGACCGATAAACGTCGTAATATCTTAAAGCCTGGTTTAATGGAATTTTACTTCCCATTTTGTCTTGATGAGTGGTCACGTGATCATTAATCATCAATCTATACTTAATATAATAAAGAGGTAAAATTGTGTGTTTGTATATTGGGCGTAATCTCTGTAACTACTGAACCGATTCAAAAAATTAAAAAATTCTTTCACAAATAGGAAGCTACATTATCCATGTCTAATATAGGCTATATTTAATTTTGAAATTTTGAAAAAATAAAACTGATAAACCGAAGCGAAGCGAGGGCGCGTCGCTAGTTATGAATATTATGATGCACGAATAACAACAGAAATCATTCACCATACTCGTAGGTCCTGATAACCCATAGGCTATTTTTGCGGTGATAGTCAACATTCTGCTATCCCGCCAATTACTGTATTATAAAAATAATAATAAATAGTCTTTGTATAAAAATAGTTAAAATAAAAAAAAATGTAGGTACATATAATAAAATTGTATCAGGCCGATGTCTGTACATTATATAATAGATATTGAAAAAAAAAACTAATATGGGGGTCTTTATTAGAGCAACAGAAGCCAAAACAGCAGTTTTTAGAAATTGTGTCTGTCTGTCTGTCTGTATGTTTGTACACGCATCACGGAAAAACTACTGGATGGAATTGAATGCAGTTTTCACCGATGTATTGCTAGAGGTCTAATTTAAAATATTTTACCATTTTACCACAGGAAAATATCTTATTCCGATTGTTTTAAGTTTAATAAACCGAAGCGAAGTGAGCGCGGGTCGCTAGTCTCAAATAAAAAAAAAAAGAATTTTCGTTAACATTTATCAAATAAATAAATAAATAATAATAATCTTTAAACTTATACTAAAATTATACTTCGATTTTCGCCAAAATAGCTCTATTATATCAGAAATATTAAAATTAGGTACCTACAGATTATACACTTAGGATTCACACTGTACCTACTGAAATAAAATTTGAAAAAATAAACTTCTTTTCTTCATTCTCATAAACTATATAAAGATTCTAAAGTCACCAATAGATACTACTATTCCGGTAGGTACTTATGAAATTACCACTCAAATTAAAAATTAAAGAAAATAGACATCTAAAAATTAGGTGTGTAGCAAAGCTAGTAAAAATTCTAATTTTTAATAAATAAATTAAGTTCTGTCAACAATTAATGCGTGTAATGTCTACTTCGAAGAAAATCGTGGGACAGAAAATGAACTCAAAGTAAATTTTAGAGCTACATACAATATTGGATAATAAAAACGAATAAATATGTAAAATGAAAATATGAATTCTGTCTTCTCCTTGGTATTAAATTTAAAATCACTAACGGCCTTTTTCACCACCGCCTGATAAACTGTTAACAATCTGATAGCTAAATTATCTGCCAATTAAAATCTAACTGACGCCAGCTCTCTGATAAACTATAACTGATTTTCTAGTGGTGAGAACGGCCCTAAAACTTAAAATATACTCCTTGCAAAAGAGTAGGAAGTTATTGTTGCGTCTCGCTCGAACTTGCGAACATATTGTATTGTAAATACCCCCTCCATCGCATTTCAGCCACCAACTCCAAACGGACCTAAAAATAAGCCACGTGATATCGCCAGAGCCCAATATATCGTTATTTTACCGTTGTTTGTGTCATGTGGTATTTACCTTTAAAGAGTGTTAAGCAGCGCCTCTAGCGGACGAATTTAGAGTTCACAATTTTTATAGTGGCGTTAGCAAACAGGGCCAATCTCACTAATAAGGGTCAGTTAAATAGACGTTTTCAAAATTATTTTTGACTTAAATTTACTGTCCCATATAAAATAATTTTTAGGTGCATAATACACAATCTTGACTAATTCTAAGGCCGAGAATATGTAGTTTATTTATTCGAGCCTTAGTTTTAAAAATATCTTCAGAGTGCAGTAATCAGATAAATCTAGCTGCAATCGAGATCGGGTACTTTTCACTATTTTTTGTGTATTTTTTAGAAAAATGAACATTAAGGACATATATAGAATTTAAGGTGATTGCATAGTTTTGAAGCAAAGTTGAAACAGAACTTTCTTTAAACCCCAAAATACCGCCATATTTGGGTTTAAGATTTTTAATCATTAATGATCAACCGTTAGAAATAAAATTGACAAATACGAATAAAAAAATATTCTGTTTTTCTGTTCTGTCTTTATTAGGTAGACACCATTTGATTCTGATCTAGGTACAATTATTTTCAAAAATCAGAAAGAAAACATATTAAATATATATAACGGTTCATTGTTTCTTTAAAAAAATGATCCTTTACAAAATTTTGAGCGAGTCTCTTTCTACACTGGTAACTCGATAGACGAACTGTTTTTGTAATTAAACAAGTCTTGAAATTAACGAACGTTAAACATTAATCGTAGGTAATTCTTAGTTTTTAACGAAGCAACATACATTACCAAATGGTTTGATGCAACCCGTCTTTTAAATTATACCTATCCCGCACTATAAGTTTAGTACAATTAATTATCACGACCAATATGGCGCTTAAAGTAATTTATAATTTCGAAATTCTACTCACATGTACGGTACTCACTTAATTTGTCGATGGATTCTTGAATCCAATTGTGATACTCCTCTCGGGTCCACTTCTTTAAACCGGACATTTTGGACGTCACTCTAATTACTGCAGTCACTAGAGATGCTAGAGAACTAATGCCCCTGCGAATTCTGTTTCTTTCATTACAGGTAACAGTCGCCCTCGAGCCACGCCCCTCATCCGCTTCAGAACAATAGGCCTAAGTATCTACCTATAACTTTTTAAACATTCGCGTTTTGTACACTTTATTCTAAGTCGGTTCTGAGTTAACTCGTGACCATGGCTGGTGTAACCGGTGCCGAAACCTCGAGTAAGAATAACAGGTAAACAAATACCTTTATTTAGAATATAAAATGAATTAAGTAGCAAACATTGCAAAATGTGTCTGTTTTCAACTCGCCGTGAAACAATCAGTTGTCCTTATCACAGTAACTGCAAAAGGAAAAAAGTGCACGCTAAAAATTACCACAACTACCCAAACCAAAGATATAAATCGTATGAAATTTTGGCCTTACCAAGATTGTTAGATCAGTTTCCACCTGTTTTTTTTTTAACAAGTAACTACCAATTTGCATATCTTATTATTTCAGATCACTTCAAATAAACTTAAATGTTGTTAATATTGTTTTTTATTGATTTACATATACAGAAATCTACAGCTTTATCTGAAGCATACATTTGATTTAGGTAATAACAACATTGGTATAGCCAATCACAGATTTTACAGTAATAAATAACATAATATAGAAAATATAGAATCATAAGAAATATATAAACATGAATATATATAATTATGTACAAATAAGTAAGTGTTTGTTTGCGTGAGGGTATGTGTGTGTGTTAATTGGAATTATACATTAAAAGGATTCGACTTACAAAGTGTCCCATTGATTAAAGTTCTGAGGGTTCTGCATTGATCGAAACTCGTATTTAGAGAACACATTGATCACATAGTCTCCAAATCATCTATAGGTGTTTTAATGAGACCCTGTGAAAACTTTCGCGGTATAAAATCATTAAAAGTTTTATATTTACTACGCGTACTGTATTGCAGTGTTCAGCTGCAATACGCGCCCCAACTCAGAAACCCTCAATACGAGGTTTACAGCGTTCGTCTTGAGCGTATTAAGAAAAGATTCCTTAGGTTCCTTGACTACAAAGCTCATCAAACATCTAACTTCTTATCTTATCTTCATCGTTGCCGTCGATGTCATATTCATCCTGTGGTTGAAAGGGTCTGCTACCTTGTGACCATAGCTAACAATCTAGTTGACTGACCTAATTGGCTAATACTTATCAATATAAGTATCGGTAATACACACAGCTCGGTAATATCCATACACCTTGTTCCACCTCTTACTACGACGAAGTATTAATCAATGTGAGCTATAAAATCTTTTAATAATTTTAATAAGTGGATTTTAAAAATTTTACATGTAAATCATCATGTTTTTTCCATGTCCAACAGTTGCTGTTGATTTATCTTGATTTAAATTATCAATATGCAATATGTTCAATTACTTTCGCAAGTTGTTGGGTCATTGAGTGCTGTTTACGAAATCTGATCCAATACCAATACCGAAATCCAATACCTTTAAGCAAACGTTTCGATATGATGATTCTAAAAGTTTACCCACAGTTGGAAGTAAACCTATAGGACGATAATTGGAATTGTGGATGTGGATTTAGTCACAACCAATGTGGCGTAAATAAAGCAAGCCCAGACAACACTGATGATGATTACGTAGTGACTAATCGTTGCATCATCATTAGATCTGATGTAAATGAAAGGTTGAACTATTATAATACAATGAGAGATTTGCTTAACTTTTGCCAATGTATGAAATATGATATTACCTTTTAATTGTTGTATTAATTTAATTAAAGCCTGTTACGCATCCATTTGTAACAATTTTTAAATTCAAATAGCTTATATGAATCCTCATTAATATGTTCCATTAAACGTATGTTTCAAAAGTTGTTTTAATATCCGGAAAAATACATCGTATTGGTACCAACGAGAGTAATATTTAAATGTTGACTTATAACATAACGTACTGATTGACTCCTCTATCATTTTATCGGTCGCATGTTGTAGGTCGTGTTTGTAGAGTACAAGCATTCAACGCGAAACGCAGAGCAGATGAGTAAAAATAATACTTTGAGCATAGTTACTGCAATTGCAAAAAAATTTATGCAATCATTCATACGCGATCCTTGCCAACATCAGTCTAGAATGACAAGTTGGCACGGTTGGCTACCTTTGGACATTTAGGAATTAATTTGGAGAAAGGATTGGGAAAATGGAGAGAGATAGGATAGATGAGGTGGGAATGGGTTCTGACATATCTTACTCACTAAAGAAATACGTACGTATATTGGGTGGACTAGGACTAAGTGGGAGATGATGCAGTACGGTAGATTTCTGTGAGAGAGGGTTGTCATGGTCAGTCGAGGATGCCCAGCAGCATTCACCCTCCTCTTCTAAATTCAAGTGGGATTCAAGTACTTCAATAGATTTAAATAAAATACTGTTTCTATGTGAAGTTACTTAAATATATGTGTTCACATGCTCGTAACACCATGCGTGACAAGTGGTGACATCCCCAAAAGGTACGACCATCAAAACCACGGTACCAATAAACATAAAGTTATCACAAATGCCGCCGTTCTGAACACGACAATCGAATAAATCATAATATGGCGTCTCCTGTAATCCGGCTACTCGGAGGTCGGGACTAGAGGATGGTTTGAGATCGGGAGCCCTGGTGCTGAGTGGCCCGTTTTGACTGGACGGCCGCACTAAGCCTGGTATTAATATGGACCCTCCGGAGAAGTCTGGGGGGTGCAGGTTTACTAAGGAGGGGCGAACCGGGTCAGGGGGGAAACCCAGCAGCCAAAGTAGATTGGTAGTATAAAGTTCTAGCCAGTGCAATTTGTCGAAAACGAAGCCAAATCAATGAAATATTAGCTTTAAATCAAGGGCAAACTTGCAGTCGAATATGGATGTGTAAACAATTAACTATCGGTGTTAGCTGAGAGGTATTGACTCACTTTCGTGTGATCGTGAGTTCAAATCCTCTGCCCAGAAACATCGTGAGGAGATCCACATACTCCAGAAATAAAAAAAAATTGGAATATGAGTATCTGTTATTCGCACTGGGCCCGCGTGGTGGATTACGGCCCGAAAACCAGTGATTTACTAGAGGAGGCCTGTGCCCTAGGCTCGTGCAAGTACAAACAATTATCACTTCACTATTTAATTTATGGCAATATCGATTACCTTAGGACATCGTGTTTGTTTACATTTTAGACAAATTAGACTATGATATACGTGTAGGTATGTACAGTGTACACCCTAGTCAATTCCATCCTTTACTTTCCTTTCATTAATTCGACTTTCCTTGTCAAAACCAAAAATAATAACATGTTTCTCCCTTTGATTAGCGTAGTAGGAGTATTGTCCTAGATCTTCTTCTAACCAGTGACCTCTAAACCCTGTGACTCGGTAATCTTTCATGATACGAGAAATTTAATTTCACGAATCGATTTCAAGTATTGTACAATGGAGAAGTTCACTATTTCCCATTTATTACAAGCCTTGAAAAATTCCAAAAAATCTTGGGCAAAAACTTTTACGATATCTTTAAAAATAAGGAAGTTATATAGGTTTTTAAAATGTTGACAAAGCCACATGTGACGTCAGGATAAATTTACTTTGAAATGATTATAGCGTTGAATAATATTTATGTAACGTTATTATTAGTAACGTTTGAAGCTTGAATAGGTATCTCGGCCATTTTTTAACGCATTTAAATTTCTCTTCCCTATAGGTGATATCATATTTTTATTTAAATACAAAAGGTCCGCAAGCTCTGAACCTTGTAAACATCACGAGTCATGAGTCATGTATCAAATATGAGTCAATTATCCTATTCCTCGAAACTATGTCATGTAAACTCGAATTATATCATGTAATTTTTTCTCAATAACGTATCGAATAAGTTACACATAGAATGAGAAAAAACACATATTATGTACAATTACTTCAATAAATATCCATGAACTAAAACCATTACTTAATTTATAAAATCACAATGGTAACAAAATAGTTTTGATATTGTCCATATTGTGATATTAAAACAGAAGAAATAAGAAAGAATTATAAAAATATATTTATAGTCCTGTATGGTTTAATTTTTCATTTGCATCTTTAATTAACCACTTCTTCAAACCTTCACATCTATAAACTCACATTTACATTTTCAAAAGTTTTTTTACATATTTTACGTTATGATTGTTTTAAACACTATTTAGAGCGTTGTATCCTCTCGCAGCATAATCTCTTGCATTTCGTTGAAAACTATCTGTATATGCCTTTGCATTATCAACGCCTTCGTTGATCTTGTTTTGTGCGCCACGCATCACATTGGCCCCTCTTCCTACTACATCTTTTTCATTTTCTTGAAAACTATTGACAGAATTCCTTACACCATCACGAAACTTATTAGTTCCTTGTTGGAAACTATTCTGTGTATCACGTATGATGTCGTCTTCTCTATTATTAAACCCGTTACCTCTAACTCTATAAACTGAATTCCCATCTTTGTCCGTAAATTTATAATATCCGTCTTCTAACGTAGGTTTGTTAAATTCATCATCAAGTATAGCTCTTCCTTGTCCAGGTCCTTCCCTTGGATCCAAAATTGGTCTATCACTTGCACTTGACTCAAAACCGTTTTTGGATTCCAAAATTTTATTCTTCAATCTTAAAATATCATCCCAAACATTAAGTTTATCGGCAAACTTCTTTATATGGTCACTGACTAAAAGTCTGTTATATACATCCTTGACTGTTTTTGTGTCTGCACCTCCAATAGGAGTATTTACGAGTAATTTCGGTATTTCCGTTGATGAATTATTTCTTGAAAGGAATTGTTTTAATTTAGTAATGGGTTTAGTCAACTTCTCATAAACGCTTGATAAAAACCCTTTTTTAGTTTCGTCATTGTCATCTCCAAATAGTATTACGTATGCACTTTGTCGTGCAATGTCTAATCCATTTTTAATTCTATTATAGATTCCTGTTTTGGCAACTGTTGCCCCCTCTACTTGAGGTACATTTTTTTCCAAAGATCTACCTTCAACGCTTTCACCTTCTTTATTATTTTCATCTTCTCCAAATGCAAGTCCTTTGCCGTAAGCCCATAAATTAAAGGCATCTTGTTTTACTGCACTGGCTGCTTCCTTTACTGTTCCAACAACACTGTCATAAATTCCTGCATTTCCGTTATCTACTAGGGATATTAATAACACGGGTATTAAAAAGTATTTCAACTTCATGATTTCTGTACGAATTAATATCTTACTGTAGAATATTTTTAACACAATTAAAACCTAATTTAATATTAAATAAATAAAAATGACACGGAATGACACGTTACTTTGAGATGCGTATATTGCATTGAATTTATTTTATATTAAGAGTACTTATATCATTGAATACATAACCTGCAATGACCTTATTTTGTCTATAATTCAGATAACGTTAATTGCCACGCATTTGTTGCTCACTGTTCAAAGTCTTCACGTCTTTGCTTCTCCAGCCGATTAATGACTAATTATTACACGGAAGAAAAATATGTTTAATTGAACACTAGTGTTGTTTTAGCAGCTTTGCTTAAGGAGGTAATTGTCAATGTCTTGTCTTCAGTGTTCAATGCAGTTACATACATAATTGTAGTACATTATTATACTTTTTAAAGTTATATACTCGTTTTTGTAAATTATTACAAAAGACGGACTCAATTATTTCAATTAAATACAATGTCTTTATTGTATTACTTTTAGCAATATCTCTGTGCTGTTATTTGTACTTGTAACAGCCTTCAATGCCCCACTGCAGGGCACAGCCCCCCACTAAGTAAACCACTTCAGTCCGTACTCCCCCACACGGGCCCTGTGCAGATAGGTGTATCAGACATTCTGTATCAGTCAACCTTTGGGCAAACAGAGAATCAAGAGGGGTGCATTATAAAGTTGGTATTATTAAAGTATAGGTATATAAACGTAACAGAGGTATAAACATATACATAACAGTACTGGTAAAAACTGATTATGAGTGATAACAGCCGATCTTATTCTGCTCTTTCTCGTTCCATACATTGATGCCCAGACAAAACAATTATCTACATATCGTTTTATTATGAATATAAAATTGTATATTGTTATCATAAACAAGACGAAAACAAAAAACATAACTCACCTAGTAAATACGTAAACACAAACGTACCATCTCATCTTATGAAACACTTTGTATGTTAGGAGAGTTTTCGTTAGTTAAACTTCAACGCAAGTTTAAATTCACGTAGTTTAGAGTTAGATCCTACGCTAGCAGTTAGTAGATTACGTTATGCACTAGACACTTAGTTAAACTTAGATAAACTGTTCATCAAAACTTATATCGTATATACCATACCTACCATAACATCTGTGCCGCTGTCGGCCGGCTATAAAATACCGTCTACCCGAGATTGGTTGGTATCGTGGGTGTCGTAAAAGGTGACTCAGGGATAACAAACCCACTACCACAAGCCCTGAGGAACTATACTAGCTCTAAAAGAGTGGACTCGCCGATTGGCCAGCGTTACACTTTAGGGCCATATAAATGTAACGCAACGTAAACGTAATTAAAACATGTAATTTTTTAAATTATTTTCTAGATTTGGTTTTTTACGTTTGGTTAAGTGACTTAATAACTTCGAGGACCACTTCTGGAGTCCCGACGGACCACCTGTTAAGAACCATTGCTCTAGTTAGAGGATGAATTTAGGAGATGATGACATATGCAGTCTCTAACGAGAAAAAAGATTGACTGGGTAACGTGGTCAGTCGAGCTCGCCCGGCGGCTGTTGGATTGAAGCGTGCACTCTTCCCCTGACCAGATGTATCGCTGTATGTATGTGCTACGTATCGCCGGATAATTAATAGTAAACATGTATAATTTGCTGCACTGGTTACATGTACGAGTTTGCTATAAGGTTTCTTATAAGGTGATGATAATTATAAGATAATATAAAGTTCAAACAAAATTACAATTTGGCTCACAAATATGTTTTACTGTACAAAAGTACCTTTGGTTATAAATACCTTTAGTTTACTGTACAATAGATTTTCGTACTTTTCAACTCTTTGTTGTCGAAAGCAAATTCCATTTCCACACCAAAGATTAGATTCCCGCGTCGTTATGACAATAATATACTACAAAATTCAATTCTCACTACTATTTCTAAGGCAGAACTCAAGAAAGCGCCCACGAATTTAGTTCTTAAACGTTGATGGTTAAGGATAAAAATGGTTTGACGGGGAGTAAATCTGAAATAAGTAAGTCTAGCCATTTGCCAAATTCAGCGGCGATATCATACAGTGGTTATTAAGAGCTCGTTTGGGATTCCTCTTGTGTTGTGTTCGCATTCGTAAAATGCGTGTCCACTGTCAAACGACGTGGGGAAAAAAGTCGTGAAAGTGAATTCATCAGTGAAGCCGTGAATTCCAATCCTCAGCTCGTACCACAGGACTTCCACTTAAGTACGGATTTTCAAAAATATCACTAGCTGAATAATCTGGAGTATATGTATCCACAATTGGCACTTTGTCCGAAACCAAGCGATTTATTAGGGGAGGCTTGTGCCCTACAGTGGGACGTATTGGCTGAGTGCAACTTTCTGTTGATTATTGCTGCGTTTAAAAATACAACCTTTTCGATGTCCTAAGAAAACTCCAACCATGTAGCGACAGCGGTTGATTAAGATTTCAGGCGGTGCAAAATGAACTCTCGACGCTTTGTCGAATGGTCGTTGCAAAACGCAATGCGTCTCAGCAACAAACGCTCAAACAGTTCGGCAATGTGCGATAGTTGAGGTACCTTTATGATTCCTAACTAAGATTAAGCAATGGAAACGCGTTCCACTACGAATTTCCCCTGGCGCATTCAAGTCGCGTACGCGCGCGGGTGCGACCGGACCCCCTAGTTATTGTGTCAATATTCTTTATTGTTTCGTGCTTCACCGACCGGCTGGAGGATTATAATATCTTTCGAATTATAACACCCACTATTGAAATATACCTATTCGTATTTGGAGCAAAGAGAATGGATAAAATACAATTAATAATTTCAGTCGGTTGGCATTAAAACAAGCAGTAAAAAAAATCTTGATCAGGAAAACACTATTTTATAATAACCAAAATATATAATTAATATCTCCAAGTCCACGGAGCCCCACTTTGTAATACTCCTATTTCTTTGTCGCCATTATGTAGTCTAACACTAGTCTCCAGTTCAGAAATGAAACAACTTGTATCACGAACACTATTTATTTTCTTCAAGTTTATTACTCAACAGTTCACAATAGAATGCCAACGTTTATATATTACTAGCAACACCCGGCAGACGTTATCCTGCCTGTGTATATTTATTTACCTCTGTATATAAATAAAATCACAAATTATTCTGTTTTGCCGTCGATATGATTTTTGCGATCGATTGAACGGTATAGAAGTAGGTGTGCTGCAGCGCCATCTAGTGGCGATTTACAACAAAGTCGATAGTATAAAAACCTTCTCCATGAAAAAATACACATATGTGCCAAACTTTCATGGTGATCGGTCAACGGTGTCGAAGTCTATTAACATCAGATATACCAACATCCTATTTTATATATAGTATTAAGTATTACAAAATTGATAAATATATCATATACCTACCCAAAAATTGCCAGCAGACAACCTGAACCTAACAACATCTATAATAGTAAATTCATGACTATGTTCTGGAAAATATTAGAATGAAACAATTCAAGGTGTTTTTAAGAACAGTTCCATTGAACATTTTTCCATTTGGAACAAGTGCGCGTTAGAGAGCGAGCCACCAAAGAAGTCCCGGGGAATATAAGGGAATTAAAATGACAGGTCGGCCATTCTGCAAAATAAATAATATTATGTCTGTTTATAAATTTACTTCCTAATTTTGACACATTTTTATTGGTCGGTGTAAATAAAAATACATAATTTGATAAGGTAAATTGAAACCAATGAGCTGACAACATTATGTCGGCCGATCACAGGCCGCTCCTACGGGACCTCTTTGATGGCGCCTAGTCTTCATTACAAATCAAATACAATTTCTTTTTTCTTTTCATATATGCCAATGGTGCAATTAGCAAATTGTGGCACTTTCAAGTTTTCTTCACAGTTAACAATTTCAATGTTTGAAATGTACCCCGTCAATGGACTCAGTAAGTGATAGGTAGACTACTACCAGTTTATTGAGGACAGAAGAGGATTCCTTGGAAGCACACGAAAAACGCCTTCATGTTTTATTTGATTATCACAAACGCACAAAAAACACTTTTGAAGCTAAATATAGATATTATTAAACCACAAGACGTGCAGTGCAATACACAATTTTTATAATAATCAACCAATAACAACTTTACTTCCAAAAAGTCCAATACAAAGTTTACAATTACTTCATAGGACTCTCCTAGGATACGACATATACTTCTTTAGTCCATTTGCCTGCAGGTAATCCTAGCCAGGCTTATATCCAGCAGTGCAAAGATGTAGGCTGATGATATAGTATCACAACGTAAGTGATTAACAAGAATTCGAAGGAACTGTAATATAAGACTAGAACTAAATCAATGTCTAAACTTCGTATCTATCCGTCATAAGCAGGCGTTGTATCAAGCTTAGGTTACTTTATCGTGTAATATATCCCGTGAAGACACTGCGCCGAGATAAGCTTCCTTTGACGTGAAACTAATGGAGATTGTCGCGAATGTCCTGTTTAGATTAGTTTCGTGTACCTACCTGGAAATCTATATACTTTTATACCATCAGTATAATGTATTAATTAACAAGGTTAGATGAAGTTCTAGTTTTACTAGAAATTGGAATTGAAATAAGTAAAACTTAAACGAAAGGAAGCCTTTTTCCCCCCACCCTAGAACAACCTGTATTGTACGAGCCAGTTGCCCATCACAATCAACAGCCCTAACAGATATAGTAAATTAGCAAACAATATAGTTTTTTTTTTATTTATTTATAACTAGCTGTTGTCCGCGACTTCGCTCACGTGATCTTCAATTTAATGCGATAATATATTTAGTGCTCGACTGTTTATTCGTGCGGTTTCAGTGTTGCTTCCCGTTGCTCGTCTGTTTCAAACGAACGGGCTTGAGCAGTGCGTACTCGAACGGTTTCCTGTATTGATTCCCGTTGCCCGTCTGTTTCTGAAGCTCGTGATGCCTTTTTCTTTTGTGATTGAGGTGTAGACCGACCAATCGCTTGTCGTTTCGGTGGCATAATTGATTTGATAGCGAAAGTAATTGTGACGATTATTACAAATTCACTTGGAAAAAGCAAAGAAAATGCATGTGATATCTATTATCTAATGTCGACCGGCAATTGGAATTTCACAATCAACATCACTTGTTGTGTCGCACACGAACTGCAAGGTCGCTGTTTGTATTTGATTCAATTCAATTTTGTTGCGCACACACACACCGAAAACACACGAACTGCCGCTAAACTATATGAAATAGGTCTTTGATCTTTGAACGCTTCGGTTTCTGTTAGTATTGTACGTGTAAGAAGATATGAACTATGTAGATATAGTTCTTTCATCTCACGATTATTTTAGTGTGCGCCGCGGTGTCGGGAACTCAACTGAGCGTTCTCAAGTTTACACACACTAAAACAGTGTACACGTACGAGCACAACCGCTACTAAACGTAACCCGCCTTCGTGAGATGAAAGAACAATGTTATAAACATGCGAGTAAATTAATCATCAATTAATTATTATTTATTTTTAATGTACGCAATAAAAAAATAATGTATAAAATGACATTATCTGGGAAAATGGATCTTATTCTCCGTTTTAGATTCTCAGATATTTAACGAAAAACTGCTTGCTTTTCTTATAAATAAAATGTTGAAACATGTTTTTTATGTATCCTAAGTTGACTGACAATATGATTCCTTTGCTCAGATAGCGTCACAAATATAATACAATTTTATTTATTAAGCGTTGACCAAAATGCGATATTTACTCTGAAATTACATAATTTAAATTTAATTTTATTTACTCAACTGCTGCCGTACAAAATAAACAATACAATGGTTCTAAAACATCGAAGATACTAACTACACAGATAGTGTTAAAATACCTTTAGTTAAAAAAAGATTTTGGCCATAAAATTGAAAAAAGACAGGCACAGAAATTGCTTTAACAGGAAAAGGAAATGAATAGTAAACAGAAGATTATGAATAGTAACTATTCCATTATATCTTGACAAGAACCGTCAATAGATCGCAATTTACCGCTCGAGCACCCGGCATCTAAATTGATCCTGTTCGGTACTTCCACCTTCCCATTGGTTGATGTTGAATCTTTATTACAGTCCTTTGTATTTTCTAAACCTCCAGCACACGTCTTTGTATTATCTTGCACAGTCACGTTATTTTTAGGAATATTGTCTGAAAAGAAAATATTGTCGAAATCTATTTCATTACCATTCCTTTTCTTCCTGGCAATAATTTCACCTGTCGTAATTTCATCTTGTTCGTAACCTGTTGTTTCATTTATTCCAATTGTAGATGATACTCCATTTCTTTCTTCTTTTTTGAAGTTAAATTTTATGGGTTCTATATTTAATTTATCCATATTGTCTCGTTCTTTTTGTTGTATTGTTCGAAAATTAGGACTACGCACGTCTATATCAACTGCTACATCACCTTCATAAAAATCACCATCAATGTTAAATACGCTGATTTCAGGCGTTGTTAAAGAAGGAAGTTCGTCATCATCGTTATGCTTCAGTGTTGGTAACTCTGTAACGCTCATATTTGCAACGCTATTCTTGTGAAATAAATTAAAAAAAACATCTGTTACCGTTTTTGCTTTGTCTCCTATAAAATCCGTTACACTTTTCAAAACATGATGATGATTGTCACGATGTTCCTCACTCTCGTTACAGGAATCGCTATGTTCATGTGAAAAGACATCCTTAATGCCTTCTTTAACTTTATGAGCTTCATCTTTCACAGTGTCTACAATGTCACGTACAACTCCACATTTTATATTAACTATTACTATATTAAGAAACAAAATGACAGCTAACTTCATCGTTGATATAAGAAACACTGTTTTATAATATTTCTGAGTTATAACTGTGTCAATGAGTTATCATGTTTGTTAAACAGAAAGCGATTACATACCACAAAAACTAATGTGATATCGGTCGCTTCTCTGCTTCTAGTGATATATATCTTTCTCATGGCATAGCGTTATCAAATAACCTCCGACATTTAAGAAAATTATACCTATATATTAAAAGCGTGTGTATACTATACATTTTTCATAAGAAGTATCATTACAAAAATACTCGGAATGTACAAGATATGGCATATATAAAGATGAATATTTCCATTTTCTACTAATAGGTAATTTTGTAATTTATTGTTAGTTCTTTGTATTTATTGTACACAAATAATAATAATATGAAATAAAGGATGAAGGAGAAAAGCTTTAAAAAAATTAAACCTATCTTATTTTCTGCGAATGTCGGAAGCTCCTTCGTTCAAGGAGCTTTCTCCTGGATGAGCGCCTTCTGCGATCGCCCTAATTAAACTATATATGGTCCGGTGACTCTCGAAAGGCCATTAGCGCCACAAGAATTTAGTCATTCCGAAAAAAAAAAAACAAAGGAGCTGTATTGCTTTTTTCTAGTTTTTTCTCATTTGCTCTTCTTAAGAATTACGCGTAGGTCAACGCAAAGTACCGTAGTGATCAGGAATCAGGTACCTTAGGTATTTGTTTTGAGAGTAGGACCAAAAGTGACTGGTCTATGCTAAATTAAAATTAAAGTTATTGAGATAGCATAAAAAAAACATAAATTAAAAGTCTCATTTTTGCTGAGAAAAAAAGACAACTTTTTTTTACTAAATATCATGGTTGATATTTTATTAAATCTGTTATGACCAGAGGTCGGAATTAGGTAGTGTCATTTATGTACTTGCAATGATATCATGATGCAATGAGCAAAAGAATAATGTAGATATTCCTCAAATCCCGGGATTTCAGTTTAAAGCGTATTAAAAATCCGATGATAGATTAGATAGAATTGTAGGTTAATGTTTGTAAATATAAAAACTGAAACTGAATGTTAACGTGTGTAAATCATCAATATATTAAGTACTATTGAATAATTTTGTTTTATTTATCTTATCTCTGAGATATCGACACAATCCTAAAAACCATCGCGGTACTTTAAGATAGTAAATAAATATTCCATTGGCAATAAATTACGGTTCCCGGGACTATTATTTAGAAAATCCCAGTAGTGTCCATGTTAATATCAACATTTCGTTGCAAGTACCTACATAAATCACACTACCTAATTCCAGCCTATGTATGACAAAATAATTTGTAATAAATAGTTTAATTAATCTAAGATCTGTACCTTTACATCTTGAATGAGACTATTTTCACGTTTCTATGAAGCCCTTTTTTCATAGATATTATCGTTTTATTAGCATAGATATCCTATTGAGCCAGTAAGAAATTGATGTCTGCTATTCTAGTAGGCAAGGTAGCAATAGAAGGAAAATTTATGGTTCTATTGTATACAGATAAAAAGTCTCAAGTTCATCGGCCCATTAAATATTTATATTCAATACAAACGTTGACTCCCCGTTTCATCCCTTTAGGGCTTTCATTTGGAGAAATCTCTTTATAGTAAGTCTTTACGTCATAAAAGGAAGTTACTGTGCAAATATCATTGTTCTAGTTTCAGCGGTTTCGGCCCGGGCGTCGATGAGTCTGTCAGTCCAATAAGGACATTTCGCTTTACACGTATTTCTCTTTTTAATTAAGAAAGATAGTATATCAGTACATACAACTATTAGTGCATAGATTGTGTTTTAGACCCTGAGAATGCATGTGAGCGCACACTTCCAGGTTTTTCACTCTCTATATAAATATCAATTTTACAACTCATCGTTTTGAGGGTGGGGAGTAGGGCTTCCACCACACCGGGTTTGACCTGGAATCTTTGAAGGATGCTTGTCCGGGCTTCCACGAGACGTCGAGCATCCATAATTTTCACAAAAATTATTTTCAAATAGGCTCTAGTAAACATTAATACTAATATAGATTATTTCAACGATTATTGTTTTGACAAATGCAAAGGTATAATTTAAAGCGTCACTGTGTATTAAAGGTAGTATAAAATGTATCATGTGCTAATTAATATTATCTCACCGAGAATATTAACATGTTATAGGTTAAATTATAACTTAACTTACGTATAACTTTAAATTAATTTACAACAAATTTCCCGTTTCGTTTTTTTGTCCCATATTTTTGCATCTCCGGGTTTGAGGTATTCCGAAGGTGGCAGCCCTAGTGAGGAGAGGCAGATTTATTTTAGGCTTGTATTTAAAAGAACAGCAAATGGGCAGCAAATCACGATCAACAAAACAAACTTTTTTTTGGGACTGTCTAAATTCTTGTGGCCCTGGTGGCCTTTCAAGAGTCACCGGTCGTGTTTAGTTTAGGGCCAGCGCAGAAGGCGCTCAGCCAGGAACAAAATGTGTGTTGCAACGAGCCTAAGGGCTCCCCCGCCGGTAAACCGGCGGAAGGAACGGACCTCGGCTTAGGGCGTTGGGGGGGGGGGGGTACCGCGGGATCGTGAGCCGGTGAGAAGCGCTCAGGCACGTGCCGATACCTGGTAAAAGTGTTGGCTGAAGGCCGGTGTGTGTTGTTGGCGAGGGGGACGTCCACATCTCCGTCGGCGGGGATGGTGTGTGTGTGTGCAGTGTAAACACCGCATTGGCAGCGGTGATCGGGTTATAGCAAAACAAACTGTTTTTGACTGAAATAATACTTAAATAAACAATTTGTAATTATTAAAAATGCCAATACAAAGTCATATAGGAAACTTCCTATATGACTTTATTGTCACCAGAGAACTTAAACCCAACCAACTTTTAAATTCGCTGCCATCGATTTGCTGCCACTTTCAGTATTTCGGGTGTTCATTTATTTAATTATTTAGATTATTTTGTATAATAAATACCTCAGTTAACTGAGCTATGTTAACTTAACTCAGTAACGGATTTTGATCCTGTAAATTGCATTCTACTTATAAAGATTATGTACGTAGATTAAATTACAATTTCTTTCATTTATAACAAATTACCATGTTATTGTAATGGTTGTCTATACATATAATAAAACTGTAGATCCAGTGTCTGTACATTGAATATAATTACCAAAAACTGATTGGGGGCGATGAAGGCAGAGTATCAGAATACAAAAAGACGATATTGAAAATTTTTGTCTGTCTGTCTGTTCGAACACGCTAATCTCCAAAATTACTGAACGGATTTACATGGGATTTCCACAGATTAATTAAGCTTAGCTTGGCGCTTCGACTAGGCTTTGTTTCATAGATATCGGCTGACGGGAAGAAAAGATATCCCAATTTAGAGTTTAAAAATTCCACGCGTACGAAGTCGCGGACACAGCTAGTATGCAATAAACGGAGACTTTTTGTTGCTAGATGTTTATTACAAAAAAATACACTGCAGATTGGGACCGGAATTTTTCTCGTCATTTTCTTTTCACGATAAACAGTAGTGAACGAAGCAAGCGAAGAAAAAACAAAACTTTTCGTTAGATTTTGTAAGTACGAGTGCTACATTTTGTTTTGGTTCCGTATACAACGTGTCATCAAATCTGAAAAACGTCAACTAATTAAAAACGACCGTTCTAGCGGAAAATATTGTTGTTTTCGGGAATAAATCAAGAATTACAAACATGTAAAAGTTTTGTTGTTCTATCTACGTTCGTAGCTCTCGATACGGGGTAATGACCGCGTGCCTAGTCGGCGCAGCGTAAGCGGCGGCAGTTCGACGCATAGATTGCGTTAACTGTGCGTATCATACAGTAAGTGATGGTAAGTGGAATTGTCGCACATGGACGTCCGCGGTACAAGCCAACTTCAGACCAGAATGACACACGTTGGCACGCCCCCGGATGCACTGCCTACCCTTGGAGATGTAGGAATGGATTTGGAGAAAGGATTGAGAAAATAGTGAGAAGATTAGGATAGGATATATGGAAACGAAATGGGCTCTGACATATCTCACTCACTACTGAAACAAATACGTCCATCGGGGAATGGGATAAAGTGGGAAATGCAGCACATTTCAAGAAGATGGAATGTTTGAAGGACATATTTAAGATAATGAGTACCGAGAAGTGTTTATAATTGGTCGCAGAAAATCACAAATAATTAGATCATTGTTTTTATTGATAATTTAAATGAGTCATTGATAAATATCTTAGAATAATTATTAACAAGGTTAGACTTTAATGAGTATGAGTAATTCATTAATTATAATTAGACCTAATTCATGAGGGTATCATGAACTTTTTCATTTTAAGGGTAATATAACGGACATTCAGCTTCTCTTTCTAAATGTACGTTTGTCTGTATAATCACGTTAATTTTGGAATTTACTGGTTACCTATGGTCTGTCCAAGGAGAGTTGATAAAAAAGTAAAAATATCAAATCATTTATTACCGCGGCCCGTATGAGCTATATTATTTGATTTATTCGTATTTTGTTACTTCTTTTATTAGTAAATTAGTAACATAAATAAAACTAAAAGTCTTTTATTCCAATTAAACTTTCAAATACATGTTAACAAGTTAAAATTTAAGTTCGAAAATGGTAAAAATGAACGGGCCGTGGGTGGGTTATAACATCTGTTGACCATGCTTCCTATACCACGAATCCCGTACGCTTAGCGATATGATCACGTGCTCATATGAATTGCAAACTAGAAAACGACAGCTAAGCGATAGTCGCTATCGCGGCGTTTTCATAATATGTGTTTATCAGTTCTCATTGGACAGAGTAACAGACCATACATTTTTCACTATTATGTATTTTGTTAGGTTTTAGGTCATTTCTAGGTATAAATTGTTTCAGTACCTTTGAAAATATATCTAACGATTTTATAAGACCAAAATTTCTCCGTAAATTGAAGTAAAATATTTTCACATCAAATCTGCATGCGTTCACTTTGTATTTATTAGCTATTGTCTCTATTAGATTACTAATATAAACATTGTGATTAGTGTTGTAAAAACAAGCGCTGAACGCTCGACGTTCGGGCGCTGAATAAGCACAGCGGGTAAAAACAACAACAGGAAAAGGTTACAATAAAATAAACAACAGAAAAAGTAAACCTTTCCTAAGGATCTCCTTAAAACAAACTGTTGCAGGTGAAAACAACATCGTCCCGAGTTGAAACAGTGTTCTGAATTTAAAGAGTTCGATAGTTTTTTATTTTTATTTCTCTGTCCCATTTAATTATACATTTTTAGAAGCTTGCGATAAAAAAAAAGTGTTTTTAAAAATGATTAAGTATTTATGAGAAAAATACAGAGGTCTGACGATATTAATATGCGAATTAAAACTAGTTGTTGATGCCGCTTTATACTTTATACCGCGAACCCGAAAGTTGTGAACTGAACTGCCTGCTGAGGTATTTCCGTTACGCTACGATATAGGGCTCTTCAAGTGGGCTGTGAACAGGATTTTGCGAGATCGCCGGCGCACCCGCAATCCCCCAAATGTTGCAGGTGTCCATGAGCGACGGTGACCACATACCATCATATAACCCGCCCGCTCGTCTGGCAATTATTCTATAAAATAATAATAATAATAACGCCACACTCAATGGCCCACACTAGGATTCCCCGTGTGGTGGGTCCAGAGATACACATACAAAGACATACACAAACACACACCCAGAACCGAACATACATTTGTCTTTTTTTAAATAAATGTATGTCCGACCGGGAATCGAACCCGGGCCCTTTTACACAGCAAGCAGGGTCGTCAATCGGTCGGTCAAATGTTACACGTTACATGTCAATGTTACGTACTTAACACATGTACAATAAATGTTACATTATAACCGATGGGAAAGGCGTGTCCTCGGCTGGAGACCACATACTGGGAAACGTAGCGTGGTACGCCCTCCGGCCACGTGAACTGACCGTCTTGAAGAAAGTCGCTGGTAGTGGCTGGATGAGAAAATCTGAAGACCGTGTGTGGCGACGGTCCTTGGGAGAAGCCAATATCCAGCACTGGAGAGATACATGCTGATGGTATGGTATGGTGGTACATACTTAATTACTTCGTATCTTCATGTTACACTTATTGGCTTTTCGGAACATTACGATGACTTTTTAAAATGTTTAATTTTGGGAGTTCAACATTTTAAGAAGTCAACGTACCTAATGTTCCGAAAGGCTCATTGTCTCAACTTAAATTAGAATTTCTCACATTATCCTATTACCCCAATGTACGTACGTGTTTCGGTAGTGAGTGAGATATGCCAAAGGCTTTGGCTCAAAGCCCATTCCTGTCCCATCTTATGCTATCCTTCCCTATTTTTAAAATCCATTCCTAAATCTTCAAGACATCCGGGGGCGAAAAGGTTACCCCCCAAAGGTTACATACCACAAGCGGTACAGTTCAAATGGTTCTATGGTATTTGATGGTAAGTATTAATACAAATTTTTAATACTAATAGTATTAGTTTGCGCATCATAATTATTATACTAACCACAATTAGCAGATTATAGATGCTTATATAGTTAGCACATAGAGTAACATTTTGAAAATATTGACTACTTCATTTATCTTTTGAAATATAGACATTTTCGTAATAAAAAAGAAACTGAAAATCACGTAATAAAGAAAATTGGGTTTAGAGGCGACCTTTGAACATATCTCCAGGCTTTCTCGTACCAATACAGGGTTTATTAGAAGGGTGTTATCCCTTTTATGCCCCGATATATATTTACAGAGGGCACATCGTTCCGGGGACGGATAAAAATCATTTTTGGGAAACTACTCGGATTATAGGGAGGGTCGAGGATTCCTTGTGTATATGATAAAAGTCTGCTATTATGAGTATTTCAAATATGTGTTAGATAAGAGATATACAAGGATAATGTTGTAAGTGAAATTGGGCCGGAGATAGCCCGGGGGTGTCAATTTTCGATTCACATTCGAAAGGTCGTAAGTTCGAAACCGTCCAATACTTTTGAATTCATATTTAGGACTAGCTCGGCGGTAAGGAAAACATTATGACGAACGTGTCAAGTTCTATAAAAACGTACATGTAACATTATTAACTTATTACAGCTTATACATTATTTCTAAATTAGATTTAGTGTCAATTAACGTCTATATGTAAATGTAATTTGTGTAATTCAAATACAGTTTTGATTGTATTCATTCAAGTAACTCATTCTTAGTGAAATACAATAACGCGAAACGTGTTTTTTCTAATCTCAATGAATACGATCAAAAATAAGATTTGCTTCGCGAGTAGCCGCGGGAAAAATGGAACGCTGCAATATAAACAGCAATAAAATAAATTGGACACAGCTACGACGACTCGCCCGGCAGTTTTGGATTGGAGTTATGGCATGTTGTCCATTTAAGCTGCGACGATGTCCTTAATATAATCTGGTGATTTTAAAGTCGTGCCCAATGTGTTGTTTTTCTTCACTATCGAAAATTTAACAAATTTATTAAGATATATTTAGAATTCTATATCAAAATAGCTATATCAAATTATCTATCAAATTATAGCTATATCTATAACTATATCAAAATCAAAATGGAGGTATTCAATACGATTTATTTATTTCCGAAAATGTACTATTTACAAATGGTCTTAACTTTACATTTGTCACAAAAAAATGACGAAATCTTAGATGAAGTCGAATACTTCAATTGATTACCTCATCTTACGTGTTAGGATCAACTAGTTTAGCTTAGTATAAACTAGCTTGTCTTGATAAGAAGATAAATTAAATTAAATAAAGCATATGAATTATTTCAAACAAATTGTTTCTGGGGTGTATAGATTTTCGCGTTGTTTAAAAAAGTAAAGAATAAGTCTGAAGCGATCGCAGAACGTAGTGGAGCGTTATTTTTTGTTTTAGATATTTCTTAGACTGTATTTTGTAAACTAGACTGTAAAACATATGACTTCGACTAATTCTGAGACCGAGAATACTGTTTTGGATGCTTTACTTCGAGATTTCAAATTGCTCAAGGGTGTAGTCAGGATTTTATATATGAATAGAAAAAAAACTCGTGTAGTTAAACGCTCGAGTCTAAAACGGTTAAGGTTCAATAGCAATAACAGCGCTCAAGCGTTCAGCGCTCGTTTTAACAACACCAATACACATCCCGGCCGAAAGTAATACACATCGGCTATGATCGGCTAGCTTCGGTTTTGTAGAGCGTTGTCTCAGTCGTGTGCCGTTACGACCGTTTATTGTACCTGTTTAATACATAAGATTACTCTGCTCACTATAATTATTCATATTGTCATCGTGACTTTCTTATTAATTCTTTTAACCATCCTGGAATGGAAGGCAAATCCCTTTTCCAGTAAATAAATAAGCGTACAGAACCACTCGAAGGGGGTAATTCGCGCGAAACAAAAGAGTTTTTCCGTTTGATTGGTGCACAAAGACTTGCCTGCCGAGTTCTCCGTGGATAAATTATGGATAAGTGTTCACTTTTCTGTCACTCGTAGCTTTTCTCCGTTATCGTATGAGAAACGACACGACAATCGGAATTATAGATATATGATGAGTAAGGAAATTTCTAATTACTCGTATATACAGGCCGTGCACACACACATTTTTATTTCATTCACACAAGTGATCGCGTAAGTTGATTTTTCTTGTTCTAAAGTCATTAAGATATATGTTAGCAAACCAAAAATTAAAACAAGGCGATAAAACCTGTGCGGTCCCATGTGTGTCGAAAGGGTATCCGTCTCAGCACAAGCTGTATACCGTAGAAACAGCATACAGCGCTGATTTTCAGACGGAACCAAAGTATCTCGAAGTCTATAAAACCACGGAGTCTGCTCATGTACTTGTAACAGACACAAGTCTAGTAAATCACTGGGGGGTTTCGGACGGTAATCCACCACGCGAGCTCGGCATACACTATAGATTTTTAAATTTAAATCTTGAGCAATTCCTCTCAATGTCCTCCCTGGGTCAATTTTTTTTTAATTCTTACTTAAGTAGAAACTCAGTGGTACGGGCCGAGGATTTGAACTCACGATCACACGAATGTGAGTCGAGTTTAATCTGCTCATGATTCATAGATAATTGTTATAGACTAATAGCTTAATTAAAACGATCATTTGCTTTTGTAAATATTACAAGACAAATGAATTAGACTACGCGATTCAACCTTATAAATAAACATTCTATAAACAAAGATCTTAAAATCGTTACTATTTTTTTTATATGTACCTACATAATTTAAAAATATGATTTACTGAAGTTGAATCGCACAAGACTGGCTTCAGGAAATCTATGACTGCATTAAAAAAAGAAAGCATTGATACTTTTTGTACTTACTAAACTATTATAACTTCCATATTAACGTTAATCGTTGGCTTGTTAGCCAGCATGGTTGAAAAGCCAGGAGTTTAACATAGCTCGTATTTTATTCATAAATAGTAGCGTATAATGGAACTGCGTCTTAACATACTAGCACATGTACTCTAAAGCTCCAAAGCTCTTTGCGCGAGTGGCTTGATTTACGACTTGGCGAAAAATATTATTTGCATTTTGTTCAAAGCAGTCACGCCTCATTCGAGAGGTTTTCAAACAAAATACAAATAAGAACATTGCACATAGAATCTTTCGCGATTACCTACCGAACGCTTTAGGTACCTAGGGAGGGGCCTTTATCACCACCGCCTGATATTTTATCAGAAGGATTTTATTTATTTTTTTACTCTTTATACTTTATCTCCTGATAAAGTAACTGATAAAGTGCCGTGCGGTGTCGGCCGGTAGAACAGCACCAGCCCATCTCTTCTCGTGGGTCTCGTAAAAGGTTACTAAGGGCTAGCAGGGCGGCTACCACAAGCCCTGAGGAACAACACCACATCTAAAAGAGTGGACTCGCCAACCCGCTTGGCCAGCGTGGCGTTTTGAAGCCATACATTCCTCATGCATATCAATCATTTTATATATTTATTTTCATTGAAGGATTATTTTCATTCATTTATGAGGCCATTTAATTTAACATGGCCAGTCGAATGCTCCATGTGGCTGTTGAATTGTAGCGTGCATCCTAGTAGACTGACAGAGAATGCCTATTGGCATTAAGTCCGCCTGTTGTACATATTATTGTGCAAAGAAATTTAAATGAATAAATAAAAATAAAAAGGCATAATATCTCAGATAATGTCACATGAAATTTTAACTACACACACATGAACTACAAAAGATAGACTCCCTTTAGAGCAATGTTTTAAGAAGCATCCAACGAATACGATTTGTCGAGTACTAAGTGGAGTTAGATCAGAGGTTGAACATTGTTTTAAAAGTTCAAGTTTTTCGAAGAGGGGGAGAGTGCATGCTGCAATGCAACAGCCGCTGGGCGCACTCGACTGACCTCGTTACCTCTCTCTCACAGAATACTACCTTAAAATGTACTGCATTTCCCACTTTATCATATTCCCCAATGTATGTACGTGTTTCGGTAGTGAGTGAGATGTGCCAGAGCCCATTCCCATCCTATCCCTTCCCACGTCACCAACCCTTTCTCCAAATCCATTCATTCATCAACAAAGGTAGGCAGCGCAGCGCATCCGGGGCCGTGCCAAAGTGCGCCATTTTTGACTAATGTTGACATGTATCGCGGATGTCTATGGTCAACAGTATCCACTTACCACCAGGCGGACTGTATGCTCGGTTGCCACCTTCTTTCTATAAAAAAAAGTGTTGAACAGTTTTTATTATTGCTGGACAATTCAAAATATTGAAAACAAAACAATAAACAATTATCTCGTATGAATTCGACAATCTGCTAATAGGACATGCTGGGAATAGATCTTTTTGCTAATGACTTTTTTAGTGGAATGATGGGAGCTTTTGCGTCGAATCGCAACGTAGTCGCCGTTCCCAGTGTTTTAAGCACAGGCTATTTAGCAGACAAAACGTCGGAGCAGTAAGATAAAGATGAGAAGAGTACAGGACAGAATGATTGTATTTCAATTACGAGTAGGTACTTACTCTTCATCGCGAGCTGATTATTGATTATGAAGGTTATAAACGACCACGAGAAAACATCTGTTTCATCGCGGCAAATAATTTAGGTAAATACAGTTACGTAACGTAGTCATATAAACAATATCAATATTTCAAACTTCACCTTCACGGAGTTAGAAAGGATCAAGGAGGGTCAGAGTGGACCCATTTGTCATGCGTCACGCGATACTTCGCTAAGTACCTCAACTCGATGCGAACTTACATTTTTCCACGGGAAACTTTTCAGTAAGTATCAGTCAGGGCTGGCGGTATTGACAAAATGAAAACGGAACTCCTTCGGCATCATGACTACGATCACTGTGAAAAGAGATGGTAACTAGGACAGTGGAATGAGGAAAGGAAAATTGGGATGGAAGATTGAATTTGGTGCCCACCAATAAAATGCAATGCAATCACCCCTTTCAGTATCCACTACTGGACATGGGTCTCCTCAAGTACATCGTCTTGTGTATGAGGGGTGTATGACTTTAAAACGCTACGCTGGTCAAGCTTGGCGAGTCCATTCTTTCAGAGATGGTATAGTTCCTTAGCGCCTGTGGTAGCGGTTTCGTTAGCCCCTAGTCGCCTGTTATGACAGCAGCGGGAAGAGATAGGATGGTGTTATTGTGCCTATAGCCGACCGATAGTACACGACACACCAATAAAATACATTAGTACATTTCACGCCATTTTTCTGTAAAACGTAAAACGAAGTGGCAAGCAACTCTGTAGCAAGTTGCCACGCGCAAGCAAATCTTTGGCAAGTCACGAGTAGATAAGTAATTCTCTTGTAACTTGCTAGAACTATTTCATTCAAATTATAGCTTCATTCACTATAGGTCTATTCAAAGCAACTGCTTGCGAGTTAATTTTAGAGGAGACTGTCGTGTTTGGGCCGTTGCAAATTCGATTCCATCCATGGAGTATTCATCCATTCAATATAGGGGGTCGGCATTAGCGCTTTTGTTTACGGTTTAGCTTTTGTTTGTGAATCTCCGTTGCTGAATATCAAATAGGTTTATTTATATATTTATTAAATTTTACTTAACTGATACAATTTATAGTCGTCCGACACCACACGGCCACGTGCCGTGTGGTGTCGGACGACTATAGAATAGTACCGCCCATCTCTTCCGGTAGACGACAGCCAAGGCGACTAAGGGATAACAAAGCCGCCACCACAAACGTTGAGGAACCACCTCTAATAGAGTGTACTCGCCAAACCGCTTGGCCTGCCTGGCATTTTAAGGTCATGTCATACATCTCTCATGCACAAGACAATGCATATGAGGAAGTCCATGTCTAACAGTGGATAGGGTTGATTGCAATGTGTAGGCGAAAGAAAAGCCAAACGTATATAATAATATAACATAGTGAGACGCAAGGCTGTCCCTTTGTCAGATCCGAAGCACGGCTAGAGAACCAAGAAGCGTAGTTATCGACAAACCTAGAGACAGTGCTGTCCATAGATTATAATCGATCCTATATCATAGATTAATCATCTATGAACAACACTAACTTTACAATTTAATTTAAATTTGTTTATTTTTAATGTTTTGATTACTTTTCCCACAGATGTTTTGATGTCAGTTGTCACAGAGTATAAAGTTTTATGTTCTTGTTTTGAACACATGGCATTATATTGCATAGCATAACTTTTATGTAAAAAAGAGAACTGTCTAATTTTTCGGATAGCAAACTTTAATCACAAGCTGTACTTTATTTAAGATATCCCGTTGACACCCCTATAATGTCGCTATAGAACTTTGTTCCGAAGTCATGCAGGCTTTCCTAAACTGGCAAAGTAGCAACCCTATAGGTGCTCCATTCTCGCTGAATGTTGTTATGCAAAATAAGACTTCAGTATGTTATAATAAGGATGAATTTACTTTGTAATAAGATTATGGCGTTTCGAAAACTTTGTTTCGTTCGAAGTGTGTGTGTATGAATCATAAAAGTCGACACCTCGGTTTTTGAGATTTTTCTTTATAATTGAAACATGAAATATAGGCCTTACTTTGAATACTGTTTGAGGAGCATTTAAGGTAGAAGAAAGAGAAGGGTTCGTATATTTTTAATGGCTTCACTTTCAGAATGTAGTTTGTTTAAGATTAAATTTTATAATGAATTTCAATTAGTAATTTATAAACGTTTGGTTCAACATTACTTTCACTTTCCACTGGGTCTCACTTTCAAATTTGCCTTTGCGATTTTAGCTCTTCAATTAAAATTTGTTTTGAAATATTTATATTAAAATTTATGAAAGTGTAAAAATAGTGTGAAAAATCGTTTTGATTTATGATGTGTATCTTCTATCAAACACTATATCCCGTTGAAGTATGAGTGTTCCGACAATTTAGTACATTCGCAAAATGGTTTATAATTCCAACGTTTATGTCCAATGACTTAGAGCATGCATGATATATCTATATAATAGTAATTGTATATATCTTATTATAGACAAATTTAGTTAGAGGGGAGAGTGCACGCTGCAATCCAACAGCCGCTGGGCGCGCTCGACTGGCCACGTTAGCCCTCTCTCACAGAAGACTACCTTGAAATGTACTGCATTTACCACTTTATTTTATTTCCCTAATGTAAGTAGGTGTTTCGGTAGTGAGTGAGATGTGCCAGAGCCCATTCCCATCCTATCCCTCCTAATTTTCCCAACCCTTTCTCCAAATCCATTCCTATATCTCCAAAGGTATGGAGCGCATACGGAGGCGTGCCAACTTTTGTCATTTTGAACTAATGTTGGCATGTATCGCGGATGTCTTTGGCCGACAGTATCCGCTTACCAACAGGCTTATCAAAAAATAAATAAAAATATATATTGTAAATTTGTATGCCTTGGACGTTGGGATTAAATAAGCGAAATCACATACCAATAGTTAGTTGATTGATGTGACGATATAACTGCACAATGTCGACGAAATGTCAATGAGATGTCAATGTCAATGTCGGATTATTAGGAAATGTCAATGAGAACAGTGTTCACGGCCAATCTTTCTTCATTTACATGTATTTAAACTTTTCACAAAATAGCCTTCCACTTGACTACACTTGCAAATATCTAGGTATCACGTGACGTTAGTCCTTCGTTTAGAGCGGCGCTCGGGCGGCTGGATTTGCGGTGGAGTGACGGACGGGCGCCACCCATTTCTGACATATTCCCAAGTGATGGAGTACCCTAGCTAGACTAGATATTTGTCGCTGCCTTTTTTAAAAATAATATAGAAGTGGGCGGGCGAGCAGGCGGTCCCACGTGATGGTAAGTGTTACCGCCGCGCATGGACACCTGCAACACAAGGGGGTATGCGGGCACCTTGCAAAATCCTATTCACAGCTTTCTTGAAGAACCCCATATCGTAGCTGAGCGATATAAGACAACAACAATGGAGATGGGGTGGACATGAGGATGAATGACGACAGATGGGCAAAAAGAACATCACGCCGGACTTTGCGGATTGGTGGATCACATACTCCAGATTTTTTTATCTATTTGGAGCATACGGGTTCCTAACCATGTTTTCCCACAGCGTGGAGCTGGTAATATTTTATAAAAAAAATCCGCGCTTAAGTAGAAATTCAGTGGAATGGCCCGAGGATTTGAACTCACGACAAAACGAATGCGAGTCGAGTATAGATATCTCTAGGCTATCACAGCTCTAACTATTAAATATGTAATTGCAAATGTGTTCTGGATACTGTCGTACTTGATGGTAACTGGATACTGTCGGCCATAGACATCTGTGATACATGCCAACATTAGTCCAAAATGACAAACGTTTGGTACGCCCCCAGATACGTTGACTACCTTTGGAGATATAGGAATGGATTTGGAGAAAGGGTTGGGAAAATGGGACGGGATAGGATAGGAATAGGCTCTGGCACATCTCTCACTACCGAAATACTTACGTACATTGGGGAAATACGATAAAGTGGAAAATACAGTACATTTCAAGGTAGTCTTCTGTGAGAGAGGGATAACGTGACCAGTCGAGCGCGCCCAGCGGCTGTTGGATTGCAGCGTGAACTCTATCCCTCAAAATGCTTTATACAGACAACAAAAATCCTTTGGTCATATAAGGTCACATATGTTTTTGTATATGTACGTTAAAGGTATAAATAGTAAGCACCATCTATACCTACCCCGAAATCTCGAATTAATTATCGGGCTCTTGTCTCGCGGTAATGGATGTATTCAATACGATGACTATCGGTTATAATACCAGTCACGTTGTTAATGAACAAGTGCCTCCTGCGTCAGGGAAGTTCATTAATTTTAATACAATGTGGGCTAAGTGGTGTGGAGTTACAGATTCGCAGTCTATATTGAATATGATGATGTTCAGTTAGGCGCCAACTACACAAGCGAGTCTCTCGCGAACGATTCCGTCCTACTAACGTAGAGTTAATCTACTAACACAGCGATTATTCTGTCAGTGTATTGCCGTGAAGAGTCGTCGCTCGCTGCGATAGGGCGGCGAGATCGTGGCGTTTTGCTCGTCGTATCGCCGCGTTGAAATTGTCGTGTGTAGATTAGCTATATAGTTTCCATTGAAATAAGTAGCAAGGCGAGATTACCGCCGCAAGACGCGCTAGTGTAGTTGGCGCCTTATGTATTAGTACGCTCGTAACAGAACCTAATCGGCTATTATTGACCAAATACAAAACATACATTTCTTGTAAAAATATCAATTCTGAATACATTACTCTACCTACACTATATTTACCCGTCTCGTACTCACGTGATCACGTGACCACTCGCATGGTTTGCTGAAAGAAAGCTGCTTACTTTGAACAATACTCTTTCCGAGTGATAATTGTCTTTTATTAAATTCTCGCTACTTAATCCCCAAGAACTGCCCGCTAATAAAAAAACTTAAATTAAAATTCTCTCCAAACTATTTGATTCGATTGCTCTTTGATTCATTCCGCTGTTTAATTTTCGATCTGTAACAACGTGCCTATTACACTACGGTAAAGCCTTCTGTATCTGTAAAGCCTTCTGCTTTTTGGAGAGGGAGAGTGCACGCTGCCTCGTTACCCCCTCTCTCACAGAATACTACCTTGAAATGTACTGTATTTCCCACTTTAATGTACGTGTTTCGGTAGTGAGCGAGATATGCCAGAGCCCATTCCCATCCGATCCCTTCCCACGTCCCCAACCCTTTCTCCATTCTTCCATCAACAAAGATAGGCAGCGCATCCGCGGGCGAGCCAAAGTTTGTTATTTTGGACTAATGTTGGCATGTAACGCAGATGTCTATGGGCGACAGTATCCACTTACCACCAGGTGGACTGTATGCTCGTTTGCCACCTTTCTATAACAAAAAAAAGAGTGATTCTTATGTTTGTGAATATCTCATAAAACACTTGGTTGCGCACGTTACTGAAGTTCTACTGTATAACAATAAATATTTATAAAAAAAAACCATTATCTATGATTTTATAAAAAATAAATTTATAATAAGGTGTTATGTTTATTATAAACAACAATAACTACGACTGTGCTCTCGAGTATTCGCCAAATTGTCTCGGAATCCTTTACACTGCCTTCATCTTGTTTTTGTAAAATGGAAGGGGAGGGTGGTAGAAATGTATAAAAATACAAGTCAATACAAAAATATTAAATATTTATTAACGAATGCCTGATATGTTAATGTTTATTGTAAAACATTTATTTATAACAAAACTGACCACAAATATAACTTAAGCCTCCTACACACTTGTAACATTTATGTAATTATTTCGGTCCAAATGAGATTGAATGAACATACATTTAAGGAGACTACCATTTTAATATTTCTCACCAGAGGGCAACATTGGGACGTGAGTTAAGATGTTATTTTGAAACAATTATTTATTGTACTTTAAAACGTCGCGCCCTAATACTGTTATTTTGTGTCCAGTAAATCGATTTTTTTCTTATAATTCACCCTTACTTTTAAAATGGTTCACGGCGCTTTAAGTTTTCCTAGATATTGAGACTTTAATAAAACTTAAAATAAAGAAAATATTTTTTTAAGTATTTATTTATTTTGTATCCACTTACCATCAAGTGGACTGTCTGCCGCCTTTTCTCTGAAAAAACAAAATTTTTGTTTTTAACGTGATAATCAAAGTATACGTTCCAGTGTCGCCCTCTGGTGATATAGCACTTCCTAATATCCCACATAAGTGTGTAGTGAGGGTAATGTTACTTAAATGTAACATAGAAAAGCAAGGAAATGTTTATTACATATTTTAAAAACTTAATTAACAACGCTTATAACATTACTAAAATTGGTTTACATAGATAGAACATTAAAAATAGAGAGCACTATTTATTCGCGTAAGTAAAATTGATTTATAAATACTTCTATCAAGCTACGAGTAAATAACGTTGACTCGCTGTTTGACAGTTCTCATACATTTAGAAGGCGGCAAAAATACAACGCTATCTAGCGGCTTGAATCGGTATCTAGTGGTTAAACTGATAGCCCGTTAATCATTTTATTAATGAATTATACTAATGAAGGTGGATGAAGCAAAGGTAAGAAATACAAATATTTATTTTTGCGAAATTTTCTTTAATTACAACTCCAGCCGCGAGCGGCGCTAATGGCAGCTGCTGCCAATTTTAAACTGACGTATTTAGTCGAAAAGTATATACGATATTTGGTTCTATGCTTCTTTGGATAAAAATTACAAGAAGCCAAAGTAAAACAAATACGATTTTTAATTATACTTATTGTAGTAAATACTATAACATTTTTGATTCGCGACAGACCCGTGGTCACCTCGATGGCAGAGCTAGTGGTCGTGACCAGTTGGCGGTTGGCCGGGGGCTAAAACCTCGATACCGCCATACCAGGCCGTCAAATCGGTCGGATATTACTCAGCACTATATGGTGGTGTGACAATGGACCCTACACAAAAATAATTATTGTTAGTCACACTGGTAGTGTGACTAACGGGAAATAAACCCCGTAGTCACACCAGTGTGTTTAAAATAGCTTAATTAGCTATCAATTACTTTAAATATCCACAGTGCTTTACAATACTTGTCTTATAGTTCGTCTTTAACAGTCCGCCTCTTCAGCGCGAGGTCGTCGTGTTGGAACCAAGTGGCGTACACCCTGAGCGGCTCCGGCGAGGAGTGCCGGTGGAATGAGACGGGGCGGTCGCGGGAGAGGACTTCCCGGGGGTAGTCCTGGGGTCGGGCCTGATTGGACATATTGGTTTTTATTAAACAAATATAAATATATTTTGTGTATATAATCTGTCCAAGGAGAGTTGAAGAAAAAGTAAAGGGCGGACCTTCTCAACTTATATATTACCGCGACCCGCATTATACTCGTATTATTTTATTTACTCGTATTTTTGTTACATCTTTACGAACTTAATTTTATTACTAAATCAAATTAAAAAAATAAAGTGTCTTTTATTTCGATTGAACATTCAAATACCTGTCAATAAGTTAAAATTTTATTTCTTAAACGGTAAAAATGAATGCGGCCCGTGCGTTGCAACGATTGTTGGCCATGCTTCCCGTACCACGAAACGCGCACGCGTAGCGATATGATCACGTGATTCTATGAATTGCGAACTAAGTATTCTAAGTAATGACAGAAAAGCGATAGTCGCTATCGTGTCGTTTTCATAATACATATTTATCAACTCTCGTTGGACAGCTTATTAAAATTGTCACTAGAATATCGGCTAACTACTAATGTTGCTAAATGTCTGTAGTCACTAAATTTTAGTGACTAAAGACTCGCACTGTACTAAATACTGGAGACGAGTAAATGAGCCTTGAAGAAGAGTTACCCGATGGAAAAATGCAGTACTGTCGCCGCGCCCTTGTAGTACTGTATTTTTCCATGTCCCACCGCTTCCCGCTATGTAATTAATTTCCTCATAACCATGTCATGATACATACAGGTAGGTGGCGGTCCTCGAGAGACGCCTATATGCAGCAGTGGAGAGACACAGGCTGCTGGTATGTATGGTACATATACTAGTAGTCATTTTTACAAGTTGTAGCGAGGGGGTGTCCTGAAAAAAGCGACCACAAGCTAAGTCTAAACAGGACTTACCTGATGGTATAGAGGTGTGTGATGTTGAGCCTGTGTGGTGCGCATCGAGATAACGTCGCTGCCGCCTTCATGCATACTACCGTCCTACCACTTTCTGTACATACACATCCGTATCGGGTGTTTTATGTCGCAAAATTTCCAAATAGCACACAAACTCCATTAAAACCCTAAATAGCACAGTGCCTTAGTAGCAGAATGTCCAAAATGTAAGCTGTCTTAAAAGCAGTACGTCAGCGAGCGGGTGTCCTGAAAGTGCTACCATAAGGTAAGTACAATCAAGACATAACTAATGGAATAGCGGCGAGTGTGGTAAGGGTAACATTGAACTTGTATGTGCCGCTGCGAATGCGCCCAGGATTATATTGTCAGGTGCAGAAATTATTGCGCGCGCGCAGTGTGTGAGCGCTGCCGCTGCCCCCATGCTTAATACTGTCTTTTTACACGAATTTCTTTCAACCAGTAATCTTCTCAAAAATCCTTATCATGCCTGTTCGTGTACTATTGTCTTTTAACAATAAAAACTAACCTGATGGAATAGTGGTGAGTGTGTGAGTGTGATGTTGAGCCTGTGCCGCGCGCACGCGCCCAGTGTCATATCGTCGGGCGCAGAGGCGGCGGCGCACGCGCAACGCGAGAGTGTCGCCGCTGCGCCCACGCTTAGTACTGTCCCACCGCCCCCCGTTATGTAGTCATACCCTGGGTGAATAAGTAAGACTGAATTACAAAAGAAATGTTGATTTATTTATTTTTACAATAATAATAATGAGAGCGGTGATAGCCGAGGGGTATCTATACTCACCTCACATTCGAGTGATCGTGAGTTCAAATCCTCGGCACATACCACTGAGTTTCTACTCAAGCGTGGATTTTTTTTTTAAAATATCACCAGCTCCACGTTGAGGGAAAACATCGCGAGGAACCCGCATGCTCCAAATATAAAATAAAAAATCTGAAGTGTGTATATCCACCAATCCGCACTGGGCCCGCGTGGTGGGTGACGGTTCGAAACCCCTCAATGATTTACTAGGGGGGCCTGTGCCCTGCAGTGGGACATTAAAGTATAATAATCTTTATTGCGCATACAACAAACAAAAACTAAATATGTATACATGCACTTATTTATTGGACAGACAAAATTGGCGGCCTTATCGCTTAGCGATCTCTTGCTGGCAACCCTGAGACAGAGAGATGATTGAAGAAATAAATGTAGTGCCAGCTGTTACGTAATAACTAGTTATACCAATAAAATAATTTCTTGGTGCCATAAAACTGCGAGTTCTTCATGGCACTGCACATTCGCTTGAGGGTAGCTAGGTGAAATAGATACTGGTTGGACCGGTTTAAATCTACATAGTTTAATTTATACACGCTGCTCAAAGTTACAATAATTTATTTTCAATACCGATATTTTACTAAAATCAGATTTGAACAAAATTAATGTGTGTGCAAATAATCAATTATCTGAACAAAAAAGTGGAATATATGAAAAGTTTGTTCAATAATACAATGATATTTCACTGTACAATCTTCCTGATGAACATCACATCACATATGTTTATTACGGTAACCGTATCGGAACAAGCTTTCTTAGCATCCACGGCCTTAAAAGCCTTTCCTTCGTACCATATTCGTAGCGATGGAAGGTGAAGTGTACGTCAAAGTATACTCAAACGGTAAACTCATTACATTTGAATTTTTTTTTGGAACTTTGACGACTTATTGTAATCCCCCCTCAAACACCATTCGTTAAATTTTTGACGAGTGGTGAGTCTAAAGGGATACAAGGCTAACTAAAGAATCTATAATTGTTAAATAGGAAGTTGCTTATAAATTTATAGGTACATATTTTCAAGTTTACATAACGTCTATAATACCTTTGACAGTTAAACATACATTTTATAATTACTGGGAGAGCCAATGTGAAATGTAGTCTCATCCTTCCCGAAGTCGAAGTCCTTTGTAGTCTCTTTCGGTTTTATGGTACCGAAAAAAAGTATCAATTTTGATACATTTTTCGTTGTTCCCTTAAAAAATAGCAGTTTTTACTTTGTATATAGAAAAGAATCTACAAAACAATTCTCTTACCTTTAGCAGCCGTCTCTTTCTTTCCATAACCGTATCCATATCTCTCTCCTATAACAGTCACGTCATCTCCACCACGATAGCAGCTCAACACCTCGCACAGCCGTTGCACGCTACATATGTTATATATTACTACCGATCAATCAGTCAATTATTTGCATAACTATGAGTAAACTATGTGGCAAATAATACTAAACGGGCAGCAAATAATGATAAACAAAACAAACTATTATTGAATTACTGAAATAAATCATTTTAAATTACAAAGAATATCATCGCAAAGCCAACGGAGTACTCCTCATTTGTTTACTGTCACCAGAAAACCCTAATCTTTAAATTTGCTGCCCATTCAGTACTTTCTGCTGGTCTTTTAATTATTTCTCTATAGAATACACTATTTATGTGTTACTGAAAAAGTCCGAACAATGGTGGATTTCAAGATTTTCCAGGAAAAGAACGATTTACGATTTTTTTATTTTTGGAATAAGCATATTAAGTGGCATATTAATAAGAGAAAAAAAAGGAAAAATTAATAATCTTATGGTGGAATTGAAATAAAACTTTTAAAACATAGAAATCAAAGATCATTTTTTTAAAACTTCCCAGGTTGTTTATGTATAATACAATTTAAAAAAAAATACCTGTGGTCTACCTGAGTGGACACAGAGGGTTTATTACATTATTTTAAATCGAATCCTTGCACATGTGCAGAAACTTTTTGTAAACTTTCTTTGGAATCGTATTATTTGCAATTTCTTTTGTATCTTTGCGTCCATTGTTATTTTAAATTGTTTAGTTGCTGGCGTTCTAAGTGGTCATCTGTTGTCGTCACCCGTGTATTATTGTATATTATTGTGTATTGATATTATTGTATTGATTTTCGGATGCTCTTTTGAGATGCCGACAATTATTAGATTTTATTGCACTACTAATAGCTTTATTTTTAACTAGCGACCCGCCCTCCCTTCGCTTCGGTTTATTAGTTATTTTTTCAAAATTTCAAAATAAAATATAGCCTATATTAGACACGGATAATGTAGCTTCCTATTTGTGAAAGAATTTTTTGAAATCGGTTCAGTAGTTCCAGAGATTACCCCCAACATACAAACACACAATTTTACCTCTTTATTATATTATAATAGTATAGATTGTACTGTACTGTGGTCCGTTCGCGTTTAGAATATAGTAAGTCATCGATGCACCTGCAGGGTAAAGGTCTAGTCGAGTTAAAATATTAAACAAAACTTAGATTGAACATATTTATATGAAAAATAATACATACATAATTAGTCAGAATCCTCATGGTACATCTGAACGATGGAATATCCTCTCATCAGCATTACGAAGTGTCAAAATTTTATCTAGTGTAGGATAGTCGTTATAAAATATAATGAGTGTACTATTGGCCTTATTGTACAATTATCTAATTCGTCGCATTTAACAATCATAGATAACCGAGCTCCTTTTTTCAATGATGATTTTTTTTTATGTACGAAGGTTGCAGATGAGCATACGGTCCACCTGATGGTAAGTGGATACTGTCGCCCATAGACATCCGTAATACATGCAAAATGACAAACGTTGGCACGCCCCCGGATGCGCTGCCTACCTTTGGAGCTATAGGAATGGTTGGGAAAATCGGGAGGAATAGGATGGGAATGTGTTCTGGCATATCTCACTCACTACCGAAACACGTACGTACATTGGGGAAATAAGATAAAGTGGGAAATGCAGTACATTTCAAGGTAGTCTTCTGTGAGAGAGGGATAACGTGGCAAGTAGAGAGCGCCCAGCGGCTGTTGGATTGCAGCGTGCACTCTCCCCCTCAAACGTGCTCACGCGTTAGTTTCCTTCTGTTCTCTATATATTTTATAAACTGTATCTTAGGTCACGCCACACGAACTTGCTGTTTTAAACACCACAACTTGCATACTATTCACCCTCACTTTGTTACACATTGTAAATTACTCGTCTTTCTCCGCTATGAATTATCGATCCACGTTTTATGAACAGGCGAAGTAGCTTAAATAAAACACACAAACCAAGTTTATTTCGCGAGAAGCGCTCCTTTGAACTGATCAGTGTGAAGGACGCTTTCTAATTTACGATAATCTCATTAGTCAAGGGACTAGGACAATAGGGCGTGATTATTCACTATTTTCTAAACGCGGATGGACTCTAGGGACGTCCTTGACTTCGTTCGCGTGAACTTTGGAGTGATTCCCGTGGGATCCATATAATGGTTCTGGATAAAAAGAACCCAAAGAGATAACTGATAACTCGACACATGAGTTGCAACTGTGCCTAGTTTCATTAAAATCCGTCAACTGTTTGCAGTACTTTTAAATCTTACAATCTTAACTTACAGTACAGTGTATCTATACTCGACTCATATTCGTGTGATCGTAAGTTCAAATCCTTGGCTCGTACCACTAAATTTCTGCTTAAGTACGGATTTTTTAAATCATCACTAGCTCGGTGTTGAGGGAAATACATTGCGAGGTTACCCGCATGCTCGGGATATTCTTTGCACCAATCCGCAGTATCGGTGTACATATCACGACTCTGTGATGTTTATTTTTCAATACGCAGGGAGGGGAGGTCGAAGCTGAGCTTCTGGGAGCTTCTGGGACAGAGATTGGTGGGGAAACACAGCCATCTTGGAAACAGGGGTGTAAATATAATGTTATACTCGAAAGAGTATTGTTACGAAGAGACTTTTTTGCAAATGAAGCAACCAAATGAGTTGCAAATATAATAACTCATTCTCGCTGTTAATTAAAATTCTTCGCAAATTCCTATGAACTATGCTTCTTGAAAGAATTCCACGAACCTAAACGTAAAAAACCACTTGACGACGTACAGTTACATTCTTCTTAGGGAATTCTTTTTTTTTGACCAGAGTATGAAGATTTTATTTGTTGTTTTCTATGTGCTATGAAAAATAGTCGAGCTCAGATATAAAAGGGAAGAAGCTCCAGGGCTACATTGCTGTATAATGAATATTTCAAACTAATTACCTAACTAATACACTAATTCAAAGTAAATATAATATAACTCCAAAATACATTAAAATTATCTTAAAATTAAAATAAAACGTATGTATATGAAAAACGGTGCTGAATTAAAAAAACTAAATAGTATAATAGAATAAAATGTGTTCGAACGAAATTCAGTATTATGAGGATGAAGGTATTTTTTATCAAACCATGTATAATATGTATTTAACTCCGTATAAATATTTATTTAACCTCGTATATTTGTTTAACCGCGTATAATATTTACTTAATATTATACGTATTTTTATTTTATTTACCTAGTTATTTATTTAGTATTTTATATAGTGAGAAATAAAATTATTTTAACGAACAAATCAAAAGTTACAAACATGTGCTGTCTAAAACGTTCGTAGCGTTCATTACTCTGACCGGGCGCTTGCGTAGAATAAAAGATATACTAGAATTGTACTAAAGATGAATGATGAAAAAAGCCTATTGTAAAAACTGGTAGATCGATTTTACCTTGAATACCGAACAACCTATTTTCCGTTATTTCAGTGACATGTTCTATAAATAACTAAATACAGATCCAAACGATAGGTCTAAATAGTTAGATAAGTAATAATAATCATAATTATAATAAGTAAAGTGTTACGGTGTCTTAATACATAAATAAATAAATATTTATTTTACGAATCAAAATCTAGATCTCTCACCTCAATATAGTGTCATCGTCTGCCAGAAATATCCACTTGATATGGGGTTTCTTCTGCACTCTGTTGACAGCTTGTTTCAATATGGCGACCGTTTTAGAGCAATGCCCGGTTTTTGTATTTGCTATTCCAATGTCAATTGCAGGGAGTGATGGATCTGAGTAGACAAAAAGAAATTATTTATTAATTATTTGCTAGCTGGGCCAGCGACTGCGTTCGCGTGAACTCGCGATTCCCGCGGAAACTCAATAATGGATCTGTATAGAACGTATCCTAAATATTAAACCGCAACTTAAGTTAGAACTATGCCTAGTTTCATTAAAATCCGTCCAGTAATTTTTAGACAGACAAACAGACGAAATATCTAGTAATTGTTTTTAGGGCTCTGTATCTAATATGAGTTGACAAATTTTGACAAAAATCTTTTTTGAGTCTATATAGATACTACCAAAACCTCTCAGGGTTTAACTTTAGTACCAAAGCCAATTGTACACACACATGATAAAAATAATTACAAGAGAAAATAGGTACATACAAAAGGCGTGCTTATCCCCTTAGGAAATTTCTACAAGGATCTCTGCATAGCTCAAAGGCTGGCTGGGAGATAATGCTTATAACTATTAGGTTCGGCTTTTGTCACTATGTGAAAATAACTAAAATTGACACTGGCAGAATGTGTAACCATTGCCACATATGAAAAGAAAAACAAAGATGGCATTTATTTTCGAAACATTTATCAAAAATCTCACCAGTCTTGTCACTGAAGAACAGCAAATTCGTGACGTGCCTCCCCCAAGTTTTCTTGACAACCTTCGCCCTGGTCGAGTGGAAGCCGCTCCAAGTCTTCACCGCGAAGTATATCTCCTCCTCAGGTATCGCACTGCCCTGCCGACAACGATAATCTTAGAATCATTTGGCTTTTATTGCTTTAATAAATAAACTTTTAATTCAGATAATGGAAAAGTTCACCATTTGTTATAACGACAGATTCTCAGTAGTTAGTCTACTAGTTAGTCCTAGCCCAAGTTAGTCTTGGGATAAAATACATTTCAAAGGCACACAGATAAATATTGTACTTAATTCTGAAGAATCTAACTTAAAATTATTTCTTCTATCACTTTCCCGTCTATCAAGTCAATCAAGTTAATTTCAGTGCTGTCGTCGATGCCCTCAGAATTTAGACACATTGTTAGTTTAAAATGATTTGTGAATTGAAAATAACGTAACTTAAACCTAGCCCGATTTTTGGTTTGTTTACGACTGTACTCCGTCTTTTTGAGAATCTGTCATTATGCGAACGGAATGGAATAGAATATAATAGAACGGAACGGAATAAAATGGAATGGCGTGGAATGGAATAGAACAGAATAAAATAAAAACAAACCAAGATTTTTTTTTAATTTGCCGTTCTCTTGTGACACATTTCGTTCATCAAACTACGCTACGTTACTAAAAATACAACATTTAACCTACAAACTAAGTGACAGTACACTCACACATATATCAAACTGCTTTGGGTAAGCAGCACAGTTGTCCCCCGATATGATGCAGAAGCTCAGGTCTGCTGTTAGAAGCGGTCCAGGGTTGTCACCGCCGCCGTACACCAGCTGAGCTAGCTCAAATGAGGGGTCTATTGAGAAATCCGCTTCCAGCTTACGATCCCCACTCTCAATTTGATTGAGGAGCCTGTATGTTATTTAGAGTCAATCAGAGTACAATGAGGAGAGTATAAGACCATAAAGAAATCTCCTAAATCGATTATACTCTTTACTCCCCATCCCAACACAACCTCAATATAATATCTATTAAAACCCATTTCCCCACAAATATGCTGAAGCTCACCTTAAATAAATACACACACAAACACAATCATAAACACACACCCTCACACTCGCGCACACACATACAGACGAGTACACGCATCCGGACACACCAATGCAAACACAAATCAATATATATTATTAATAAAAAAAATCACCTATTACTAGCCGACAATATATTAAATACTGTATTTAAATGACAGTGTAAACTGTATTTAAATGACAGTGTAAACCGTATTTAAATGCCAGTGTAAACTGTATTTAAATGACAGTGTAAACTGTATTTAAATGCCAGTGTAAACTGTATTTAAATGACAGTGTAAACTGTATTTAAATGACAGTGTAAACTGTATTTAAATGCCAGTGTAAACTGTATTTAAATGCCAGTGTAATCTGTATTTGGCCATTAACACTAGCAATATATTTGTTAAATAAGCTGACGTAAAAAACTGTAGATTACACAGATATTTTTAATTATGTTCCTCTCCCACAAAAAACGTAATTAAAATGATTGATAGCTTATAACGTCCCACTGCAAGTCTCCTTTTGCAACAAAAGAGTGGTTCGGATCATAATGCGGGCCCAGTGCGGATTGATGAATGCAGATGCTTAAGATTTTGATGTAACTTTGGTACATTAAAATGTATTTCTTCATCGCCGAGTAATAATTTTAATATGCCTACAAAGCGTGAATACAGAATCTCACTGGGTTTTATACAGCGCCACAACGCTGAAAATTAATTCCTTAATTATTACCCTACCAGCAATTAATTATAATTATTACTGGCTATGAATGTTAATTATTAATAATAATTAACTATTACATTGAAAGAAAACATTCATATGTCGAAAAGCTCTTAAGAGTTTTAAAAAAAATGTTTTTATTCTAACGACACAAGTTTTTTTCAACTATGTTAACATTCCACAATTTCTTTGCGGTGACAGGTTCTAAGTAAGGCAACATTTAGTTATAGCATAGTAGATTACTCTTTGTTCATCATGTCTTGTAGGCTGTTCCACAAAATATATAAAACTAATTACTTACTATTTTTTTGAATCCAGAAATTGATTTAGATTTACAAGTATTTTTTAGATTAAATATTTTAGTCGACTAATTAATCTATTAGACATTTAAGCGATTAATACCAACACTGCAAACAAACGAACCGACTGCATGTATAACAGTTATTTCATAAAAATACCAACTTGTACGTACTGGCCAATCAACTCCATCCTCATAGCGAATCCGCTAGCGAAGTTGGGGTACACGAACCCCCCTTCTTCTTCCTCCAACTCCTCGTAGAAGGTGAAGTGGTGGATAATGGTCGGCTCCTCATCCCTCAGGGGATATCCTATCCACTTTGTGTCCTATGAAGATAATAGTAGGTTTTTGTCATTAGCAGCATTGTTTAAAAGTGATAAATATTTGTTGTATTTCGTTTTTAACTGTCGTGCTCGTTATGGTGATGACACTGGGTACTGGGTACACTGGTTACTGGTTACAAGGGGTACTGGATACACTGGGTTACTGAATTTACCGCTCTTGCTTTACTACATCGTAAACGCGTTTGGTGTGATGATTAATATCACCGTTCCATGCTAGTTAGTGAACGACGTCGCAGGTTCACATTAGGGCCCGAATAAACAGACAACTCTAAGGAGGGTCTTAGAATCGTATATTCTATTTTTTTTAGCATGTAATTGACTTCGCTTTAACATGAGCGGCAATGAGCAGGTTATTTGCCACAGAGCCGATGGGGTAGACGAATCCTCGAATGGAGGTTACAAACCGAGAAGCGCAGTGTGGGACGCCCTCGGCTACGTGGCTGGATGTGGTGGTTGGATGGAAGAGCCGAAGATCGTGTGTGGTGGCGAGTCGCGGGAGAAGTCTGCAGCAGTGAAGAGACATAGACTAATGGTAAATTGTCAAATTTATATACAGGTCTTACCGTCTGTGTATCAGCGGTCGCTAAAGCTTCTATTAGCTTGTCGCACTTCACAGCTGTATGTGGTTCGACGAATAACGCCCATCGCACATCGCTCTCTTTATACCGCTCTATCAGTGGTCTGAGCAGTGGAATAATCGCCCACGCGCCCGGTATCGGGAATTCTTCATGGGTTATGTGGACATTTGGCTGACGCTGGTGGATTGAAAACTTTTAAAATAAAGATAAATTATACAGTGAAATACGAGTATAGTGAAGGAATGAGTGGTTTATTGTGACCGGCCAAACTGTGAGCCATCAGGCTCATTGGTTTCAGTGAACCATTTCGCTGGGTGACTGACTAAAGTCGGAATTTTAATTCGATTCCAGATTTGACAATTTCAGTGTTGCAACGTTATGACAAGTACTAAATAGTAACGTTGCGAAATTATTCGATACGGAAATGGAATATTTCCGGATCGATTCTTCTCGTTTATAATTTTATTCTCGTAAACTAAGTATATCAGGAAATTAAATATTTGTGAACGGATAATTTAGTTATGACGATTAATTTTATTACGGATCTGAGAGTTTTCTTTAATAATTGTGTGTGAAATAAATAAATAAATGTGATCATGAAGGAACATGAGAAATAAAACAAATAGATGTATTATGGTAATATTTTATTTTATAAATCGTCGCCGTCATCGCTATCGCTATCGCTGTCACTTTCTGTAACATTTATTATAAATGTGTCTGTGATATTGTCAATTAACATATCTAGCCTACTCATTTTTTCCTCTTCTTTGACAACATGGGATACGCATTTAGACCATTCGTTGGCCGTAATTTTTTGAATGCCTTCCTCAAATAAATTTCTCACGTCTGTCAATTTGAAGGTTTTATTATTTTGAGCTACATGCCCCTTTACCTGAGCCCATATCAATTCGATAGGGTTCAGCTCGCAATGGTAAGGGGGCAGTCTTAAAACCGTGATCCCATGTTGTGCTGCCATTTCGTCTACAGCGTACTTATTAAAAGACTCGTTATGTGGAATCAGTTCTAAAAGCGTAGCTTTAACCATATCTGGTGGTTCGTAATGAATATTTTTATTTAAAAGCCAGTCTTGAATGGCAGCTTTTTTCCAGCTCATTTTTGGTGCCGTTTCCAATTTTTGGGAGTGGTAAGGTGCATTATCCATCACCACAATTGAGTTTGGTCTTAATTTTGGTAAGACTCCAGCGAACCACTCCTCAAAACAAACTGCATTGATCTCATCATGGTAATCTTCACAATTTTTCTTTGCTTCAAAAATCATGAGCCCCTCTTCCAGGAAGCCTTCTTCACTACCTATATGGCTAATTATGAGACGTTTGCCTTTTCCAGATGGGTTTTTTAATCCAGTGGTCAGTCCCTCCAAAAACGCTTGCCGAGATGATGTGACTTGCTTGTCCACCCAAGTTTTTTTTACAGTATGACCTTAAATCACATATAGTACATGAACATTCAATATTACTATTAAATTTAATGTAAATGTATATTAATTCAAAATGTTAGCCTTACCTGCGTTAACCCAAGTTTCATCTTGATAATATATATGTCTCCCTTCTCGTCGAAACTGACATATAGATCGCAAGTAACGCTGGCGCCATGTTATTATATCATTTCGATCAATAAGTGTGCTCTTGCGTGACCGTGCAACAAATTTAAAATTAAGATGCTTCAAAATTTTTCTGAGGGTGTCTTTGGAAACCTTGGGCATTTCTGGATCATCGTTCATCACTTGTAAAATCTGAAATAGTAAATTTTATAATAGTTTGGAATCATTACTTATATATAAAAGATGTAGGTATAAAATAATACTGTCTGACTGATTGACTAACCTTTGCAATGGTTGGAGGTTCATTTCGGTAAAAGAACTGATGAACTATTCGTCGTATTGCGGAGAATGTAAATTCATCAATTTTATCTTTGAAACTTCGCTTTGGTCCAGTTTTTTTAGGGGGAGTTGGCGGCGCACCTTTATTTACTTCCTTCAAAACGTTACAAACAGAGCGTGAGGTTATTCCCAATATGTGAACAACTTTGTTCATACATTCATTTTCTTCCACAACTTCAAAGGCCTCCAATTGCGCAGAAGTTTCATTTTTCACGTACTTATATGCGTTGCGGATCATTAATTTTTCAGTAACAGTGAAAGCTTTTCGTGGACGTTTTTTTCTTGGAGACAAGAAAACATCCACGTCTTTTTGTGATGTACTTGGCGGAGGATCCATTTTGATGGAAAACCAAAACAAATAGATTCACTCAATGTTCACAAAAAACTATAAACGTAACAACAAACACAACGTAACAAAACTTTAACAAAAACCCAACAAAATAACAAAATATCGATTCGCAATGAAACGAGATATTCGTGCAGTCAGACTAGGAGAATGAAGCCGAATGACAAGATAAACAAAATGGCGATAGCTGCACGAGCAACCGCCAATACAGAAAACTATCTAGGCTCTTTTATTATAAGTTTTGTTTTTAATATAAAAAAAAAAAATATTAACTTTTTATAAAATAAAGCAGCGGTTACTAATTAATAAATAATTGTTATGAATAATTATGTATTTATTTAAATAAAAATCAATAATTTAGTCTTTAATTGGCACACCAATATTATGATTACATAAACATAAATCGCGATTGTTTATCGATTTTTGTGTTCATCACTACACTATTATATGTGGTATCATTATTTTACAAAATGACAGTAGCTAATGTCAAATGTGGAATCGAATTATAATTCCGACTATAGTCAAAGAACGCTAAGAACGTGATTACGCTGTACGACTTATTAGCTGAGTACGCGACGTCTAAGCAAACCGCTTGGATAGTATGTATAAAGTAAATATTTTCACATTAGTTAATTTTGTCGTAATATCGGCAAACTGTTAGCTCCAAACTATTGGCCTAATGTGAATACAGCCTAAATACACCTTAAACTTACAGGAAAACATAATACCTGTATTACTAATGTCTTTAGCAACCCACCAATTCGGAATCATTTTATAATTTCAATCATTCTATTGCAGTGAACACGATTAAAATACATTGATTTATTGATGGAGATACATAGCAATATACGAGTACAATCAACAATGGTGTAAGATCACTAAACTTGACACATAATCTGACTTGACAAAATTATTCAAATGATAAAATGTTTGTAGATTGGGCCACTGTTTGTGGACCACGGCAGATAAGGAAAACACCTTGAAGAAAACCCGAAAAATTAACGAAAAGGCAAACAGCACATGCGGGAGCGTGCCAATGTCAACTATTGTTGACATGGTATCGTGAATATCCACTTACCACCAGATTAATTGTCAGCTGGTCTGCTTCCATTTTTCTTTAAAAAATAATGTCTATTTAACTTAGAGTATTCATGATAGCCGTTCTGGCGGGAACTCGAGAAGTGAAGTTGGGGTTTTATTGTGTATGGTACATTTTTCGGTTTAATAGTAATAGTTTATTAAACTTCAAGGTGTTTTTGTGCGTAATGTTTGTGATAATCAAATTGTAACAGCGTTGTGTTGTGATGCGACAGTTTGTGTTTGTGATAATGTAGGATTGCGTTTTTCATGTGTTTCCAGGGAGCCCTCTTCTGTCCTTACCTACTATCACTTTACTGAGCGACTCCAATCCTAATCATCATTTGAAATTGTCTATTACGAAGAAAAATTTGACATTGGCAGAATTTGCTAATTGCGCCATTGCCATATATGAAAAGAAAGAATATCCATTTAAATCAAACTACAAACGTTCTTCAAAAAACTTTACCTCTTATAGATACGACAGGCTTTCAAGAAGAGATCGGAGTGATGAACCTTAAGCTTTAAGTCAGGTTCAAATCCCCACGTAACTTTATAATCAAGCTTTGTTACACAACGTTGTTCCCCTTGATACCCGATCGTTGTTCAACGACTTGCCCAACTTTCTATTTTAACTTCCTTTTAACTTTGTTAGCATCTGGATGAAACAAAGTGCAGGTTGCTTGGGAATTTCCACTATTCAATAAAATTGGAGCCGTATCCATTGTGGCAACGCGTACAAAGAGATAACATTTCTCTAAAGTTCTTCAGTATATTATCTCGACGTGCTTCGAAAACGTGATGAAAAGCGAATTGCCAAATGGTGAAAACGAAGTAGATGTTACTTATTCTGGTAGTCAAACGTGCAATAAAATTCTGGAACGTTCATTTTCCAATAATTTACAGGAATGAGATTGACGAGTAATTGAATATTTAAATTGTTATGTTATGTTGTAATTATTGAAGGGAGGAGTGCACGCTGCAATCCAACAGCCGCTGGGCGCGCTCGATTGGCCACGTTACCCCTGTCTCACAGAAAACTACCTTGAAATGTACTGCATTTCCCAGTTTATCTTATTTCCCTAATGTACGTACGTGTTTCGGTAGTGAGTGAGATGTGCCAGAACCCATTCCCATCCTATCTCTCTCCATGTTCCGAATCCTTTCTCCAAATCCATTCCTATATCTCCAAAGGTAGGCAGCGCATCCGGGGGCATGCCAACGTTTCTCATTTTGGACTAATGTTGGCATGTATCGCGGATGTCTATGGGCGACTGTATCCACTTACCATCAGGTGGACTGTATGCTCGTCTGCCGCCTTCGTACATAAAAAAAAAAAAAAAAAAGTTCTGAAATTATAAACATACCCCTTCCATCGCTAATACTTGGTCCTCAATGTCCCGCTGGAGTCTAGTAGCTACGCTCGCGTGGTACGGCTCAGGCTGGCTCACTATTACAAACACTATATTTTTCGAGTCTGTAACAAATGAAATATAGATTAAGCAAATTTATTTATTCTGACACGATATTTATATTATTAAGTACTAAATTTACAAACAAAATGTATAAAACTATCATAATTGTATCTAATAAAAGTTTGATTAAGATACAATTGTACATTATCAGTATTCACGACATTAAAACCTACCTGTGAACAGTGAACAAATTATAATTTAGACAAGAAATATCTTTTTAATTATTTTCACTAGTATCTCTTTTTAATTTATAGTCTAATTCGTTTATTAAAATGCCTACTAAGTAAGCGTATATATAGTGTATTTATTGAAATATTAATGCGAACCTGTATGTATCGATTATCTAGCTTTGTCTACCATTAAACAATGTTTTTTTAACATTTTATGTCACTTTTCTATGAATTTTCTATATTACTTTCTATTACGAGCAGCAAAAACTACTAATGAACAGCAAATCATAATGATAACCGTGGTACCACCGATTATTACCACCAGTGGTACCACGGTATTTGTAAGAAAGTAATAAAATTTTGGTCAGGTATCAACTTCCTCGATATTTAAAGGAATCTATCTACCTGTCTAAAAAACATAAGGAAGATAATACGATCGTATTACAAATGGTTATTACAATGGTTATATATTATTCTAACTGACAATCATATCAAGTGACGTCATATTACACGGCAGGCAACGTAACGGTTGAATTATGACAAATTGACGTACGCCCGGCATCGGATCCGGTGTCGGCTTAACTACGTGTCAGAGCTCATCAATCACATGTTACCGGTTTAGTTACAGGTATTAGTTACCCATATCGTAGGCGTAAAATATGTTACAGGTACCTATCAATACATACAAAGAGAAATGTGAGGATTGACTGACTGACGCCGCGTCGAAACCGCTGAAGCTAGAAACAATAAATTAGAATAGTAGGTTCATTTTATGACGTAACGACTCACTAAGAAGAGATTTTTCTAAATTCAACCCCTAAAAGAGTGAAACGGAGAGTCAGTTTGTGTGAAAAAGAAATATGTAAACTAAAGTATGTCGCAATTCGCCCATTTTAGACTGCGGTCCGATCAAGAACGACAAACGATGAACGGGTAATGCAACTATAAACGAGTAACGAGAAGCGAGTAGACAGTTCGTCCAGTAAAGCTAACTGCGCGAGGTATTTTTATGTAGCTCATGTCGCTGGGCGAGGAACGAGTGTAGCGAGCGATAGCGACGAGCTGGAAGCAACTCATTTAGTTCAACCCAGCACACTAATTGAAGTTGACGGTCACATGCGAGTGTTACCGAGCGAGCTCTTTTGGCTCTCTTGTCGCCGGGCGATAAAACTAGAGCGAGGATTGTTGCTTGTAATGAGACCGTTGAACTATTATTTCTATCTCAAATTATAGTTCATCACTCATCGTTTCTTGGTCGGACGGCAGCCTTAGCGCAGGTTTAGCGTAAATAAAGGGTCGTTATATGATAGACCCTGCTTTCCTGCGTATTTGAGATCACATCACTACTTTTAAGTATAAAAGTAAGAAGCGAGTATCTTAAAGAGCAGCACGCGCGGCTGTCCGATGGAAAGGCCTTTTCGCGCGACCTGATCGCGCCCCAGGGCGCGTCAACCGTCGGGGCTTCTTAAGTCGTCGTCGCCCACGCTGGTCGCTCTCTGGATTTCTCGTCCCGGTGGGCTAGTACCGCGAGGGCGGCGCGAAGTATACTGAGGCGGAACCACGACCCAAAAGGCCAATAACAACAACTGTTTTGCTTCGAACCGAGGAAGGGTAGATTTAAGACAGCTCTTAACCCTCGTCACTGTTTTACGGTCTGTCGTATAGCTATGACAGGTCATCAACCTGTCACTCTGGCATCTGTTTATCTCCCCCCCGACAGAGAACTGCTCAGGACTGACCTCGAGTCGCTTCTCGACTTAGGTAACTCAGTCATCCTGGCAGGAGATCTCAATTGTAAACACCCCAGTTTCAATAGTCATACCTCTACCCCTAACGGAAATCGCCTTAACAGACTCATTGACCTACTCGACTTTGACGTGATAGCTCCAGTGACGCCAACTCATTACCCTGGTACTGTTACCCACAGACCCGACGTCCTTGACATTGCCCTATTTAAAAACGTTACCCTACGTCTAAACTCGCTAGAACCCCTCTCCGAGTTAGACTCCGATCATCGCCCCGTAGTCATGAAACTAGGACGACAGACTGATCCACCCCTCCAAGACAAGACGATTATTAACTGGACCAAGCTGAAAGAAGCCCTTAAGGCTTCCAGCTCTCCCCACCTCGACTCTATCCCCGACTACCTGACTAGTGCGGATGACACAAACACGGCGGTCTCTGGCCTCGGCAGCCACCTTAAGGATTTAATCCAAAGCTCCTCCAGGCGAGTCCCAGCGGCGAACGATCGCCGCTGGGAGTTGCCTGAGGACATAAGGGAGCTGATAAGAGACAAGAACGCAGCCATCCGTGCTTATGACTCTTTCCCCTGTGACGAGAATAGACGTAGAATGCGAGCCTTACAAAGGGAAGTAAAGCATCGCATCGCCGAATTCAAAAATCACAGTTGGGAATCCCTGTTGTCAGAGATTTCGCCATCACACACTGCCTACTGGCGGATGGCGAAGTCCATGAAAACAGACAATACAGCCTCGTTTCCCCCACTGACAAGACCAAACGGACCTCCCGCATTTGACGATGCAGAGAAGGCCGAATGCCTAGCCGACAGTTTGGAGGCCCAGTGCTCCCTTAGCCGTCAGCCGGTGGACGAATCCCACGTCGACTCGGTTGACGGAGAGGTGGGGCGCCGAGCCTCCACCCCCCCCTCTGACTCCCTTCTACCGGTTACGGTAACAGAAATCCAGGAGATTATCCAAAATCTCAAAATCAAAAAATCTCCTGGAATTGACGGAATACCCAACAAGGTGTTCAAAAGCCTCCCGATCCATCTGATCGCTCTCCTCGTGGCCATCCTCAATGCCGCCATGAGAAATCATCTCTTTCCAGTCGCCTGGAAAGAAGCCGTCGTCATCGGCATCCCCAAACCGGGCAAACATCGCTCGGATCCCTCTAGTTACAGACCTATTAGCCTATTGAATACAATGGCTAAAATCTACGAAAAAGTCCTCCATTCTCGCCTGCTGAGCTACATTAACTCAAAAAGGCTTCTCATTGACGAGCAGTTCGGCTTTAGAGCCAAGCACTCGTGTGTCCAACAGGTGCACCGAATAACGGAGCACATACTCCCGCGTCTCAATCAAAAGAAGCCCTTCCGAACCCTAGCTGTCTTCTTCGACGTGGCGAAGGCCTTCGACAAGGTCTGGCACAACGGTTTAATCTATAAGCTGTACCAACTGGAGGTGCCAGAAAGTCTCATTCTCATCATCAGAGACTTCCTTACCGATCGCACTTTTCGCTACAGAGTCGAAGGCACTCTGTCTAGCCCCCGCCCAATCAGAGCTGGAGTCCCCCAAGGCTCCGTTCTAGCACCCACGCTCTATTCCCTCTACACTAACGACATCCCCCTCACCCCAGGAATAGAGCTTGCCCTTTTCGCGGATGACACCGCCCTCTACGCCTCAGATAGGAACCTACGCATGGTATCTCTGCGCCTCCAGCGCGCAGTCACCGCCCTAGGTGAGTGGTTTGCGAGGTGGAGGATAGAGATAAACCCGACGAAAAGTGCAGCCATGTGCTTCCCTTTTCCCAGGGCTAACGCTCGTAGGCCCAAGCTGTCCCCTCTCCCGATAACCCTCTTCGGTCAAACAATTCCTCTTGTCAGGAAGACCAAGTATCTCGGAGTCACTCTAGACCATAGACTGACCTTCCGAGAACACATCAAAACTGTCCGCAACCGAGCCGCCTTTGTGCTCGGTCGCCTCAACCCTCTCATAGGCGGGAGAAGTAAAATGTCGCTTAGAAATAAGTTGACATTATACAAAACTCTCGTCCGTCCCATCATGACCTATGCTAGCGTTGTGTTCGCACACGCAGCTCCCTCCATCATTGCAATCCTCCAAAAATTGCAAAATAGATTCATGCGCAAGGCCGTGGCCGCACCATGGTACTTGCGCAGCGTTGACCTCCACAAAGACTTTGAGCTTCCCTCCATCGTCAAATACATAAAAGACTCTGCCCGACGCTACTATGACGCCATCCCCCATCATCCCAATCCTCTGATTGTCTCCTCCCTCACCTACACACCGGACAGGAGTGCCCCTCCCCGCCATCGTCGGCCGCGGCACATCCTGGACGATCCCGACGACCCGATCACCGCTGCCAATGCGGTTTACTCGAACACTGCACACAGACACCGTCCCCGCCGGCGGAGACGTGGACGTCCCCCCCGATACACCGTTAGCACACACCGGCCCTCAGCCAACCCTATTTTCACTAGGTACAGACACGTGCCTGGGCGCTTCTCGCCGACTCGCGACCCCGCGATATCCCCCCATTGCAACGCCCTAAGCCGAGGTCCGTTCCTTCCGCCGGTTTACCGGCGGGGGAGCCCTTAGACTCGTTGCAACTCACATTTTTTCTCCTGGCTGAGCGCCTTCTGCGCTCGCCCTACGTCAATGCGAACGGTGACTCTTGAAAGGCCCCAGGGCCACAAGAACTATACATACACGATGTTGAGGCAATCAGGTTTTTTAGTCGGTAAGAGTCCGACACTACCTGGTACCACCTAGGCTGGCCCAGCCAGACTAGATGGTACCAGGTGTCCTATGCAGGATTTTTCCTGATTGTCTCTCCTAACAAAAAAAAAAAAAAAAAAACAAAAAAAAAGACCCAAAAGGGTCACTCCAAGGACCTGTCCATATTGACGGACAGAGGCGCCACCGCTGAAAGGGAGCAATCCCGGCACTGATTCCTCCGGCCCCCGCAAGGGCGAGCGCGAGATGGTCACGAGCCATTTAAAGAGTAGTAAAATTGATGACTACAGCTACAGTCCAATAACCAATGTCTCCCTTCGAAATCCAACATCGCTTAAGTCTCGAATGAACGAACATGAATTTTACATCTCATTATGCAAAACCTTATAACCTGGCCAAAGTTGGAAGATGTTTGAAAGTTTGGACGTGCTAAAAGATTAATGCGTCCATCAATTATTATTTTACCTGGTGAGTGCCAAGTGGGTGTGTACCCATGATTTTACAATCGATGCACACAGTTTAAATATTTTTTCAAACAGTATACAAAAGGTAAGCCTTAACAATACAAGAATTAACAAAAAACATATTAATAAAAAATGGCACATTCAAACATTGAATAGCCAATATCTCGGTCATTTTCCAAAATATTTCAATTTTTTTTTTCAATAAAATTTTATCTAATATTTTAGAGTATATTTTTGTGTAAATACGAAGAATCCGCTAGTTCTAAACCTAATTAACTTCTCCATTCTATCACTAGGACACATATATCATCGCTTCCAATTTACTAGAAAGTTATTTTTTTATTATTATTATTATTATTTCCGATACACTAGCAGCTTTAAGCTGATGCGTGTACATTGTTTTGTTGCACTTTTTTATATGATTGTCCCGTCTATTTTTGAAACAGTTCACTGAGGAGGCACTAATAACAGTCTCCGGTAATTTGTTCCAGTCTTTCACCACACGGTTGGGCAAAGTGTTTCTTCGGATTACTTGTATTCGGCACAGTTGCGAGTTTAAGTGAGTGTCCTTTCAAGTTTTTGTTTTCGTTCATAGTATAAATGGTTGTCATTTTTAACTAAAATTTTAACTATAATATATATTTTTTAACAGTAAGTTCAACATTTTAGTTCAAACATTTATAAAATCTTAATATTCCATTCATCCCCCCTTAATACGGTATCAAGATGAGTTGTCTGAAGAGAATCCGAGTGGGCCGCGATTCGAAGGCTTCTATGAATAATGCAGGCGCGATCACCTGAGGTGCGACACATTAAAATCGCATCGGCTATACTTATGAGATCCTCCGAGGTGCCACGAAGATATATTGCTTTTGGAATTGGCGATAATTGTGGGTGGAATATTTTGCATGCAAGAAATAAATTCCACTTTAAAGAAAATCTGAAATATAGCCGTGGGGCGTTCAACGGGCAGTCGGACTGACGACTTGAAGAAATTTCCCGGTAGTGGTGTTGCGGTAGTGGATTTTATTATAATATATAAAAATATTTTAATCTTTACCTAAAATCGTTAGCGATACTTGTTTGGCTAACGATAACGATATTTGTTTGGCAGATATCGTTAGCGATAAGACCATGAATCTTTGCCGTGAAATTTGCATTTGCAAATGACATAGGACGGTGGGGAAAATGTATGGATGACGCGACAACCCACCAGCGAACACAAAATAAGTGACAATTATTTTTTTCCTTTATTTACTTAAACTTACACGAGTAATTTATACAAATGGCGGTCTTAATGCCATATGGAATTTCCTACCAGTCAACCACAAGATCAAACAAAAAAAAAACTCGGGTGCAATTTAGATTTAATTACTTTCATTATATATAGTTCAAATAATAATACACACAAATAATATTTCTACATACACATATATACTTAATACACAAGAGAGCAGAAAACATAATGGAATGATGAGAAGTAGGGCAGAAAATATAAATCACTGACTCGCAAGTCTTTAAAATATATATTATTGGGTGCTCGATGTTGGTATTTTTTTATTTTATTTGTTTATAATCTACCACAATCGTTATAAACGATTGTAACTAACTGCTAAAGCGACGGGACTTAAAATAATTCGAAAAATATTCTAACAAATAATAGATATGAAATAGAAGCGATTATAAAAGCGATTTATATCATCGTATTTAACTAGTCGACTGTCTTTCGCTAATGATTCAAATTTTCGGTCTCTTCCCAGAATTACTACCAATTATTACTACTAGTAAGAACATTGGAATTTTTTTCTAGTTTACCAGGAAGAATATTGAGATGTTTCTTCCTAGTTTACCTACCAGGAAGAATTCTATTCTATAATACATCACTACTATATATATACTCGTATATATATTCTTTCAATTACATATAATATGTAACTATCTAGTTTGGCTAGAGAAATAATATGAGTTTTCATAGTTGAATAAATACTCTTCTTGAGCTCCTGTGGTGGATCGAAACAGTGGAGCATAATGGAGACAAACGACCTCGTCGACGCTCTACACTTGTTAGCGTAGAGAGTACATTCACGGCTACATCCGTTTGACTATCTTTATCAACTATTTTCCATTCATTTTTCGATAGATTTACTTGCATTAACGAGTAATCGTTGTAATCTCATCTTAATGGTAATTAAACTAAGAAAAAAACGTACTGGTAGGAATGTAGAAACTTTTTGATGTCAGTTAATACTGGCAACTTTGGCAGAAACTTTTTTTCCTAGTTCATCTGCCAGTAATAATTTACTGGCAGATGAACTAGGAAAAAAAGTTCCAATATTCTTACTGGTAGTAATTCTGGGAATAGCCCAGTTTTTCACTCGAACGCTTTTTTGATATGTGCGGTTATCATTATCAACATCTGAAATCGTCATTTGTACAATCCGTGTCATATTTTATTTTGGCATGCAATAAAGCGTTTTGTTTATCAATCTAAAACTCCGTAAGTTATTCATGCTTCGATATTGTTTTTGCCGTATTAGACTTTATTAAAGATAATTAGTGTAACAAAAATAATGCTCAAAGCCAGTTAAGCTCTACTTGAGGGTAATGGAGCGTTCTGCTCCATCTTCTCTCGATTATACAGATTAAGTTAATTACACACAACATTAATGTGTGTTTTATTTATCCATAATTTACGGGTACTTAGATAGATAAAACTCTTTATTGTATTTACGTATTTATTGTATTTATTACGACAAAATTAAGGAACAGGAACATCCGAAGAGAATACAACCAGGCGGTCTTATCGCTGTATAGCAATTTCTTCCAGACAATTTTAGGAAAGACAGTTGTGACTGAGGTAATAACACAGGTAGTGTGCATACTCGTGTTAAGTAACGTAATTACTATTATAATTATAAATATATATTTCAATAATAAATATTACATATAACTATAGTACAATATACACCCACATACATACAAACAAACACGAACGTAGTCATTAGTACTCAGTAATACACGCATACCGTCAAAGAAATTTAGGTTAGTGCTGACGAAAGATAAAATACTAAGGTACTCTTTGTACCAATAAAAAAATCCACAGTTATGGAACCGAGTTATAACAAAATTGGAAAGTACACAGACATTTTATAGTGATAATTATTTTATTTGACAGTGGCATTGTTATTATTTGACACTGTAACTATTTTACATTAAGCTGGGGATTATTATTCTAATTTAATCAGAATCACAGACTACGATTATGTATTTTTGTTTTGTTTCAATTTTTATTATTTTCGAGCGCCGTCTCTGGTGTTCGAAATCAAAGCTTACGAATGATCCGAGCCAAAGTAAACAAGGAAAGTAAAGCAAAGCCCTATGGGTCCGGTTCATCATCACGCACAGGACTATTCTAGGGAATAAGCCTGATATCGTGTTGATGGCCTGGGCGCAGTCTCGGGTGTTTTTAGTGGACATCACCATGCCGCATGAAGAAAGACTCGTGAAAGCTGAAAGCGAAAAAAAAGAAAATATCTCGACCTGATGTACGAGGTCAAAGAAATGTGGAGCGTGACGTCTACTGAAAATATCCCAGTCGTTTTATCAGTAAACGGGTTAATCCCAATCAGCCTCGAGACAGACCCAAGGCGTTCGGGTTTCCGTGGCGGTGTGCGCTTCCGGCGAAGATGCAGAAGGCGATGCTGTTCAATACCGCGCAAATCGTCCGTCGGTTTCTCTCCCTACGGTCCTGAACCCCGGCCGACTAAGCTTCAGTCGGGGTAACCCCCGTCTCTCTCTCATTTTGACTTATCAAGGGGGAGCGAGGGGTTTTAGAACCATTTTAGAATGAATGAATAAACTAGGCATTCTTATATACAAGTAGCAAGTAGCGCATTCTTATATACAAGGGACGCCTTCCGGCCAAGTCGAGCGACCACTTAAATAAGTTGATCAGTAGCGGCTGGTTGAGAAAAACCGGATCGTGGGTAGTGGTCAGCTTTAGGGAAAATCTATATCCCGCAGCAAAGAGATAGGCTGATAGATTGGATTGGGTTAGACTAGGGCTTAGTCATTAGGCTATATGGTAGTCTAGATATGATGTCACGAAGTCTATATCTGTAGGATATACATAGAACGAAAACAAAAATTTCCCGTTGTCGATATTATGAATTATGCATGACGATCAATAATAATAAAACAGATGCATTCTAGCCGTTTTAAAAGCCATCTACTATTTATAAACACATCGGCAGCGCATTCCATAAAAAGGTTTTCATTGTTTCGTTCGCGGAGAACGCCGCGTGAATAATTTGTGCACCGCGAGTGGTTTGATGAAGTGGTCTGTCTGTTGGGGAAAAGGTGGCAAGTTTTAGTGGAGTTACTGGATATGTTTTGGTTTTGTAAATTTTCAATTTGAAAGAACACTGGCTAGAGATGACAGAAGTTTTGTTTTAAACAGAAGGTGGCAGACTAGTAAACAGTTCTCCAAACGAATTTCAGAGACTTTTGAGTTTCAGTCAGTGACCATGTTTGTGCACCATAGGTTAGAATGGGCAGAATACGAGTTTGCGCTTCAGTCACATCGGTTTTCTATGAGTCTTTCGACTTCTTTATTCTGTCTGTTTTTGAAGGAAACTATCTTGCCTAACTATATATACTCATCGACATATTTGTAACGCTTGCCCGTCTACCCCAACTCTATGTTTTCGACTATTAGTGACAATTCGACTATGTTTTCGACAATTGTTTTAGACCGATTCATCGTCAGTCCAACTTCAAGATTCGGCAAGTGTAATTTCTGCAAAATCTGTAGCAGTTCTGATGTCGATCGGGAGAAAATGACAATATCATCTGCGAGTCGAAGATTTGTCAATCTTCAATCCAGCTTCCGAAAAACGTCTTCAAGGCAAGTAGTTAATAATTTCGGAGACAGGGGACAACCCTGTTCGACTCCTTTTTGAATATGGAACAATGCACACCCGGTTTATGTTTGCTGTGCTATGATTCTAGATATTTTTAATGAGTTCTATATACGTGGGCTCTATTTCTTGTCTATGTAGTGCTGTAAATATTGCTGGAAGTGTTACACTGTCAAATGCCTTACAATAATCTACAAATGCGAGATAAAGTGATTGGTTAAATTCGTTATTTTTCTCAAAGATTTCGTGGAGATGGTCTGTAGTGGAAATGCCAGGGCGAGAGCCGGCTTGTTTAGGTTGTTGTTTATTCAGTTTGGTAGCTAAGCGATTATGTATTACTTTTATAAATAGTTCTGTCTGTAATTAAACTTATGGGTCTGTAACTGTCAATATTTGATTTATAGCCTTTTTGTGCAGTAATATTATGTTGGCATGACACAAATTTATTACCCCGATAAACCTATTTTGATAAAATAGTTCAAGCATTAATACCTTCCCCACTTGCAGTGTGAAGTTGCGAAACGGTTCGCTTATCAATTATTCCAGGGCACGGGCCACTGCAAATGGACGGGATCTCGTTGACACCCACAGGGATTCCCAAATCTACTTTTCCGCAGAGAACAGAAAAGTTAAAACCTAATAGCGTTTCGGTTAGAATAAACTCCCGGCCTGTACAAAACGTCCTTATAACTTTTAAATGAAGAACCGATTAGCTCTAATTTTTGGCTTTAAATTTCAATTAATTAGCGACTAATTCTGTGAGCAACAGATCTTGGTTACGTATGTTGAGCAAAAATAAACCTGTTGACTTTATGAAAAAATTAATAGAAGATGTTTTGGGAATCATAAAGTTGTCGTTTTGGGAAGTAAATGACCGGGAGCGGTCGTGTAGTTCGTTCTATTTGAACTTGAATAATTTATCAAATTATATGACCTTTGATCTTCAAATACTGTATCTCTGTTGTACTCTTTTGCATTAGTAGCCATATTGGGCCAAGATGCGCTCTGTTAATACGTTAAAGAAAATAAAATTACGTTCTATTAATGCAAATGATAATTAATGAGAATGATGACTTTTGTAACGTTTAATATTTGTATTTTTTTTAATATTTAATATTAATATATTGATATTTCCCTTGTTTAGGTTTTTATAAATTCTATCCTATTCTTCTCAATGTTTGAGACATTGTTTCGAATTGAACAAAACACCCCAATTTGACTCCAGAACAATTGTACAGACAGTCAACCCTCGGGGTGAGATGACACAATTGCTACGAAGATATCTTTTGAGTCGCAGAATATGCAGTTGAATACTAATATTTATAAGTACGAGTAGGTACAATCGGCGGCCTTATCTCTAAAGCGATTTCTTCCAAGCAACGTTAGGGTGGTAAGAAGTCTGTAGACAATATAATACAAAAGGCAGAGTATAGTTTTTACTGTAAGTACGTAGTACGTGAGTATATCTACTCGTACAAGAAGTCGTATGTAAAACACGGAAAACAGCAGTCGTAAGTAATCGGAATCGACATTCAAGACCCTACAATTCTCGAATAGAATACTGCTGCAACTTTACCATTGTGCGCATAAGAGGCCCATTAGTTACCTTGCACGAAGTTAAAAGCTGAATACGTACGTTCGATGTCTTAGAAATTCGTTCAATCCCTCGTGGATTCACCGTGAAAGCCTTGCAGCTATGTGACCCGGAATTATTTATGGCTCTCAGAAACCGCCATACTTCTCGTGTGGTTCGGTGAAGCGGTGTATTAGAATAGATGCCCCGGAAAATGGGGGATAAAGTGTTTTGCGAGGTGGACGAGGTGACGTTTTTAAGTAGGTATTTCACATAAAAGAGACAATTAACTGTCTAAACAGAAGGGGTAATTTAAAGTCGTTTTGGGAAGGCATTTGGTGCTTTTTGCTGGAAGGTTGACCATAACATGTCTGCTTCAATTCTGCGTTTGTGTGTTAGATATTTTCATAAAGTTTTGCGTTGTTGACGTCCAGCGCTTTATTTTTTTGCGTATTTGACGTTTTGTATTTTGATACTCCACAATGTTAATACTTTTTTAACTTCTGCTTAATACTCGTTTTCACGAAACACAAACTCTGTCTATCTGTTCATGCCTAATTTCGTAGTGGATCAAGTGAGATGCAATTTTTGTGTCATAAATTTACAAGGATAAAAAGTACCACCCTTTTCCGATTTCTGGCTGCCTTAGTGTCAAATTAATTTGAAATCGGTTCAGTAGTTGAGTCGTGAAGACGTAACAAACAGATAGACAAACACACTTTTGGATTTATAATATTAATGTGGAAGTGTGGAATACCCATTTATCGATTTATCCTATAAAAATATTAAAATAAAATAACCTACACCGATTTGAGGTGGAGTGGAAAATAGATTTGAGGATAAATACTAGATATGTTATACAAGAACTCTAGGGCAAGTGGCACTCTAGGGCAGGTGGCACTCTAGGTGTTCTATGTTCAAATAGCTCTCGAATTCTTTAATTTGAATCTGCCATTGATTCACCCCCCATAGAAGTTACCTGCCTTTTTACTTTGATAAGATGGTGTCATCTAGTCTATTCGAATATCGATGCGGTGGAGTCAAATACATTTTTAAAATAGAATATATTTTGTCTTTATTTATACAAAATAATTGAGTCGAAGTTGAACGTTGTTTTAAGGTTACACTAACGTCAAATTTTATATTAGAAGTGAAGTTTTATTCCAATGTATTTATTTTTTATTGCAATTAACTTCTCTTAACATTAAACATACATATTTCTATTAATATAATGTTCTAATTTTTTACGCCACACAAGATATTAAAAAAACATCAAATGAAGATGTTAAAGAATTAATGTTTTGTAGCGTACAATTAAATATTTGAAAGAGAAAAGATCGCTTTGATTTGATTTATTCACAGACCATTGTGTTACAAACGAAATTATGCCAACGACATTGTTATTGGATGATTCCTTACGTTTCGTTGAAACCCTCAGATCCATAAGGACAAATTCACTTCGAATAAGCGACTTACACAATCTCCGAGCAGTTTCGAGTTCCGAAGATGTCGCGTTATCAGATTTAAGTTTAAAATTTCCACTATGAAAAGAGATGGGTTTGGCATCGGATAGGAAAATAACGGGAAATTTGATTTCTGAACACGGCTGACCTTTTGATGTTTTATGTTCAAAGTTTATTTTTCTATTTGAATGCGATAAAAGGAATAAACATGATTCAAAAGAGATACGTATATATTTTATTTATTTTTTTATTATTTTATTTTATTTATCTCAGGCAACAAGGCCCTTAGATACTTTAAACAAAACATACATACAAATCATAAACAAATTTAAAACTACTTAAATATATGAACTATGCTTTTTGCTGTTCGTTGTCATGTCACACTCGGAAGTCGCCCTCGGAAACGTCGGAACACATATACCCTTCAGCTGGAACTTCTCCCTGGTGTACATTTTCAGGTGGTGCGACAGGATTCGCTCCACAAGTGACTTAAAATTGACGTTGTGGCGCGACTCCAAAAGCTCCACAATGTTGACCTTCGCCATGATCTTAATATATTCCACTAGATCTTGCGATTTAGTGGAGTAATGTAGGCGAGACACATACAGTAATGTAGGCGAGACACATACAGTAATGTAGGCGAGACACATACAGTAATGTAGGCGAGACACATACAGTAATGTACAGACAGCGATCAGTTACATTTTTATTGTATGTATATACATACATATACAATCTATATAGATTGTGTGTAATAATTACCGGGAATTGTTCATTAAAAAGCCGGCGCACAAAGTGTGAATTTTACTTTTTTGCTGTACGTTAGTAACCACTGTATGTACTCGTATTGGTCACGTGAAGTTGTGGCGCAATCTATCGATCTGTTTGTGGACAGCTGTTGGTTATGTTTGTTGACTTCACGTGTGCTCTGCGAATTTTATGACCGATAAAAATATCGAACAAAGAGTGCCCGAAATTTTGTTTCGCCAATGAAATTTCTTGTGCTGAATCGTTGAAGATGATAGAGAAATCCTACCGTGAGTCAGCATTGTCAAAAACACGAGCATACGAATGGTACAATGCTTTCGAAGAAGGCCGAGATGTGGTACCGCCGCACGAACCCAGGTAGGTACCGCAGTGTGAACCTTTTAAGTTAAATTGCTGAATAACCAAATTATAACAAAGGGTTAGATTTATGAAAGTTACAATTAAAACAAAACGTGCTCAATCTTTATGCAGCTTCAAAAGCCAACTCACTAAATAACATTTAGCTTTTTAATATTTCATTAAGTTACTGATATATGCTCTATCTAGTCTTACACCCCTTTCTCCAAATCCATTCCTACATATCCAAAGGTAGGCAGCGCATCCGGGGCCGTGCCAACATTTGTCATTTTGGTCTGAAGTTGGCATTTACTATGAATGTGTATGAGCGACAGTATCCAATTAACAGCAGGTGGACTGTAACCTGATCTGCTGCCTTCTTCCTATAAAGAAAAAACTAGAAAAAAGTGGCAAGACCACCTTTTGTACATTTCATGTGTTTTGCCTGTTACTATTTATTTTTTGGTGTGCAATAAATAGTTTTATCTATCTACCCACAACATCAATGTCCTTGAAATGACTACCGTACCTTTTAAATCCTAGTTAATGACTTTTACATCAAATCTCTAAATCCACGGCACACAAATTGTCTTGGCCCGTCTAAATAAGCGCTTTACCCTATGATTTACAGCAGTTACGAAAAACGCCGTATAATTTCATGTCTTGCCAAATAACCCCTGTTTAAATAGTCCATTTAACATAAACTATTCAGAGTGGGGTTGCCAGAATTATAATTTTAGAAACGATAATTTTCTTCGATGCTTTATATGAGTGGTGACTATACACCATACGATCAGCCTGTGTCGCTCCATTGTTGGATATAAGCCTCTCCTAATGACCACCACCACCACACACGATCTTCCGCTTTTCTCATCCAGCCACTATCGCTGAGTTTCTTCAAGTCGTCAATCCACTTGGCAGGAGGGCGTGCCACGTTACGTTTTCCGGTACGTGGTCTCCATTCGACGACGTCATTTACCCCACCGGTTATCGGTCCCATAAAAAAAGAGGATATAAACGGTAAACTGAAAAAAAAAAAAACAATTCTAGCAATGCACAAGTACCAGAACTCGTTGTGGATGTTGCAAAAAATGCAATAGAAACGCAAATTTTGCAATGCAAAAATCTATAAAACCTCGGGCAAACAACTAGGAAAGTTTAAGAAATGTACTCATAATTTAAAACCATTTTCAACTTCTCTAAAATGAAATAAAGATAAAATACATCGCAGCCGCTTCTTCGTAAAATTTTAAAATACGCGGTACAGTAGCGAACAACGGTTTTAAAGACTTTTAAAAACGGCAAAAATGATTTATTTTTACAATTTATCAGAAAATTGCTAGCTTGTGTAGCCAGCCGCACGCAATATTTTTCACAGTCCAGGTCAAATTGTGGTTTGACTTATGTCGAGTGATGTAATGATAAGTTTACAAAGCTAATATTACTATTTTAAGAGAGGGTTGTTTGAGCCCAAAAGGCTCTCAAGTATCGTCCTTGCGACCTAGAAGAACTATTCAGACTTTACTGAGTTACAGCACAGCTACTAGTCTCATGTGTTTCATGGACCATACGATGGTTTTTGATAAAATTTGGGGTCAAGGGGTGAACTCTCAGGAAGAGTTGGTAAAAAAGTTGGACTCAAAATATCTTTCGTGAAAAGTCTGTTTATATAAGTCACAATACTAGTGACAATAAAAAAAGTTATAGAGCAATTTATGTTTTTATTACGCTAAGTAGTCACTGAATGATAAATATTCACGTGGTAACAGATTTCCCGATTGAAAGAATTGTTTAACCATTGAATATACGTTGAATGTAAAGAAGCAGGCCTTTTCGTTCATTCGAAAAAAAATGTTTGTTTACTCGAAAGTAAATTTCTCAGGTGTATTTTAATAAAGATAATAATCATAAGATTTTGGGTGTCCCGCCTGGATGTTGCACAGGGCGTGTTCTTGGATAAGTTATCGGGACGTCTCAACAAAAACGGGACACTTAGCGACATAAGTGTCCATGCTGTTTACACAGTCACGTTGTCTGACTTTGCAAATCTCTGAAAAAAGTATAGTAGCAAAATTAGACTGGTATTCTTAGGGATAATATCGGTTCAATTTTAGTGCAAATTTCATTGTTGTGTAGGGCAAATGCCCTAAATATCACCATTATGTTTAAACATGAGATAAACATTCCGAACGAATTTTATCAGTCTATCCTAATTATGAAAATATCATTAAATTAATATTATTTTTATAAAGGGAAAAGAAGGGGAGGGATGGTACATTCCATCGCCGACTTATTGTCTTGTGACTCACAATATATCATTAGAGCTGATTGTATTTTTAGTATGCCGTATCGATTGATCTATAAAGTCAAATCAATTTTATTTGAAAATTAGATGAGCATATTGAAGTTAATTACAGTAATTACTAATTACAGTTTTTGGTCAACTTGTTTGAAGTTCGTGAATTATATTGACTTTTGTTTTTGATTGTACCTCGATAGTCGAGTAGGTACTATAATTATATTAGGGTGATGTTAGTTTACTGAACCGTTAATTTAAAGTATAATATAAAATTTAACTCTACGAATACACCCTAAAATTAATAATTGTATTATTTATGCGTCCGTGCGCATAAATAATACAATTATTGATTCTAACAATTTCCCGTGCCTATTCTATGGATGTATAATGTATATACGAGAGTACATATATATTTATATACGAGGTAGTTTCGAAGAAAACCGGTCTTGGTTTTGGGTTTTTGGATACCAAGATAAGTAAATTTATGTAAGCAATTTATTTATAGTGAAATAATAGTACATTACTGTCCAGGCCCGAAATAAAGCATTGACGGTCGAGTAATATTGGAAGGACGAGGCGTAGCCGAGTCCTTACGAAGTGATTTTAAAAGAACGAGGCGAAGCCAATTCCATTTTAAATAAACGAGGCCGTTAATTTCTATTTCGGCCGAGACTTGTATAGTACTTTTCTCTAATTTGCGAGGAAACAATAAACAAATTAATTCAAGAAACAGAAGTTTCATTCCTGCCAATTCGACAACGCGCGGTCTTTGTTCTTTTTTTAAACTTTTGAAAAGAAATGCACATTCAGCCTTTATAATAATAAATATATCGTGTACCTAAAAAAAACTAATTTATGTTAGTATGCACTAAAAATAACCTCGCTACTTTCCAGCAATCTCTATTATTGTCGTGATGGAAATTGCTGGCGTTCGTACAGAAAAGAGCCGATTGACGTATTCTTTTTTTAAAATAATGAAGCCATTTCCGAGCCAGTAGGAGAAAATTATATTACTATTTTGTCTCGTATTTACCGGTCCCGACCGGTCTTTGCAAACCACCTTGGAGGAACTCCCTATTATTATGTTCCCTGATGATGATGATCCTATGATGCTTTATAACATCTCCTTTTTAATGGTGTACGATTACGACCATCAGCATAAAAAGTGAGATGATATACGAAGGATACATGATATTATATTTTAAAGAGCTACTGCAAACCTTCTTTCAAGTTTGCCCATCGGAATAAGCGGCACAAAGAACGGCTTCCACGTAGACCACTAAGTACACACAAACTAAATTATGTACAACGCTCCCGGCACCAGCTCATAAAGTTCTAGTCTTTTTTAGGGATACGAGACAATGTTTGATGTTATCTTCAAAATTTTGGTTCATTATTGTCTAGCTTTATAGAGTTTCTAAATCAAGACAATGTGATGATAAGTTACACCATAATGGCCTTCCACCTCCCATGTTCCTGCCAACTCTCCAGTTATACAGACCAAATCGTGGAAGGTATGCCGTACGCACCGTACCGTACTACGCAGGCTCTTTCCGGCGCGTATTCACTTGCCTCACTACAAATATTCTTCAACGTTTGTGTTCTTATACACTCTCCCCTTTCTAGGGCATGGATTCTACATGCACATCCCTCTGATGCCAAGCAGCTCGGTTATTTGCGCAGGCCTCTCCTTCGGTGCCAGGGTGTGTGAACTCTCCTAGCCTCCTGAAGACCTTACTTCATTACATAGTTTCGACAGAGTCAAGACATTCTGACGATAAATACCACAGCCGTTTTTTACATCAGTAATTAATCTTACCCATGTTTCCGGAACTCCCATTTTTGGAAGGTTTTTTAGTCTGGAATTGTGTTCCACCATTGTTAAAGGCCTCCCCTCTCTTATGCTGGAACTGTTCTGTTAAATGTTGTGCTTCACTAAATTATGATATGTGTATCCGTACATATCCTAATCTATGGTGCGCAAACGTGGTTCTTGACTGAAGCTCAGAATGCCATATTCAAGATTTGCCAACGGGCAATGCGTTCTACGTATAAAAAGGGCTGATCCCATCAACAAGATCGAAATGCGCTCTAAGATCCGTATTACTGATGTTGGTGCCAAGCTCATTAAGCTAAACTGGGATTAAGCTGGATACATCTACCACATGGATCCCGAAAGGTGGGTCAATATCGTCACTGTAAATAGCAAACATAGAGAGGGCAGACAGTGTTCTCTGCAGCTATCTGTGCCATGCCACAGTACAGCAGCGTCCAGAGGTAGTTTCCGATATGCAGCAACCGAGTGCTTTCAAAAAAAGACTTAGGGCTTATTTGCTAGATGTACAAAAGAAGGGAACTACCTAACTTTTTTTATTATTTTATAATCGATTTAGTCAATTCTTGCAGATTCTTGCGATTTAGCGTTACGATTCTTGCAGCCGAGCAAACAACAGACAAACAATAAAAGGTCCAAAGGTCAAAGCTTGATAAATGATAACTAACCATGTTTAATTAGTGAAAATAGTATAATTTTTTTAGTGCTGTTATATTAAGTGAATGTCACAGTATTTGAGTATAAATGCTATAAATAAAATATAGGTATAGATATTTATAGATTATGATTATTGGATTTTTATATAGACATTTGTATGGAGTATTTTATAAATTACATCTAAGTATTATATACCTTGTTTGATTTTTAATTACGAGTATATTTATTTGGGTAACATTTTATTGTATCTTTATTACTTTATCTTAATTGCATTACGCGTGTTCTATCTGTCACTTCCGTCCGAACGTCTCTCTGGGCTTCAGCTGAAAATCATCGTCGGAAATCATCAAGTGGTTTCCGACATAGTGCTGATCTGAACAACCTTTCGGTGCAGCGCTGCGACACGCGGAATTGTCAAACTAGTTTTGTTATTGTCTGTCATTGTTCTGTTTACTAATTATTGTGTGTACTGTGCCGTGCTAAAATAAGTGTTTTTTCTTTCTTTCCAAATAGTAACCACCACTTATGGAAACCAAGACGGTCAAGAAAACGTTGTGCGAAGCCGATCAAATCATCAACATATAACATTCATTTATTGCAATGTCACTGTTCAAAAATGTCTATTTTTAAGTTATTGATAAAAAATGTACCCTTAATTGATATATTTTTAATGTAAAACTGTCATAAAAATACTTTCACTACAGGGTGCTTATTGCAGTCCACTGGCTATTTGCTCTCCTATAAAATCATGTTTTTGAGTTATATGACAGTATTGCAATAAGTGAACAATAAGGCCGCGATGAATTTATATAAGGTGGTAGCGCACCCCTGAGCCGTGAGGCGATTTACAACAATGGGCTTCACTGTTTCCGCTTACGCTGGTTGCTTACCTCGAGGGCGGCACGAAGAAACTCGGAGACAGCATTACGACCCAGAGTGCCAACCCAGTGACCTGTACGTGTTGGCGGACAGAGGACATTCACCTCCACCCTCACGAGGGCGTGATACAAGACCACGGGATTAACCCAGGATCGTGGTATTGCATGTATCCGTGGACGGCGGTAACAACTTTCCACCTCGAGGCAACTTTTTTGATGAAAAGGAGGCAGGGTGCCCTATTTTATAGTCTTCGAGTTAAGAGATATCGTCTGATGGTAAGTATATAATTAATTAGAGATAAAAACTGTAACATGGAAGATTTTAAAACCTTACAAGGTAAATCTGTCTGATGGGAACAACAAAGAAGTTATTTTAAGAAGTTAGTTTGGCGTCCACAATACTGTCTGCTTTAATGCAACACTAAAACTGTGACAATTGTCGAGACTGGTCCATTTACAACGGCAGAGCCCGCTAGAAGAATTTATTAAGATATTTTACAACGTTATTTTTGTCTTGTCTTTGTGCAATTTTGTATTTACTTTAAATAAACTACGAGTAAGTCCAACCAACTCGTTGAAGATAAACACTTCGCTTATTAAAGTTGTTCAAATTTAATCCAAGTTGAGTAGCATTTCTGGAAAATAAGTTATTTATATTCGTAATCTATACCAGAAAGTTTAAAGATGAAAGCTTTGAATCAGTAGTACGCTATCAGCCCTACTTGTTATGACGGAGGAAACTTGGACTGTTAATTTAATTTCTAATAATAACACCACGACCGGTTTAGGAGCATCTCTTCCCATGCGTAGCTCTATTACTAGATTGTTGTCAAATCAAATCATTTTATTATAGACTACAGGTTACAAAGTTGTTACGTTTAAAATTTATAAAGCACAGTCATGGGACATGGGCCCTAAGGGCAAACAGTAAATTCCAAAGGCACATCATCGCATTCAGTCTACCGCTCGTCTCATCCAGACACTATCGCCGACTTTCTTTATGTTATCGGTTCACCCGAGCGGAAGGCTTCCCACGCTACGTTTTTAGATAGGCGGTCTCCACTTCAGAACTAGTATTGCCTCGCATTGCACTCCAGAACTCGTATCGCCCCGTTCGCGTCAGTCCTACGACAAATGTCACCTGCTCATTGCTTACTGATCATTTGAGCTAAATCGATGACTTCTGTTCTTGTACAATTTTATTTGTTAAAAATTAAAAATTCCACATTACCATTTAACTCAATAAATTAAGGTATTTTTGCTTGGCTCGTTGTGAATGACGGATCCCATTGTGCTTCGATGTTCTATTTGTTTCCTACATTTTTCCAATCCTTGTATAGCAAGTTGAGCATCGTCAAAAAATGATTATTTGTTGACATGGGAAAAGCTGCACATGACATATTATAAGTGAAGACTCGACATATTATAAGTGTAGACTCATGGCCATAGGGCTAAGTTCTATTTATTTACCGTAATTAATAGTTGTCGGTATTACGTGTACTACCTACATAATTACAAAGATATCAAAACTATTAGGTGTAAAAATATCAAGCATATTATTATAGCTCGTCTTCAAGTACGCACTACGCACGCCGCATGTGGTGATGGGAATTGTGTCACATGGTAATTGTAATTCGAAGATGTATCTGAAGATATCTTCCTTCTGTCTACTATGACAATTGAAACAGTCACAGAAAAACAACAACAAATAATATGAGTTTTTAACACCGTGCAGGTACACGAATACAAGATATAGTAGTACTTAAATCTTGTTGCATTGACATAAAGGTGGAAATTCAACACGATATACTGTGTACTGTACCACTATGGCGTGAAATTCTGAAAATTTGTTCTCAATTTCCAGTTAAAATTCGTTTGTACTTTTAATAAGAATTTGCATTGTTTTGTTACGTTCGACAGCAAATGTTTGCAAGCTATTTTCGTTTTTAAAGTATACGTTCAACCGTATCGATTGACCGTAAAGGGGAGGCCTTGTATTGGGACTTTATGTGCTACTATTAATTTGTGTTGTTGTAACTAGGAATGTATACGTATACTACCTTTTAGTAACCAGACTTCAAACTGGATTATTACACAGAGCAGACAATGGGAAATTTATTGAAGTGTTTCATAGAGCGTCATATTTTCTCATTACTTACGCACACTTTGACAATTATCTTCAATAGCTATTGTCATCTCTGTCTGTACATATTATCAATACCAAACAATATCACAGTATTGTTATAATCGTATCACTGGAATTACATAACAGAAAATGGCGTGATTCCATTCTTTCGACGGATATACTTAATTAAAATATAAAAAGTATTGAGCACAAACTGTAAAAACCAAGCTTCAATACTATTTACTTATGGATTAGGTGGTGAAAGTGCGTGTAATGTGAAACCCATGTTTGATGTTTTGCGTGTTTGTCGTTTAGCGTATTATGCATTACTTCTTTGATTCTAACAATAGATTGTAACATAAATATTGTACTATGATACCAAATAGAGTATTTTATGCTCCCCCGATAACATAATTCTTAGTCGAGACACGCGTCAGCATAGCGCCTTTGAAAATTCATTAAGTGCGACCTCCCATAAAGTGATTTGTCGTTATAAAGTGGTATAATAGGCCTCCCTAATTTTGAACTAGTTAAAATTCAAAGTGTGTGTCGATATAGTTAAGGTAGGAACAGAATGGATTGCGTTAAATTGCTTTAGGATAATGTTTCATCGTCGTAGCCCGAGAGTTATGTATGTATACGAGTATATGTATATATGTATATATATATATATGTTTCCTTTAAATTTTTCACTCGTCCGTAAAATAATTACTGTTAGTCTGAAAAACTTTAAAGTTATACAAGTGCACGAATATTTTCATATAGTTTGAGTCCCAAAAATTATGTTACATTTAATCTTTGCCTTATATAATTAAGTTTAAATGCATTGTATGCGTAAATTTTGTCATTAAAATAAAAATAGTTTCAATATTATTGTGAATAGGCTAAAATGACGTCGATTGGGTAATCGGCTTTTATCATTAAAAACATGCCTTGTATTTCCATTGGCTACACAAAAACTTCGTAAAATTCAAATTTTGAGCTTTAAGCTGATCAGTTGCTGTTTAAAAGCTGTTTAGTGGGTCTAAACAGGTATCGATAAAATATGTTTTCAGTTTTATTGCATTAATTTTAATTTTTGGACACTAAAGAGTAATAATAGTAATTTTGAAAATATAGACCTACTCAGCACGCTAGTGATTCATCAGCTGATTAAAAAATTAAGTAGATACATATTGTAACGAAAGCGGCCTCTAAAAATGTACATAAAGATGTTACGTCTCGTCTCGTTAGATCCCGGCTTACCCAACTAGTCGTTCTACATATTTATTCCTTGGGCACGTCCCGTTTGCGGTTTACCTTGGGTACAGTGTGCCCTTACCTTAACACTTCCGGCGGCGGCCGAGTGTAAAGGGACCGAATGGGTATATTTGATAATTAATTTTATTAAACGGCCAGACGGTATGCAATTTATTATTCATTGGGTTACTTTGTACAGCATTTGTGAATATAGCCTTGTTAAATTGTAGAGAAAATAGTAATAATATTTTCTCTAGTAATAAGAATAAGAACTAGTAATAATAAGAATTTTATAGTAATAAGAAAAAGAGAAAATAGAGAAAATTTCTATATCTGTACAGGCTGCAATCAAATGTTGCCGGAAGCCTGCATAGGACCGGAATTTCCGGTTCTACGAGGGGCGTTCAAAGTATTCTCGGTATCTGAACTTTTTTGTTAGTAATGAGGGTAGTTTTTGTCTATGGTTCTCTTATGACTATCCAAGGTGACAATTAAAAATTTTCGTCGGTTTATCATAATACGTTTTTTCACAATCTTGCTTCGAGTGCAACAAAATGGCAGACGCGAAAATGTTGACCAAATTCGAGCACCGCGCAGTTATTAAATTCCTGACGAAACAAGGAAAATGTCAAAAAGATATCCACGAAGAGATGGCGGCCGTTTACAAGGATTCCGCTCCTTCGTTATCCACCATTCAAAAGTGGCCAAGTGAATTTAAAAGGGGTAGAGAGAGCATTGAAGATGACCCTCGATCAGGTGGTCCCGTTTCTGCCACTACGGAAGAAAACGTGAAAAATGTCGAGAAACTTGTACTTAAAGATGCTCGGATAAAAATCAATTCTTTAGCAGAAATTACCAAGCTATCTACAGGTACCATACATTCAATACTTCATGACTTTTTGAACCTCTCAAAAGTCAGTGCAAGATGGGTGCCACGAATGCTCACACCACCGCAGAAACAAACGCGAGTTGAATGCTGTAAAGAGTTTTTGGAGCTTTGTGGTGAAAATCCTACCAGTGTTTTCGATCGCATCGTTACCGGCGATGAAACCTGGGTTCGTCAGTACGACCCTGAGAGCAAACACGAGTCAATGCAGTGGGTCAAAAAGGGTGCAGCACCTCCGAAGAAGTTCAAAGTCACGCAATCGGTCGGAAAGCTCATGGCCACAGTATTCTGGGACTCGAAAGGGATTTTGCTTTTTGAATATACCAAAAGAGGCCAAAGTATAACCGGACTAGCTTATGCAAACACAATGCGTAATTTGAGGGAAGCAATTAAAGAAAAAAGGCGAGGAAAACTGACCGCGGGCGTCTTACTGCTCCACGACAACGCGCCCGTTCATTCAGCGCGTGTGGCCAAGGCTGCTATTCAGGAGTGTGGTTTCCAAGAAATTAATCATCCACCGTACAGCCCAGACCTGGCACCTAGCGATTATTTTTTGTTCCCTAACCTGAAAAAAGAGCTTCGTGGAAAGCGATTTTCGGACGATGAAGAGCTCAAAGCGGCCATAAATGATCATTTTTCACAGAAGGACGAAAATTATTTTTTGGGGGGTATTGAAAAGATGATTTCGAGATCTAGTAAGTGTATTGAAATTGCAGGGGACTACATAGAAAAATAAAATTATTTCAGGTTTTTCTCTTTTCTTTCATATCCATACCGAGAATACTTTGAACGCCCCTCGTAAATAGGTCTGAAACATATTCTCGATTCCCATTCGTGAACTGAAATCCTCAGCCCGTACCACTGAGTTTTTACTCGAGTACGGATGATTTTAAAATTAATACTAGCGTTCAAGGAAAGCATCGTAACTCGTAAAGAAACCCGCATGCTCGAAAATTGAATAAAATCTGGAGCATCCGACTAGAAGACAAAGTCTGGCTGCATCTAGGTCTAGCCGGCTAGAGCTAGGTGCTGCCGATCGCAGTTGGCTAGTACTAGGTGCAGTTTTTCTTAATTTTTTCTTGAGCCTTTTTCTGCTCTACTCTTGCAGGGTGTTTGTTGTATTTCATTAAATGCAAATTTAGTGTTACCTACCCAACATGCAATAAGTACATAAATAATGGCTACTAGTAGGTGTAGCTGGTCGCAGTTAGCTATTCTAGCCGACTACGACCGGCTCCATCTAGTCGGGTAGACATAGGTGGAGCCACCCTTCGGCTAATAGCCATAACAAATTCATTACTTCGCACTGGGCCCGCGTGGCGGATTATGGCCCATAAGCCATAGTGATTTACTAGAGGAGGCCTGTGCCCTGAAGTAAGACGTTGAAATGTGTAATATCGATTCCAATTTACCGAATAAAAATAAAATGAATAATATCTCGTACCAGTTTATCTATCTGTGTTTTTGCGTAAAATATACAGGCCCCCTTTCAGTTCGTATAGTTTATCATAAATAGCAAGGCGATAATAATATATTTGAAGTTGGCCCCCTTTCGGTTCGTATAGTTTATCATAAATAGCAAGGCGATATTAATATATTTGAAGTTGGCCCTCTTTCGGTTCGTATAGTTTATCATAAATAGCAAGGCGATAATAATATATTTGAAGTTGGCCCTCTTTCGGTTCGTATAGTTTATCATAAATAGCAAGGCGATAATAATATATTTGAAGTTGGGGATATTTATCGCTTGTGTGCATACTGAGATTATAGGGCTTAAGCACATGCATATGCGATAACATTATGAAGTAGCGTTTTAACGTAATATTAACACAAACGCAAGCGACGATCCGAAAGATACATTTCATTATTTTTCGAATGTTCAAAAATTTTTAGAGACACAATATGTAATTTTACGAGTCACGGATAAATTTAAATAAATAAATAATAATTTATTACAAACAAACAAAAAACAAATCGTCTGTGTGCTGATATAATTAACTTTCATTTATTTACTTTTTTATGTTTACTTTTAGTAGGTAGGTACTACTGAAACGATGACTTGAGGAAGTATGGCGGGTGGTGGCTGGATGAGAAGAGCGGAAGACCGTGTGTGGTGGCGATCCTTGGGAGAGACCTATATCCAGCAGTGGAGAGACATAGGCTAATGGTATTATATGTTATGGTAAATTTTGATCGTTCTACAAATTTAACCGAGATCTATAATATTATCGAGCAAAATTTAATTTAAATCTGATAAAAGATTTTCCCTCCAATTTGTTTACAAAATTCGATGTATATCATCCCATATAAGAGTAAACTGTGAAACCGATTGTACTGAGATAAAGCTATTTTTTTAATTTATAAAAGATATTAATGTCTCTGTTCTCTGTCAAAAGATATTTCTCTGAAATATTCCTAATAAAGGCGACAGTTCAAATATCAGGCTAATTTAAAATATATTAAATAGAATAGTATGTTAACCAAAGCAGAAATATAGAAAAACTGAATATCTATACATATAATAAAACAATAAAGGGGTTGAGTCTGTACATTGACTTAATTTAAAAAAAATATATAAAAATCTCTGTAGAAGCTACAGAACCCAAGTAGTTGTTAAGAATTTAGTCTATGTGTTTGTCTGTATGTCTGTTTATTTGCGCATCACGTGAAAACTATTGAACGGATTTTGATCGGGTTTTCACTAATGTAGAGCTAAGTATCCAGAAGGAAAACTGGTATATGTGTTATCTTCATATTATGACACAAGGAAGTTGACTTATAGAGGAAAATAAAAAAAATACTTTTAAATGAATTACTCAAAACTACTGACTGGATTTACAGGTGTTAAAAATATTTTACAGCTGCTCAGTCCACGCGAGTGAAGCCGCGAGTAGAAGCAATTAAACAATAAAATATCAGGACAATTAAATACGTTTTTAATTAAAAGTAAAATTAATATATTATGCCGCCAATTAAGCGGAAATTCGGAAATCTTGCATCGTGTATCAAAATTTGAATTATTTACCTAAAGAACTAGCCATCAGTAGGGTCTAATTAAATGGAAATTGGAAGCACCATTTGCGTCAATGTTTGTGTAAAAAAATTAAATATGTCACCTAATTTATAAATATTACAATAAATTGAAATGAAGCTAAAATATATATTAGCAACATTTTTATATTTGAAAAAGTCGCCATTATAAATAGGTATTGGTTAAATAAAACTCACTGGTCGGAATTACTAAAAAATCGAATTAAAATGGGACGTGCCATTTGAGCAATAAGGATGTATAAATAAAAAATAAATACCCTATCAAAAAATAAAATGAAGGAAAATAAAATTCGTACTTGCTGCAATAATTTATGTATCAAATTCATTCAAGCAGAGCTCCGGAATCAATCTGCGAAACGTAATCAAATGGAAACGTACCGTTTGAGCAATCGCATAAAATGTTAGCGCAAAGGTGTTAAAAGTGTCAAGCTTTTTTACGCTCCCCGGGTCTAATTCGCCATAAACGACGTTTGAGGGTTAAGTGCAAAGTGAACTTTGAATTATTTATAGAATCTACATAGGTACGTATATTTACAGTACATTTATTTTTACCATATAATCTCATTTGTCTTTCACGCACTTCCCTATTAAACCTCTCCGATTAACCCAAAGATTTGTGGGTAGAAAATGCATAAGGGCATTAAGTTCGCCTTTAGTAGGATAATGTGCAATGAAGTGTATAAATAAATATATACGTAACGAATTTTAGAGTAAATAAAGGTGATTTAAATCTTTCTCTGGTAGTTTATTATTATATTACTCAATAATCATATTACGAAATAATAGTTATTAATAGTAAGATCAGGGGAGCCGTACCACAATTCCTTATAGCAGTATTATTTAACCTTGCTTCTCAATTGCGTACCACGGTGTCCTTAACGTAACCTTATTTTAATAATGTTTTAATAGGGAGTTTTGGTGACGTCAACACAATTCATTCTCTCAAATCGTACCATGGGGTGAATTTTGACAGCGAGCATTAAGTCAAATATAGCAGTATTAAAAAAGTTAATCATTTACGACGGGAGCAATATTGTTTTAAATTGTTTAATTGTGAAGATTCATTTACCGTATCTTAAATCGTAAGTGCAATGTTTTTATTTAGGTTATATTGGTAGTTTTGACCAAGTTTTTATGTAACACAGTTGAATCGTACAGTAAAATATGTAAATATACGTGTTTAAAACCTCAGTTGCTAAGTGTAATTCTACTGAAACTTTATAATTGGAAAGACTATAATTTTTCTTAAAAAAAAATTAGAAATATTCGGTTCTCTTTATTGTAAATTATTTGATCTTTGGAAAAAAATATAATAACAACTGTGAAAAAGATAAAGGATTAATTGAAATTACTCACCGAAACTCGAGACGTATTGAAAGACGAGAATTAGCACCAATGGAGTAGCTGGAATAAAAGAAAATTAAGAATTTCTGCAAATATTAAAACAAACTAAAATCAAAACATTTGTAATTTTGGCTTAATAAATAAAAATAAATTTTGTTTCAATTTGCAACGCGGTCGTACCTCTCGCAAACATTTTAGGCGGGAAAATAATAGGTAAGGGCGTGGATCACCCTCGCCGCTCCGCTTGGTACTGAAAGCCTGAAGCCGAAAGCAAACTTGATCGAGTTCATAAAACTTTTTCAGGACGGAGGCAAAGATAATACTTAGTATGCAGCCTGTACGTGGTGAACTAGGGAAGAAAAATATAATGCCCACTAGATTTCCATGGCATATTCTTATCGCTTTGGCTTGATCTTTATAGTAAATCTGTACCTGAATCGGTTTCTATTTATTGTAACTGTTTTTTTTATTTATAAGCGTAAATCAGTTACAAAGGAAACACATTCGAATACTCAGTATCAATACTCAATTTTACGGTTCAATACCACATAAGGATAAGTTAGCCAAAGGGGAATATGCCCAAAGGGGTTCAAATCTCCGAAATTCTTCGGAAATACAAAATTATCATGAACTATATGATAATGACTACATGACAAAATATATTTATGAAATACATATATCATATCAAGAGTCATGGACAGTGGGCATTGGTTGGGGATCTGAAGATTTTTTCGTACAACTTCATGATTTTTATTTAGTGCTTATTGACTAAATATTTAGTCCCTCTGACCAGGGAGACTGACGATTTGAAAAAGTCACTGATAGTGGCTGGATGAGAAGAGCAGAACATTGCGTGTAGTGACGGTCTTTAGTCGAGGCCTATATCCGGCAGTAAAGACACTGATGGTATGGTATGGAGTGCCTACGAGTACTTAGACAGTTATTAACATTATCTTACACACATACACTTCTCCTGACACAGGTATTTATTGTATGCGCTTAAAAGGAGGCTCTAACCACGTGTATACACATGCATACATACGTAGATACATGGTATTCGTTTTGACGGAATGCCAAAAAATGCAACTAATAAGAGATAGGTTGCAATTAATAATAAAAACCGCTTTTCCAATTTATTTTTAATTATGTCTCATGTTCCAGACGCAGATTGACGCTGGAAAAATGAGAAGTTAATTTGCTAGCGGGAAAACCACAAAATCAATCTCGTTGATTGGCCTATTCACAATTTTCCCCGTTGTTCTGTTACAATTCAGGCTTTACATTGTGTAATCCACTTTGGATACAGACAAATGAAAAGTTGTACCTTGATTGGTTGTCACTGTTGTTGGCGGGGGTAAAAATAAACGAATATTGATTTTAATTACCTACCTACCTAGGTAGGTAATATTACAGGGGTATTATACGGTTGGAGAGTAAGAAATGAACACAATCTTCCTATAAAAACCTAGCATTTAGCCCACAGCTCCGCTCGCATGGTACATGCTGTGGTGTCTTGTATATGTACTAAAACCTTTCGGACGAAATAACCTACTAATGAAAATAGCATCAAAATCTGTCCAGGCAGAATAGACAGACGTGGTGTTAAAAAGTGGTTTTATAAGCCGAAGATAATGTGTGGTGGTCAGCTTTGAAAGAGGCCTACTCGTATGTCCAGCTCTGGAGAGATATGGGCTGATGGTATGGTATAATAAAATGTAGAACATACCTTTAGCCTGTGTCTCTCCACTGCTGAATCAAACTGCATACGGTACTCTGCCTTTTAATCCAGTCACTACCGGCAACTTTCCTCAAGTCGTCAGTCCACCTGGCCGGAGGGCGTGTCCGGTCCCAAGCTACGTTTCCTTCATAGACAACGCAAGTTCGTGAAATCGTACGGAAACTATGGTCCTGATGAATAGACGATTCTCGCTGTCATAATCATGTTTAATCATAATCATGTTTTACAGCATATTATGCCGTCTGTTAGTTTCCAAAGACACGGTCTAAATCTGAGCAAACTGCGGTCTTAGAATGCTCTATTTAAGCGGACGTAAGTGTATCCCTTTAGTGAGTAAAAAAAACAACTCACCAATGAAACAAAACATCTCCCTTGATTCGGTTCATCACTTTTAACGAATTTTTACAATTGATTATAGCGTAATTTTACATTTTTGTGAATTGTAACGACTTTTTCTTATTTATGGAAAGAATGGGGCAGACTAGCTGACAGTCCACCTGATGGTAAGTGCATACTGTCGCCCATGAACATCTGCGATACATGCCGACTTCAGACAAACGTTGGCACGCCCCTGGATGCACTGCCTCCATTTGGAGATTAACAGGAATGAATTTGGAGAAATGGTTGGTAAAATGGGGTGGGATAGAATACAATGGGATGGGAATGGGCTCTGACATATCTCACTCACTACCGAAACAGGTGCTTACATTGGGGAAGTTGGTTAAAGTAGGACATGTAGTAGGTACATTTCAAGGTAGTCTTCTGTGAGAGAGGGGTAACGTGATCACGTCGAGTGGGACCAGCGGCTGTAGACACTTCAGCGTGCACCCTCCCCCTCCAACTAGTGACAGAGGTCGGAATAGACTGAACGAGCAGCACGAGAAGTAAGAGTTTAGCGTCAGCTTCAGGCCTGCAGCGATGGACAGCTTGTTTTATTTATACCTCTATATCTGAGAGAATACCCATACTAAAAGGTAAGGTGCAAGAACTTCTTAATTACCAAGTTTATCTGTCACGTTCATTGCACGTCCTCGCATAAAAGGAACCGCCCGTTAGGTAAATGAAATATTTTCATGAGTTTGGAACCTGAAACTTTCCAACGTGAACGGTTTTAAAGTGCGACGCCATCAACTCGATTGGACATTTGAAGAGCTGAGAAGTTTCCTTTTTATTATTGAGGGAACGTGAAATTTTCAAATTGTGTCCATATAGCTCTCGCCTGCGGCTTCGTTTGCCCAACGAGTGGAGCACAATAGCTAAAAGTGCCAGGTACACAAATCTCTGAGGGGAAACTATTTATGAAAAATATTAGTAAATATTTTATTAACAATAATTACTAAAACGCAATTTGCCGCACTTCTAAATGAAAGCTCTCATAGACGTAATGAAAGAATTAGATCAACCAATGTGATTGCGTGTTATTGAACTCATTGCCTGTATAGCATTATGGTTCAAATATATTTATTTGAAACATGATATGTTTGGCTTCATGTTGGCTGGCTGTTAGGATTTTGAGAGTTATCTCCCTGTATTTCTTCTTAACTACATATGTTTTGAGATGAGAAAATCTACCGTATTTTCATTCCATTTTGATCTCATTTTGTTCTCTAGCTTCAAAAGGTTGCGCAGTGAAATATTGCACAGAGTAAAAACTGCTTTTTTTATTACCTCGCAAAAGCAATAGGTTTTTAAACGTCCAATTAATTGATACATGAAAAAACGAAATCGAACGGCAGCGTTTTTGCAAAGCTAATAAAGGGGAGTTTGTCAAGAGGGTCGATGGGGTGGAGAGGGGGTTCTATTACTTGGACCAACTTAATAGCTTACGTGCATATTGCATTGCCTCCATTTCGTGATTGGCTCGTTTAATGTCGTTCCTCTGTAGGGTGATTTTTTTGGAGTTCTTTAATTAACGGAGCGCTCTCTAAAATGTGCTATAGAGTAAACAAGCTCTCTAAACATGCTTTGAAAACCTCTGAAATGCACTAAATGTTTTTATACAGGTTGCCCAGTAAATAGTGGCCAAGCTTGAAACTACCGATAGGCCAGGTCATGTCCTAACGGATGACCGCAAATAATCTTGGTGAAAAGTCGAAAGATATATATTCGATATTTTTTTTTGAATATTCGGGACCCTTGGTCAGTAATTTGCGTACAAATGAACTACATCTACAAAGTGCAGCTACAAATGAAGGAAAATCCACATTCTGTGTGTGTTTATTGTTCTCAAAAAGTTGTTCTGTTAAACGTAAATCATTATCTTTCATTTTCTGTTATAGTATCTTTTTTTTTTATAGACACGAGGGCGGACGAGCAAGCGGTCTCACGTGATGGCAAGTGTTACTGCTGCCTATGGACACCTGCAACACCAGGGTTTTTTTTTTCGGATTGACTAAATTCTTGTGGCCCTATTGGCCTTTCAAGAGTCACCGGACTTGTTTAGTTTAGGGCGAGCGCAGAAGGCGCTCAGCCAGGAACAAAAAAGTGTGATTGCAACGAGCCTAAGGGCTCCCCCGCCGGTAAACCGGCGGAAGGAACGGACCTCGGCTTAGGGCGTTGCATTGGGGGGATGCCGCGGGGTCGCGAGTCGGCGAGAAACGCCCAGGTACGTGCCGATACCTAGTGAAAGTGTTGGCTGAGGGCCGGTGTGTGTTAACGGTGTAACGAGGGGGACGTCCACGTCTCCGCCGGCGGGGACGGTGTCTGTGTGCTGGGTTTGAGTGCAGTGTGAGAACCGGATTGGCAGCGGTGATGGGGTCGTCGGGATCGTCGGGATCGTCCAGGATGTGCCGCGGGCGCCGATAGCGGGGAGGGGCACTCCTGTCCGGTATGTAGGTGAGGGAGGAGACAATCAGAGGATTGGGATGGTGTGGTATTGCGTCATAGTAGCGTCGGGCGGTGAACACCAGGGGGTATGCGGGCGCGCTGCCGACCTTGCAATATCCAATTCACAGCTTTCTTGAAGAAACCCGTTTGTCTCAAGTTAAGGTACAACTTTCGTCAACTAAATTTCAAATTGATCTTTAGTTAAGGTGTAGAAAACCTAGTCGCAGACTATTTTAAAAAAAGTGCCAAATTAATGTAGATTCTAAAATGCGGTACTTGCATACATGTACCGTATACACAGTGTACAGGTACGCATGTAAAACATGCGGTTTCCTCTTGCAGAAATGATGATATTGCAATTAAAATATCAAAGGATCTATGTTTGTTTACCAAAATAGAATTCTCAACAAAATCTTAATTATAGACATAATTAAAAATTTAATTAAGTTTTTAATTTTCACTAATAATGTGCACTAAATTGATTTTAAGTCATAATTTATCATCAAGGCATGTGAGGGACTAAAGAAAGACTGAGAAACATAAAAAATAAGTTTAATTGCTTTCGTCCGATAGGTGATAGGTCACGAGCTGGCCTATCGACGGTATCGAGCTTGGCCACTAATTACTGCACACTCAGTATAAGAAGTACACTTAAAAACTACTAAACCGATTTAGACAATTCTTTTATCTTTAGGAAGCAAAACTAATTCATCTGAATCTATCTAGACATAGGCTATATTTGGGTACCAAGTAATAACTACTACTATTAGTTAGCGTGTGTCTCCGCTGCTGGAAATAGGCCTCTCCCAAGGCATGCTACCACATTTGGTCTTTTGTTCTTGTCACCCAACCATACCAGTGACTTTCTTTAAGCCATCGGTCCACAGTATGCAGTCTGCAAACAAAAACACTAACCCATTTTGTCATATTGCCTCTTAAACTTAATGACTCCTGTGCGTTATTTCAAAACTAATGGACCGATTTTGATAAAAAGTATCTTAAAAATTGGAGATAAGCTAACTCACAAGCTAACTCAATACTCAACTAAACAACTAAGCAATACTCAACTAAGCTTTAAAACAAAAACAGACAATCTTTAATTAACAAAATAATTGAGTTTTATCGATGGTAGGTTATTTGAGAATAATACAAAATCTTAAATATCTCAGAAACTATCAACTTTTGGCCAGTGTATGTAGTGAAAATTGCCATATTACCACCCCCTGAAAGGAACTGTTCTATTTATCAGTAACCCTGTATATTCTTAAGATTTGGTCAAACATCATCATCATATGGACTTTGGAGTTTGGATTTTAAACTATGTCATGGCACAATCTCCACTACTCATGAGTGCTATTATAATGATATCTAGTTATGGCGACATATGTGAAAATGGGTTTTATATTAAAAAGGTTTTAAGCTTATTTACTTTTTAAAATCTTTTTTGATGAGGCACTAGCCATTTCTACAGTCCTGTCCTAAATTTTTCAGTGGCGTTTCAAAGCAACTTGTTACGCTAAAAATTTAAACCCATTACTTATAAAGTTATAATAATAGATGGCATTGACAAGGAGATACATAACTGTATCTGGATAACTGAAGAGATTAAGATTTAAGATAAATAAATAAAATAATAAAAGATAATTAATAAATAAATACTCACAAATGTTAAGAGAAACCAGCTCAGACAAATAAAAAGCTAACAATAAGTGAAAATAGTTATAAATTAGTAAAAGTAAGTGGTAAATTATCTTTGGGAATGCATGTGCTGCATTTGCCTTTTTAAGATACAATTCCAAGGTACGCGGCATACAGCAAGGGCCGACGGCGACCGCACTTAACGTGAAGGCAGCCGGCACTAATTTCCACTACTAGATTATGACTTTTTTTATGGACGAAGATGGTAGACGAGCATACCTGATAGGTACTTGATAGGAAATGGATACTGTCGCACATAGACATCCACGATACATGCCAACATTAATACAAAAATGACAAATGTTGGCATGACCCCAGATGGATTTGGGGAAAGGGTTGGGAAAGTGGGGAGGTATAGGACGGGAATGGGCTCTGGCACATCTCACAATAGGAAAATAAGATAAAGTGGAAAATGCAGTGCATTTTAAGGTAGTCTTCTGTGAGAGAGGGGTAACGTGGCCATTCGAGCGCGCCCAGCGGCTGTTGGATTGCAACGTGCACACTGCTATGTGAGAGCGTTTTGGACACACGGCAGCATATGCCGCCCGGCGTCACATGCCGTCGACGGCACTTGACGCTGTCATGTAGACCAGGTACTGACAAAACTAACTATGATAGAAACTATGATAGTAGGATTGTTCAATTAGCGTAGATTACCCGAAAAAGAACGAATATTACAGTGCCTCTGAATCGTACCTTTAGGGAACAATGACACATGCCAATGATCGTCATTCCTGACTAATGTGGGCATGTATTGCATACGTTTTAGCGACAGTACTCACTTACGATCGGGTGTACTGTCTCCTCTTCTGCTGTTCTTTTCATAAAAAAATAAACTCTATAGAGACTACCCTAAGCCCTAAGACCAAACATCATTTGCTTTTTAGGACTTCAATCTCCTTAGCTTACAATTGCAATGATTTTATAACAAAACTTAAAACCAATACATGGTTAATATCAACTAGTTTAAAACTTTTAGATAGATAGGTATTACATTTTCTAATACGGGTACTTTATCTAAAACGGTAGCTTTTCTTAATAACAATTGAGTGTAGTTAGCTCTGATAGCAGATGTAACGAGTAAATCCAATGAAAAATATGTAAATAAAGTTTAACAATGTTTAACAGAAAGGTTACTCATGCAAACAACATAAACATTTTAAGAATTTTTTTAAACTATAGCTGTGATGTAGTAAAAAAAAACTCACTTGTTATCATTTTTCGTAAAAAAATAGTTACATTCACGAAACAAATAGGTAACAAAAGATGCGTATAAGAATGTAAGAAATATACAAAAAGTTAGATTAAAAGTTTGTTTTGAAATTTTGTTGACATTAATCAGTACGTTTACAAGTATCGCAATCACATTCGCAATTACAAATTGAAAAATTACAAAACAATACTTAGGCACTACGAACAATTATTGTGTAAATAATGAAATAATATAATAAAATATGATTACATACAAAATATAACAAAAGTAAATTTTGCAACGATTTTAGAGAAGTATTTTAAGATTGTATAAGTATTTTTAGAGCACGATAGAATATCAAATAACATTGATATTAAAATTATCACTGAAAATTAAGATGAGTTAACAGTGAATATAACATTGTTACATGAGAATAGCATTTTATCACATGTTTTAGCTCTAATGCGTCACTTTGAAAATTGACATTGTCACATTTGTTACTGAGAGTTGTCACACAATCAAAGTGTTCATTGTTTATTCATTGTTATAGTGGTCAAAATCGATGACCGCTTTATTTCGTGATAATATTTCGAATACGATTTGCGTTAATTTAAAGAAGTTTGTTTTCATAGAAAATGACGTGTTAAGTGTAAAGTCCTATTGATTATTAACAAAGTAACTTTGCCCTGAATTATAAGTTAACAGTCAATTCAAAGATTGTGTACTATAAACGCTGTCTACTTTGTCTTTAGAAAATATTTATAATAATGGAAAATAAATATGTAACTGATGAAGAACTGAAGCAATATTTTCCTGACTTGCCCTCCGGTCCACTGAACGCTTATAGGAAAAGGGCTACATTTGATTGGCGTCGTATGAAACTTGTTTACGATAACTTGAACTCAATAAAGTTGAAAGTAAGTTTGCTCAATGCAATATTTTTATTGCGCTTCTGATTATTATAGATACTAATTTGTTGCCAAATATAATTAACATATCATTTTAATAATCTTAGCTAATGATGAATTTTTAAGTATATTAGAACTATTTTTTTTAATATAAGTAATTATATAGGTACATAAATATATCTGACGCTATCTGAGCTAACGTGCCTTATTTTTGATACAGTTGATTGGTCAATCCTATACACGCACTGATCAGCAAGACCCAATATTATACAGCTTTTGAAAATGCTGCCAACAAAATTTAAAAACTGCAATGTCATCATAGTCTGTTAAAATTACAATTTAAATTCAAATTAGTGTCATCTGACTTTTAACACTTTTCCAGGATGAGGTATGGAAATTCATGAAGAGTAGTCCTATATTTGAAAACTCAGATGCAACACCTACACTTGATGAAGAAAGACATATTACCACTAAGAGAATGTATGCTATACACCATGCTAACTTCATTCCATATGAAAAGGTATGAAATTCACACCACATTTTGATATTTTTTTATGGAAAGAAAGCTGGCTACCTAGCAAACAGTCCATACTGTTACCGTGGATACTGTTGCACATCACATCCGCAATACATGCCAACATCTGTACAGAATGACAAACAATATTGATTAATTTGCATCAAATCAGGAAAGTGAAGAAGCTTGGAAAGTGGGTATTGTATGAGCTTATTGAAAGTCAGCTACGATCACGCATTGAAGCTTGCCTCACTTTGCTGAACGGGTACAAATATCAAGGGATTTTTGAATCATATTGTCACTTGTGGATGCTGTATGATAATCGTGAAATTTGCTACAATGGTGGAACCCAGGAGACAGTCAAACAATGTCACAAATGTCATAGCTCATGGTGACATGGTGGTTCTGTGCCGATATTATCCATACAGCTTCTTGAGATCTGGCACAACAGTAATGCAGATGTGTAGGTACTGTGAAGAACTGCAAATGATGTTGGACAAGCTTGCTATCAAATAACTGTGTCTGGTCAATCACTCAATCACCGCTTCTCCATGATAATGCTTGCCCACATACTGCACGACTGGAAACTCTCCGTCACTCACCTACTTGACAGTCCTGCCCTATTGATTTCCATTTTTTTCAGAATTTGGATAACTTTTTACAGGAAAAAATTCAGTAGGTATGAGGCAGTGAAAACACCTTCAGGATATTCAAAGATCCCCATCCCCAGGGGTTCTATAGCAGAGGCATAAATCAACTTCCATCAAAATGGCAAAATTGTATTGAAAATAATAGACAATGCTCCAATTAATTAATATATAATTTTAATATATAATTTCATTTCATACACCTAAGAATTAACAGAAAAGAGATTTGTATGAAATCGGAAAAGAGATTTGTATGAAATCGACAATCACCAACCACTTTATTAGACCCCTCATAATGTTGAACCTTAATATGCCCACATCTAGTAATGTGGTCAATGATCCATGATTTCATACAAATCTCTACCCACCTCATGTCAGTGATCGATATTCTTCCTGCTCGTGGCGCATGTTTTAGGCAGTGTATGCTGATGTGCCCAATCTGCTTTTTGTCAGTGCCTCTGTTTACCATAATCTGTCCAGCCGGTTCTTGAACTGGATCACCAAATAACATTTCTGGTAACGGATTCCACTTAGATCCACTTAGATTTATGTCCTTTTAGATACTTAATTATAATGTTACAGATTGTTGATGACCCTCGAATCTTCCAAGCTGAGACTGAAGCTATGTTCATGTTTGACAGTTCCCTAGCTGTTAAGATATCTTTAACATTCCGTATGTTTGCCAACACCATACGAGGCAGCGGAGGTCCTCATCATTATAGTTACATTGAGGATGTTGAGGAGGGAAGAATCGGAGGGTGTTTCGCTTTAACAGAGATAGCTCATGGATCAAATGCTAAAGGCATGAGGACAACAGCTACTTATTGTCCAGAAAAGAGGCAGTTTGTGCTACATTCTGCTGATTTCGAAGCTGCTAAATGTTGGGTTGGATCATTAGGTAAAGTATAATAAATTATTTCTTTATTTGTTTCACACCTAGGAAGAAGATGCGGGTTTCGCCAATTATATTAATCATTCATAATTAAATTATCGCAAAATGTAGGTAGGTATATGAACATTTATATTTTTCACTAGTCCTCCAGTGAATACCTTTATTACCGTATTGCCCCATCCTTTTCCCACCCAAACGCGATCCGCGCCCTCCAATGTTTTAGGAGCGGACTTTAGCGCATTCCATATGCGCCCGCGCCACAATTATATATATATAATATATAATAGTGAAGACGTCCATTTGTAAGTGACTTTGGTTACAGTGGAAAGTGAGTGCAGTGTTTCACCTCTAGCGGCAACAACACTCGACGAGGTATTCAGGTAGGCGCTTTTCCATTATTCCATTTGTCACATCCTTATTCCAGCAATGCCCCCTTCCTGCCGTACAGACATATTATTATAAGTCTTTGGCACACCGCAAACATTTCGTCAGAAATATTTCTATAAGATTATTCAACCCACCGCAGGATCACTGGTTCCTTCGAAATGGATCCGCGCGAGACCACGGGACGTGCAGACAATCCATCTGGTAGTAAGCGGTGGTAAATATCATGGAGATAAGATAATACCACCACTTACTAATTAATTCTATATAATATATTCATGTTAAGTTTTCTAGTTATTGAATGAAATTTATAATTCCTTAACATGGAGTACCATGGAGGTAAGGCATTAGATGTAAGGCAAATTAGTGAAAAATAACAAACATTGCCATATTGCCTAGATGCGTCGCTTACCTTTGGAAATTTATGAGTGGATTTAGAAAAAGGATTGGAAAGGATGGGAAATAGGAATTATAACTGCCACATCAGCTTGCTGATTCTTTAAGCCACGTCGGTTTTATATTTTAGTGTCCACTGACTAGGGTAAGTAATACCACATTATTGTCTGAAGTACTAGTTTTGTTTAATTTATATTACATCGACTACTTATGGTGATCACAGCCTGAATATAAGACAAAGTGAATGATGACTGAGGTGAGTGAGTGAGCTACTAGAATGAGCTAATACTCGTATATAACTGTCGGCAACTTTAGTTCTTCGTCGAATTTCTTCAAAGTAAATATTCCAATCAGTTGCCATAATTGTTTTTACTGTTGGGTAAAATAGGATCCCACTCTATAGCGAATACCCTAGTAGGAATACAATTTAAATTCCGACCATGGCTTATTATAGCAATGTCACCTTACATGTCAATAAAATTGACATCACTTATTTGAAGATCAGTTTCAGAGCATCAATTAACATAAATTAACAAGTCATTATGAAGTTCTACGGTATAATTGATTTGACTAAAAATAATTTCCGTAGCCTATGTAGAAAATCCAGCCTATGTAGTACATATGAAAAAAATACATTAACTCATGAATTTTTTGAGAAAAACGTTCAAAAAACAACTCGAGATAACTGAATTTTTGTGTTAAGTTGATTATAACACATTAGGGGATTTTCCCTTTTATTATTACAGTGTGTTATACAGTGTTGCCAGATAAAAAGAAACTAAAATTCAAGAAATACGTTGACGTCGCAACACTTACAACAAATATTTACGGGGTCAGCTCGTGACCATGCCTGGCGCAACCCAACCGAAACGTCCGGTAAAATAAATAAGGTGTGAGGCATAGGCATAGGCGTTGAGGCCCGCGAAAATCTAAAATCTGCCTCCACATTTTAGACACTCCGACATTTAGTCCATTTTTACTAAACTTTCCAGTCTAAAATTTTGTTGGTTAACAACTCAAGCAATTGGCCTTTGTCTTTTATTATTCTCTTTTCTTTAATTGTCCGCCGCCGCCGTGTTCCAAAAGACGAGAACAATAGAGATTTCTGTGGTGTGGGGTTGTAGATGTAGTCATAGATTCATAATGTGTCATCTTCATCCTGATTGAATTTCCGCATCTAGTCACTGATGCACTATTGTATGTACGTGCCCACTCATCTCAGCATAGTTGTCTGTTTATTTTGGCTGTGCTAGCCACCCCAATTCTCTCCAGAAAAGCAGGCCCGTTTCTGTCTTCCCACAAGAATCCTGGAGTTCCAAAAAGCTCGGTGTGCTGAACAGAGCGAAGCGGTACTTCACCCCTGGGCATCTCCTTATGCTTTACAAAGCTCAAGTGAGGCCCCATATGGAGTATTGCTCCCATCTCTGGGCCGGCGCACCGAAATACCAACTGGACCCATTTGACTCCATCCAACGACGTGCTGTTCGTATTATCGACGATCCCGCTCTCACGGGCGGTTTAGAATCCCTCAGCAGTCGGAGAGACGTTGCGTCTCTCTGTGTGTTCTACCGCCTGTACAATGGGGAATGCTCTGAAGAATTGTTCAATATAATTCCCACCTCGGGTTTCTATAACCGCACCTCCCGTCACAGAAGTGCGGTCCATCCGCATTTCCTCGATACGGAGGTGTCGCGCACTGTTCGGTCCAAAAATTACTTTATACCGCGAACCCGTAGGCTGTGGAACGAACTGCCTCAAGAGGTCTTTCCATTAAGCTACGATATGGGGTTCTTCAAGAGAGCTGTGAATAGGATTTTGCAAGGTCGGCGGCGCGCCCGCATACCCCCTAGTGTTGCAGGTGTCCATGGGCGGCGGTAACACTTACCATCACGTGGGACCGCCTGCTCGTCCGCCCACTAATCTATAAAAAAAAAAAAAAAAAAAAAAAAAAAAAAAAAAAAAAAAAAAGTTACTGTACAGCACATGGGCTGGTGTTTCCTTATCCACCATGCGGGCTTTGCATAGAGGGCTGTCGGTTATTCCTATAATAAACGGTGTTTCATTCTAACGTCACAATGTCAAGATAGATAATGCAATAAAATCCAAAAATGTAATTTTCCAATTTCCACCCAACTACAAAAATGCAAATATCTTAGAAACTGAATCGACACTAAAAATGTACTTGGAAGAAGTATACATATAAAGTAATTTAGATTTATACATAGACAAATAAACTAAAAAAATCTAGTAGTTGCTATGCTATTGCGTTTAAAATGATGTAAATATAAATCGACGACAGACCCCAAAATTCATACTCTCAGGGCATTCTATATTTAACCTTAAAGATGACTGAAGTAAGGGTGATTTTTGTATATTTAATATTTTTACAACTGAAATCGATTGTGTATACGGGAATTAATAATTCGTACCGGGTCACGGGTATTCAAAGGCCGTGACCTGTATTTTAATATAAAATTGACTAAATAATTTACTAATCATTCCTTCCGATCGTTTTTCGAAATTTTGGGGGCGTATTATTACAAAAACATCGTATGTTACTTTAGATTTTAAGATTTTAGACTGAACTAACTCCAAGAAAGTTTTTGATTTTCACTGATGTTACCATGTGTCACAGATGTCCGGGGGCGACAGTACCTGCTTACCATGAACAGCTATCTGCTCGTGTACCTTCTTTCTAAGAAAACATGTTGATCCCTAGACTCTAGGATGCTGCGGGCCGGAATCTCCCTGGACACCTGGAATTTGCGGATTGTCATTTTTCTGTATTCGCTGGATTTCGTTTTTCTTGGAACTGATTTGTCGCGGGCTTCATAGTTTTCAGTTAGTCCTTAGGCTTCAATTTTCTTCAAACTGATATAAGTGCGCTGGCATTTCTTTTCTTCAACAGCCCTCGCTTGGCAGGGTCACCATGAAATATATGGTTTATGTGGTAGCTTATGTTGTTCAGCTGCTAAGTAGAAGTGTCTGTGGAACTCTTGTGTAGGTGAAGAGGCGATTGAATTAAAGATCACATCTTGACAACAGACATGTATTCTCTTTAGATACAAATTACGAAATCCACTTAAAAACCTACTTTTTTATAGTAAGAAGGCGGCAGACGAGCATACATTTTACCTGGTGGTAAGTAGATACTGTCACTCATGGACATCCAGGGTACATATCAACTTCAGTCCACAATGACAAATATTGGCACTATCCCGGAGGCGCTGCCTGTCTTTGAAGATGTTGGAATGGATTTGGAGAAAGGGATGGGAAATGGTAGGATGAGATGGGAATGGCCTCTGGCATATCTCACTCACTATCTAAACACTGAAGAATAAGATAAAGTGGGAAATGCAGTACATTTCAAGGCAGTCTCCTGTGAGAGACGGGTAACTAGGCCAGTCGAGTGCGCCCAGCGGCTGTTGAATTGCAGCGTGCACCCTCACCCTACTAAACATTGCATTTAAAACCTTAATTGCTACATCAATAATTACGTGCGTCACAATGTCGCAGCGTTACAGTCCCAAGTATAAATCCGTATATTACACCATCTGAAAATCATTTTAACTATTCAGGTAAATGTGCAACTCACGCGGTACTTTACGCCATGCTAATATCAAAAGGCACGAATCATGGCATTCACGCCTTCGTGGTGCCGATACGAGACCCCAAGACTCTGAAGCCGTATCCTGGCGTCATTGTGGGTGACCTTGGCGAGAAGATTGGACTTAACGGGGTTGATAATGGGTAAGAAGCCCATAAGCCCAGAAGAACTTCGCGCTTTGCACTCAAACAAGTTTGAATACACACTAGACGATCCATTTTATTGAGCATCGTTACAAATTGCACATTGTATTTTAGCGTTTAGTGTGTGTATTGAAACTTGTTTGAGTGCAAAGCGCGATTCAGTAATATTGTGCAATGACGTATTACTGAATTTAATTGCAGGTTTAGGGGCCGTCTTACTTACGAGCCGTATTTGACTCGTTTTAAACGCGTTCACGCGTCTTGGTTTTGTCTGAAAATCAGCGCTGTATGCTGTTTTTACATTATACAGCTTGTGCTGAGACGGATACCCTTTCGACACACATGGGACCGCGCAGTTTTATCGCCTTATTTTAATTTTTTGTTTGCTAATATATGTTTTAATGGCTTTTAGAATAAAAAATAATCATGTTACGCGATCACTTGTGTGTGTGAAATAAAAAAAAAATATTTATCTATCAATGGCAGCGCCGGTTAGTCGGTAGCGCACCCGCAAGCTCCTTGATGTTGCTGGTGTCCATGGGCGGCGTTGACCAATTACGATCATGTGGCCTGCCCGCTCATCTGCCATCTATGATATATAAAAAAAAAATCTATTCTCCGTACATTTTTGAAAACAATGTTTTCATAAAATTGTAGAGCTTTACCCTAGATACTTTATAAGTATACCGTTGTAAGTAAACTATGGACTGTTATTTGCCTAAAAGTAAGTAAACTATGTTTACTTACTAGTTTACTTACCGTTGTAAGTAAACTATATTATTTGGACTGTTATTTCATTTTATGTTCTTAGTGAGAAATGTATAAGGATCTACCTACTACTTGTATTTTTTTTTATTTAATTAGCTTTTCTGTATATCTTTCTCTATAATTTCACCATAAATATATAAAAGTATAGACGTAGATTTTGACGTTTACACTGTCATAGTTTTGCGACTCGTGAACCGATTCATCTTCGAACTTAACCCGGGATATAGACCCGCACTCGTTTCCAGAGAAATTTCATTTAATTTCGTTAGTCGGTATCTCCAGAGATACATACAAAGACGAACACACCAGCCAGACCCGAATAAACGATGTATGCATCTTAACAAACTTTATGATTAAAATGTTCCGTACTTTTTAATTACAGATTTGTGATGTTTAATAATTACCATCTACCAAAGGAGGTTGCTTTAGACAAACTCGGCGGTGTCGACGTTAATGGCGACTATAAAACACCCTTTAAAGATCCGAAAAAGAGGTTTGGAGCGTCTTTGGGTATTTTATCAGGTAAAACATTCATACATGCCTATATTATAAACTCTATATTATTATACTACTATCTATTATATATCGTGCCTTATGTGTTATTTGTAGGCGGTAGAGTCCACATAACGGCCATATCGACAAATTTCCTACAGAAGGCGATAGTTATAGCCATTAGGTACTCGGCTGTGCGAAGACAATTTGGCCCTGAAAATTCGTCTGAAGAAACTCCTGTGTTGGAATACCAACAGCAGGTAATATTTGCTATTTATATACTATTAGTATATATATATAATACTAGCTGAGCCCGGCATGCGTTACAATGCGTTAGATTTTTTTTTTGGCAGAATCCTTCGTGGGCGCGCGCACAACTCACCAAAGTTTCATTAAAATCGGATGAATGCTTTAGGAAGGCATAGAAGACGAACAGACAAACATTATTTTTTATATATTAGATAAATAAATTAAAATACTTTCCGAAATAACACTCACACAAGTTTGAACTGGTTGAACGCTTCAATTGATTACATAGAAACAATCTAAAAATTAATATAACGAAAACCTATTCTTTTACAATTCGAGACATATAAAGGAAAATATGTTAAATTTGACGTGGCGTTTAATATGGAAAGAATAGTGCAAATTAAAGACTATAAGTTTCTTGGCTACAATCATTGACGAACATTTGAACTGGAAGGAGCATATAGACACCATTTCAAAGAAAGTTATTTCGATGGCTTTGTATTAAAAAAAAAATTAGAGATACTACCTGAGCTGTAAATACAATTATGGTATATCATGCTTATGTTTCTTTAGTTATGCTTTACGGCATTATTCTATGGGGCAATGCAATGGATATCGATAGAATTCTTATCGCAGAAAAAAATGCATTCGAGCTATCTAAACATGTATTAAAAAAAAAGCTATTAACTGTAGGTACTTTGTATATATATAGGAAGCGGTAAAATTTGTAGAACATGTCCCTTCTTCAAAGAGAATATAACAGTGGTAAACTTCCTTCCGCCTTTTACAACAGCCACGGGAAGAGATGGGGTGATGTTATTTGAAACCCGACCCATACCCCACGGCCTACATAACAAACATAAATACACACACATAAATACTATATAAATACATATACAGTAAGTAATTTAAAAAAACACATTTATACTTTTTCAGCAAATACGGTTGCTTCCTTATCTGGCAGCTGCATACGCGATGCGGATATTCTGCAATTGGTTCGGAAACGCTCACATTGTTATGACCATCAACAATTATATGGGTTAGTTTGACTACAATGTTAACACTCACCAGAGGGCGACACTGTAATATGACACTCTGTCGATAAATGCGTTAATAATGATAAAAACGTAATAAATAAATACTGTGAAGGTATTTTGATACAAAAAATGTGCTGTAAAGTTCCAGTTTGATGACCATCAAGTACAGAGTCCAACGCGCTCTGACCACGGAGCGTCAAATTAGGTCTCCCGTTACTTTGTTCTTACTCATTTACTTTTTGTTTTGCTGATACTTTGCTTTGTTATGTAAACTAAATATGTCGGTAACATATTTAGTTTTCATTTTTTTTCCATTGGCTTATTGTTGGACCAAGAAGAAACGATGCTGGCAATCATGTTCACGCAGCAAGTTTATTCCATGAATATGTAAATTTCATATATTTTTAAAACTTTGAAACATTAGAAACTAAGTACAACTGAGTGTATTTTGATGGATTTAATTCCTCATAATGATTATGGAGTGTCCTTTGATGACGAAAAGGACGAAATGAGCTTAAGAATATTTGAGGGGGGGGGGGAGTTGTTTCTATCTCTGTCACTCACGCGTGGACGCTACTGCGTTAGTAACACAAAAGCGGTGTAGTTTAATTTTGATTTGATTTGATGGATATTTGATTAGAAAATTTTGAATCTGATTTCACGGAATGACTTTTAGTATAATACATTCAGTTATTGAATTAAATACTTATTTATTAAAAATATAGTCAAATGCTCTATTAATTCATATAGGTGTCAACGACAGATCAGCGGACCGCGGAATAGAGATACACGCTCTATCGTCCGCTGTAAAGCCGATATGCGGGTGGACGGCGCGCGACGGCATACAGAACTGTAGGGAGGCTTGTGGTGGACATGGATATTTGAAAGGTACATGATTCTGTATGCCAGAGCCCACTCCCATCGTATCCCTATCCCTCTCCTTTCCCAACCCTTCAAATCCATTCCTAAATCTCCAAAGGTTTCAGTGAACTCATAACCGCGGCCGACGTGACACGTCGGCACGTGTCGAAAAGTCGAGGCAAAATAAAAGGTAAATAAAAATCGTTTATTGTACGCATTTAAATCCGAATTACAATATAAAATACTTTATGTTATTGTTTCCCAGTTTTTATTTTTTTGTTAATTGGCTTCCTGGAAAAATAAAAAAAAAAAATCTGAGATAACAAGTATCGTATCCTCTTTTGAATTTTACGTTTCCTCTTTGCAAAATTGCATTGAGAAATGATCATTAATTTAATCTATAAGGCGTAACAAACAAACACACAAAGATATTTATGACTAGCGGTACCAGAGACTTAAAGTGGTTAGAGGTAAAATTGTGTGTTTGTATGTATGTTGGGCGTAATCTCTGGAACTACTGAACCGATTTCAAAAATTCTTTCACAATTAGGAAGCTACATTATCCGTGTCTAATATAGGCTATATTTTATTTTGAGAAAACTTATAAACCAAAGCGAAGCCAGGACGGGGTCGCTAGTTTATTATAAATATCGGATTTTTACGAACCCTGATTTTTTTACAGCATCAGCCATCGGCGACTTACGCAATGATAATGACGCAAATTGCACCTACGAAGGAGAAAATAGTCTACTATTACAACAGGCCAGCAACTGGTTGCTAAATGTATGGCAACAAAGGCACCAGCCAGATATCGTAGACACACCGTACGGGTCGCTGCAGTTTTTGGAAAATGTGGATGCATTTTTGAAGGAAACTTGCAAGTGGAGGACTATTGAAGAGCTGATTGAACCTTCTAGTTAGTAAATTTATAGCTTATATTTATATAGCTTCAAAAGATTTTTTTTTAATAATTAGAAAAATATCTTTATTTGTCTTTGAGCGATCAGGTCTGTTAATATTTATAGTTTAAAATCAGGTTTGCACGACGACCGATAGGATCACAAATGAATGTCCCTGACAGACATTCATTTGTTTATAGACTAATGCTTGTTCGGGGCTCTGAATGTGTATTTGTCTTTGTGTGTGTCTGGACCCACGGCACATGGAATCCTAGTGTGACCCATTGAGTGTGGCGATGTTTATTTATTATACTTTATTATGTAAATAAATATAAAACGAATCTTATTAGAGCTTATATGAATGCTATTTCAGGTGTGCACAACATTTGTAATAGTGTATCATTGGTGATTTGACTATTACAAAAATAATTCAAGGTGCTAATTGATTAATGACTAATAACTTTTTCCTGAAATGTGTACAGAGTCAGAAAATATAACCAAATCTTTTACTTTGATATTTAAAATATTATTATCAGAAAACATTCTGACCAAAGGCGAATTACGACCCACATTAGTTCTGCACACAGGCACATTAAAAATATAAATATAATAAAGAGGTAAAATTGTGTGTTTGTATGTTGGGGATAATCTCCGGAACTAATGTACAGATTTCAAAAATTCTTTCACGAATAGGAAGCTACATTATCCCTGTCTAATATATTTTAAGTTAAGTTATATTTTAAGTTGAAATTTTGAAAAAAAAAATACTTATAAACAGAAGCGAAGGCGGGTCGCCAGTTAAAAATATGAAGTGGTTGCCTAGGAAGTTTGTAAGGAACACTTTTTGTTTAAAAATAACTAATATTGTTTATTCTATAGCCTATTATTGTAAATAACTGAATCAGGGGGACTTTTATCTTATAACTAGCTGTTGCCCGCGACTTCGTTCGCTTGGAATTTCACAATCAACACAACTTGTTATGTCACACACGAACTGAAATGTTGCTGTTTGTGTATGTTTCAATTCAATTCTGTCAAAATCATACACCGAAAACACGAACTGCCGCTAAACTATAAAATACACTGATTTGTTGAAACGACTCGCGCGCCACCTATTGTAAAATGGTTGTACTAATTTTAGAAACCGCACAAAGTTTCATCGCAATCGGATGAATGTTATAGGAACGCATACGGGATAAACAAAGAAACATTCCTTTTTATCTATATAGATGACCTAAGTTGTATTAAAAGTTACAGTATAAAATATAAAAAAAAGTGTCAATGGGCGGCGGTGACCACTTGATCACCATCAAGTGGCCCATCCGCTCGTCTGTGATCTATTCTATAATATATATGTCGCTAGTTAGGGCTCGTGTAGCTCTACAACTTTTGTCTAAACACTTTATTTCTAAAACGTACGGGAAATGGCGAAATCTCCCTTCGAACTGCCGCTTCAATCGATCCTTTGGTATAACACCTTGTATCTATATTTACTTTTCAGATCTTATCCAAATATACAAATGGTTAACAGCCTACATGCTCAAGATGACATATGATAAAGTGGAAACACTCAAAAGTGAAGGCAAAGACAATTTCCAGGCAAAGAACGACTCGCAGTCCTTCAACGCTGTCACTCTGTCTATTGTCTACGGCGAGGTAAGATATGTTTCCATCAAATCAGTTAATTGTCATCGATACAATTTTACTCTCTTATTATTGGAAATTGAATTTTGATAATTAATCTATACTAATATAATAAAGAGGGAGTGCGAATTTTGTGAGTACGTGTGTATGTGGAGGGTAATCTCCGGAACCACTGCACCTATTTGAAAAATTCTTTAACCATTTGAAAGGTACATTCTTCCAGATGGACATAGGCTATGTGCTATATATTATGTGCAAAAAAATTGCCGGACATGCAACGCACGCCGGGCACAGCTAGTTCCAATTATAATTTAAAAGTCAAATCATGTTCACAAATCCTGTATTGTTTTAACTTACAAGTATAATAACTAATGTTTAGTATCTCTTTAAGTACATTACTTGAACTAACTTAAATTTCAAATGTTAATTTATCTTGTTTTTATCTTAATTAATTAACTTTAACCATGAGACTAACTAAACTTTTTATCTTACACAACTATGTTTCTCTAACTAGACTTTTTTTAAATTATCTGTTAGTTTAACTGAACTATATATCTTTATGGGGCGCCATTCTTAACTCCAATTTGAATAATTCATCTTCCACTTTTGCAAAGAAGAAAATAATCTGCCAACTTTTATTTTACTGTGATAACACTTTCCTTCCCTACCCGTTTTCTACTTTTTCTTATACTCTTTATTACCATATTAAATTAAATAATTGTTATTGTTTATTTTCTACTTTTCAAGCATAACAATTAATAATTAAAATAAATCTAGAAAAAAAGAACAAAATTTCCGAATATTTTTTTTTTATATACTGGTGGGCGGACGAACAAGCGGTCCCACGTGATGATAAGTGTTACCGCCACTCATGGACACCTGCAACACCAGGGGGTATGCGGGTGCGCCTTGCAAAATCCTATTCACAGCTTTCTTGAAGAACCCTATATTGTAGCTTAATGGTAATACCTCTTGAGGCAGTTAGTTTATTAATAGCATTATTCCGGTTAATGCGGGTGAAACCGCGGGAAATCATCATTTTCTTATAAATAACTTAATTTTTTGATATAGGATATCTAAATTTTTGGTTTAAATTTCAGAATTTCATTCTAAACAGTTTTTACAAATCTACGATAGAATTTGAAGACGCCGCGTGCAGAAATGTTTTATTGAAACTGGTATCACTGTATGGAGCATTCATATTGGAGAAGCATATGGCAACACTGTATATTGTGAGTGTAACTAAACAATCTTGGTTTTTACACTTGACTCCATCGACTTTATCAACTAATAACATAAGCTATTCTGTTGATCATGATTTGCTGCCCATTTAAATATAAGCCTTAGGACCTTTCTCACCACCTCTCTTGGTTAAATCTAGCTGATACCGACTTTCTGATACCTTCTGATAAAGTATCAGGTGGTGAGAAAATCCCTTAACTGGCAGATAATTTATCTATCAGATTGTTAACAGTTACTTTATCAGGAGATCATGTATCAGAAGAAGAAAACATCAGGTAGAAAAAGTATCAGGTGGTGAGACAGGCCCTAAATTTAGCTGATACTTGATAGGATATCAAGCTTATCACTTATCTGCCATATGTGACACTTATGAAACAAAAATATAACAACTCTTCGGATAAATGCTAGATAGACTATCAGACACTATTTGTAGGTGGTGAGAAAGGCCATTTATAAAATAAATCATAAATTTCAGGGTGGATATTTCACAAAAGACCAAGGATTATTACTACGCGAAGGCATACTACGGCTTTCTTCGCAGTTGGTTGGAGAAGCGGTGACTTTAGCTGATACTTTAGCACCACCCGATTGGTGCTTGAAGTCAGTTCTTGGGAGAGCTGACGGAGAGGCAAGATCATTTTTTTTTATTTGTAACCAGCCTTTTTATAGTCCACTGCTAGACATAGGCCTCCTCTAGCATGAGCAGCTATTCCATATCCAAACCTAGTATTTTTTTAAAAATACAGGGAAGCCAAAAAACTTTGTAAGAGAGAGTGCACACTGCATTGCCACAGCCGCTGGGCGTACTCGACTGGCCATGTTACCACTCTCTCACAGAAGACTACCTTGAAGTCCTACTTTATCGTATTTCTCCAATATACGTACGTTTTTCGGTAGTGAGTGAGATATGCCAGAGCCTATTCCTATCCCATCCCTCCCCATTTTCTCCCAATCCATTCCTTAATCTGCAAAGGTAGGCAGCGTTGACAATTGGACAATTGGCACGTTGACAACGTGCCAACGTTTGTCATTCTGGACTGATGTTGGCATTTATCGCGGGTGTCTATGGACGACAGTATCCACTTACCGTCAGGTGGACTGTAGGCTCGTCTGCCGCCTTTTTTCTATAAAAAAATTATATACTCGATTCGATGGGGCGAGAAAGAATACGGGCTCTGGGATATCTGAGATATTTATTGAAATAAATCAAACAGAATAGTTTTTGATGCTATTATAATAATTATATTATTATCAATATCATAACTGGCCAATACAATTGATTTTGATATTTGTTAGGTAAGCTGGACTTTTATTGGGTAAGCCAAGTTTTTGAGCTTCTTTGGAGGTATCGCCTCTATGTATAGACTTCATTCAAGTTAAGACAAAAGTAATGTATTAGCTATCGGTCACGTGATTTCACCTATCGACGAATTACGAGAGGCAGCATTCGCTTGACCTATTAACGCTGTATTAGCTACATTGTACGGATAACGCCACTTTTTTCTTAATGCGAATAGAGTATAGTCATATATTTCTGTAACCCGTTGCCAGAAGACAAGACTTTTTAGTGCAGGATCAAAGGTGTCTGTCAATCTTTTTTTTTTGCCACAGATTTACAAACACATTCAGAACAGCGTGATGACTTACCCCGGCTCAATGAGTCGGCCATCGTGGTGGAAAGATGTAGTGTACTGGCAATCATATGTTCCGTCTAAAATGTAACTGGATATATCATAAGGGTTAGGTATAAAGCCGGGTGCTCAGCGCTAATTTTTTACAAAACAAACCGTTTTTAATAACTTTGATAAAGTTTAAGTTCATGATTTTCTTTCTATCTATTATAACAGAATGAGTTAGGACGAGGAAGACGCTTTAGCGGTTGTACGAGTAGGTGTTGTGGATTTAGTTCTACAAAGAAAAAAATGGTAACAGATTCCGATTAGACAATATTTTCAACCACGTACTTTCAAAATTTATCAAAAAATGCAGATTATAGATCGATTTGGAATAAGCAATTTTTTTCATGTCTTTTAATTTTATTTTTGTGTTCGTCCGATAATGACTTCCAAATTGAGGGTCTTTCCCTTATGAAACTAATACAATACAAAGTATATTCTTTATTCCAATCACTTTTTTATAATCACAAACGAACAAGCAGCTTTTTTCTTCCTTTTTGACGTATGCGCGGTAAGCGATTTAACCACTGACAGAATTTATAAAGGAACAACGAAACGTCTACAATGTCTGAGTACAAATAAAAATGGATGACCTCTCCCCCCGCAGGCCAACGCGGGGGATGTGAGCGGTCCGCCGTGGATGACATGCTTAATGTTTGTGTTTTGACTGAACATTCAAGCCCCGCCTGTTTTTGTTAACTAGGCATGTTAGATGTTAAATTTAACAAAAACATTGACGCAGCGGACCCGGCTTAAGGTAGGTATAAATAAAAACAAAAGGTCCAATACATAACAAAAGACTGATCTGAAAATAAAATAAAATATCAAGTACGAATAAAATACCTGCATAGTTTGACAGTTCTCATACATTTCGTAGTCAACAAATAACAATGCCATCTAGCAGCTTGACTCAGTATCTAGTGGTTGAGGATTACCCGAGAGGCTGCTATTAATTGGGAGGCGGACAGGCTAATTAATTTGTTGGGTTTAATTATATTGATCTTGGAGGTGAATGGAAATAATTTAGAAAGAAACCAAAGTAATTATTAAATTATGTTAAATTTTATTTAGCCGCTCGCGGCGCTGGTATCGCTTGTCAATTTTAAGCTACAATTACATGTATTTTCTTGTACATTGTAGGCCAGCGTGGCGTTTTAAGACCTTACAACCATCATGCACGTGACAATGTGCATGAGGGATGTCCATGTCCAACAGTGGATACTGAAAGGGCAATGCAATGCAACCACCAAGGCATTTATGGTATTTGGTATAATACCGTACAATTCAGGGCCCTTCTCACCACCTTTCGATAAAGTAACTGTTAATAATCTGATAGATACATTATCTGACAATTAAATCTATCTGACTTTCTGATAAAGTATAACCGACTTTCTGATATCTTCTGATAAAGTATCAGGAAGTGGGGAGAAAGGCCGTAACAATCAAAGTCCATAATATTTTATAAATCTTATTGATAAATAATCGATCAATGTTATAAAAAATATTGTAAGAAGTATTGTGATGTTGCATGTATACATATATTGCATATATTCATTTTATAAAGATTTATTATACTATTGTTGGGAATTTTTGCTATTTATGTTAAATATTTTTTATATACAGGGATTATGGTAATAAATGTTATTATAAAGTTTTTCAAGTTTTATTGGTTCTTCAACACCTTATAATTAAATGTTACAGAAATTAAGTATCCGTTATAAGAATAATGTAACGTAATAACTAGAGATCGGATATTCGGGTGCATATTTACCTACGGGTATAAAGTATGGAAGCGGCTTCGTAAAATAATTTATTTGAAAACCGAAATCCCGGGATTTCACAACTAATAGGATGCTTATTTATGAAACTCCTCGGCAGTTTTGAAGGCCTGATGGTGACCAGGACAGAGTCGATAGGATCTAAGGCACTATTGAAGATAATAAACTTCGGATTTGGACTCAAATTCTTAGTTCTAGTGGCAATTCGTAGCAATGCAGTGCTGAGGGTCTTGGGATTAACTTTACAACTTTAGGTATATGCATCGTATTCTATAGTTGGAACATAAAATTTGTCGATCCCGGGATTGCGGCATTCGCCCGATACAAAAGTGCACTCCATACTTATACAACACCTCAACTTTAGGTAAATATGCACCCGAATATCCGATCTCTAGTAATAACATTCGCGAACTCGCAATGGCTCGCACGGTTTTTTAGGGCCCTTAGACCTTTTCGCAATGACAAGGAGCGCCCTGAGCTTTCCCTGGGAGCCTGGAAGCTGGGAAAGAGACTTTCTATCTCTATCAGCCTATAAAGTTCTGCTGCAGGACAGACACAGGCCTCCCTTACTAAATTACTAGATTTCTGTCCATAATCTGGCATGCGGGCGTGCGGATTGGTGGTCACATGCTCAAGTTTTTTTTTAACTATTGAGCACGAGGGTTGTTTCCTCACCGATGTTTTTCGTCACCAAGCTAGTGATAATTTAAAAAATCTGTGCTCAAGTGGAAACTTAAGTAACCGTAAGTAAGAAACACAACCATATCTTATGGAACATAACCGCCGTGAAAAGTAATAACCCACACAAGTCGGCAATAGCAGAGCGCCTATTGGAGGCAAGAACCAATCATTGGATTGATGAATTACACAAACCAAAAGTAATTTCAATTGAACGCCATTACATGCCGCGTTTAGTCCTAGAGGCAATAGAAATTAAAAATGCCGATATTTCAATCGAGAGCATGGATTTAAGTTGTCATGTACATGGGACCCAGTGATTGGATCTTGCAAACCCTGAAGAGTAGGTGCGTTTTCAAAGTCTCATGTATTTGGTAATATTGTTAGTATAGTGTGCAAGGAACTTAACAAAAACAAGTACAGTATAGGCAGGTGAATCAAAAATAAATGCGACGGAGGGTAGGCAGATTTGTCTGTCAATAGCCAACAACACCTTGGCCCGTCTCCACAGTTTCGCCGGGACCACGGTTCATGTAACTGGGACCGAAATATCGCCTATAATAAATCGTGAGTAACCCGTTTACATAACAGTTATTATGTTCAACCACGATAACAAACGTTTAAAATCTTATAAACATAGCTTAATTGGTGTATTTCTTTATTCAAACGTGGCCTTTATACGCACCAAGGGAATCCTAAAGAGTTCTACCTTCCCTATATTAAAAATTAACTCGTCTAATTTGTAGAAACCATTGAGCTTTACACAAGGTAATTGAATTTGCATTCTCAATGAGAGCTGTCAATCATTCAGCACGTTTGTGGAGAGGTTGTATTATTTTAGGAAATTCAATTTGTGTAAAAGGTTTACCTCTTTTTAACATCTGAATGAAAGTTCTTGTGCTGTAATCATGTTGAAGTTTTTATTTTGCTGTATTTTGTTGGTGATTCCGTAAGTTGCTTGGAATTTATTTGAAGTTACTTGCATTTGAAAGTTTGGCAAATAAATGTTTACTTCAGCATGTTTTTTCTTTTATATATATTGATGGTATTGATGTGATGAGATCAAAGGCACTCAACGAGCTCAACAAGTCGCTCGGAGTTTCCTTGCGGGTTTTTTTAAATAGAAATAAGTGGCAGACGAGCATGCAGTCCACCTGATGGTAAGTGGATACTGTCATCCAAAGACATCCGCGATACATGCCAACATCAGTCCAGAATGACAAATGTTGGCACGCGCCTGGATGCGCTGCCATGTTATCCCTCCTCATTTTCTGAACCGTTTTTCCAAATCCATTCCTAAATCTCCAAAGGTAAGCAGCCCGTCTGGGGGCGCACCAGCATTTGTCATCTGGACTGATGTTGTCATGTACCGTGGATGTCGCAGGGTGACAGTATTTACTTACCACGAGGTAACTGTACGCTCGTCTGCCGCCTTTTTCTATAAAATGAAACTCACTACAGCTCGATCTATCTATTCAATTCCTCTTTAAGGGTTAATACAGACATAAGTCCTATGCTAAAGGACCTGCAAGACCACAAAGACCTGGAGTTCGTGTTGATGGATCTGCTGAACGTGTTGTATCGATATTATGACGTAACCTGTGTATCCATTATATGCGATCCAGTGTATTTGAATGTTTTTGGGGGAGCGCTGTTTAAAAGAACTTTTAGTGTGCCTATTGTTATGGTAAGATCATATTATTTCCACAGTAAAATAATGTAGTCAAAAAAGTGATTTAATGTATACTTAATATAGCCTGACCAAGAAAATAAAAAACCTCGCATGATGTGTAAAGCAAATAGAACTAATATCTTCTACTGACAACACTAACTAGCTATAAAAAAAGCAAATGTGGCGCCCTCATAGCAATTTTTTTTAATTTTTCTGGTCAGGCTTTAGTTAAAAGTATCACTAGATCAAGTTCCTGCTAATGTTATTCCACCAGCCTACGACTTGAGGGTCGCGAGCTGTAAATAGGATTATGCATGGTCAGCAGCACAGCTTCATTACCCCTGGTGCTACAGGTGTCGATGGCCGGTGGCGACCGCTTACTATTAAGACTCATTTACACAAGGAGAGTTTCTCGAACGCAAACAGGAGAGGACATCTGTCAAAAGCTAGTAGGAACAACTGTTATCATCATCTGATCACTAATATCATCGAGTCTTTATCATCATATGAACAGTTGCAGGCGAGAATCGCATGAAGCTTGGTCGTATACGAGAATTGTATACAATATTCTCGCCGGAAGCGTTCGAGAAACTATCCTTGTGTAAATGAGCCTTTAGGTGAGTTGACCCCTATACTTTTATAAAAAATAGGTTTATGTAATACCTCAGGATGTGAAAATGGTACTTTTCAGCTAGTGTTTGTGAAAATTAAAAACATTGACTATAACATTTGAGATTTTCGCGTCTTTCACACAAGCGGGTAGTCCACGTCGAGAGTTGCGAGTAGTTTCATCAACTACCCACATTTGGTTTTCATAGTCCGGAAATTTGTGGCACTCACAATATCAGAAGTAGCGTCAGAGGAAAAATAGCGAGGTTTAATTTTAACCACTGGATAATTTATAAATCTCGAGGTGGACTACTCGCCTCTTCAGTCAGCTAGTGACCACGGTTGGTGCAACCCAACCGAAACGTCGAGTAAATTAATAAGGTTAACATTCGCGTTAACACCCGTTTAAATATATAAATAATATCATTGAATATTAATTGTTACTAGCTTTTACCCGTGGCTTCGCCAGCGTGCTTTGGATAGGTACTATTTATTCTACCAGAACTTTAACTTTGTAGACTTTCGTGGTCCCCAAGAAGGTTTATTAAAATTTCAGCTCGCTTCGTCCACCCGTGAAAACATTTCAAACAAACAAAGCAATCAGATATTGTTTAAAATTACCTAGCAGTTTATAATTCAGTCGTATTTTTAGATCGTGGTAGAAGAATATGAAGATTTATTATCACCCAACTTCGACACGCTAGAATCGTTAAGGCAAGTAAGGAAAGATGGATGTAATGTTTATGTCATTCTACTGGCTAACGCTTTACAGACTACTAGACTTCTGAGGTTTGGTGATAGGTAAGAAGATACCTACTTTTTATATAGAAAACGAATGGCAGACGAGTCCACATTTCACCTGGTGGTAAGTTGATACTGCCGGCCATGTTACGAGAAAAGAGCGGCAAATGTAAAAACTTAGGCTGAATTTTCTTCTGCATCCACTTACCTGTTTCATAAAAAAAAATAAGTTTTGTAACCAGTGGCGTAGCTAGTCCTAAATGGCCCCGTATCAAAATTTATTTTTGCTTACATACGTCAGGGCCCCTGTAGCTCGGTGGCCCCGTATCATTGATACGGCGGTAGCTACGCCCCTGTTTGTAACAGAAAATATAAGGAATCAAAATATATATTTTTTCTGATTAAAATACGCGTGTACAGCATACAACTGTTATAGCTTGCGCATTTAGTATGTATCTACTATTGCAATAACCGCGTAGTCGTTATTCCGACAAGAAAATGTGTTGTCATTGCGACACGGGATTAAAGACAGTATTTTTTAATTGTATGTTTTCGTTCTATTCTATAAAACAGGAGGAATGCCTACTCACAACCAGGGCCGTCCTTACCAGGGGGTGCAAGGGGTGCGGTGCACCCGGGCGCGGAGCGCCCGGGGGCGTTTGTCGAGCGCTGAATTTTTGGATATTTCATTGAACTTAACGCCATTGCACAGTTTTATATACTTGTTACTTACGACAAATATGTATGCGCAAGCAAAAAAAAAATAGTCATTAACAATAATATTTTTTTTACTTTTATTACGCTTTCGGCGCTTGTCATACCGCATTACTACACTACACAAATAACAATTTTATTTAATACAACACGCGCGCGGCAAAATCTCTAATCCAAAGACAGTGTATGTATGTACGTTTGACACGTTGCCGCCCGGTAGCAAAATGATCTCTAAGTCAATAGAGTGTAAGTTCATTTGAAATGGGCGCGCGGGCACTTATGGTATTTACTTATGGTGCAGGGTGTGCGGCGCACAGGGGCGCAGGGTGTTAGGGGGCGCCGAGCGCCGCTCGCGACGCCTCCAAAGAGTACTAGAGGGCGCCAGGGTATTGATTGCACCCGGGCGCTACATGGGCTAGAGCCGGCGCTGCTCACAACCATCACGTCTTAAGTGGACAGTGGTCTTAGGTCATAAAATCACCCTAAGTTAGTTATCATTAGATACTTACTAAATTTTATTCCCAGGTATCGTATCTTAGACACCAGAGCGAAATATATAATGCTTCACGACATAAGACTCTTCCACAGCGATCTACACTATCTGTGGAAGAGAATCGTAAACGTGATTTTCCTTCGATACCACAAGATCATTGGATTGGTCAAGAGCAAGAGTTGGTTTGACCTCTCTACGGTTCCCTTCCCGAACCCTATCAAAGGAATCCTGGTGTCTCGAAGGGTGGACATATGGAGAGATGGAAAATTTCATTATAACAGAGCACTTTTCGCGGATAAAACGAGGAATCTGAACGAAGTGGTGTTAAATGTCTTATATTTGGACCACGTGCCGTCCGTGGTCGTTACAGTATCTAATGAGACGAATAATATTGGCGGAGTTGAGATTGAAGTGAGTAAGTATGATTGAGGTAGGAAATTTTATAAGCTTAATCCAGCTCGCAGGACCAAATTGCAATGTCCGTCGTTTGGAATACTGCAGGGTTGTACAGGTGTTATTATCTTCCTAACATTGAAATAATTACAGCTTGCGTTCATTGTTAAACTTATATTTGCTTATAGACATTTTTTATAGGAAAAAGGTGGCAGATGAGCATACAGTCCACCCGGTGGTAAGTGGATACTGTCGTCCGTAGACCTTTGCGGTACATGCCAACTTTAGTTCAGAATGATAAATGATGGCACGCCCCCGGATGCGCTGCCTATCTTTGAAGATGTAGGAATGGATTTGCAGAATGTGTTGGGAAAATGGAGAGGGATAGGATGAGAATGGGCTCTGACATACTTATCGCACTCACCACCGAAACACGTACGGACGTACATTGGGGAATACGATAAAGTAGGAAATGCATTATATATCAAGGTAGTCTTATGTGAGTGTGCCCAACGGCTGTTGAATTTCGGTGTGCACCTAATAAATTGTTACAATTTAATCAATTAACGGTTATACCTATGGTTATACTTATACCTACATCGTTATACTCGTAGATATACCTACATAGTTTTATGTTTGAGAAAGTTTGAATCTCAAAATAAAAGTAGGTAGGTAAGTACTTAATTGAAACATTTACCTACAACAAATCTTCTTAGGTTAATTTCGTAACTATTATAAATTTCAGATTCTCCACACCTTAGCCGAGAAAATGAATTTTAAACCAAAACTATACCAACCTCTAAACGCAGAACTGCACAAGTGGGGACAGATGCAGTCAAATGGTTCATTCAGTGGTCTATTAGGCGAGATGGTGAGCGGCAAGGCTGACGTAGCTTTGGGAAACCTCCAATATACTCCATACCATCGTGAGCTGACTGACCTGAGTATACCTTACACGTCGCAGTGTTGGACATTTCTCACACCGGAGGCTTTGACCGACAACTCTTGGAAGACGTTGATTTTGCCTTTCAAGTATCTATCTAGTTATTTTTTATTTGCTTGTACCTACTTTTTTCCTTACGTTTAGCTACGGCTAGATTATACGTATCTTGGAACTTATGGTTCTGGATTGAGAGGGTGCACGTTGCAATCCCACTGCCGTTGAACGCTCGAGTGGCCAAGTTACCCCGCACTGACAGAACACTACCGTAAAATGTACCTACTGCATTTCCCATTCCTATCCTATTCCTTATAATATACGTATGTGTTATGGTTGCGAGTGAGATATGCCAGGGCCTATTTCCCATCCTGTCCTACCCCCTTCCATCCCATAGAATAGAAAATATAATGTAACAAAATAAAACTCCTCATTATAGGTACCCCTTTCACAGGTAATGGTCGCATTTGTTTGCAGGCTATACATGTGGATTACAGTATTATTAGTGTTATTTGTGACTGGAGCGATATTCTACGGTCTGGCGAGATACTACACACATCTGTTAGAATACAAAGAAGTTCTGACTAACAAACGTAACGCAGCCAGAGACATAAGTTCTAACAGCAAAGAAGAGGACAAATTTTATTCTGGTTTGATATTTCATAGACATTTTCATGTTTAGACTACTTAAAAAAACAGTAAAAGCAGATACAATTTGACAACACTCATTAGTAAGATATCACCTATTCTCTCGAGCAAGTGTATACAAATTACAGTCCGCCTATGTACCTAATATCAGGTATAGACAACGATCACCCGCGTTTACGTTAGCTTTAGTGAAGGTAGTTTAAAAATTGCGTAGTGACTATGTACCTAGATTCCGTGGGACCTTCTAACATGGATAAAAAGTAATTAACCATGCTTTAACACCTAATATAAAGTAGTGAGTTGGACACCTAATATAAGTAGGACGCTAATGAATCTTATCAAAGCCCTTTCAATATCCAACAGTGTAACTGTTAAATTTTTTTGAATTAAGCAGTTTCCAAAACGTCTTTATAACGGCCTCCACATACTTAGAATATATGATGCGTTTAACCGACCACGTTTATACAAATGGTTGAATTGACAAAGATCCTTGAACTTGCAATACAAATAATGCAACTCTCAACAGCAAGCTTCGGCAAACAAATCAGATGCACTAACGATGATCTCACTATTTACAGAAAAACCAGTCGGCTTGTACCTGTTCGATGAAATAACAAACAGCATTCTGTACACATATGGAATGCTACTCGTTGTATCCTTACCTAAGCTTCCAACCGGCTGGTCATTAAGACTGCTCACAGGATGGTACTGGCTGTACTGTATACTTTTGGTCGTATCCTACAGAGCCAGTATGACGGCCATACTCGCCAACCCTGTTCCACGAGTCACTATAGACACGTTGCAAGAATTAGTTGAAAGTAAGGTCACTTGCGGTGGTTGGGGGAGCGAAACTAAGAAATTCTTTACAGAATCCCTGGACGACGTTGGCCATAAAATTGGAGAGAGATTCGAAACGATAGACGATCCAGATGAAGCAGTGAAAAAGGTCGCCAAAGGAGTCTTCGCGTACTACGAAAACGTAAATTTCTTGAAATACTTGAGCGTGAAAAGAAAGAATGCTTATATAGATTCTGAACCAACCAACTCTACAAACGAGACTGAAATTACTCCAAGAGCTGGTACAGAGAGGAACTTGCATATTATGACTGATTGCGTTGTTCATATTCCAATTTCTATTGGTTTCCATAAAAATTCGCCATTGAAACCTTTATCTGATCTTTACATAAGGAGGATTGTTGAAGTTGGTTTAGTAGAGAAGTGGTTGAATGATGCGATGTACAAAATCAGGTCCGTCGATACATCTGACGAGGAAATAAAAGCTGTGATGAATTTGAAAAAACTTTATGGAGCTTTCATGGCATTAGCTATTGGGTATTTTGTATCAGGCACATGCCTACTTATTGAGGTATTACATTGGCACTTAGTAATTAGAAAAGATCCTAAATTTGATAAGTATGCAATGGATGTGTATTATAAGAATAAAAATAAAAAGCAGTAGGTATTTTCTTTATTTATTTATTTACAGTAGAAACAATGTAATTAAAATTATCTAGAAACATTAATAACATTAGTCTTTTATTGAGTTTGCAATAAATATTTCTTCAGTCATGTTGTTATTAACTTACATAATAGCAAAATTCTAATAATACAGTAGGAGTTATCATAATTTCGTTGTACTTGAAAATATTCATCTAAAAATTAAAGTTTCACATTATTGAAGTGGTTTTAACATGATTACCTATTATATTTTACTTAACATTTCTGCTGGGTTGCACCAACCATAGTGACTCAGAGTCATCTGTGATTGCATCTTGACTATAGTGTAATCTATAACTATAATCTACGTGTAAAGTGTAACTATAGTCAAAACATTTGAATAAAATAAAATGGGCAAGACCAATATAATAGACAATTTAAAAGTTTTAAAAGTTGCTTTATGAGTTTCTTTCACCTCACACTACTATTTGGATAAGTCAAGGTAAATTACTCATAGCAAATATATTAATGTCTACAACTACATAATGTTGTAATTGAATCAATGAGACTCGATATTAATTAATGGGGCTTTTACACCTTCAGGAGCATTCTCGAGTATCCACGGATGTTTTAAGACATTCGCTAGAGGCAGTCTTTGTTCAGGATTTACAACTAAAAGTTTTCCCATCAAGTCCTTAGCACACATTGATATAAAATCAGGATATTCAAATATTACATAGCGAATCTTTCTATAAGTTAGATTACAATCTTTAGCATTGAATGGTGGCAATCCAACAAGGAGTTCGTAACAGAGAACTCCAAGACTCCAAATATCTACAGCATAACTATGCGGCTTGCCTCCAATCATTTCAGGAGACAAATAATCCAAAGTACCACAGAGTGTCATTCTTCTAGATGATGGAGAGTGAACAGACCAACCAAAGTCTGCTATTTTGAGCTGCCCGTTGTGTCCAATCAGCAAATTCTCAGGTTTTAAGTCACGATGTATGACTTTCTTAGAGTGGCAGTACATAAGTGCATTTGTCAAATCTCTTATGTATATAGCAGTAGTTTTTTCGTTGAAACGGCCGCATTCCTTTAGGAGCTTATAAAGAGCGCCATGCTTTGCGTATTCTAAAATGAAATAAATGCGTTTCTCGTCATGAAAGTAGCCGTACATCCTTAGAATGTTTGGATGACGGAGACGGCATTGGATTTCTACTTCGCGGCGCACCTGGTGTTCTATTTCGGAATCTAAAATCTGGCTCTTAAAAAGGACTTTCAAGGCGACGACGTAGTGAGACTGTTTTTCGCGCGCTAAATAAACGTTTCCGAACTTGCCTTTTCCGAGTGGGCGTCCTAATTCGAAGTCAGTCAGCATCCATGACTTCTTTTTGTCATCTTTAGTTTTAACTTGCAAATCAGGCTTCCCGGATGCAGACTGCTCTTTGTTGTCATTAATGTTTACCTTTGTGCTGTTCTGCAGGGGTCGACCGACGGGTACAGCTGGAACTTTGAAAGTTTTCCCAGTCGGGTTGATATTCTCCATGGTAACTTGCAATAGTTTCGAAATCGTAATGTATTATAATAGTTAGAACAAGTGCATTTAATTTTGGGTAGATTTTATGAAATTTCCGTCCTTTGATTTGCAGTAAAATGGACTATTTAGAAGTTTCGTCCTTGATTTGGAGAATTCGAATAACGATTAACGGATTTTCTGTTCTGACAGCGCAATTTAAAAAACATCTTTTTTGTTGCCTACTTTAAATTAAAAATTAACCTAGTTTCAATATTTAAAATAAAAATTTGTAAGGTAAAAGTAATTAGATTTGATAGAAATACTCACCAACAAGTGCAATTAATTATAAGATACTCTAATAGTTCATTAAAAATTCTGGTGAAAGTGCGGAAACTGGCAATTTTGGTAATAAAAATTGTTCTGAAACCTTAATTTTCATTTGTTTGTGAAAATCATTTTAAATTTTGTACAGTAAAGGAAACATTTTTTTAGTTATTTGTTAATATTAAATAAACCAATAAGTTATTATTTGATACATATTTTGAAATGCAATGCCAAAATTAACTAAATGTGTTATTTTCTAATCTCTCGCCTGACTTTTTGGCGGAGACCATAGAAGTAAAGTTATCGTTTGATTAAATTATTGTAAAAATTGTGTATTGAGAATTTTGTAGTTTATTAATGATAATTTATCAAACTTCAAAGTGCCTAGTGTTAGTGAATAATGTTTGTGATAATTTAATACTAGCGCGACACTGCGTTATTTTTTTTCTTCTTCTTCCAAGGAGTCCAAATCTGTCCTCAGTAAACCAATTATAACTTTACTGAGCGACTTCTACTTGGACGGGACTGAAGAATGAAGTAATAAAAACAATTACCTTTTATTATTTGCTAAATATGTGGGCGAATCACTACGCCAGTGTCCAAATGAATTTAATATAAAAAATTATCTTAGGCACAGATTAATAAATTAGTAGTCGTTCAGCAACACGTTAACAGATAACGGATTAATAGACGACTACGGATCAGAAGATTCCAGGTTCGAACCTGGCAGGATCGTGTTACGTCTTTCTTTTTACCAATTTCTAATTAGATTCTACTCTAGGTAGCGTTGCTCTTTGGAACAAAGTTTGCCGCTTCATCATAGTTAATAATATAACTTGCGCACTTTAAGTTTGTACAATAGATATGATTGAAATATTTAAATTTTCACTGAATTTATAATGTATGAATTTAAGCATTAAATTATAAAATCATTTCAGCTGATATCCCGAGAATATTAGATTAATTCAAAACATATTCCATGTGTGGATTATAATTATTCCTGATTCATTCTTTTTTTCATACTAGGTAAACTTTTTCATGTAGGTAAATTCATCAATTTTAAAGCAGAGGGGTTTACAGAATGTAAATTTAATGAAGTGGCGGTGGTTTTTTTGCAAGTTCCCTGATGGTATTTTTACTTGAACTAAATAATCGTTATTTCTTATTTATTTATTAGACAATTACGTGACTCACGACATCGCTGCCTGCCAGAGACTAAACGTTTGTTCGTTCGCCCGTCCGATTGAATTGGTCGGTGATTTAATCATGTATCGCGTCGTGATTCAATGAGTCAGTTAGTTGGATGGAAGGATTAAATCAGTACTGATTGACACATATTGTCATATTGTCAATCCATTCAATTCATTGTCATTTGTCTACTCAAATCTGTCATTAAGTGTTGTTTAATACAATTGCCCAAGTAAGTACTTTCAGTATTTCCAAAATTTTTATGTAATTTTTTAAAACCGGTTTTGGTTTGTAGTAGCTGTATTACACCTTTACATTTATGTTAAATTAAGGTCATTATTAAACTGGAAATTATTGTAACTGCTTATAATAATATAGTACCTATCCTTAGTTCGCTACTTCGTACATAAATTTGAGGTTATAACATTTTTAGAAGAAATCATTTATCAAGGGCGTCGCCAAGGGGGCGGGGCAGGGGAGGGCAATAGAGATTCGAAAAAATTGTTTATGTACCTTCAATTCATATTTCTCTCATCTTGCCCCCCCCGACCTAGAAATAAGAGTTTATAAATGGTCATTCTTGGGGCGCCCAGGGAGCTATAGCCCCCCCTGGCCCTTAAAGAAGAATCAATGGCATTGATTCCTCTTTAATGATTGCTATAACCTACAAAGATGTTGAATGATAGAAAAATATTTCAGAATTTCTCTTTAATGATTGCTATAACCTACAAAGATGTTGAATGATAGAAAAATATTTCAGAATTTCAAATAGTAAGTATGTCAGATGATGCAGAACAGCAAGCTGAGGAAATTGAGGTCCTCAAATCTATCTATGAAGGTGATGAAAATTTCAAACAGCTGGATGATAAAACTTATCAATACAAGGTATATTATTTACTAATCAAATAATATTTAAACATGTTAATATTTATTTCCATTTGATAATATTTTTATTTGCCTTTAATGAAATTGTTAATTAACCTAAACTGTATTTTTTTTATATTGATGCGAATACAAGTTGCCATAATGCATCATCAGGGGTGCTGTAATTCCATAGTAACAAACCTAGCATAGACTCTTTATGCTTTATATAAAAAAAAAACTATGGTGTGTGAATGGAGCTCACGTTGCTTTGGGAAAGTACCGCGGGATCGCGAGTCGGTGAGAAGCGATCAGGCATGTGCCGATACCTGTTAAAAGTGTTCTTTGAAGGCCGTGTGTTCACTGTGTAGTGAGGGGGACTCCTAATTTCCGCCGGCGGGGACAGTGTATATGTGAAAAAACAATGATTACTATTATACATTCATGACATTACAATCAACAACATTATGGCGACTAGTGTTACGTCACGTGATAAATAAATTAAAAAGTATATTTAAAAAAAAGTGCGTCTTGTATTTTCATGAATGAAAATTAATTTATTTTCGTTTATTTTTGCACAAGGTATCCCTGTTTACATTTTTCATGGTGTCAAGTACTTTATTGAAGGAAATAGGACTGTTATAATCTAATAAATTAAATGTTTCAGTACATGGATGAAGAGAAAACATTCATACTTGAGTTATCATGGGGACCCACATATCCTACAGAGAAACCTAAATTTAATTTGGACATTTTCTACAATCAGCATTTGTAAGTACATATTTTATTTTCAATGGAAACCTTATGGCTAGTTACAATTTTATTCAACTACATGAACACTGAGGTCATTACCAGTTTTCACATATAGCAAAATATCATCTATAATAAGCAAATGTTGTCAGTAGAAATTGTGTAACAATCACGACTAATTCTATTATAACCCTTACATGCTCCCAATAAGAAGGAATTTTGCCAATATCTACTATGATACACTAAGTAGATCGGGATTTCTAGTACTCGTTAAAGGTACATCTATATATAAGGCATATCAGGTATATCTCGGGTTTATTAACCATATCGGGACAGAGTACAGACAACAGTACCATTTAATATATTACACAATTTACACATATAACAAACATAGGCCAATTCCCTGCACTCCTTTAATGGGATGATGTGATGTCTTGCAGCGCAAGAGATAATGATGTTGATATCAAGTGTGCTCATAAGTCTGAATACTTCCTCCTCTCTGATCTCAATTGACTGACTAATTACTACGCATATAAGTGTGTAGTAATTAGTCAGACTATAACTAATACCATCATTGTAAGAGACATAATTAGAGTTGTAATAGTTGTAAGAGAATTTCGACATTTGGCCAGCAGTGCCCTATAAGGGCCCTAATGCAGCGACTCTTTATCAAGGACAATTTATCTTCTCTTCCAGATTACCTTCAGTAAAGGAGAACATATTGTCCATGGTCGATACAGAGGCAGAACAATGGCTTGGCTGTGCGATGACATATACAATATTTGAATGCTTGAAGGAGAAAGTGGCCGAGATACTGGCTGAACAGACTGAGGAGGCCGTCGTCACATCCAGGGTTGAGAAGATTGTTATTGACGATCAGGTAATATTTTTTCATTTGAAAAGGATTTATTTAGTATTGTACAATGCAATGTGCCATTTTAATATCTAAATGAGCTATTTTTACACACAGACGCACAACTCAAGTGAACATTTAACGCCATTGATTTTGCATATTAATCTGCTTCAATGCAGTTTTTGAGGAATGCTGATCCTTATAGCACAGCAATAGTCTTAACTAGTCTTGAGATCAGCTGTATTTGCACTGCCTCAAGCCAAGTAAAGCCAAAAGGTTTCCTGTCACTGTATTTTTACATTCTTTGTTAACATGTATTATTGTTATGACTGTGACAAATAAAAAAAAATATTTAAAATAGGGCTCTAACCCATTTCGTCTCTTCCTGGGTGATCTGAAAAGAGGGAGAGACGGTATAACTTCCGGCGGAAGTATAGTCAGAGTTCAGGACCCTATAAACAGACATGGACGGACGATTCTAGCGGTATCGAGCCTTTAGCATCTTCGCTGAGAGCCAGCTACCACGGAAGTCCGGCCACCTCAGGTTGGTCTCGAGGCTGGTGGGGATTAACCCGTTTACGCACAAGATAACTGGGATGATTTTAGTTTACCTCACTTATTATTATTATTATTACTAATGTTAGAGGACTAGCGTTCTATTATAGAAAAAAACATACAGTTGAAAGCAGTCATATGCCATATTACATATTACAATGACAACAATTGCATTTTCCATTCCTGTCCCCCTAAGAACAGGTGTAAGGGGATGAGAAAAACTCACAAAAATATACAATGGAAGAAAGAGTTTCTTTTATTCCATAATACTCTCTATTTGACAGGATAGGAAGACATGGGAAATGACTATTATATCTCACTCACTACCTAAACACGTAAGAATATTGGGAATAGGAGTTATGGGAAATACAATAAATTTTACGGTAGTCTTCTTTTACTGTATATCTGTAATTTTATATCACTATATGTGTCACTGAAATGATGTAAAAGCTCAAAATAGCTAGTTCAATATCAGGAGTAGAATTGATTCTACCAGTTTTTAAAATAGTTTTTTTTTTGTCCATAACTTGTTCATTTCTAGTATAACTCTTATTCTACGCGCAGTTAAGCAAAATAAATACACTCATTGCAACCACCGGGAGCGTCGCCCGCTCACTACCTGTACTGAGTAATGAGCGTTACGAATCTTCTGTCTTTTGATCTTACTTGCATCTTTTTTGTTTCTTGCATTACTTGTAACTTTTGATTTATTCCTTATAATATTTTTTTTTTTCACTAGAACGGTTTTATATTTCATAAATTAGTTGACATGTTTCAAGGCTTGCTTTATTTCGGTGACATGTAATTGTGCCTTTAGTAAATAAAATAAATCAATTTCTCATACTCTACCTTCTAGAACGAATCAACAAAAAAACCAGAAAAAAAGGAACACCTAACAAAAGCCCAGAAACGTAGAGCATGGGATAGAGCAGAGATTGGTCGTGGGGGTGAAAAGCCTCGGGGTTGGGATTGGGTTGATATCGTCAAGCATCTATCTCATGTGCCTCATCAGACGACATCATGACATTGAATGATAAATGATGGGAAGTAAATGCCGTAGACCGGGGTAATGTATACAGCTCTTGTAAATCATATATTTAGAACTAACTTTTGCTCACAGCTTCATCCTGTGAATTCGGATCCTATGGCCTTCTTCAAATTTCTTGTTAATTCTTCTTTTATTAGTTTCTAGTTATTTTCTTTAATGTAATCTTTGTTCATCACACTGCTGTTTTTTTTTTTTTTTTTATGTAAAAAGAAAACATTTTACATAAAAAAAAAAAAAAACTGCTGTTATCATTTCTATCATCACTTGTGACTTATATTTTCCTTGTGTTCTATATTATTACATGACTAAGTACTTCTATTAAATACTTATATAAATATTTTATGCGTGTTTTATATAGACATGTATGTATTATATATTACGTAATTATATGTACTGTACACCATCTATCTGTAATTACATAATTTATTTTCCTCTCCAAAGAAGATTAACTGTTTATTAACGACCTGTGAAAACTTTTGTGGCTATTTAACATAGTTTTTATAATGTTTCACAACTTCAAACAGCTGTATTGAAAAAGTTAAGATATCATGTCATTCCCCTATACATAAGATCTATCGATAGATATATCGATAATCGATGTTACCCTTAGTGGTGACATCGATTATCTGATGACGTCATGATTTTGGGAAAACTTGATTTGAATTTCAGCTGCAATTATTAGAACAATACATTTAATTATATTTAGTAATCATTTTCGGTATTATCAATCAGTTTGAATGGAGAATAAGTTGAATAAATAATACTGTGCTAAAAATTGTAAGATAAACTTGAGAATCAAGGGGGTAGTAAGGTTAAAAAAAATATGTAACATAATTAGCATTTACCATGTTTAGTTCTCCATGTCTCGGAAACGGTTTATTGTAACAAAAAAAACGATTTTACTACCAGAGAGGACTAGAAACGCTGAATCTTTTGGTAGAATTGACTTATTTTTGGGAAAATTGTTGCATAATCGGTTTTGCCCCCAATAGGGGTACAATATAGCCGTAAAGTTGTTTAGGAGTGTAACATCTCTTGATATTATTTCACAACCGAAATAAAAATCAGCTGTGTTTACTATAGTTTTTTTTACTAGCGATTCTAGCTTTTGCTAGCGATTTCGTTCGCGTGGTTTACATGAATAGTAGGTAGCCTGTGTTAATTATAATCTACCTATTTACCAAGTTTAAATGAAATCGTAAAGAGTGGACTCGCCGGGCCAAGCGCCAGTATGGCGTTTTGAGACCATTCATCTCCCATGCACAAGACAATGTGTATGAGGAGATACATGTCCAGCAATGGACACTGAAAGGACTGGTTGCATTGAATTGGATTGAAAAAGGGAATAATTACGAAAATTAATAAAATCAATGATTAGCATTTTTATTTGAGTTGAAAATGGATGTTATGTTTGAGGAGGTGTATTTCTCGAAGGTCGAAATTTTGAGAGTTTAAACAGGACACACACGTGAATCTTTTACCAAGGAACTATAAATTGATACCTATTTATTTTTACTGTATAATAAGTAAGAGATCATCTCTTTAACATTTATTTTGTCGTATCAGGAGTAATAAATATATTTTTATTGGCAAACTTATTTCTATTGCTGTTCATGCGTGACGGCGGAGGGGGGAATGGCGGCGCTTAAAACGGCACTTGATGACATTCGAGATGAATTTTTTTTTCTCGTTTTATTTTTAATATCCAAATAAGAATAATGTTACTTAATATACTTTCGTTAGTATGTTTACTTCTTAGGAGGGCAGATATCTTCATATTGTACCGTCATATCTCTCGTTCGTAACCTCTCATAGCTGCACACCCCTCGCCGTCTCGCGCAAAGTGCGGGCGTATTGTCAATAAAGTTGGAGGATTATACACAGTGTACCCGAATCTTTACCGAACCCTGAATCTTGAACGAAATCTATAAAGATTCGGTTGCAGCCTGTGTAACTTCCTTTTTTACGATATATAGTTCCTTTTATGTGCTTAGAGTAAAAAGTAATGTAAGATATTATTTTAAATTGTGCGTTTTAAAATTGTATAATAGTCGAAGACTGTTGTGATATTATTTTCATAATATGTAATCGACTTTGTTTGTAGAAATACCCGGCTAACAAAAATCAGTCCTATAAAACTGTCTACAGGGTTTAATAAAAATACATGCAACCTTTCAACACTCAATTTCTATTATTAAAATTATCAACATTTGTTCTATGCCTTTTTTTCTGATATATTTATATTATTTCATTATTTTTCACAAAAAAATTTATTTTTAAATGAAGGCTCTCACTTTGTTACTCTGTACTCATTATACGTTGCCACGGAATGGCAGTGCCGCATACTCTGTTCATAAACAGTTGCTAATCGAACCGCTGTTATTAAATATCTACATCTATGTACCTCTATGTGGCCTCTGACGCCTGATCCATAAGTTTAAAGTCGCTCAGAGAGCTATGGAGAGAGCTATGCTCGGAGTTTATTTGTGAGATAAGATCCGAAACGAAGAGATTCGGCAAAGAACTAAAATCACCGACAGAATCGGCATCAAGTGGCATCAATCAAAATGTCACGTCATATTTGTCGCAGGACTGATAACCGATGGGGTAGACGAGGCCTCGAGTGGAGGCCATGTGGAAGCCCATTGTGAGACGCCCGCCTTCCGACTAGGTGGATTAACAACTTGAAGTGGTTCGCAGGTGGTGGTTGGATGAAAAGAGCCGAGGATCGTGTGTGGTGGCGGGCTTTAGGAGAGGCATATATCCAGCAGTGGAGAGACATAGACATGATATCTGTGTAAACCGGTGCGAATGTAGTACATACGCGGTGCGTGTGAGTGAGTGGTTTGTGTGAAAAAAAAAATAGTATAGAATTTTAAAAAGTCTGTGAACAAAAGAAATCTGTATTAAGAGGATGTAGGTATATTTATTTAATCCTGTATAAAATGTTAATGCACGACATTTCATAATACCGGAACACTTACGTGCAAATATTCTAGCAAATAAATGTTGAACAGATACTCTAATATTTTAATATCACCTTTTTGTTATATATGTAGTACACACGACAAAATAGATAAGTTTGCAGGCAACTGGTCTTGCTTACTTTGTATAACAACACACGCACTCAATAGATACGACGGCTCTCATAGCTTTCGTAGCTCATTTGGTTGGGCATCTAGTCCAGGGGTCGTCAATTAATTTTAAGTGGGGTCCAGATGATTAAAATGTTTCAATCGAGAGTCCAGAAAAAAAAAGCAACTCTGTATGTCAAAAGAGGAACGTGATCAATAAAAACTATCTATAATAATTATTTTCATGTTTATTAGAGAAGCCATAATTGTCATAACAGAGCGTCGTCGTTATCTAGCTAGAAACTGTGGTACTCGTTCGCTCGCCGCTTGCCGCTTGCATGGCAACTGATCGCTCTCGCGCTAACACTTTAAAAATGGCGCGATAATAATATTGGAAATGCGTCACATTATGCAGATTGTACAATAGAAATAAATGGATAGAAATAGATAGAAAGGTAGAAGGTCCAGTTTTATACCCTCCGTGGTCCGGATCCGGACCGCGGTCCGCCAATTGCCGAACCCTGATCTAGTCTGTAAACAAAGTCTATTCCATGCCAGCATATCTATTTTGCCGTTTGTATGATAGTATTGATATTATTGCGTAAAAATATCTCCTAATTTCAAATACTATTAAAATTTTCTATTTTCCTAATACCATAGATAAGAGTAATAATATTTGAAATGAGGAGAGCGATATATATACCTGCTGTATGTATAATTGTATTATTGGTGAAAATTCTGTTTAATGAAATATATTTATTATTGATAAAACTACTTTTTTTTCCTTCTTCATATGTATATGGCAATTGTGCAATTAGCACATTCTGCCCGTGTCAAGTTTTTGTCGTAATCAACAATTTCAAAGTTTAAAACGTATGCTGTCAATGTCCAGTCCAGTCGAAGTAAGTCAGGAGTCGCTCAGTAAAGCGATAGTAGGTTTACTGAGGAGAGAAGAGGACTCCTTGGAAGCGCACGAAACACGCAGTCCCACGCTTTTATTTGAGTATCACAAACATTATGCACAAAAAACACTTTTAATAAATATCAAGTTTAACAAATAAACTATCACTATTAAATAAACTTCACTACTCGAGTTCCCGCCAAAATGTATATTTCCAAATTGCCGCCAGAAATAAAAAAAAAACAAAGGAGAGTTGTGTAAATTGAATGGCGTTTGACAAGCAAAGACTTCCATTTTCAAAATTCGAATTTGCTTTATATCTATCGTATTGTACAGTAACCAGTTCGGTCTATCGTTTTTATTATTATTACCATAGCAACATCACATTTCATTTTGACATCTACCTTTATGAAAAAGTCTAAAAGCAATAGGAAAATTTTTACAAGAGAATATTTTATGTAGCGAAAACCGTTATTAACAACATCAACCAAAATTTTAATAATTAGTTTTGCAAAATGAAAATCTATTCTAAACAAGAATGGTACAGTCCAGCAGAAATATCAGTTCACAATCATGCCAGCGATTGCTGGATTTCCTTGAACGGGAAGGTACTCGACATGACCAACTGGTTGCAAGACCAGTTCCGACTTTGCAGGTGTACAAAGACCTGCTCCTGCCCCGTCAAGCGCTGGTACTGTGGTGACCAGTGTGTGGAGTACTGTGATTGCTTTAAAAGGGGTTTCATTTATTGCGATGCGAAGAGGGTAAGTAAGAGGGTAAGTAAGAGGGTAAGTAAGAGGGTAAGTAAGAGGGTAATTTTTAACTTTATTTTTATAGATGGACAAATGGACCAACCTTTAGTATCAGCCGCCAGCGGAAAAATCTTTTTATACAGGGAGAAGGTGGCAAATGAGAAGTCCATCCTATGGGAAGCAGTTACTTCTCCTATGTACATCAGCATACATAAAAAAACATGAAGCATGCCCTCAAATGTATTGTATGCCTATGTAAAAATGAGACTAGGCTAGAGAATTATGGGAATAGAAGGATTGTGGGATGAACGAAGGGGAACGTATGGTATAAAGGATGGAAAGAGGGAAAGGTGGGTTTTGGTTACTTCCCTTCATACTACACGGCAGTCTTTTGCGAGTGTATAGTGTATGGTAAACTCTGTTAATCGGACTTTTCCGAGCTTGTTTGTTTTGACGTTTCCATCTTGAGCTATATACCTACGTATGAGTCGAATGTTACGGACAATGTCCACGATCAGTCAATGATTCAGCGAATTGGAGTAGACCTATCAGATAATATTTGTATATTGTTGGGATTTGGAATAGTGGTAGGTGGCAGTGTTACCTATATCCAAGGACCTTTATTGATATGGTATAACTTTTAACTTCGTCAAAGTTCATAAAAAATACGTTAACACAGCTAGCCTCGACAATTCTCGCATACGCCGGAAAAGATGTGAGCCACTGGTTCAATGGTGAAGAATTTATCCAGTACACTCATCTGGTCACGACCATGACCACCATGTATCAACGCCACGGGCATGGAATGCGGCAGCCAGTTGTACCATCAACACATTGGCGACCAGTGGAGAAACTTTGGTGGGAAGATGAGAGCTTGGTCGTTGGTAAAGCCAGTGCGAGGACAAGGCCGATTAAGATTGTGAATACTTTAACTGGTAATTTCTCGGTGTGCCATTGATAGTCAGTTTTTGTAGGGAAATATGGAGTACAGGACCAACCCTTCGTTATTACCGTATACGTGCTTCGTGTGTTCCAACTCGGAGCCCTCGAATCGCATCCATGTGATTTTTCAGATGTTTATGACCAGATTAGAGTCCAGTCACTGAAGATTATTCGTATTTGAATGATTCGACGTTCGTTAAAGAATATCTTCAAATATGATAGTTCTGTCTCGACGGTAAAACTTTTTTTTTATTTAAAAAACGTATCTTACAACAGGAGAGCTTAATACCTGGAGGCATTGTCTACCAGCCAACCTTTAGGTTGAACCGAGAGGCACATTGGGAGGTACGATGAAATGTATAAATATGACTTAAATGATGATTAGTGAATATTTTATATAAATACTTGCAACAGCCATATTCCTATTTGTAAAAAGCATTAAAACTTGATACATAAATACATACACACATAATTTAAATGGACTAGCTAATTAACGGAAAAATTCAATGTAAAAGGTTGAAAATAAAAGTTAGCATGCCAAGAGTAGGTGAATAGGTAGTAGCGAACAGTACTGTAGGTTGGAGACGTACAGTACTATTAAATAAATAAGATTGGTCAGCCATCTTCGTATTTCCGAACATAATCGAATGCTGATAAAGAGCGGTGATGGCCTCGAGGTATCTCTTCTCTACTCTTATTTGTGAGATTGTGAGTTCAAATCCTTGGCTCGTAATACCGAGTTTCTAATTAATTACGATTTTTTAAATTTAATTAACATTAGGTCGGCTGTGAAGGAAAACATCGCGAAAAAACCCGTATACTCAAGAATTTCAAAAAACTACGAATCTGAATTGGCCTGCGTAGTGTATTATGGCCTAATATCTCCAAGTGATTGACTAGGAGAGGACTGTGGCCTGGGATCGAAGTGGGACATTCGAATCGAAGATCGATATCCGAATCGAATTGTCTGAACGCTGAGAGGCTGTTTACGAAATAGTCCGCTTACATTGTGACGTAATGAAACCTGAGTGTTTGGGTGTTTTTTTTATTTTTAACTCAATTGTGCTGAAATTATTTCGGAATACTAAGATCGCCGACGGTCAATATTTAATTAGTAGTATTGTAATTTTTACTGTAACTGTGACGTGGGTGTCGTAAAAGGTGACAAACCGCTGATCCACAAGCCCTGAGGAACTACACCGCTTCTAAAAGAGTGAACTCGCCAACACGCTTGGCCAGCGTGGCGTTTCAGGGCCATCATCCCACATGCACAACAAAATGTGTATGCTCTTGGGTCTCCCCAAGTCCCAGCAGTGGATACTGAAGTAACTTATTTTACTGTAACTTTTACATTGGAGAGTAACGGCCGCCTTCCAGTATGACAATTGTCTATCAAATGCCATTATAAATATTTTAACAGTGACATAGTGACAAAAGAAACTGTTTTTTGTTTTGTCTTTTGATTTTTATATTATTGGTCTCCCACCTTCCAGATCCACCGAAGGAAAATTGCTTCTGTCAAGAACAGGAGGGACAACATCGAGAACTATTTCCTGAGTGATATTATACTTATACGATATATGATGCTTATATACGAGTTTATTAATTTTAATTTAATCTGTATCGATTCAATCTTTTAAATAAGTATTTTAGATATAATTTAATTTTGCTTAAATAAAGATGCTTAAAAAAATATTTTGAATAAGTAACCATTTTAGTGTTTCCACAAAATCTCACAAGCTGTAATATGCTTTAATGTAGCTTGAAGAAGTTCACCGGTGGTGGCTGGATGAGAAGAGTCGAAGAACGGGGTCATTCCTCTTGACCCGACTGGATCGTCTAACTAGTCGAACTATTGTAGTTTTTCACTCATTGTTAGGGACTACGTTATTTTTCGCCCTCTATTCAAGAGGAATCAATATAAAACGATCTTAAATTTCTCTTGATCAGCAATTGGACCAAGTAGAAAATGAACTACGCATAATCCGACCAGTGGGACAAAGCCGTTGGACTAACTGGATTGGCTTCGGTGGAAACTGGCCCGCGTAAAAGCTGGGCTGCGGGCGTGTTTACCACTTTTTGAAATTGCTGGTGGTCAACTGGCCCTGAAGCAATTTAATAAGTGGGCCAGTTTAGTACTTACAAAACAGATAGAATTCCCATTCTAGCTTCAACCACTTCTAAAGATTCTATTCTTGTTCCTTTTTGAGACCACAAAATGACAACCAGCAACGAAATTATATTTTATCAATGATTACAATTACATTTTTAGATATTTCTTAATATCCATTTTGTTGCTTTATGTGATCATGAAAGGAACAAGAGTAAGAATAAAATTTTTAGAAATGGTTGGGACTAGCTGGGCCCACTCTTTAAATTGCTTCCGGGCCAGTTGAACAATTTCCAAAAATAGTAATCTCGCCCGCGGCCTAATTATTACGCGGGCCAGTTGTCACTTAACTCAATGATAGGAAGATCCGTGTGTAGTAACGAGTTTTGGGAGAGACCTACATATATTCATTTATCTAAACATTACCGTACAAAAATTGTAAAGACGGCGGACTTGATGCTTAGTGGCATTCTCTGTCAGTCAACCTTTGGTTAAACAGAATGCTATATCTAGCAGTGTGTTTCTGTGGAATCCATAGATTGTTGTCTATGGTTGGACCATCATTAGAATACACAAAACCTATTAATAGGTATCCTAATCGTTTACGTAATACAAGTAAGCGTCTGTCAAAATTAAAAAGTACGAGTAATATCAAATGAATTTTGAAGTTTGATTATTTGAACATGAACCTGGCTTGGTCTGGGATTTTTCAAAATCTATAAATCATACTATCCGTCAAATTATAGACCATATCTTGTAATAAGGTGTGTTTTTAAGACGCCGTAGCATTTTCCCGAAAGTCTTACATTTGATCTGAAAATGAAAATTTATACTAAACAAGAATGGTACACGCCTAGTGAGGTGGCGATCCACAATAAAGCTAGCGACTGTTGGATCACTTTAAACGGAAAGGTACTGGGCTTGACCAAATGGTTAGAAGATCAGTTACGAATGTGCAAATGTACGAAGACATGCTCCTGCCAGGTCAAGAGTTGGTATTGCGAAGATGGATGCGTGGAGACTTGCACTTGCTTCACACGGGGGTTCTTTTACTGCGATGCTAAAAGAGTAAGCATTTGGAATTCTGTTTACAGTGCTGTCGAGTCGCTGTCGCAGATTGACACGTGGTCCGTGTGGAGAGTGGTTTTAGGTGTCCATTGGCATCCTAACACCAATGAAGACCACCTATGGGTTGCAGTCTTGCACAATTCATAGCCATACATAACCTTTATATCAAATAAATCAGTAGTTTCAATCACATACTAATAGCGGTTGGTGTCCAACGTGACTACCATAATGAATACTAAATATTTCATATCATTCCTTTATTTTCAATTTAACTGACAAAGGAATGTTTCATATGAGTGCACTTCAAAGATGCTCGGTGGAGCACAGAATTAATACACGGTGGTGGACACAGAATTGGTGGAGGCCAGGCTTAGGATTAACTACCAATGGGGTAGATGACTCCTCGATTAATGACTAGGTACCTATCTATATTGCGTGGAAATTCTTTTAGCCAGCTGGACCAACGGCTTCAACAAATCGCTCTGGTTGAGATGAACTTCCCTTCTCGCCATCATAAATGATCATTGATAATTCATGATTGATGATTCTGATCATAGATGAAAGCGACCCTTGGGAGAAGACCTATATTTAGCAGTGAAGAGTATGTACCCACTGTAAAAATGATCGCCGAGCGTTCGGAAGCTCGAGCATTAGGGCGCTAAATCAGCGCTAATAAACCCTATAAACCTTGACAATTTTATATTAGAGCTTTTAACCTCAAGGTTTTATTAAGATCATCAAATTTTACAATTATATATACTTATCACTATATCACTCATGAGCTTTAAGACTCGCTTAAAGGTTCATTAGTGCTGACTTAACGGTCGAGCGTCGAGCGCTCAGCGCTTATTTTTCTACATTAGATAACACCCATTAGTTTAACATTTAGAAAAATAACGATATTTCGAACACAGTTAGCCATGACGATACTTGCGTACGCCGGAAAAGACGTGAGTCATTGGTTCAAAGGCGAGGACTGGATCCAGTACACCCATCCCGTGGTCATGACAACCACCACATACCACCGGTACGGAAACAGCGTGACGGAGCCCGTAGTGCCATCAACACGATGGCGGCCAGTGCCTGAGATACCTTGGTGGAAAGACGAGAAGTTGGTGGTTGGAAAATTGACAACAAAGACCAGACCGATAAGGATTGTTAACACGGTCACCAGTAATTGTTTTGATTTTGACATCATTTAGTTAGTCTTCTAATGAGGTTTCTATCGTTCTGTCATATTAGCTGGCTTAGGTTAATGGTTGTGTTCTGTGACAAGGAGAGAGTTTTTATATGTTCTGTGCTGCTCTTTGGCGTTTGTTTGGTCCATGTCACCGATATAGCTTAAAGCATCAGTAATCTGAAGTGGGAATGGGCAAATCACAAATGGTCCAGGATTGACCACCGTCAACCGATGGATAGACAAATCCTCAAGTGGAATACGCTTAAAAGCCTGTGAAGCTTTACGTAAACCTAGGACTTATAAAAAGTCGCCGATAGTGGCTGGAAAAGAACAGAATACCGCGTGTTTGCATTAACATATATCTAAACCATTTCATGACAGGACTCTCGCCCTCTGATTATTTGAATATGTGTGCCTCGTGAGAAAAGCGGAGAACGGAGTACGATGGCGAATTTTGGTAGAGGTCTATATCCAACAGTGGAGAGACACGGGGTGATGGTATGATATGGTATGTTACACTTCATCTGCGTAAAGCTATTCTTTATGGTTATTATTAGTAACTCGTCGTGTTTATGGTAAAGCATTGACTACTAAGTGTTAGAATAATCACAAACCTATTTACAGTTTATTATCAGCTTGACGGCTTTATAGGTGTTAGCAATTGCAAATATATCGTTGTGGAACTAGTCTGTTTTTTTTAATTTTCAGTCAGAACAAGGAGTAGGATTGTTAATGTTTATGTCACAGGTCTCCCATTAAATCTCGAAGAGATCTAGGTCTATAATCCATCTCGGTAACGCAGTGTGTATTGGTGAACTATAAGACGATAACTTACAAAATGTACACTTGAAAAAAATCTGTTTACGAAGCGCAAAAAAACATAAGTTGTGGAATGAACTGCCAGCTGAGGTTTTTCGGTTACGCTATGATACGGGACTCTTCAAGAGCGCTGTGAACGGGATTCGGCAAGGTCGGCAGCGCCTGGTTACCTGGTGTTGCAGGTGTTCATGGGCTGCGGTGCCCACTTACCATAATATCTGCCGCTATGTTAAGTGCCGGCTCGTCTGCCATCTATTCTATAAAAAAATGTATTTAAACGTACCTTTAACTAATGCTTCGTCGAAACATTTTTAGGCTCAACCGTGACTTTGGAAGTGTGTTCAGAAGAAACAATATATCAGATCATGATGCGGTATATCCCTCATAATAGTCATGTGATGTCGTATACCCTGAGGTACCTCGGCAGAGGGTTGTGTTACAATCGCACCCTGGAGGAGAACGGGATACCTGATGAGAGGGATACGTTCAGCGAAGTGGGCTTGCCAGAAAACCTGCATATACCAGCATTATTGATATATTTTAACGATGATCTGACAGAAGGTGATAAAAAATATTTGTTGATTTCTCTGGTGATGTCTCTGGTCATGGTACAGAATACCCGAACTTAAGGAAAGCTTCCAATTTAGTCATTTAATCCAAAATTACAAACTTTGGCACGCCTCCGGATGCGCTGCCTACCTTTGGAGATATAGGAATGTAGTTGGGAGTAAGGGTTGGGAAAATGAGGAGAGATAGGCTAGGGATTTGGCATATCTAACTCACTACTGAAACACGTACTTGCATTGGGGAAATAGGATAAAGTGGGAAATGCAGTACACTTCAAGATAGTCATCTGTGAGAGAGGTACGTGGCGGCCAGTCGAGTGTTACCAACGACTGTTGGATTGCAGCGTGCACTCTCCCCCTCAAAATGCCGAAATAGATTTGTTTAATAAAATTAATTTCGTAGAAATGAACGCTGAGCGTTCTACGTTCGAACATTGACTGGGCGCTAATGAACCTTTAAACCTCCAGTGTTAAACGCTCGTGAGCGTTATAGTCCAATTTTTTTTTAATTTGATGGTCTTAAACTCTTGAGGTTAAAAGCTCGAGTATAAAACAGTTAAGGTTAAGGGTCATAAGCACTGACTTAGTGCACGAGCGCCCGAGCGCTCATTGTTAATTTTTACAACACTACCATAAATAGGGCATATATTCGATTCGATTTACATACTTGATTTTCTGAGATTTTTAAAAACATTTCTTAACATAAATTAATAATAAAACATTTATTTTTTTAGATCCACCGCCAGAAAACTGTTTCTGTTACGATAAAGACTGTTTGGCACATCCTGAAATGTTCCCTGAATAAAATATTTCTTATTACACATAGATATAATTTAACACTTTAAAAAAAAACCCTATGTAATGAATTTACTTTTAAACGAAAACAATTTTGGGCAAAACCAGGCCATGTTTGTTTCTTTGGGAGGTTTTTGATCTTTAGTTATTTTTTTTAATTGTTTGTTTATAAATGTAATTTTCTCTAACAGTATTTTATATAATTTACGGTATTGTTAATTTAGATATAATTGTGGTTTTGTATTTTTGTTTACATAAATATATTTTTAATTATATTGCACTTGTAACAAGTGGTAAGGTATTGTATATTCTAGAAAACGTAACTTTGTTACGTTACTTAGTTATTTGCTTATATTGCGTACAAATATGTACTTTTTTTTTATTTGTTAACAACCACATATTTCGAATTACTTTGTTATATAATATAATAAAACCTAATTACAATTGAAATAAATTGCAGACTGTTGTTTTTTTTATATCTCAAAACTCGAAAACGCTGTTGAACCGTCTTGTCTGTCTCCTGTATGAATATAATTTAAAAACTATTGGCCGATAGTTTTCTAATTATTTTGGTAGCAACGTATTTTTAATAGTTAATAGTAACGCACACCGTGAAATTAACTAAGCATATGCACGAAAAAGTGTTAATGCTGATATATCCTATTATTTTGAGATATTTTTCATAAACAATGTGTTAAATTACAGATATTTAAAAAAAAAATGTTATTTATTTATTTATTTATTTATTTATACGGGATATACCCTTTTTACATAACAGATTAAAGAAAGGAAAATAGAAAGTACAACTCAAAGCAACACAAGATCAGAACTTCTCAGTTGGCGCGAAAATTCAACAATATCGTTACCATAAAAATTAACAGTATCACCAAGAGCGTTAGCCTTGCGCATCAGTCGTATCAAAGTTTCATTCTTGCTAACGTCAGTTCTTCTATAGGGGACATAAAACACATCAGAGTTCCTCGTGCCAGCAGCACTTATTCTATAATTTATGTGCGATGTTAGGAAAGAGCAATCTAAAAAGTTGTTAATAATTTTGAATAAAAAAGTGAGATCAAAAATTACTCTTCTCTCCTGCAAAGATTGCAAAGGGTTATTAAATTTTATAAACACAATTGTAACACTATGTAATTATATATAGGTACGATGGTATATAAGTGTGCGATAATCAAAGGTTATATTAGTTCCGTACAGTAATTCCCGCAAGGGTTAGTTTTTGCGTGACGCGTGCCTGATCAATGTAGCCCATAGTCTATTAGGTACACTGTTTTTAGTTTGTTGGCATCATAATTAAAATTTATGATGCCTATAAAAGCACATGCACACTAGTAATATTTGTAATGTTACGTTTAAAAGCAAATAAGACATTCTTAACATAAATGAGATAAAAAATAGTATTTTTTTAAAATTAAGATGATAAATTTGTTTAATATTCTGATACCTATCTATATATATAAAAATGGATGTTGGTATATCTGATGTTAATAGACTTCGACACCGTTTGACAGATCACCATGAAAGTTGGCACATATGTATTTTTTCATGGAGAAATTTCCTATCGACTTTGTTGTAACTCGCCACTAGATGGCGCTGCAGCACATCAACTTCTATGGCAGGACAACGTCTGCAGGGTTTTGCTAGTGTATTATAAAAAAACAGGTAGATTTATTTATTCAGAGTTGAGCAGACTTCAAAAATTTCCGGTTCTCACACCTCTTGTGCCTTTTGGTTTTCAATTTATTATTTTAAGGACATCATGGCGGACAACACCCCCAAAGCCTTCCACACATAGTCGCGACGCTTTTGTACTAACGTGCCACGATGGATGCGGCTTTAGCACATGCGAATGAATTTAAAATGTACCTGTAACTCTTGGAAATAACATCAATGTGTCCATGCGTAGAGCATGCCAGCATTTTTTGTGTGTTTCGTTCTTTGCAAATCATCTCATTCGCCTAGAAACACGAACATAATAAGTTACTTACCGCGTTTAAGCAAAAAATCGAGTATTGCGTGATTCTGTAAGATTTATGCATGTGTAGCTAAATAGTATTGCTACCGACTGTTCGCAGCATATTGTTCGTGTCTTAATTTATAGTTTTCTAATCGTATATTAGTGGTGCTATAGAATAGCACCAATGCACTTCTTCCCATGGCTGTCATAGAAGGCGACTAAGGGATAACAAAGCCGCTGTCACAAGCGCTGACCAACTACACCACCTCTAAAAGAGTGGACTCGCCAACACGCTTGGCCAGCGTGACGTTTAAGGTCATTCGTTCCTCAAGCACAAGACTTGACTACTTGAGGAGGCCCGTGCCCAGCTGTGGACACTGAAAGGGTTGGCTGCAATCGTATATTAGTGATCACGGTCTTCTACTCTTCGAATTTTTTACTCACGACGGAACTGAGATGGTGTATTTGGAGTAAGGTGGTATATTTGTGGTAAGATGGTGTATTTGGAGGTTCTGGTGGCATGAGTTAAGAAAATGTGTCTATACTAAAGGAGTGAGCGAACAAAACGTTACTTTCCATATTCTTAAATTTTACAGAAATCAAAACTATGTTGCTATTTATTAATATAACGAATATTTATCAAAAAAATCTGCAATGTTGAATAAACCGCCCTCTGTTGAATGTAATTGATTTTGTTTTATTTTGTGCAATGGTCATAATCTTCGTATTTATGTATATACTTTTACAACATTGCAGTTTCTCATCATTGACCTATTCTTCAGTCAGTCAAAACTGGACGGACAAGAGATTTGTATGAAATCGTCGGCCACCGATCACTTTAATAGACCCCTTATATTAAGGGTCAATAATATAATTCATATTAAGGTTTCGGGTCCTGTGTCCATCACACTCTGAGCGATTTTTAGCTTGTAGATTAAGCTCACTGCCAGAATCGGCACGGTACGTTATACTTTACAATCAAATTATATCTTTAATTTACCCTGGTTCTATGAATAACATCTGCAAGAAATTTATCCTTTCTTCTACCTCGTGCGATTACAAAACGTATTAAATTTATTATACCATAGCCACCGTCATAAAGCAATCGAGTCCCATAAGGTCTGGGCCACGCTCGACGAAGCACGCTTCCTGCGACCTGCCGCAAGACCAAAAAAACCTCTCTACGTCTGTCTGCACGCACACACTTGATGTAATGTGGTATTGATAGATACTTTGATAAGGATGTTGAACTTTAAATGAATCCAAGCAGGACTGTAAATGTTTTTGTAACCATAGATATTTTACTATCCAGTTTTTACAGCTTGTATTCAATTGCCTGACTACTGCACTGTATTAAAAATTTGTTTTATTTGTCTCGTTGTTGTTGTTCTGTAACTGTTTCAACAGATTAAAGATCTTCCGATGATATCTTCAGATACATATCCGGACAACCATTATCATGTATTTCTGGATTCGTCGGCGCTCGTTGTCAGGTACTTGAAGACCGGCTAGGTATATCTTTGCTGTTACAACGGGGCATTACTTTTTAATAATTTACTTACTAGGTAAGTAAATTAAAAGTTATCATTTTTGTCGTGAGTATTTTTATACAGATAGGTACTGAAAGTATAATTTCGATCGTTCTATGCAATATTTAATGCCGCCTGTGTTTAACAACGTTGCTAAACGTACTGGGAGTAATTAAAAACTTTAGGCACATTCTGGTATGTTTACTATCAATTTTTATGATTTAGGTACTTTTATTGTTGAAAGCAAAATATCAGTAGATAAGTTGCTTAGGTATTTAGTAACTACACTACACCTACCTACACTACAAGTATATGTTTACCGTCCATACTTTGTGAAATGGATAAAAGGAATTTTTAATTGCAACTTTTCATCGATACAATTTCACTTTAACTGCCGACCCCACGCGATATCGTTATTTCTAGATATCCAAACACCACTTATTTGTGCTTACATTGCGCGGCCACCACGCATGCGCGGATCCGATAATTCACCCACTTGTTGCCCTAAAATTATAGTAACCGCAACCCCATGCAAAGAGTTCCAACAAAAATAGACGGGTGGCGTGGCAGCCATGTTTCAACCATAGAGAAAAGAGTGTCAGGACGCGCGCCCGTTTTGATGTGCAGAAGCGCGGGAAATTGTAGCGGACTGTTGTGTTCCATTTTTAAAGTTTGAATGAAGTTATCTTTTTAATTCGCGGGTTTTTAAAGTGTAGAGACTGATGCGCCGGACAGTAGGTACTTATTTTTATTTAACTGTCGTATGTACTTAAAAGTATCTTTTTGAAATGGACTGTTCAATGTGTGATTAGTGGATAGTTCCCGAATGAGGTGAGTAGATTACATAGTCATTGTTTTATATAGCACATTCATTAAGTTTTGTTAAATTTAAAGAAAATGAACCCCATTAATCTACTTATATTTACATATAATAAAATGGTAATGAAGTCGTCACTGTACAATGAACATTTTTTGAAAAAAAAAAACGTTGCAGTACGAGTGATACAAAGCCCAAGTCATTATTGTTTGGAATTTTTGTCTGTCTGTCTGTCTGTTTGAACGCACATCAGTTAAAAACCACTGGACTGATTATAAACCACTTGACATAGTTATACATTATGTACACGGTAGGTTAACCTGGTAGGGTACATTTTGCCAATAATAAAGTTTCCACGGGGTTCAATCTAACGTCTACCCGTACGAAGTCGCGGGAATTGCGTAGAACGCATGTAAACTCCGCTTTTAAATTCGTATATTCTAACTTCTGCTACAAATTAGGTACAATTAGGTCTGGCACGAGAATCACATACAATTTCTTATTTTTATCAATGCTATCTGTCCACACTGATATCTCCCTTATTTGCCAGCCAAACAGCGGAAACCCGCCTCAATACAGTGTTGACATAACAAAATATAATCTTACAATTATTTTTCACAGATATTATAACAAAACATTTCAATGGAAACTTTTAAAAAAATAAATATCTTACATTCGTCCATCCTGACGTGTACTGGCCTCATATACGCAATTACACTTTATGTTACAATTGCTAAAAGTAAATAAATTGGTGTGATCTATGAATAGTAAGATATATATAAGACTAGTGACCCGCCCTCACTTTGCTTCGGTTTATTAAATTTAAAACAATCGGAATAAGATATTTTCCTGCGATAAAATGGAGCCTATATTTTAAGTTAGACCTTTAGCAATACATCGGTGAAAACTGCATTCAATTCCATGCAATAGTTTTTTCGTGATGCGTGTACAAACATACAGACAGACGAAATTTCTAAAAACTGTTGTTTTGGCTTCTGTTGCTCTAATAAAGACCCCCCATATTTCAATATCTATAATGTACAGACATCGGCTTGTTACAATTTTATTATATGTATATAGATGTGAGTAGTGATATATGAGTAGTGAGTAGTAAGTATCTACTGTTATTTATATTCTGTGGTAATGTTATAATTCTATGGTAATTCGGTCGTCTACTGTTTTGTTTACAAACAATATGTCAACATGTCCCATCACGTTATATTATACCACAATAACTGCGATGTTTATGTACTGTGACAATTAATAATGTAATATCTTCTTTCTTCCTACATATATCTTAGAATAGAGACCTTATTGTCGGTTTTCGTTGTATTCGTTGTAACATTATTGATTTATTTCATAAATTAGATGTTACAGAATGTTTCTGATTAAACAGAATCTTGTAATAACGAAATTTTAAGTTAGAAAATGTTAACCAAAGTCTATGTTTCGGTAGTGAGTGAGCCAGAACCCATTCCCACACCATCCTATCCCTCCGGATTTGCCCAACCCTTTCTCCAAATCCATCCCTTGATCTTCGAAGGTAGGCAGCGCATCCGGAGGTGTGTCAACGTTTGTCATTTTGGACCAATGTTTGCTTGTATCACGGATGTCGTAGGGCGACTGTATACATTTGCCACCAGGTGCGGACTGTCTGATCATTTGCCATCTTGAACATAATTCTATGTGTAAATTTCAGTCGTTTTGCACTACCTATATACTTTCTATTTTTGTCTATGCCTAGGTTGCCTGGGAGAGACCGCCTTGGCGCTAAGGTCGCCTATTGTACCTACTCTGTCATTTAAAGATAAATGGTAATAACCGTTTGTATGCAATAAAACGTATTTATCAATATTATTATTTACCAATCAAACTTTGATCTTGAATTGTTCTCCTTTGTATTAGTGGTCCCGATGAGCCAAGCCGCGCTTGACTGGTTATTGTTATTAATAAATATGGCACTGAGACCGTGTGGCCCGAAACCCTCTTACGTTTACAAGGAAAGGTCTGTGTCTTGAAGGTTGATATTGAATAAATAAAATATCTTGAAACTTAGCGCTTATTACGACCTTGAAAACTTAACACACTAAGGTATCTGGAATCTCTTTAGCGTATATGTAAGTAAATATGTACCTCTGACTGAGGGTACAATTAAAACAAACAGGGTGACAAAGCGAGGGGGATAAAATCGATAAAGGTTAAGTTTAGGGGTGGAATAGCCATCTAAAAGCTTTCAATTTGGCAAACAAATCGACCCTCTATTTGATTTGAACGCACCCAATATTTTTTTGTTATAGTATAAAGTATATTTTTCTTATTCTTTTATGGTATAAGATAAGGGGAATGAATGGGCGTTGAAAGGTTTAACTTTCCACTTAGCTCAAGTAATTTTTTCCATTTATTTAATATTTTGAAAACAAAATTGGGGGCTATTGTAAACAGCATTAAGAAGTGTAAGGTACACTTTATTGCACACCAGAGATTACAGTGAAAATGATACAAAAAATGAAATAGAAAGGTATACAAACGGTAGGCCGTATTGCTAAAGCAATGTCTTCCAAAAAACATTTGGGCTGAAGGAGATGGAGATGTATGTAAGTTTGGATACATGAGCCAATTACAAGTCCCACCAATAAATAATGAAACAACGAGTTTATAAACCTAACAATCATAGGTGAAATTGAAAAATTAAGTGAACATACAAACGCACATACAAAGCAGAAACGGTAAGTGGCGCTAATTGTCATTTATTTTATTCATTATAAATACTAATAATAATAATAAATAACGTCACACTCAGTGTCGTGCGTCCAGAGATACATACAAACACACACCCAGACCCGAACATACATTTGTCTCTTTTATTAAACAAATCCGACCGGTCCGACCGGGGATCGAACCCGGGACCAGCAAGCAGGGTCACTACCATTACTATTTTATTTAGAAACATCGATCAACATAAGTGACATAAGTGATTGACACGAGTAATACAAATGACATAAATAACATACGCAAAAACGAGTTGATATAATTACGTTTTTAAGAGTCTTTTCTTTATCTATGAAATCCTCTATCTCTTCGTAGTTGAGTGAAGCCAGTATTCTTTCTTTACAATTTCACCAGATGAGCGGATAAAAAGTAATTAATAATTTAATTTAATTTAGTACGATGTAGTGTAAACGACACCAAAAATCCCAAACCACTATCAGGGACAAAAACACACACCATTGTGTTATCTGAATCGGAACAATAGATAAAATGCTTGTCGAATCACTTCCATTGTCTATGCGCTGACCATAAAGACCGCATCCGGCCACCCGAATTGAACAAGTCCTATCTTTCGTTTTAATTAATTTTGAAGCAAGTAACGATGGTGTTGATGCCCTTTCTCCAATTAATATGACGGTATTGATGCCTTCAATGTTGCACGATTAGGTATCTCGGTTTTTTTCATGAAGAAGGTGGCAGATGAGCAGATCCACCTGGTGGTAAGTGGATACTCTCGCTTTGCGACAACCGCGGTCCGTACCAACTGATATTGGTATGTACCGGACTGATGTCCAGTGACAAACGTAGGTATGCGTATGCGTTTGGAGGCGCATGCTACCTTTGGAGATTTAGGAATGAATTTGGAGAGAATTGGGAAAATAGGAAGAGATGCGATACGATGGGATGGGAATGGATTCTGGCATATCTCACTCACTACCGTAACATGTATATACATTGCTTACGTACATTGGGGAATAGGATAAAGTGATAGAGGGATAGAGTGATAGATACTACAAATTGAAGACAATAAAAAAATGTGGCTCTCGCCAGTCGGAAGGGTATATTTTGGTATATTTCGTATGTTTTAAATGTTCGTGATATGGAGAGCGCTATGCTCGGAGTTTCTTTGCGGGATAAGATCCGAAACGAAGTCATTCACCAACGAACCATAGTCACCGACATAGCTTGTAGAATTGGCATGTTGAAGTGGCAATGGGCAACTGATATTTGCCGCAAGACCGATAACCAATGGGGTAGATAAGTTCTCGAATGGAGGGCACGTGCCGGGAAGTGGGGTGTGGGACGCACTTCCCTGTGGTGTTCTGTGGTGGTTGAATGAGAAGAGCCGAGGATCGTGTCTGGTGGCGAGCCTTGGGAGAGGTCTATATGCAGCAGTGGAGAGATTAGGCTTATAGTATGGTATGGAATAGGTTGTTTACCTACAAATCCACCAAACAACTTGTGTATACTGGATATTATGACACCACTGCAATTTTTATTTTTTCATTCTTGCAGATAAACGAGATGGCCACACTACCAATATACGTTTCTTTAAGCAGGTAAGAATTCATTTTTTTCATCAGATAATATGAAATTGTTTCACCGTAATCTTCAATTACGTTCTTTATTTCTTCAATATTGCGGTTTTAATTTCTTTTCCGTTTAAAGAAATTTATTTCTGAAAGAACATACAGTTCACTTAAAGAGAAAACTTATGACTAACATAAGCGAAATTATAATACCCCAGTATAAAAAAAAAAAACACTAATTTTACATTATTAGAAAAATGTGGGTATATTACATTATCAGAAATGTAGTTACGTAAACGGTTCATAAAAATGTTGATTAACTCTGTTTCATTGATGTTGTTAGGCAAATTATTGTATAACTGCACTCCCCCATAAGTTAAGTTTCTATGTTTCTTCTTCAGTTAAAATTAACGTTTCTTGATTAAGAATTTTTCAATGGATATTCTTTTTAATATTTTTCGTAAGTATCCACATGTTGCATGCATGTAGCAGATTGTAGCTGTTTAATATCGAAGATTTTTTTTGTATAGTTCGTGAGTTTCTTTGTACTTGAGTACGGATTTTTAAAAATTGTCACTAACTCGGCGGTGAAGGAAAACACCGCTCCAATGATAAAAAATCTGGATGTGATCCACTAATCCTGACTAGTCCCGCGTGGTGGATTACTACCCGAACCCCAAGTGATTTACTAAGGGGAGGCCTACGTCCTGCAGTGGGACGCTATAGGCTGATATAAGTCAAAATTAAATATGATTTTTAGGAGTTTATTCTGTACGATTTGAAAGATTTTTTGAAAGAAAGGTGATAGACGAGCAAACAGTTCACCTGACAATTAACAGTAGGAGGTTCTGTAAACCATATTTTTTTTCTAAAACGTACGAATAATAGTACCTATGACAGATGACGACTAACGCTGTCACCGGGACAAAATTCACATAACATTATAACCTCTCTTGGTCGCGCGCGTGCGTTCGTTTTGGTTGCCATCCTCTGCACTACGCATATCGTTATTACAACAATTAGCAATAAACATTAGCTTGTTAAACAAACTCAATGGCTTCCAACGATGTACTGGTCTTGGCACAAAATGAACAACTAGGAATCAGTTTCCCAGTGCATTTTTTTGTGTGTTGTTTTTGCTACATAGAGTAAAACAGAAACAAAAGATAAAATTAATAATATACATTTGAGTGAGTGTAGCCTTGTAGTTGCTATAAATAAAACTAGCGACCCGCCCTCGCTTCGCTTTGGTTTATAAGGTTTTTTTTTTTTCAAAATATATCCTATATTAGTAGACACGGATAATGTAGCTTCCTATTTGTGAAAGAATTCTTTAAATCGGTTCAGTAGTTCCAGAGATTACCCCCAACATACTTACAAACACACAAGTTTACCTCTTATATTAGTATAGATTAATATTTATCAGAGGAATACTTTCAAAAATCTTTCGTGTCCTGTTCCGGCACATCACACGACGTAGTTTTATAGCTTTTTAACGGCTTTCTGTAAACTATATGCGCCCGATAATCAGTTTATTAGAACAAGCAGCTCCCTCAGGAGCGAGGAAGTCATTTGTATACGGACAACATATGTTTAGCTTGTTAAGCGTCATTAATTACTATTTTATGAGGATTTTACACGAATAACGGAAAAATACCACACGAATTATATGGATTTCATGCTAGATTTCTAGACTTAAAAAGTGCTTAGGTACTTGAGATTCTTTTAAATATTAATGTCATTAGATTAATCTAATTTTTTTGAGGGGGAGAGTGCACGGTGCAAACCAACAGCCACTGGGCGCGCTCGACTGGCCACGTTACCCTTCTCTCACAGAAGACTACCTTAAAATGTACTGCATTTCCCACTTTATCCTATTTCCTTAATGTACGTGCGTGTTTCGGTAGCGAGTGAGATGTGCCAGAGCCCATGCCCATCCTATCCCTCCCCATTTTGCCAACCCATTTTGGGGCGTGCCAACGTTTGTCATTTTGGACTGATATTGGCATGTATCACGGATCTCTATGGGCGACAGTATCCACTTACTATCAGGTGGACTGTATGCTCGTCTGCCGCTTTCGTAAATAAAATAAAAATCTTGTAAAATCTATTCATATAATAAATACGTAACAAAGCCGTATCTGATATTTAAAATTTAAAACATTAAATATTTAAAAAAATCAATGAAGGCCATAACATCATTTTTTGTAATATTTGTCTGTCTGTCTGTCTGAACCTGCACGTGGAAACTAGTGGACGGATTTTAGCGCATTTTAGTAATGTTAGCGCAAAGAAGCAAACAGACAGACATGCAGATAAGTTTACAGATGAGCATACTATAAGCTTTTACTGCAAGATACATACCAATCAAGGATGTAACTGATGTCATGATTTGTAGTTAATGGAAAATAACTGTAATTTGAACAACATCAATAAGTACAACGCGGGAGCTTTCGACGCGTCGGCTGAGCTTCCTGTCCCCCGATTAGGAAGTAAATGCCTATACGTGCTTATTGATAGGGCTGTCAAAAGCTAGTTATTTAGTGACTATTTATAATCACGTAGCGATTTACCATTATCTCTTTACCATTTGTGTACTGACAAATACTTTGACTAACGCGTGATTTAATTAATTGCCAGACAAATGTAACCCATGGATAGCATAATTCTATTATGCTTATACTATTCTATATATTCTATTCTATTCTATATTCTATTCTATTTCAATATGCGCTTTATGTTTGCCTTGAACGTTAAATTGATTTCTATTTTTTAAATATATTATGAAATGCTATATCTGTCGCCACCTTTATACTTTTATCGAATTACATGCAGCCTAGGTTCAATAAATTGGTTTAACTATGGCGACAAAGTATCTTAACTTGTTGTAAATTGTAATATATCATATCATCGGGAGATAAGGCATTATTAACTTCCTCTTATGATTCTTAGAACCACGACGCATCGTGGTTCAGGTGCGCTGGGGACCTTATGCTGATCCCCGGGAGACCTCCAACATCACCCCTTCTAGTCTGCCCTGACCGCCAGGCGCACACTCATTAGCTCTCTATATTATCGGCTATGCATCACTATGCTCATCATTATCTCTCATGTAACTCATTGTGCAATGTCTCATTATTATAATAGAAATGCCTTATCTCTCTATGTAACAGTTCTTCAACATAGAAAAGCACTCACCCTAAAGATAGTATAAACTCTTAACTATACTACTCTTCCGGCACGAACATCTTCAGTCCATGCACCTGTCCTCCCCTTGGTTCTTTTTCCGTTCCTACCCTCTTCACAGAGCCACGTCGTTCACTACACACTCCATTTTTTCCCCACTACCATCCTTTTATACCCCCCGAAACGGTGCACGTCATTGAAAGTGTTGCTATTACAGAGACCCATGAAGAAGGTGAAATAAAGTATTGTGCCAATATATATATATATATTATTATCTTATTAAATTATTATTTACTATAGAATTCATTTAATTATCAGCTACCACTCACACATTCGCGATACTTCGCGAGAATATATTAACCATATCATCAGCCTGTGTCTTTCAAATTTGGATATAAGCCTCTCCCAAGGACCGCCAACACACAAATGTATAAAAAAATACACATTTTCAAATAACATTTTCCTATGGCTTTGCTCAGTTTCTAATGCAGTTTCAGTTTCTCAGTTTCTCTACATTGGTAAATCTAGGTGACGTCGTTATTTTTTATTTATTTCCTTTTATTTCAAATCATTTTTACCATAAAATGTTAGTAGAAGTGATAATAATTAAATCTATGTATTTATATATTTATGTCTAATAATTAATTGAAGCTATTATTTGCGCGCTAGGTGTTTAAAAACATATTTGTGACAACCCTAATAATCTTTTATTGTATAGTTATCAATTCCATAGCAGTCTTATTGCCATTATTTCATACAGTACTTCTCACATACTAATGGTATGTATGCCTATATTCGGCTGTATGTCGGTATGTGATAGAACAATATAAATTTGGGCTATATTAGGAAGTGAATAGGAAGTAATAAGTGATGTTTTGCATGTAAGTTAAGGGTCTGTGTGAGGGAATTTAAATGTATAATTATAAATAACGCATTTGCATTTGCGTTGTTTATATTGACTGATGTTAATGACGCGGTCTGAAGCAAATTCATCGAAAAAAAATCATTTGATAATTTACCGCTTGGCATTAAACGTATCCAGAATTTTGTTTTGGGGCTATCCAGAATTTGTAATAATTTTGTCGCGTTGATGAGGATTAAAGTGTATTATTACGCTACTGTCAGATAGACATTTGTTTATGGAAAGGAGGCGGTAGGCGTGCACAGTCCACCCGGTGATAAGTGGATGCTGTCACCCTGTGACATACGGATGCCAGCATCAGTCCAGAATAACACACATTAGTACGTCCTCGGATGCACCTACCTTTTGAGATTTAGGAATTAATTTGGAGAAAGGGTTGGGCAAATTTGGAGTGATAGGTCAGGATGGGATAGAAATGGGCTATGGCATATTTCACACACTATCGAAACACGTGCCTACATTTGGGGAATATGATAAAGTGTGAAATGCAGTAAATTTCGTGGTAATCTTCTGCGACAGAGAGGTAACGTGGACAGTCGAGTGCTCCTCCTCAGAAAACTCGGTATTCTCCCTTTAGGATTCTCTTCAACCTGGAATAAAAAAACATCTTAATTTAGAAATCCCAGTGCTACAATAGATTATTTTCAATTTCGAAGTCATTATAAATTAAAGCCTTATAAAAAATCTGCCTCTAGATGATCTCCATCCAACCGTTGAGAACGAGATGATCCGATAATTCGTGGAGGTGGAACAAATTAACCAAATTAGCTGACTGCGGCTGCCTCAAATCAACTGTGAAATTAATATTTCCATTATATAGCAGCAGTGTAATTAATATAACTAGTAATTTGATAGCAATCTACTTAATTTTCTCGCTAATATCGATTAGCGCTAATTTTAATATCGATCGTGCCTCTCGCACAATAAAGCGTCCGCTTCAATTTGTTACATAGGATTAGAATAACCTTGTTCTGTTATCTGTGACAATTTAAACATTGCTCAATTTACAAGTGTGTTTTGGTACTTTACAGTTACCTAAATCACCACGACCCATCAATAAGCCTTGCGCTATAAACATTTTTTTAAAGAACTGAAATAAATCATTTAATTTTTTAAGACTTTTCGACTTCTTTATTGTCATCAGATAACCTAAATCTAACCCACTTTAAGTTTGTTACCATCGATTTGCTGCCCATCCGGTATTTACTGCAGATTATTTAATTATTCCTCTTAAATAAATCGTGTCAGACACTCCTAAATAAATCCTTTTAGTTGTGTCGTCTGCTGCAGATCATTCCCCCGCGCGTTCACTCACTGTCTCTCTCAGTTACTTGTGATTTGAAACGTAGTCCAGATGGCTGTTTAGTCATACCACTAATAAGGATTCATTGATAACTGTTTTAGGGAAGTAGGTAGGTATTGCGTTTGAAGAAGACGTGATACATTTGTTTTAGTCGGTTAGAAACAATAACCTTTCCAATGCATACTTGCATTGGAAAATGATCTATTGTAGGTACGACTGGGATTTCTAAATGAGGATGTTTTTTTATTCCAGTACCATTACCTCCCTCTAGTATCTATATCACATGTTTTCAGGTCATAATCAGTATCTTCCTAGTACTTTAATTATCCCTCCATAATAATACCTTATCGTTGCGCGCGCTGTACGCCAATTTTTTTTTCTTTTCATATATTATAGCAATGGTGGAACCAGCACATTCTGCCAGTGTCAAGTTTTTTTCGTAATTAACAATTTCAAAGTTTAAAATGTATCGTGTTAATGTCCAGTCGAAGTAAGTCAAGAGTCGCTCAGTAGAGTAATAGTAGGTCTACTGAGGATATAAGAGGACTCCATGGAAGCACGCGGAAAATTCAGTCCCACGCATTTATTTGATTATCACAAACATTACGCATACAAAAAACTTTAAAGTTTAATAAACTGTCACCATTACACCGTAAAACGTACAATACCCAATTTAATACATAATAATAAAAAAAAAACTCAACATCGCTTCTTTAGTTCCCACTGAAAAGTCTCAATACACGCAAATTGTCTGCTATGATCATCTATCATTTACAATTTTCTTTTCAAATACCACATCAATACAGGATAAGGAATAGTTGTCATACAGCCAGACACTGTGTAGAGCTTTGTAGCGACTATGTTTCTTATTCCGATAAATATTTTATCCAGAACCCGCAGTCTAGACTCCTGCCTACGCGCACATCCGGCCGCCACCGTCATTACGAGTTCCGGCAGCGACCGGTTTCCTGACCCCTTCACGTTAATCGTTTTGTTAAGGTGTTGTTTGTCAATCAAGGCTTTAAAATTAGGAAAATATGCTATAAATAAATTTTCTATTGCAATTATTCTATTTATACGGTCTTGAATTGCAGATAGAACTAATTTAAAAAAATATGGATTTGGTAGTAATAAAATTTGTCCTTAAATAATCCATATCTTTTTTGTACTATCTATGTATAAAAAGATCTGTATTGTAGGTTTTACTAATGTTGGCTTTCAACTACCATACAATAACAATTTTTATTTAATAAAGGTGATTCTTGCTTTTGAGTCACTAAAGGAATAAAAATAGTACTTGTCATGATTTAAAGAAACTATGTATTAAGACGAAGATTATTCAAATGTCATTTGTGACCCATTCGATCCAGGTAAATGATAATAATAAAAACATAATTTAATTTATTAACAATTTACATTGGAAGTTGTGACGATGGAGTTTTATTATTAAAAAACTTGAAATGTTTTTATTTTTGCCAAGGAATTGCAATAAATTGGAAACATAATAAAGCAAGATATTAAACGAGATGAATACAATTTAATAAATTATCGTCAAAGGCACCCCTCGTCATCAATTTATCATTCTGATTTTCCCGCGATAATTGCGACCCGTCATTACCCTGTTGATATTACAAGGTATGTCATTACCCGTGTCAATGCACTTACGGCTTTGTTTCGTCGCCCACGTTGTTATAAATTTATAATGGTAATTTAAAGTAAATATACGCGGAATTTGAAGGTATTGCAAATTTGAATGATATCAAGTTGATGCGGTAGTTGTATCTGTAATTCTAAAATTTGAAATTATCTGATAGAAAAAGCTTATTAAATGATATTTTTTAAACATGGAATAAAGATGGCCGCCGAGCATACAGTTCATCTAGTGGTGAGTGGATACTGTCGGCCATGGACATCCGCGATACATGACAACATCAGTCCAGAATAACAAACATTGGTACAACCCCGGATGTGCTGCTTAGTTTTCGAAATTTCGAAATGAATTTGGAGAAAAGTTTGGGAAAGTGAGGAGGGTTAGGGTAGGATGGGATGGCAATTGGCTCATATCTCACTTACTACCTAGACACGTATGTACGTAGAGAGAATATGTTTAAGTTGGAAATACATTTGACAGTAGTCTTCTTAACTGGACCAGTCGAGTTCGCCCAGAGGCTGTAAAAGTTGCCCTTTCCCAAATATCCCTTCCAAATGGCTGCCTTGCTACCGGTCTTTTAAAAAATTTACTTCAATAATAATTTTTTGAAGTTTGGATACCGTATCTGAAATGTATTTATGTATTGAATGTCCAATAAGTGATCCTTCCAGTGTCCAAAAGTGTCGCCTACGCCTGATATCGGCTTGCGTTAGGATTTAGGACCTGCCCATGTATAGAATGTTGTATCAATGCATATTACACATTAATGGCAAATTTCTTATATCAGTTTCTAATATAATTTGCATACCGCGACTACGTCTGTTATTTACTGTAAAATTTCAATTAAAATTATGACCAAAATTGTTTTGTTTTTAAATTTATATTTTAAATTTTAAATATAATACAAAAACGCGTTTTCTATAGAGGTTTATCGATAAAATATGCGAAATTTTCAAACGCCTCTGCTACTATTTTTAATTTATACGTGAACTTAATGACATACATATAAAATACTTAAGCGATTTCCACAATATGGTATAAAAATATTTTTTGTGCGTTTGTGTGCCCTCGTTGTGTGGAGGAGAGTACACGCCGTATTTCCACAGCCACGTTGCCCACGATTGGCCACGTTACCCCTCTCTTACAGAAAATTGCCTTGAAATGAACTGCATTTCCTACTGTATCGTATTTCCCTAATGTACTTTACGTGTTTCGGTGGTGATTGAGATATGCCAGAGCCCATTCCCATCTCTCCTCATTATGCCAACCATTTCTCCCAATCCATTCTTTAATCTGCTAAGACAGCGCATACAGGAGTGTGCCGACGTTTGTCATTATGGACTGATGTTGGCATGTACCGCGGATGTCCATGGGCGACACAGTATCCACTTACAATCAGGTGGACAGGTACGCTCGTCTGCGGCCTTTTTTCTATAAAAAAAGTGTCAACACGCTCGCGCGTGCTTGCTTTTTGCTTTGCGTGCGTGCTTTTGCACATTTTAATATTTAACGCTTTATTATTATGAAATTACAAACAAATTAAGCTACATATGATTTTAATGAATGCATTTCAGTGCATTTGGACTTGCACTAAATAATTAAAATTGGAACACTTTTTAGTTTTTTTTTTCTAAAGCAAGATAACGAACAAACGGATCAACAAAAAACTATTTTACTTTGATTCTTACAAGGGGTACATATAATTTGGCGTAATAATATGATGCCTTTTGATGCGAAATTAATTTCGGATTGCCCAGGTTTTTATCCGAAAACCCGTATAAGAAAATACATTCTCTTGAGTGGATCTGACCCAAAAATTTTGAGATTAATAGTTTTAATTTTTTGTTTATCGCAGTTTAACAAAATTGGTATCCGCATTCTTTGTTAAGTTATATATTAATATGTCGACGCAAATACTACTTACATATTAATTTTTTCTATATATGGAACATTGTCATTAACACATTTTTGAAGTAGGTTTTTCCAATTATTTATTAATGGTAGATAATTAACGTCTCTAAAATAGCCTCTTCTATAAATATTTATTTCATTAAGGGGTCGTCCCACCTTGTTGGGACCAATTTAGCGGTTCGCTGGCGACGAGGCATGCGACTTAAATACACACATCGTAATGACGTACGAGTACTTATGTTAAACACAAGGCTTGTAACATATATATGTTTTTTTTTTTATATAGAAAAAGGCGGCAGACGAGCATACAGTCCGCCTGATGGTAAGTAGATACTGTCGCCCATAGAAATCCGCGATACATGCCAATATCAGTCCAGAATGACAAACGGTGGCACGCCTCCGGGATGCGCTGCCCACCTTTGCAGATTAATGCAGGAAAGGATTGGGAGGAAAGGTTGGGAAAATGTGGAGGGATAGAATGGGTCTGGGCACTACCGAAAACATGTACGTACATTGGGGAAATACGATAAAGTAGGAAATGCAGTACATTTCAAGGCAGTCGTTTGTAAGAAAAGGGTAACGTGGCCATGTCCCACCTCCGCCCATGGTCCTACCAACCTTTTGGTTATACGGACCGAATCGTCGGGAGGTACGCGCCATACTCGCCGACTAAGGGCTGTTCCGGCGCGTATCTGCTCTGCCTCCCTACAAGTAATTTCTATTCTTGTGTCCCTTGGTTATTCTCCCCTTTTTGGGGCTGTTCTACAATACTTTATACTACTTCAGCGCCGAGCAGCTCTTTTGGGTTCCTTTTCCTATTCCATCGGTGTGCAAACTCTCTGAGCCCGCGGAAGTTCGCTTCCGAGGAGACGAGGTTGCAGTAATATACCGGACCCTCCTCCCGCCGTGCAATCCCCTTTAACATGCTCTGTCGATCCTCCTCGTATAGAGGACAGGACCATAGAACATGGTGCAAGTCCTCATCTGCCATGCCACATTCATACTGACTACTCTCACTCAGCTTCATGTCATAAAGTCGCTTTCGAAAGCAGCCATGCCCAGTGAGTATCTGAGATGTTTCATAGTCCGGTTCGATCCAACGCGACTTGAGTCGAACCGCCACGTCGCGTCCGGGAAGAATCTAAACAGCTCTCTGCCCTTGTTCTCGCCATGGCTTGTTTCTCAGCACGCGCCTCCTCCCTGGTCGCGAGTAAACGCGCCAGATCCATCCTGCCAGCGCGAATAACCTGAAGGTCTGCTGGAAGCACGCCCGCCAGTACAGGTAGAGCAAGCGTGCTGACCGATCTATAATCGCGTTTTACGACAGCCACGGATTAGGTGGTGCAATTAATAGATTTGTAAGATGCTTCAAGTTTTAATCTGCTTGATGAGGTATTCCTGATCGTAGAATAAATCCTAAAACTGTGTGAGGAGTTCACCTCAAAGTAATTTACAGCACAAAGGACCAAAATAGTTTTGTATACAAAACAATTAGTATACATTTCTTACCTATAATTATATATTAACTTACCCTTCACGCTATTTGACCGCGTGGTGTCGCCGGCTTTAGAGTAGTACCAGCCTATCTGTTCTCGTGGGTGTCGTAAAAGGCGACTAAGGGATATCGCAGCTGCTACCACCAGCCCTGAGGAATCACACCGTCACTCTTTCGAGTGAACTCACCATCTCGCATGGCCAGAGTGACGTTTACAGCCATACATAAAAAGGGCTGATAACGGTCTTTGTAAAGAATCTTTGTTCTTTCATAAATAACAAAGAACGTGTGAACCGCATTACCATAGAAAGATGATTAATATAGAGGCTTATCGGCAGTGCAGTGTGCTGCACAACTGTGCATTTGATAGATAACATTAATTGTTTTTTAATTTAATTACATTTGACTCGGTGTTCGGTTCGTTGACTAGAAAATGAGGCGTTCTAAGAAACGGTAATTTATTCCACTTGATATGAATTTACAGAAAACACGTACAAAAATATGTATTTATTCGTTTGTTAATTTATCGCTCTCCTAGGTTTGCTGGTAGAAATCTTTTAAGGGGACATAATGCCTTTTGTACGTATTTCCTTTTGTAAAAAATATTCATAACAATTAGTTACGTGTACGATTACAGTATAGTATTTAAATAAAATGTTTTATTAGTTCATTTATATATTAATTTACTAAATTTCAACCTTAACGTCGCAATAGTATAAAATAAAAATCAAAAACTCGTTATATATAATAGCTTTTAAACTTTTTGGTCGTTATTCGTTTATTAACGTTTAAAATAGCTCTATGTACATACATATATGTAATTTTTTTCTTTTGACAAATTTGTGTCCATTTTATGTTTTTAAAACTACATATACTTATAGAGATATTTGTGGTATGGAACCGCGTAGACAAGTGATCACTGACTCATAACGCTTCTTAATTAATTCCAAATGTTTACAAAAATACGCATATCTTTGCAAACACCGACATTTGGTGACTTTTTGCTTCGAAGCGCACATTATTATTTAAGTTAATGACAAATGCCTAGCAGATGAGACTGACTGTACGTACATTGCGAACGCGTTGTGGTCATCGTAGCGTGTCTCTTCACGGAATGATACATTGTAAGTACGCACGCTCCGAAAACTACTGACTTAAACCATTATATGAACTGTTTGACTTAAGCGATAGCGATTAGGTTAATATTTTTGAATGGAGTTTGAATATTTTTGAATTTTTATTAGATCACAATATTTATCGCAATTAGAATATACAATATGCCACTGAAATAACGCTAAAGCTGAAAATACATTGTCCTGTATCGAGAGTAGTATAGATTGTACAGTGAAATCAACGAGACATGAGCTTTGCACCTGTGTGAGTGGGCGCCGAATTGTGCAATCCGATTATCCAAATGGTTCTTACCGTACACTATCGGTATGCACTCACGCAAACGCAAAGCTGATCGTTGATTTCACTGTACCAATTTTCACACTGAGCCTTTTTTCACGATTTATATATCAATTTTTGTTTATCGTTTATTCTATGCACGTCGCTCGAGCCGCGAGCGCACGCATTGCCGCCTAGGCGCCCGATCTGAGTAGCGAGCGCTACGAATGATTTAGACAGAACAACAAAACCTTTATTTTGCATTACAACGGTTTTATTTTAAATCGATGACACGTTGTATAATTATATTATAAGTTAGTAAAACACTACAAAACATTAAGACGTCGCAATAATAAAACTCTCGTCGGGACGCCTGGTCTTTCCGACTAATTGAACACGTATACCATTTGTTCAATATTTTCTTATTTAAAAAAACGGTTTGAAAATTACAAAGATCTCGTAATTTTTTTTTATATCTTTAAAAAAGAAGAAGTTTGAAGTCTTTCCAAGTTGTCAAAAAAAAAATCTGAGCAACGTATGACGTCACGATACATTTACAATCGATATATCGTTGAATAGTTATAACTCGTATATATGTAGGTATATATATTTTTAATATTCGGAAAATAGGTGAATCTACCATTTAAAGATTTTAAGGTAAGGCCTTTTGCAGATTCAAGATATTATGACGTCATTATCGCGAGTAGCGACAATTACAACCAAATTATGAACAACTATACCTGTGTTATTTTATAAAGATTTCAACAAAAAAAAAGCACCATATAATTTAGTATATATTTTTATTTAAGGGCGAAAAATTTGTTAATTCTGAAACTTGCGAACTTCTCCATTGGTTCTCACCCTTTTTCGGACATGGTGAGCGTGTTATGATCTCAATTCTCCCTTGTACATTATGTGGATATTTGTTTGTAGACAAGAAAAATCCCTTCTTATTTTATTGCTATATTTTACAAGTCCACAGTTTACCTAGACATTATTATAGTCGCCTCGAACCGGATGCGGTATTATTTTATGTTCACAGCGACTAATTAATGGTCCGGCCACAATTGCAGGACTATGCGGAATGTCCAAGCTCCGAGGGAAGAATGCCGTAATTGTGCAAATACTCGGGAAGAAATGGCATTTGATACTATGCAATTTCTATGGGCGTTTTATGTAAAGCAACGTGATTTGTTTATTGTCTAAATCTAAAAAGATTTTGTGCCCAAAGCCAGCGTGTGTGCGAACATGTCAACATTCTATATCTCTGAGTGAAGTATAATTTGTTTAATAGATTCTTTTTTTTAAATTTCGTTTATTTATAGAATATAATTGACTAGATATAAGCCTCTCGCGAAGGTGCACCCGAATAAATGGTCATCAGTTTCGTCATCCAGCCATTTCCTGCCACTTCCTTCAGAAGATCAATCAGAGAACATTTGCCTTTGCATTTGCCAGTACATAGTCTCCATTCAAACATTTGTTCGCTCCAGCATTAGCAGTTTCTATACCAGATATGACCAGCCTGTTGCCACTACAGTTTAATGATGGTTAGGGCTATGTCGGTCACTTTGGTTCCAAGAATCACATCAATTTAGATGTTATTCTTCAGAGAAATTTCGAGCACATATTTTTTCATAGATCGTCTCTTATTTTAATCACTTATTTGAATTATTTGTTTAATTCAACGTTTGTCGGTTTTATGCCAGATGGATCAACCCAGTGACACTTCAATTTGATAATCCTTCGAGCTATAACGGTTACTTTGGTCCCCCAAATCACCTCATTTTAGATTAATTTTTATTTGAGATTCTACCCAAAACTACATTTATTTATGGTATAATAAGAGAAACGTCAAAAAAGTACTTATTAATAGTGAAGTTATTAATAAAAAAAAATATATTTAGAAAAAAGGCGGCAGACGAGCATACGGTTCCCCTGATGGTAAGTGGATATTGTCATCCATAGACATCCGAGATACATGCCAACATCAGTCCAGAATAACAAACGTTGCCGCGCCCGCGGTTGCGCTGCCTACCTTTATAGATTCAGGAATGGATTGAGAGAAACGGCTGGGAAAATGGGGAGGAATAGGATAGGATGGGCATGGGTTCTGGCATATCTTACTCACTACCGAAACGCGTACGTACATTGGGGAAATACGATAAAGTAGGAAATGCAATACATTTCAAGGTAGTCTTCTGTGAGAGAGGGGTAACGTTAGCCACGAGCGCGCCCAGCGAATGTGGGAATGCAGCGTGCACTCTCTCCCTTTAAATACTTTTGAAAGGAAAGCTTCGTCTGACTCTGCTGTTATTGGGGAGATTTCGAAATATACCACCTCGGTATAAGTCAAATTTGTTCAGTAGGTACAAAATTATGACTGTGCAGTTTACAAAAAAATTTAAGAAAGGCTTTATAAGGCTCGTAAAGCTCCAAAATTTTTGTCCTTACACTTTTTTTTTAAATTATAGTCAAATGTCCCAATTGACTGGCGCGGACATTCTTTTCCATGATCTAACACTATGATTATGATTAACACATTTCTGTGATTTAACACAGGCTAAAGTGGACGTCTGACAGGATTACCGACAATCATAACAATTAAATAAGAAGGTATAATGGTGGAGGCATGACGGGTACAACTCGTGTGAATCTGTGGAGGAAGCGGTGGATTTCCGTTCATACAGTAAAATGTCGACAGTTTGGTTGTTTTGATCTATTGTGTAACTATCTTCTACCCGCGGCTTCGTTCGCGTGGACTAAGCAGCTGTAAAAGATTTTTAACACCTGTATCAGCACCGACATGATGGATGTCACGGATGACAATCCCTGACATCCATCCAGTACTTTTCAAGTGATTCTATTTTCCTCTATAACTCAACTTCCTTGTGTCATATGAAGATGACAAATATACCAGTTTTTTATTCTGAATACTTAGCTATACTATATAGGTGAAAACCGGATCAAAATCCGTTCAGTAGTTTTTAAGTGATGCTCAAACAAACAGACATACAGACAAAAACAGACGGCAGACAGTCCACTGGGTGGTAAGTAGATACTGTTGCCCATAGACATCCACGGTATATGCCAACATCAGTCCAGAATGACAAACGCCCTTGAATGCGCTGCCTACTTTTGGAGATTTAGGAATGAATTTGGAGAAAGGGTTGGGCAAATGGGGAGGGATAGAATAGGGTGGGATGAGAATGGGCTCTGGAAATCTCATTCAATATCGAATGTAGGTAACATTGGGGGTATAGGATAAAGTGGAAAATGCAGAACATTTTCCTGTACATTTTCTCTCTCCAAATCAAAGGTTGAATGTAGGTAGTTGAACAGGCCAGCTGACTGATGCATGCGTGTTAACCTTAACACGACTTAGTGAAACAATGTTCGCGCATTCCACGTTTTTTCCCACGAATGTGCACTCGCGCGGTAAGCGGTGACAGGTTAAACACGGAATTTGTTAAAATGTTTAGTTTTAAATGAAGCGGATAGATTTATTATTTATATTTAGTCAAATAACTTCCACAGTCAGTACAATAATATTTTAGACGGTGTGTCCATTGAGTAAGGAATTGAAGCAGCCTGTGTAAGAATGTGTGAGTGTTTAAAGACTTTGCTATTTTGCTATCGAAGGCTCTCGGGCGAGAGCTCTCCTCAAGCCGGCATAAAAACTCAATAACCGTATCCTGTATCGCGCCACGTATCTGCCGTTACGATTATCGCACGCAATTCCGAATCGCATTGTCGCGAGTGTGAGAAGTTGTCCGTTATCCGATTGTTCTGTTGACATAGCGCGCTCAGCACCCAGGCGTCGCGTCGTGATGATGCCACGATACTTCACGTAGTAACAGCAAGTAATTATTCATAGTATATATGTGAAAAACAAATATTGACCTCATATCGTATCTCGAAACAACTTCTTCATCTTTTTATGGACGAAGGCGACAGACGAGCATACGGTCCACCTGATGGTAAGTGGATAGACATCCGCGATACATGCCAACATTAGTCCAAATGACAAACATTGGCACGCCCCCGGATGCGCTGCCTACCTGTGGAGATATAGGAATGGATTTGGAGAAAGGATTAGGAAAATGGGGAGGGATATGATGGGAATGGGTTCTGGCACATCTCATTCACTACCGAAACACGTACGTACATTGGGGAAATAAGATAAAGTGGGAAATGCAGTACATTTCAAGGTAGTCTTCTGTGAGAGAGGGGTAACGTGGCTAGTCGAGCGCGCCCAGCAGCTGTTGGAATGCAGCGTGTACTCTCCCCCTCAAATTATCTTTATTGTCACCAGAGAACCTAAACCTAACTCACTTTCGTTGTCATCCCCATTCCCATACTATCCCTCCCCATTTTCCCAACCTTATCTCCAAATCCATTCCTATATCTTCAAAGGTAGGCAGCGCATCCGGGGGCGTGCCAACGTAAGTCATTTTGGACTAATGTTGGCATGTATCGCGGCTGTTTATGGGCGACAATATTCATTTACCATCAGATGGACTGCATACTCGTCTGCCGCTTTCGTCATTAAAAAAAAAATATTGGACTTTTGCTTCGACCTTGTGTTGACACTCTTAGTTAACAATTGTTTATTTTAGTTATTCAAAAATAGTCTGTTTCGTTGACCATTAGTATGTTTTTCTTGTATTTTTTTCGGCTAGTTTAAATACAAGCCTTTTTTAATCATATTAAATTGCAGGAAGTATCCGAAATGCGGTGTAAAATATGCAAATCGCCATTACTTGCAGAATGAGGAAAAGCATTAACTAGTTTTATAGTGTGTTTGTCCTGGCTTGTTATCGTTCCCGGGTTCGATTCCTGTTTGCATTCCTCGTGCGGCCGTAAACCTGAAACAATGGCGGTCTGTTGTTTTGAAAATTAAATATCGTAGTATTCACGTGAAAGTAGCGAATTGTCAAGGTACTTCTTGGTAATTTTCAGTGTGATGAACCTTTCATTCTGTGATGCTCCTCACAGTGGTATAAATATAGATTAATCATTAAATAAATGTCTATCTACCTCAAACAACATAGATGGTTAGATGGATAGAAAGGAGAAGGCCCAAGAAAGTATAGAGTTCACGGCCCTTTTCGAAAATTTCGTATACCTAGTGTTAAAATTTTCATAAATTGGCAGCACTGTTTACGTAATTTCTAAAAAAAATTTTTGAATGCAATATGGAATTACCCAGAAAATAATATAGGAATTAACGGATGTTCAGGTTAGTTTTTGTCGGATTTTTTGTCGTTTTGACAACGCCAAAATATTTACGAAGTATGCTATTTAATTTACGTTTTTGTGTAATAAGAAATATCGTATTTAAATCGTCAAATAATATGTTTATTATGTGTATATATATTTACATATATTATATTTAATTATAATAATATAGCTACAAAACGAGTTATGTTTTTATTCAACACTAGCGACCCGCCCTCGCTTCGCTTCGGTTTATAAGCTTTTTTTTTTAAATTTCAAAATCAAATATAGCCTATATTAGACACAGATAATGTAGCTTCCTATTTGTGAAAGAATTTTTGAAATCGGTTCAGTAGTTCCAGAGATTACCCCCAACATACCTACAAACAAACACACAATTTTAATTCTTCTTTATTATATTAGTATAGATTGTAGAATAAGTATAGATTGTAGTATAGTCCCACTATCCACTATATGTACGACGACAGTATCCACTTACTCTCAGGTGGACTGTATGCTCGTCTGCCTCCTTTATTTCTATAAAAAAAACCGTTGATTGTGATAGCAATTTAATTATGATGGCGTGTGGCGTGCCTTGGGAGAGTGATATATGCATATATAAAGCATATGTTTTTCCCAGGGCATATACAGGCATATCCGTACAGCAGTGAAAATATAATGTGTATGTATATCATTGTAGTTATCTGCGTCTGCAAAATCCACACATTACTCAGCGCTTCATGCGTCAACACAATCGTGATGGTATATGGGTAACATGACTATTCACTGGTGCCTCTTTGTCTCAATTTATCATACAAGCCTATTTTAAAACAAGTTTCATAAACAATCTACAAATTAGTCATGCGATTAGGTAATGAAGATCGCATCCGCGTTGTGCAGTGCTTTAAATGCTATCAGTAATTTGCATTATCGTTGAGCTCACAATATCTGGGTAATGTTAGGACTGGCAGGTGTTGTTTCTGCGAAGTACTAGAACTAGATGGAGACCATACTTGAAGGAGGATGGAAATAATGGGGAAAATCGTGCGTAATGTGAACGCTCCATACAATTATGTCCGAACTCACCAGTAGCTTTGTTGCGTGTCGCCACGACCAGCAACACAGTATACCTGACGCCTAACACATTTACCTATAGGCTATTGTTCTCCAAGGTAATGCAGCTTTACAAAATGCCCAAGGCCGTGATACATATATTGCATGCTTTTGACTGGCAGAACTGTAGCACGCGTTTACAAGATGCTTTAATGCGAGTAATACGCATGTGTATCACGGCCCTAATACCCATTAAGCTGAGTTGCTATATATATTAATGACGCCTCTGCATAAGCATATAGTAAAACTATAGCTATATTAAAGTGACATGCCTTGCCGAGGAAATAAGTGATTTGACGACAGAACTGTGATGCAGCCTGACAACAACACCACCCACTCCACAACACGGGATAAATTGAACTTTATTCTTTTTCTTTTAGGGGTGATGTGGACAGAGTATTTAGTTGGTATACCGACATCCTGTCGGGAAGCGCGCGCGGATGTGGCGTCCGCAATATGACCAACGACGGTTGCCATAAATTATTTTTGATTATTATTTATTCATTATTTAAATCTAAGCCGGCTAATAGTTTTAAATTCCATCTGCTTTTGAGTTCTTTTCCAGATACTCCTTTATCCTAATAGCATTACCTAGTTTTGGGATCAACAGCTTTCACCACTGTATATGTTATCATATGTTCATAGATATGTTTCACCATTGATATGTTTTCTCCTTACTGTACTGTAGTTTTACTATCTTTGTTATAATATGGTTTGAAAAATAAATATATTTTATTTTGATTTAATAATTTACTTTTAAATCTGCAAAGGCAGCGTATTCGGGGTCATTGACATTGCTCCTCATATTTGACTTATATTAAATTGGATCGCGGCTATCGATAGGCCTTTCCATTCACCACCAGGTAGTTTGTCCGCTCTCATGCCACGTTCTTTGTATAAAAAGACCAGAAGTTTGATTTTATGCTTTTTATTCGTTTACAAGGAAGCCAAAAAACCGATTAATTAATCAACCAATTAAGCAACTGTAGCTCGCTCTCTCTGCACTGACAATGTTTTTTTTTTAATTACAAAATCTAGTAGATTGCAATGCAACAGTTGCTTATAAAACACACATCTATATATAATTAAATGACTCAATATGTATTAAATATTTGAATTAATTATATTATCGATTGTCGTTACGTAAATTTTGTGACATTTAACTTTTTTTTTTTTTTTTTTTATAGACGAGGGCGGACGAGCAAGCGGTCCCACGTGATGGTAAGTGTTACCGCCGCCCATGGACACCTGCAACACCAGGGGGCATGCGGGCGCGCCGCCGACCTTGCAAAACCCTATTCACAGCTCTCTTGAAGAACCCCATATCGTACCTTAATGGAAAGACCTCTTGAGGCAGTTCGTTCCACAGCTGACGGGTTCGCGGATTATTGTTTTGGGGATTTCATTCTTGTTTAATGTTTTATATTATAATGCTGATAAATTCATGTGAATAGGATTCTGCAAGGTCGGCGGCGCACCCGCATGCCCCCTTGGTGTTGCAGGTGTCCATGGGCGGCGGTAACACTTACCATCACGAGCACCGCCTACGTCACTATAAAAAAAAAAGTGATAGTAGGTGGTAACGAAACGAACGTTTTTATCAGATTTTTCATACTATGCGTATAAAGTTCAAAAATATATCTATACTAATATAACAAAGAGGTAAAATTGCGTGTTTGTAGGTAGGTTTGTGGTAATCTCTGGAACTACTGAACCGATTTCAAATTTTTTTTCACAAATAGGATGCTATATTATCCGTGTCCAATATATGCTATATTTTATTTTGAAATTTTGAAAAAAATAAAAATATACCGATGCTAAGCGAGGGCGGGTCGCTAGTATTTTATAAAAATGAGTAGGGCTTCGGGAAAAAATCAGTTACACTAAGCATATTTGTATTTACGTACCTACTATATCTATTATGTTCCAATTTTTTAAATTAATCTTGCGTTCTATTTTCTATTTGATCTAGTAATTGACTGATAGACATTGTCGTATGACATTTGTTCAACCTTGTAAATGTCATCTATCTATTATATATACATATAATAAAATTGTAACAAGCCGATGTCTGTACATTATAGATATTGAAATATGGGGGGTCTTTATTAGAGCAACAGAAGCTAAAACAACAGTTTTTAGAAATTTCGTCTGTCTTGTCTGTCTGTATGTTTGTACACGCATCACGCAAAAAACTACTGCATGGAATTGAATGCAGTTTTCACCGATGTATTGCTAGAGGTCTAACTTAAAATATAGGCTCCATTTCACCGCAGGAAAATATCTTATTCCGATTGTTTTAAATTTAATAAACCGAAGCGAAGTGAGGGCGGGTCGCTAGTTTATGTAATAATTTATGTAATAAAAAACTAAAATATTTTTCGTTTGAAAGTTGGTGAAAATGAGTAACAATTCGCTTTAAAGAGACTCCGTTTTACCCAGGGACATCTGTGACATTGTCAATAGTAATTATGAGTAACGTTGCCATGTGAAATGCTCCTTTGGAGATTTAGGGTTTAAGATTTGGAAAAAGGTTTAAGAATCCACCTCACTTCCTTCATTGGACGAGGAAAGAGGTACAAAACGAAATATACCTAAAATTTTTTAATGGACGAAGGTTATGGATTGCAGTTCACCTGATGGCAAGTAGATACTGTCGCCCATCCTGTAGCTGTAGACATCCGCGATACATGTCAACATTAGTCCAAAATGACAAACGTTGGCACGACCCAGGATGCGCTGTCTACCTTTGGAGATATCGGAATGGATTTGGTGAAAGGGTTGGGAAAATGGGGAGGGATAGGATAGGAATGGGTTTTGGCACATTTCGCTCACTACTAAAACAAGTATTAGGTACGTGCAATACGTATATTAGGGAAATAAGATAAAGTGAGAAATGCAGTACATTTCTAGGTAGTCTTCTGTGAGAGAGGGGTAACGTGATCAGTCGAGCGCGCCCAGTGGCTGTTGGATTGCAGCATGCACTTCCCCCTGCCAAATTTTAAATATTATATTTATGTATGTATATGTATTTTAAATATTAATTTTAAACTCGGCACTGCTGCCTCTATTTGCTGAGCAATTCCTAAGCATAGCCACATTGTTTCGCCGAAGGGCTCCCACCTGTTGCAGCAACTAATAAAGGAAACCTGTATAATTAGTCTCCAAACAGCACCATTGTTTGTCACAGGGGGCACAGAACCTCCGCGACCGTAGCTCGACCACCACGTGTATCTATCATTCGCTCTGGCTGACAGAGTACGACGATCATCGATTGGATTTAAATTAAAAAAAGAAGTTAATTATAAAAGCTACATTATTAAAGTGAATTTAAATTATTTCTCAAAAATACATTTAAAAATAGAACAGTTTGATAATTCGAATTACGAACTCAAATTAATTCTGAAAGTTTAATAAATAATTATATTTGTGTTTTTTTAAATTGAGAAATAGTGAAGTGCACAGACTGAAGTTTTATCGAGGATTTTCAATTGTTCTCTTCTGAGATGACCCCGGTCGGACTTCTGTTCAAAGTTAACAGGTGAGTTAGCGTTTGTTTGTTAAGTGCATTTGTATGCACTTTGCTGCACGCTCGTGTATGGGAGACTATTTTGAATGTTTAAAATGGGATGTGTTAATGTATGCCGGTCGTGCTACCTTGTTTCTTAGCCGTTAATATTCTATTGGCGATTTTATCCTTGAGTTCGTTTTGAGAAATTGTTAGTACCTGGCTAAATACTTAGGCAACTTTAGTGTGATTTTGTATAGTTGCTAATTTGATAAAAGAATGAAGAAATAAATAACGTTTACTTAATATTGTCGCTTTTGTCTCCTGTAAGGAACGAATGATCTCCGTAGTAACATCCCTATCTGTTATTTTATCTATTTTAATATTGCGATGGCTAGATGTGTTTGTTGCATATTATTATGCTACTAACATACGTATATATATATTATTATTGTATAAAATAGGAGATGATAATAAGAAATATTCTCTTTTATTTATCTATACTAATACTAATATACTAATTATTAATTACTAATAATATAATAAAGAGGTAAAATTGTGTGTTTGTATGTTGGGGGTAATCTCTGGAACTACGGAACCGATTTCAAAAATTCTTTCACAAATAGGAAGCTACATTATCCGTGTCTAATATAGGCTAAATTTTATTTTGAAATTTTGAAAAAAAAAATTGAAAACAAAAACTTATAAACCGAAGCGAAGCGAGGGCGGGTCGCTAGTTTCTGATAAAGTTTGTCTTCGAGTCTTCGATCAATTTTAAAATTTCCCTGTGTTATATTATCATATTGTTGACATTTTAATGGCTACACTGTTCTTGGTATAAATATGTGTATATGTATGATGTACTACTGATAATCGCTGGAGCAAACGGGTGCTCGAGTGGAGGACGCGTGGTAGTAAGCGCAGTTCCCCGGCTAGATCGACCAATGATCTGGAGAGGATAGCAGGTGGGGGCTGGTATCCATGTCAAGTTTCATTAAAATCTGTCCAGTACATTTTGCGAGATGTACGTTCATAGACATATAAAACATCCAAAAATGGTTGTTCTGGGCTCTTAATCATTCGTACTCTACACTGAAACGACTTATTTCACATAATACATATTTAAATTTTTAAATGATGTATCCATGACATGTAACTGAATTACATACAAGGCTACTCAGAAAGTTTTACGAGACAAAGAGTTTTTTTCTATGGAATACTGGCTGGTTTTGATGTCAATTATAACTATGACTATCTATAACATAAAAAAAAAACATTTCATATTTAAATTTCCTTCCATATTTTTTTACGAGCTGAATCATATCGTGTCTCATTAAAAAATGCATATTCGACGGGAACATTTCTGCGCTATGATTTTGTATGATTTTAAATGTTCTTTAAAACTTGAAGATCCTATTAATAGGCTTCAAATAGTGTTTGCAGACAAGTGTCCTTCTAAGGCAATCGTGTATCGTGGTCAACTAAGTTTGGCTGACGAAGAAGCGGTCGCCCTTTAACGGCTGTAACAGAAGAAAATGTGGTGGCCGTAAAAAAATTAATTTGTCACAACAGGTGAATTACATACAAGAAGCTTAGGGAGAGATTGCAGATTGGATCGGGGAGTGTGTATAAAATATTAAATGGACATCTACGAGTCAGGAGGCTATCCTCCTGGTATCGCGCTGGGTGCCACACAACCTCACCGAGGCTCAAAAACAAGTTCGTGTCTAATAGTGCAATGATATGACGACAAAATTTGAAGCAGGGTCGTCTTGGCACGCTTATGAAATTCTCACAGGTGACGAATCTTGGATCTACCAGTATGATCCAGAAAGCAAAGCGTTAGTTGTTTCAACGTGAGCCAACGTCTACCAAAGTGGAAAGAGCAAAAAGCGCTGGAAAATTTTTCATCGCAAGTTTTTTCACTTTAACGTTTGCGAAACGAAAGTACAATTAACATAGAATGGTTAGGTAGCCACGTGTTTGCCTAATGTTTTTACTGCAGCGAGTAACAACTGTCCAAACACTGGTCTCCGACAACGGCCTGCACCACAACAACGTGGGCACGTTAAAGTTTTAGGCCATTCCTCTTACAGTCCCGACGGCACCTTGTTACTTTTTTATCTCCCAATATTAAATCCCAAATAAAAGAGAAACAGTATTCGTCGCCGGAAGACGCGCGGGCTATATTCGAAGAGACTATTAAAGAGGTTAAAAACCTGAATAAGAGTGGGAAAAAGTCGGTCCAGACGCATGAAACTTTGTATAGATGCAAGTGGTGAGTACTTTGAAAAAATTGGAACCCGTAGAATATTTTGTTTCTTATTCGCAAAACTTTCCGAGTTCCCACGTACATCCATTTGAATTACATGCATTTCATATGAATTACGTATGGAATGCATTTTACCTTTAACTATAGAACGAGCTAAACTTCTATCAAATTTTAAAATATTCGTTACGCTATATCTCAAATTAACAGTTCTATTACGAGCAATAAATACCTTTTACTTGATTTTTTTTTATCTTTTCTGGTTCCTCTGTCCTAGTCCTCTCTGTATGTATGTATGTAGTTTATATGTGTGTATAGGTATAATGCATATGTATGTATGTACTGGCAGAAATCGTTTTAGCGATAAGGCCGCCGATTGTATTCAGTACCGGCGTCAGGGGGGCGCGAGGTAGTAGGTATGCGAGATCGCCCAGGGCGCCAAATTTGCAGCGGCGCCAATGAATTTTTCGATGTTCCGAAATTCAAACTAAAAAAGTCTTTCTAATTCAAAACAAAACATTTACGTTCGCGTCGTTAGCTCTGGTAATGCCAAAGGAAAGTGTCAAAGTATCATAAAGGTTTCTAGAATTATCAAAACTTTATCGCTAGATTCTACGTTTTAAATTTTGTCTTGAAATTTAGTGCCCTAAAAAGGGGCGCCACGACAATGTTGCCAGAGGCGTCATCAACGCCAGCATTGTTGGTACTACTAATTAAGTACTTGTATTTTTGGATTTATTTTCTGTATATTTTGGAGTAGGTACAATAAAGTATATACAACTATAGATGTTGTATCTATGATTGAAGAGGGTTTATTTTTAAATTTAAAAGAGTCATTATAAAAAAGCTTTTTCTCTATTAAATTCTGAACAAACGGGGTTATGATATAACACTTACCTAATTACACGCCGCGTATTAAATATGATACCCTATTAAATTAAAAATGTTCTCATAAGTATTCTTGCTACTATCTTCGTAACTGTTTGGATGTTTCTACGAGTTAACATACTCTGTGTCAACTGGTTTGTACGGAAGCAGATTACTTGAAAACTAACTGTTACTTCTCGTTACTTAACCAGATGGCCGGGTCTAATTGATACGACGGAAATTGGGTAATAAAATTTGAATAAATGTTCGTTTGAGTAAAAAATATACATTACAAATTGCGGACACTTTTACACACTGTTTATTATTTTTCTGAATGAATGAATGAAACTTTATTCATTGCTACGACACCCGTAATATATATTATTGCACATTAATATACAGATATTTATTAAGTAGTAGCAACATTTTGTTAAACTGTAGCCTAAACCAGTCATAAAGGAATTAATATTTTATTAAACTTTAGCCTAAACCAGAGATAAAAGAATTAATACTTTGTTCAACTTTAGCCTAAACCAGAGATAAAAGAATTAATACTTTGTTCAACTTTAGCCTAAACCAGAGATAAAAGAATTAATACTTTGTTCAACTTTAGCCTAAACCAGAGATAAAAGAATTAATACTTTGTTCAACTTTAGCCTAAACCAGAGATAAAAGAATTAATACTTTGTTAAACTTTAGCCTAAACCAGAGATAAAAGAATTAATATCATTACTAATTATTATTATTCTTCAATTAATTATCTTTTGGATGTTTCATATGGGAATAGTAAATTGTGTCTAATTTTACATTTAGTAGAGTAATGTGTTATGTTATGTTAAAGTATAATGTATTACTGTTTCGATTCCCAAATAAAATAAAAACTGAATATCTGCGGGCGTCAGCATCCACTTTACATTAGGCGGATTATCTGCTTGTCTGCCGTCTTCTCTGTATAAAAAAAATATATCTTACCTTATTTAATTACACAACTATTAATAAACCAATCAAATAGCCTATTGGCCGTGAAAAGGTATGATTACAAAGTATAACGATTGTAAAGTGCACTTCCTGTTCCCCGAACCTTTATATTTAAAACATAAATGACACTTGAATATTTAATTTAAAATGTGTAAATTGAAAGTGATATTTTAACGCAATAAAATAGCGAGTGACATTTAGATAAATGTCTGTTTTGTTTTTACATTCACTTAAAACTTGGCATAATAAAGTTAAATGCAATAATTGTAATTGACTGTATGTACTTGTAAAAGGTTAAATATTAAAGTATACATGTCACGAGTAAATAAATATATGAATTCTTTTTTGTATGTTTCATATCCAACCGTGTAGAGCTCTATATATCTATGTACTGATAGTGTAGGCTAATTATCCTACGTTATGTACCTATATACTTAGCTAATGGGTATATGTACATTGTCTCGTGTTTATGTAATGTTACTACTCAGCGCTCGAGTCAAATGCATAATGTACAAGTTTGAATATAATTGACACAAATAACTTAACTAAGCTGTAACTCGTGAATGAGAATGTTCCTACTTACGAAAACATTTATATAGAAGATTACAAAAAAAAATGTTTTTCCTATGACACGCAATGTACATACCTATATAATGATTATGAATAAATATATGAATTTATAAAGTATGAATTTTTAGAACATGTTGTTATGTTACTGTAAATTTTTCATATAAGAGTTATTATGAGCCGATTTTCCATAGAAATTCTCAACAGAAGCAAAAGTTGAAAGTAGGGTTGGTCAGTATCGAGAGTAATATCGATTCTGCCAGTTATTACAATAAGTTTTATTTTTAATCATTTATAGTACAATTCTAGTATATCTTTTATTCTACGCGCGTCGCCGGGGCCGCTCCGCATAGACGCCCGGTATGAATAATGAGTGCTATGAAACATTTAGACAGGACAATAAAAATTTACATGTTAGTAACTTTTGATTTCTTCATTAAATTAATTAAATTTTACCCTTAAACTATATTATATATTTTAAATTGGTTGACATGTTTCAGGTTTTGCCACGATTCAGGTTTGAGGTCAACCACGAAAACGAAAAACTTAAATTTAATAAGAAATTAAAAATTAATTTGTCAAATCGGGATTAATTAATAATGATTATTATTTCCTTTTCTTCTTATTCGTTTACTTTATTCTTTTGTTTATTTTTTCGTCATTCATGCGTAGTAATGCGTTTTTAAATATCATTAGCTAAGCCATGAACAGAAGAATCGCGAAGAACATCAAAATCCTTTAAAAAACGTTCGAGATATAATGAACAATATCCTGAAATTCCAATTGCAAGCGAAGGCTTCGCCTGCGATGACACGCTATAAGCTAACATCGATATTAATATCGATGTGTTAACAGACATATGCGTCTTCCCACTTCGACAGCCAGTTATCATCTTACATAACCGATACACAACACAAGCTGTAACTTACACTGATGGGAAACCGCAGGATGCGCGGGCGCACCGCGTTCTGTTCGCACTCGGCACGACCTGGTGTCCGGTTGCGAGATGTTTACAGTTTGATTTGTTTATTTATAGAAATCTAACAAGTTAGTTTTAGTTAGACATAAAATTATAACAAGAAGCATCACTTAAAAGGAATTATTTGTTCCTTGTGTTAATATTTTTTACGGCAAGCGCACGAAATATGTATTATTCTTACAATTATAAACATAATTCCCAACCAATTTTTAGATACAATTAACGAGACAAATATCAAACACTCACTAAAAAATACTTTATCTTTATACTGCCTTTTACGAGCAGGAAGAATTTCGGTCTTTGAAAAGAGATCAGCCACCACTGGACGGTAAAGAGATTTGTATGGAATCCTCGATCCCTGACCACTTTGCTAGACCCCTCATATTAAGGTACCTTAATATGAGGGGTCTAGTAATTCTCCTAGAGATTCTTCCTGCTCGTGGCGCGCACTATAGAAAATGTTGTGGGTTTATTGATAAAGTATTATTTAGTTTGTGTTTAATATTTGTCTGGTTTATTGTATCTAACAATTGGTTGGGAATTATGTTTAGCATTGTATCTCTAAACGCACATCATCTCTAAACTCTTAACGGCACATTCGCCGTTACTTTGCGCTTCTCTTCGGTGACTTACCAGCGTTTATCTTCTGGACTGATATCGGCATGTACCGTGGATCTCGCAGGGCGACAGTATCCACACACCACCAGATAGACTGTCTACTCATCTGTCACCTTCTTTCCATAAAAAAACTAACACCGTCTACATTAGCGCTTCTAGCTGATGCATGGAGAAACTTTAAATCTTTATTCAGAGAAAAACGCCGTTGGCAGGCCCCAGTATATATATTTGTACACAATATTGGAAGGAAAAAAAAAACACGCTAGGGCTACCGAATGCCAAAACAGTTAGTAATCTCGTTTTTACAACAACATACTTAGTACAAACTCATAAATAATACACCCATCATTTAGTTCGCACCACATTCGTACTAATACACAACTATTGAAATATGTTTTATTGTTATTTAAACGAGCAGATTTTTTTCTTTTTTTTTATAACACCACACACAATGGGGCACTCTAGGATTCCCGGTGTCGTGAGTCCAGTGACACATACAAAGACAAACACACACGAACCCAGACTTGAACAAACATTTGTCTTTACACAAATGCATGTCCCACCGGGGAAAAGCTAGTAAGTTCACACCGGAGGTATATGAGTCTATGCTCGATAAACGTCACTAATAATATTTACAAATTTATTTATATAATGTCATGACGTTATGCAAACTTCTTGCCTAGTAATAAGCAATTAGTTTTCCGTTTAATTATAAAAAGTGAGTACTTTCGCTCATGAAGTGTTAACATCGTAATAAAGAATGTCCGTCTGTCTTCACCCACCGTATATAGATGAAGATTTATTATTTGTTACGCACTATTATGTGTGTTTAACACGCTACTTGTTATATTATCGTTTTACTATTATCTAATGTGTATCTATCTAGTAAAATAGTGTAACTTAACTTTCCAGAGCGTTCTCTCTTATTGCCCTTCTTAATTTCAAATTCCTCAGTGTTTCTATTGAAGACCCGCGGTTTTGTAAATTCCTAAATGTTTCTATTGGTAGCCCGCGGTTTTGTAAATTCCTCAGTGTTTCTATTGGTGGCCCGCGGTTTTGTAAATTCCTCAGTGTTTCTATTGGTGGCCCGCGGTTTTGTAAATTCCTCAGTGTTTGTATTGGTGGCCCGCGGTTTTGTAAATTCCTCAGTGTTTCTATTGGTGGCCCGCGGTTTTGTAAATTCCTTAGCGTTCCTATTGGTGGCCAGCGGTTTTGTAAATTCCTCAGTGTTTGTATTGGTGGCCCGCGGTTTTGTAAATTCCTCAGTGATTGTATTGATGGCCTGCGGTTTTGTAAATTCCTCAGTGTTTCTATTGGTGGTCCGCGGTTTTGTAAATTCCGGTGACCACTTACCATCATGTGGGCTTGCCCGTCTGCCTCCTTTTATATAAAAAATCAACTATAGGATTAATATTTTCATGTTGTCAGATATAAAATCTAGGACGTAAAACGTTGCGCTTAATAAAATAAAAGATCAAATTCAAGTTAGTTATAATAGTTAGTTCTTCTCTATTAAACACCGCAACCAATTATTTTTTCAGACACTGCTTGATATGAACCTCTTCATGTATATTGTCTTGTTCATAAAGGATGTCTGGTATGTATGTATCTAGCAGTGGAGAGAAACAGGCTGGTGGTATGGTAATCACAAGCTGCCCTTTTACTTCCACTGTTCTGAACATGGGTCATGCATATAATGTATATTCTCTTGTGCATGAGGCATGTGTAACCCCAAAACGCCACACCGACCAGCGGGTTGGCGAGTCCACTCTTTTAGCGGTGGTGTAGTTCCTCTTTTGTTATCCCTACGACAGGCTAGGGAAAAAAGTGTGTTGATGCTATTGTAAAACCGACAGACACCCGTATGTAAAAATGCAAGCCCGAAGAATTGTCATTTAATATGCCAAGCGATTTCTTAAAAGTACCTTTTACAATGTACAAGTTACAATGTAACTGTCAAACGGTAGACTTAATAAACTTGGAGCTTCACGAATGATTGAATCGATTATACCGATTATTAAACAGCCGGAATCGAGATCACATGACAAAAAGTGGCCATATCTTAGACGCACACGCATCCCATAAAGATAGGCGGTACATAATTTTCAACGCATTATCGACTAATTACTAGAGATGGGTAAAAAACTATGCTTTTTATCGCCTTCGATACATATTCCATTTCTAAAAACAAATACCTACATTTAAATGCTAACCTTAGTGGGATGAGAATAGAGAGCAATTTAGATTATAATGCTGTAATTCACATTTCTAAAAAAAAATTTCTTCTGGTGTAAATCCTAGTTAGTAATTATCTCAGATAATTCGATATCGTATGGCGAATTAATTTATGGTGTGCCATGTACTACAATTAAAATGTTTCGATAAATTAGCGCGGTAATTGAAGTTTTTAAGGTTGTTCTGTTTTTTTTTAATTTTCGTATTTAAATTGATTAGTTAAGTAGATGTCGCTAGTAGTACTTTTTTAACAATATGTTTTTCCTTTTCTCTTGTTACTCTTATTTCTTTTATCTCTCCTTATAGTCGTCACTTAATTACATACTTCTTTCAAGTTTAACTCTTAACTAGCGACCCGCCCTCGCTTCGTTTCGGTTTATAAGTTTTTCTTTTTTTCAAGATTTCAAAATAAAATATAGCCTATATTAGACACGGATATTGTAGCGTCCTATTTGTGAAAGAATTTTTGAAATCAGTTCAGTAGTTCCAGAGATTACCCCCAACATACAAACACACAATTTTACCTCCTTATTATATTATAATATATTAGTATAGATTACCTACATTTGCTTTTTTTACAAATGAAACTTAAGAAGCATTTCAAAAGTAGAGTTCTACCTCGATATAATCCTATAACATTCCAGTGCAAGACCTACATACATGCCAACATTAGTCCAAAATGACAAACGTTGGCACGCCTCCGGATGCACTGATTACATTTGGAGGTATAGGAATGGATTTGGAGAAAGGGTTAAGAAAATGGGGACGGATAAGATAGGATGGAAATGGGCTCGGGCATATCTCAGTCATTATCGAAACACATACGTACGTTGGAGAAATAGGATAAAGTGGGAAACGCAGTAGGTAAATTTCAAGTAGTCTTCTGTTAGAGAAGGGTAGTGTGGCCAGCGCCCAGCGGCAGTTGGATTGCAGTGTGTAATCTCCCTCTCAAGGTGAATTGGTGACCTGAAAAAAATAGTTGGCAGTGGCTGACTGAGAAGAATGAGAAGTTAGTGTGTGGTGGTGTGCCTTGGGAGCTGCTTATACTCCGAGCTGCTGATGTCTTACCGTGTGTGTATTACGAATATGGTTCGTAGTAAAAGGCAACTAAGGTACAACAAAGTTGCTTCCACAAGTCCTGAGGAACTACACCAACCTAAAAGAGTGAACTCTTCAACCCGCCTGGTCAGGGTTGTGTTTAAACCATGCATCCCTACAATACATTGCGCGTGAGTTGGCCCGTGTCCAACAGTGGATAATAAAAGGTATGGTACAAAGTACAAAGGTATGGTACAATATTTTTTGTCACAGACTAATGTCTAACTAAGTCTACAGACTAACAGACAGACACAGTCAGTCTTAGTAAAAACTAAGCTGCAATTAAAATCTATTTAACGAACTGTTGTCTGAAATATTCACGGAACGCTTTTTACCGGAAGAATGATTGTGTGTCCGTTCCGCTGTCTGTATGTTATAATTATTATCTATTATTCATGATTGGTACAGTCATGAGATTTATTAACTATTAATAAATACAATCGAGAGATAATTAAGGAATAATAAAACGTGAACGTAAACAAAGGCACGCGTTTCGACGCGATCGGATTAAACAGTATTAAAACGCAGTGGTGAAGAAAATGGTTTTTTAAATTGAAGAATTCAGTTTCCGTTTTTTACTGACACATTACACAGAACACGTCATTCGAAACGTATACTAATGTATTTCGGAAGTGATTGAGATTTATCAAAGATTATTTTCCATTCCAACTCATCGAGGAGTACTGATAAGGGAAGTCTCTAAGAACGGTTTGTGTTATACAATAATGGACCAAGGGAATCTGCTAAGAGACCAAGGGAAGCTTGCGGTTTGTAATCTGTATCTGTGCGTTTATATGTTTTTGCCCTTTTCACACTCCTTTGGATTCTTAAATGACTAGAATCGTTCTTGAAAAACTAGCAACTGTATTGTAAAACATGTATAAATATTTTAAATCATTGGATTTCCTGACACCACTGTCACCTTTTTCAATTTGAATAACAAATGCTTTCTGTCATCGACTGTACACAAATGGCATGGCCAAATGATCAATATGCCGACGGTACAGTCATGCGATAATATGCTATTGCGATGCGGTTTATATCTAATTATTATTTACATGTTTCATGTTAAACACTCGGCTATTGTTGGGAATGATTACAAGTAATGATGTATGTCCAATACATCTATATCTGCATCTGTGATCTACATCAAGATAAATGGAGAAGATGGGGATATATGTTCCGGAAAAACGATCCGTTATTATGTTTCTTTCTGTTGCTGTTATATGAATATTGTACGTGTGTTTGTGTAAATTTAAATAAAATTTTATCAACACTAAGGAAATTTGCCTGTCGCCTTTAACGAGCTTGATTTGTTTAGTGATTTTCCGTTTAAATTAAAAGTACACATATACTTTTAATTAAAACTTCCTCATGCATATTGTCTTTGGCGAGTTCACTCTCTTAGAGGTGGTGTAGTTAATCAGCGTTTGTGGTAGCGGCTTTGTTATACTTTAGTCGTCTTTGACGTCGCCCACGAGAAGAGATGTGGTGCTGGTATGCTCAAGCCGGTGGACACCAATCGACATAACCACCCCGACTCAACTGACTGTACTGCATGGTGTTAAAAGTTTGTTGTCTTATGAAATAAAACGATAATCTCCGATATCTTATCTAATTTGACGTCTAAAATATAATGTATTGCTTTGTTTCAGCGAGGGATTGTTTACATGTCCCGTAAACGCTTCACCGGTCGACTACGCGAAGGTAAGACTACTTTAATTTTACTAATAATTGGAACCGATTTAAAAACATCGGTTCGGTTAATATTAGTTTTTGTAAAAGGTTATGTTCTAAACTATATGCGAATGATATGCGAACAATTAATAAAACTCGATTAATCGTTTATCCCAGAGGGAATGGTTGTGTCGGTATTGCTTTTCAATGTGCTGTCCCTATGATTAAGGTAAACATTGACACAGAAAACTGGAGAGAAAAGGAACATTCTTTTACATGAAAAAGTAGCAGACAAGCAGAAAATCCATTACACTATTCATTACATTACACTACTCACTCCATTACACTACTCACTGCATTACACTACTCACTCCATTACACTACTCACTCCATTACACTGCTAACTCCCTTACACTACTCACTCCATTACACTGATAACTCCCTTACACTACTCACTCCATTACACTACTCACTCCATTACACTGCTAACTCCCTTACACTACTCACTCCATTACACTGCTAACTCCATTAGACTACTCACTCCATTTCACTACTCACTCCATTACACTGCTAACTCCATTACACTACTCACTCCACTACACTACTCACTCCACTCCACTACTCACTCCATTACACTGCTAACTCTATTACACTACTCACTCCATTACACTGCTAACTCCATTACACTACTCACTCCACTACACTACTCACTCCACTACACTACTCACTCCCTTACACTACTCACTCCATTACACTGCTAACTCCATTAGACTACTCACTCCATTTCACTACTCACTCCATTACACTACTCACTCCATTACACTGCTAACTCCATTACACTACTCACTCCACTACACTACTCACTCCACTACACTACTCACTCCCTTACACTACTCACTCCATTACACTGCTAACTCCATTAGACTACTCACTCCATTTCACTACTCACTCCATTACACTACTCACTCCATTACACTGCTAACTCCATTACACTACTCACTCCACTACACTACTCACTCCACTCCACTACTCACTCCATTACACTGCTAACTCTATTACACTACTCACTCCATTACACTACTCACTCCATTACACTGCTAACTCCATTACACTACTCACTCCACTACACTACTCACTCCATTACACTACTCATTCTCTTAAACTACTCATTCTTCCAGCCTACTTGTTCTATTTCCCTAATTCTAAATTCCTGATACATAAAAAATGTCTACATACATAATATATTGTCTATTGAATATGTACTCGATTTATAATAAAAAATAAAACAGCAATATTTTTATATCGTAAAAATATTAATGGGTGTAATAATTCTATAAATTATAATTGCATAGTTCAAGATAATAATTAAATGAAGGTATATAAAGTTTTATTTTAAGATGGTAGGCCATTTCCACACGGAGTTAGTAAATGAGATAGTTTCGACTGGTGTACTAGTCCATAGGCTAATCAGCCGGAAGTTGGATATTGATAACCTACTGTTTTGTACTGTTATTATTATCACAATAGCGTCAATGAACACGCAACTAAAACTGGTATTGATAATTAATATAATCGATTACTTAAAAATAAGTATTTTGTTGCATAAAATAAAAAAATAGTCAAAAAAATACCAATTTCTAAATAAATAATTATTTTAATTGCCATTATATAAATTGCATTGCATAAATATGAAAATATTGAAATTTCCTATTGAAAAAAGGTAGTTCATTTTTTAAAATTCTTAAAATTATTTGAATAAGTTTTTAAATTTAAAATAATTGTTTTTATTTCTATGAGAAAATTGTTTTAAAATAAGTATTTCAGTATGTTTGTTAAGCGTGTCGTATATTCTTAATATAAAAAATCAAGCAGTGGTGTATTGTGGATAAATTTCTACAAAGTTACACGGAACAAGCGCAACCGAATGAAATTAATATATTTCATAAACTGAAATGAAACACATGTATGGTTGTTGATCGATGATACTAATATCAACACGAACACAAAATAAATTTACCTTAAATTACCTTAACCTTAAATTTAAAAAATCTTAAATCATAATCACTAATCATAAACCTTGTGCGGAAAACCGTGTGTGGTGGTGATCCTTGGGAAGGCCTATATACAGCACTGAAAAACGGGCTAATCTACGGTATGGTAATCATAAATCTTATAGGTCATAGATGAGTATGGGTGAATTATATTTACATCCTAATACGACTGCTCTCTGTTTAGAACTCAATTTCGCGCAGAAGTTTGTTAGAAAAATGAGGCTAATGAAACACTAGGATCGACTACTAGCGCCGTGTGGAGCCGCGCTTATTTCTACGAACTGACATGGCCCCTCGTAAAGAGTGCACGCGCTCACGCGGGTGGTCTCCACGTAAACATCGCGGTTCGAACAGCTGCCGCTAGATGGCGCTGTAATAAACACCCGCGATAGGAATTAACCGCATAAGTTCCTCACACTTTATTGACTCATAAAACAAATGTTTTCTCGAAGGGCTTGGGAAAACAATGGAAGTGTTTGTAATAGGGATGAAGTTTGGAATTCTTTCGTTATTTATTTTCTAATTCTTATTGAAGTAATAGATGTGTGCTTACAAACTTTCGTGTACGGAAGCGTTTATTTTTACTACCTACGCTTACCTCAATTTTTACGCCATACAAAAGAGTTAAACGCGCAACCTATATTTTAAGTTGATTTCAATGTAAATTAATTTTGTATATGCAAAAGTTTTGGCCAAAGTTGAAGGAATTATTTTTTTAAATATAGGTATATCATTACACCTATTTCAAATAAATCTTTCATTAATTTTATTTTTTGAAAATTGATGATGAAGAAGTATTATATATACCGACATTATATAGATTAGGAACCTGTGGACACTTGAATCGTAACTTTTCATACTTATAACACCCTATAGGTCGACCTTTGGAAGGTTTATGGTCTACTACTTTCTTTTAAGCGCATTTTTTTTTGTTGAAAATACAGATTAAATAAACTTCGTGTTTTTTTAATGATTTTCTATATAGCATTTACATTATTTTTTAAATTGTATTATATATTACGATAATCGTTAACCAAAATAAGAAATCATGCCGACTATTATCGACTAAGTCAGAAAATCAAAATCAAAGCTCAAGAAATCAAAAACTTCACAATCAATGTCGACATCCATGTAATGTGTACGTCCGTAATGTTGGCACATAATTTTAAGGTTATGTTATAGAGCGATGAGAGAATATGAGAAAACGTGGAAAGTGGAACATGAGATTCATAGTGCTTTAACTTTAGAATAAGCACTGGAGGGAGAGAGTGCACAGTGCATTCCCTCAGCCGCTGGACGCGCTCGACTGGCCATGTTACCCCTCTTTCACCGAAGAAATGTACTTGAAATGTACTGCATTTCCTATTTTATTTTATTTCCCCAATGTACATTGGGTTGTTTCGGTAGTGAGTGATATGTGCCAAAGCCCATTCTCACTAACCTATCCGTTCCTGTTTTCCCAACATTTTCTCCAAATCCATGCATAATAAGACAGCGCATACAGGAGTGTGCCGACGTTTATCATTCTGGACTGATGTTGGCATGTATCGCGGATGTCTAAGGGCGACACTATTCACTTACCATGCTGTATGCTCTTCTGCCGCCTTTTTCCATAAAAAAGGTTCAAAGTCATTAAAACTTGCCAATTTTTCCTAACATTAGCAAAACTGCTAGAACTACAGTTAAGCGGAAATTCCACGTTGATAAGCCCGAGCCGGGTGAACCATAATTGAATTTGAGATTGGCCGCGTGAGAACTGCGCTACGCGTGCGTGTTGAAGCGATCTACGAGTATTTGCGATATACTATGCAGTATACCACTAGGTATACCATACCACTATGCAGTTATGTACTTGCGTACTTCTTTCTTATTAATTTTTTTTCGGTACTTTGGTTTTTAATATACATGTCTGTCCTATCGTATCTTAATCTAGGTACATTTTATAGAAATACATCTTTATATTTTTTTTTATAGAAGGTATCCGAACATACATTCTATCTGGTGGTGAATGGATACTGTCGCCCATAGACATCCGCGATACTTGCCAACATCGGTCAAGGCTGACAAACGTTGGCGTGCTTCCGGATGCGCCGCCAACCGCTGAAGATTCAGGAATGATTTTGGAGAAAGGGTTGAGAAATTGAGTAGATTCTTTGGCATATCGCACTCACTACCGAAACTCATTATGTAAATAAACACACGGACATTGGGAGAATAGGATAATGTGGGAAATACAGTGACAATAAAACGTATTATAATAAAATTTAACAGGTTTTTCTCTCTCAATATCTCTGAAATTTTTCATTGTAGCAGAAAACCGATTTTAACAGTAGAAAAACATAAAAAAACGTAAAAAGTTGTCATTTTGGTATAAATGACTATTTTTTGGGAAAATTGTCGGATAATTGGTTTTATAAATAAATAATACCACATTCAAAGATCCATTCCTGTCATTGAATGTGAGGATACCCTGTGTCGAGGGTCAAGAGACACATACAAAAATTAATACACCACCCTAACCCGAACACACATTTGTCTTTAAATAAGTGAATGTCCGGTCGGAAATCGAACCCGGTACATGTTTTTGAACAACAAGAATCAATTGGAAGTATCAGTCCCTCTAAGGGGACGATTATGAGTGTATAAGTTATCAGTAAAAGAAAACAATGCTTTTTGTGCATTTCATGTGTTACAATGTCTGTTACTGTCTTACTTTGTTTTGGTGTTCAATAAAGAGTACAGTCTATCTATCTATTTCAAGCCGGATGAAGCCACAGACAGGAATTACCAAATTCGCCTCAGCAATAACAATTTGACACGCCACCGCATGATCAATTTCCATGGTCTTATGGCCAATTAACAGTTATTATCCGCTAATTCGTCAATTAAAATCAATACTAACTTAACCAAAACATAACGATTTGGCACGAAGGCGCATTCTGGTGTCACTCACCTCACAACGACCTTGCAATGCTAACCGGTCACGAGGAGACATCTCCGTCTCTCTTACACACATTCTGCAGGAGATATCTCTGTCCCTGTCTAACGAGGTAGTGGTAAACTGGTGATACACCGGTCCATTTTAGCGTCTGTTGTTTCATTCGCACCGTGTGTACTTAAGAGTAAAACGGACATCAGTTTAGTTCGGGTTTGTGAAGTGAGATGGCGATGGTGAGTTATAAGTTTTCAGGATAGTATCCTATTACGTACCATTTAGCGGACTGTATGTTCGTCTACATTTCTTCGTTCTTCGTTAGCCTATAACGTCCTGCTGCAGGACACAGGCCCGTCCTAGCAAATCACGAGGTTTCGGCCCACAGTGCGCACCCAGTGAGGATTGGTAGATAGGTACATCTACTGGAGCTTAATTTTATCTCGAGCATACGGGTTTTGTCATTATGTTTTCCTTCATTGCCAAGTTAGTCATAATCCGAAAAATCCGAACTTAAATATAAACTCTGTGGTACAAGACGGTTTAAACCTTACGATATTAGAGCCTATTTCTGATACAATCTCAAGGAGCAAAAAAATGTGTAGCAACGAGCTGAGGTAAACCGGCGGAAGGAGCGGACCTCGGCTTAAGACGTTGCTTTGCTTTGCGTGCCGATACGAATAGCATAACATGTAAGTACAACAGAATACCAACGATTTTAAAACAATTAATATATTTTTAGTTGAATGTAAAATTATAGTTTTAAATTTTGCTTGATATATGTTGGGTGTCTAAATGTTTTTGATTTTATCATTCTTGAGAAAAGTGCAATGAATTTAATCATATACATGAGAAGTCACCAAATTAGCCATATCTGAATGAATGAAGGGATTATGCTCATCCAATGAAGATAATAAATAATGGAATAAAAGAAATTCCTCAGTTTATTAATTATTGGACTCTTGAATCTCATGCCGCCAGGAGAACTGGGTTGTGTAATGGAATGAAGAAAACTATTACCCATTTTCCCAACCTTTTCTTATACTATACATTCATAAATCTGTAACAGTAGGCAGAGTATCTGGGGACATGCCTACTGTTTGTCATTTTGGACTGATGTCGTCATGCATCGCGAATGGAATGCTTGCTGACTGCTATCTTACAAATATCTTTTTTCTTTTATTGTGAAAGTGGCAGACGGTCATGAAGCCCACGTAGTGTTAAGTGGCTACCGCGGGGCATGGACACCTGTCGGCTGCACTGCGCTTACCAAAATCCTATTCACAGACCATGTCGTAGCATAGTGGGGAAACCTCAGCTGGCAGTTCATTCCACAACTTTCGGGTTTGCAGTATAAAGTTCTTTGTGATTTGAGAATAGATATCGTTCAACCAGATTAGACATAGTAAAGGTAACAATTGTAACATACTTCACTTACAATGTCCAAAAAGCTCGTGTGCTTACTGCCGCGCCATGAGCATACGACCGCGCAGGCGCAGATCGTGAGAACCGAGAGAACGTAACAAAAGTTGTCGCGATCTAACAGTGCGCCAGTGAAAATAGATATCCACTTGCAAGAGCTAAACTGATTTCAATGTAGTAACGGCGTAAGGTTAGAGACACATCACGTGGAATAACGTCTCTGAGTGCTTATTATGGAGTCCAGTTACTTTAACCCGTGAAATGAATTGCCCAGTGAGCTTCTAACATCAATGGAATTGCCAAGCAGTTTTAAATTATGAATGCTTAAATAAGATCATTGTTGAGTAAGAGCCATCCTACCTATATAAGACTTTAAAGCCATTGACTGCTAACAATAGATAAATAAAAGTGGAAATTTCTTGGTTATTAAAGGAGTTTGCTTTTGTTTTTATGAAATGTGGCCTTTTAACTGTTTAACTTTGAAGTTGCTCAGCAAGCTATGGAGACAGCTATGCTCGGAGTTTCTTCGGGATTCGAAAGAACTAACGTTACCCACATAACTCTTAACAATCAGTATACTGAAGTGACAACGAGCAGTTCATATTTGCCGTCGGACCGACAACCTTCGTCATAAAGGAGTCCTCGATTGGAAGTCACGTACCGGGAAATGAAGTGTGGGATGCCCTCCGGCCAGGTGGAAGTAGTAGTTCACCGGTGGTGGTTGGATGAGACGAGCCGAAGATAGTGTGTGGTGGTAAGCTTTGGCAGAGGCATATTATCTAACAATAGAGAGTCAGGCAAATATCATGGTATGGTATGCTATGGCCAGAACTTACGACAGTGTCATCTACCAAAAGCAAGTAACTGACATTTAGATACGGTACCACCTCTTCCTGTTTATGTAAGAATATACTTGACAAATGGATCACTTTATACATTGCATTCATATGTTTATGTACGTGTACCTTGAATTTGACTGCGTATTTCATATTTATTTGTCCAATATTGGAATCTTATTTCTATTTACATAAAACATGTTTGTTGAGGCAAGGGCATCCGTTTCATAAGAAATTTTATCTCTAGTAAATATGAAGCATTGGTTAACTAAGCATTCACACGATTACAAACCCTTTTGCGTTTGTGAACGACATATTATGGCAACTTTAACTTCATTTTCGTTGCTCCTAACTCAATGAATAAGTCTGTTTTACAACGTTGTTTTGCGGTTGCCGACACCTAGCTGCCTATTGAATAAGTTGAAAATGAGAAGCAATGTAGGTTGTATATTTGTTCAGACGTTCGATTGTTCAATGCTATATGTTGTACAATGGCTCAAATATTTACTCCGATCGTGCAGCTTCTTCAATTGCAGCTACTAAATAATTATAAACTGATATCGGTTCTCGTACAACACACGCGTCCTCAGATGGAAACCATGTATGGGGTATATTACATATACATGTACCATGTTCTTTTTTATATACAACAAAGGCGGCAGACGAGCATACAGTCCCCACTGATGGTAAGTGAATACAGTCGTTCATAGACATCCGCTATACATGCCAACATCAGTCCAGAATGACAAACGTAGGCACGCCTCCGGATGCACTGTCCACCTTTGCAGATTAAGGAATGGATTGGGAGAAAGGTCTTGGGGTTATAGGGAAGGATGGGATGGGAATGGGCTCTAGCATATCTCACTCACCACCGAAACACGTACGTACATTGGAGGAATACGATGAAATGCAGTACATTTCAAGGTAGTATTCTGTGAGAGAGGGGTAACGTGGCCACAGTGCGCCCAGCGGCTGTGGGAATGCAGCATGCACTCGCCCCCTACAATTAGGTAGGTATTACTACAATATAGGTAGGTATATTATAACATTTTATACTGTGTCATCATTTTGTTTCCACCCACTGCTGAGTATAATCCTCTTTTCCTTTTTATCATCCTCCCCAGTCCTGTGCTGTCCTCAACCAAATCCCTTCCGCAACTCTCTTAATGTCATCTTAATGACCACTTCTGAAGCGACTTAACGCTTCTTTTACCTCCCTTCGACCACCAGTCTATCAAGATTTTACTTCACATGCCATCACCTCGATCAGCTATGTGGCCAGTCCAATTCCATTTGAGTCCCGTAACTCTCTCAACAACTTGTACCATAGTGCGACACTGGATTTAAATACTTAAACAAAGAACAGCCAATGCATCCACGCAAGACAAGATCACACGGATATTAAAATCAAAATAGACTAGTATTATCCTTCACATAACCGATCCTTCACAATAACAACTAGCCACTACAAGAATATCCCTATTCTGCCTTTTGATTATAACCACGATTGTTGTTCCCAAACTTGAGCCCTTATCCATCAACGATCCGTGAAAATAAAAGGGCTCATGAATATTTAATTATTGTAAATGAAAAGATTTTGTTATACGATTGGTATCGAGTTTCTTTGTGCATCTAATGTCAGTGAAAGAATACCAGTGGTGTTCTCGTTTCCTTTTGAATACAGGGTGTAAAGGTTTCGTACCATTGTCTCCACTGGCATTCCCCACTGGCGGGGACAACAGGAATTGTAAATAGATAGATAAACTCTTTATTGTACACCAATACATGTTGCAAAAAGACAATTTAAGTATGTAATACGAAAAGTATAACAGGCGGCCTTATCGCCAAAGCGATCTCTTCCAGGCAACCTTTGCGTGGTAAGGAGAAAACAGATAACAATATCAAAAAAAAAATTGACCGTGCAATAGTAATGTTTTATACATATACAGTTAATTAAGATGAATACAATACTTAAATACATGGATGCATACGAACAGGAATTTTAGAGATTTTTTTTTATGTACGAAGGCGACAGAGAGTATACAGTCCACCTGATGGTAGTAAGGCCGGAATAACATAAGAGCCCACTGACATGAATGGCGACAACGGTAATCATTTTGAGGGGGAGAGTGCACGCTGCAATCCAACAGCCGCTGGGCGCGCTCGACTGGCCACGTTATCCCTCTCTCACAGAAGACTACCTTGAAATGTACTGCATTTCCAACTTTATCCGATTTCCGTAATGTACGTACGTGTTTCGGTAGTGAGTGAGATATGTTTGAGCCCATTCCGATCCAATCCTATCCTTCCCCATTTTTCCAAATCCATTCGTATATCTCCAAATTTAGGCAACGCGTGCGGGGGCGGGTCCACGCTTGTTATTTTGGACTGATGTTGACATGTATCGCCGATGTCCATGGCCTACAGTACGCACTTACCATCAGGTGGACTGTATGCTCGTCTGCTGCCTTCGTCCATAACAGAAGTCGACGGACATCTACTTCTTTATTGACACCAGAGAATCAAAGGTTTTCTCACATTTAAATTAGCTACGATCAATTTGTTGCACATTCAGTATTTTCTGTTGCTTATTAAGTTATTTCTCACTAGCGACCCTTGAACAACTCGCTTCGCTTCGGTTTATAAGTTTTTTTTTTTCAAACTTGTTTTCATAATTTCAAAATAAAATATAGCCTATATTAGACCCGGATAATTTACCTTTCTATTTGTGTAAAAAATTTTGAAATCGTTTCAGTAGTTCCAGAGATTACCCTCAACATACCTACAAACACATAATTTTATATCTAATATAATCTAATATTAGTATAGATTTTTCATTTAATATTTGTAATGTATTTATGACCTTAATCACACTATGACTAATTGAATTGAGGATCGCCTCAACAGTTCCCAAGCTATCCCCATCAAACAAACAGATGTTATCGACCGATGCGTCACAGATATCACGGGCGTATTCAAACTTCCGACCGAATGCGTTACACATTCTTCGGCTTTTGTTAGTGCAGCATTTAAATTAAAGATTAGTGTGGTACAGTCCGTCCAACAAGTTCTAGTTGTTTGTATCTCAGACACCACATACAAATTATCTCTGGTAAGTTGAAGATTAATCAAAAGTCAATTGAGTCAATTAATAGCTCCAATATATTTTTTTATGTAAGAAGGCGGCAGATGAGCAACGAACATACAGTCCACTTGATGGTGAGTGGATACTGTCGTCCATAGACATCCGCGATACATGCCAAGATCAGTCCAAAATGACAAACGTAAGCACGCCCCCGGATGTGCAGCCTACAATTGGAGATATAGGAATGGATCTGGAGAAAGGATTGAAAAAATGGAGATGGATAGGATGGGATGAGCTCCAGCATATCCCAACCACTACCGAAACACGTAAATATATCGGGGAAATAGAATAATAATTGGGAAATAATTGGGGAAGTGGAAAAATTTCGGCCAAAAACTGCCATCGGCCTCTACCGTCTAAAAATATTTATAATTATTTTGTTTTATCTCGTCTTGTCTTTTATCTGTGCTTAGGTATTCCGTTATTCCCATCTAGCCACTACCCCCCTACACTCAAAATTTTTCGTATATTTATTTCCAATATTTCATCTACAACTTTTACCTTTTTTTAAAATAGGGTTACGTTTTACTTGCGCCCGGTACTGTACCATTCAGTACGCGTAGATCACTGACCTCCTTCTGAAAAGGTCCAATTTGAGTATATTCATGCAAGAATAATACCTTGACTGCGCTATTGAATGTCTCAGCGTTTTATGCCCGACATTTTAATTTCAAATAGGTGTAAACAAAAGATGGGTCCTGAGACTCCTGGGTCAGCCGTGGTCACCCGAGTGTGGCGATCATTATCGGTATAGATGAGTTATGGATAGAATTTTATAATTTTATGATAGTATATGCTATTGAATTAAGTGATTATTTTTGTGATGAAATTAAACAATAACACCTTTTGCGTAACATCATTAGTAATAAATAAACATTCCTAGATATATCCTATTAATATTATAAACGCGAAAGTTTGTGAGGATGTATGTATGGATGTTTGTTACTCTTTCACGCAAAAACTACTCAATGGATTTTAATGAAACTTTACAATAATATAGCTCATACATCAGAGTAACACATAGGCTATAATTTATAAAGATATTGTGTAAATTGGCCAAAATATAACGATAAGTGATAAAGCTATTTTGGCGTGCGCTGCAAAAACCGTAATAAGAGTTACACGAATATAATGTATGGTGGAAATGTTTCTGAAATTTTGAAAAAAAAAAAATTAAAATAAAAACTTGTTAAAAATTATAAAAAAGCGGGTCGCTAGTTTATTAATAAATACATATGTTGCAATATATTATTTTATTAGCATCGAAATAAATTTCCACATTTCTGGTGTTTGAAAAGTCTAGTGGTACTTTGAAACGTGTTAAAAAAAAACTGTACATACATAAATAAACTTTTTTTTGTTTTTGTCCATTTAATCCTTTTAAAATTGGAGGAATTATTGACAAAGTGTACATTTTTACAATATATATATATGGTGTACATTATAAATAAATACACAATACATACATATCATAAATTAATGTACATTGCACATAAAGTAGTTATATTTAGTAGAATCAGTAAGGAAAGGAAACGTAGTAATACATACGCAGTGTTGGACAATTAACAATTAATTAATTGTTAATCATGCCTATTGCAATTAACAATTGATTAATTGCAATTGAAGTTTTAATTGTTAGTTTTTAATCAAATACATTAAAAGTGTTGACAATTGGTTAATCGTTAATTGTGGAAACTCACTACTAACAGTTAATTAATTGTTAATCGCGAGTTTTCACAATTGCAATTAATTAATTGTTAATTGTCCAACAATTAAATTTTGTCCAACACTGCATACAAGTAATGATATTATAGATATATATACTAAAATTTGTATATCTTGTATGAAAATTAAGCATATGTCGCAGAATTACTTATTATCAAAATAAACCTGTAAGAGTTTACCGACATTAAAATGTGTATAATAACTTTGTAACATTTTCTTTTTAATAAATAAATGACAAAATAACATCCCTCTACTCTACCAACTAGTATTTCTTACATCTGTTTGTCTGTTTGTACTCACGTATCTAATTGTATTTAAAGATGATCTATCTCCATCAAAATTCAAAGAACTTACACAATAAAAGTTTATTACATAACGCACATAACATTAACGGACATATAAAGCTTTATCTCAAGCTTTCTCACGTTAAGTATTTTATTTGTCAAGTGCATAGGCTGTGGGGTGAAAGTCACTATTGTGTACTAACTGACCAGCAAAGAGTAAGTTGCAATGAAAATAGATGGGACACGTCACTTGTTATGGAAGATTGGGGGCTCTGTGATTGAGTAGAATCAGTGGTAGAGCGACAATTGCTGATGTATTGAGAGCGGCATCTTTCTTATATAATACTAGCGACCCGCCCTCAACAATAGGTAGAACTTATGAAAATAATTGTCAAAAGGTGAACTTTGTGCATGGAAAACCGGTCTAATGATGTGTGTTTTATAGAGAAGAACCTGAGTAACATGCGCAAACAAGCTTACTATGAGATATTCAACGACATAAGGAGTACTGATAGAGTGAAGGCTTTACTTGAGTTTAATAGGCACGTTGTTATGGATCGCAAAATAAACAGTAGAATGAATAAAAAAGCAACCGAATCAAGGAGTTTAGATCAAATTTGAATTTAAGTTTTCATTAGCGGCCAGTTCTTAGGGATTTAGTAGGAAGAAGATCGGTAAAGGAAAAAAATCTCGAAAGAGTATTGTTACAATCTATCTATATAAATAAAAATGTAAATGTTCGTTTATTCAATATCTTAAATCTCTGAAAGTTCTTCACCGATTGCTTTGAAATTTTGACACAACGTTGCATTCACACAACGCACGTGTTTTTACCTATCACATGGTAAAAACATGATTTTTACCCATAAACAGGGTAAGCGCCATCTGTTGGGCAGCCACAGCAACGCGTGGCCGGGCACAGCTAGTATTACATAAAAATATCTATCTATCAAAGTCAAAAGAAGTAATCCAACATTCTTAACGTCCGCTGCACTAAATTATGTCACACGTGTCAGAGACATGTCTCAGCTGAAATATTTACAGCATTAGTCTATATCCATGCAGTACATTCCAGTGTCGACTTAGCACGAACGGACGGTTGGACTTAATCTACATATCGACGGTAAATCACGGCACCGTGGCAGACGGGCGACCTGTCGGACTTGTATGTATGTGATGGGATATTCTTTATGGTGATATTAGAGTAGTTGTAGGAATATGTTATAGGGGAGATATTTGTAGTGTTGAAAAACATTGAATTTTAATAATTATGAGAGGTTACAGAAACAACTTACTATCAATGAATGGGCGTCAAAGCAATAATGGGGCTAGATAGGGCGGTACTGGAGTTATACGCAGATTTGGAAACTAGAATACATATCTGACTATATGAAGTAAAAAGTGACAGGTTAAGTAAATATTCTTCAGAGGAAAAAAAAATCTAAATTTCAAACTCATTTCGAGAAAATCGATCGTTAATTTTATTTAAAAAACATAAATAATTCTACGTGGCAGTTACATGATGGGGTGATTTAATATGATAATAATTCAAGATATTTCTCACAATTTTACCCATGACCCATGACCCATGAAATAGATTCGTCCTAGGCGTACTGATTACATTATGTTCAGTATGAATTATATATCAAAATACCTTTTCACTAAACATGTACATATATCTAAAATATGTGAGTTAGAAAAGTCATATAAAGATGTTTGTGGTATAAATTGTAGGCACGTTACCGTAGGAATAATATATAATACAATTCAAATATTTTTTTTTATCCAACCCGAAAATTTATAAAATCTCGGTAACTATATAGATCTGGACATTGTTTGGACATAGTTCTTTCATCTCACAAAGACGAGCTACGTTCAGCAGTGGTCGTGCTCGTGCATATACTTTGTTAGTGTGCGTAAACTTGAGAACGGTTAGGGGTTCCCGATGACGCCGCGGCGCACACACAAACAATGTACATGTACGATCACAACCACTACAAAGCGTAAACCGCCTTCGTGACATGAAAGAACTACAACTGAATAACTTAAGATAGCTACATAATAACATAGTAAATATTGCAAAATTAAAAAAAAGAACCTCGCTATTCGAATATTTACTCTTCCTGGTAGAGTGTCATAGATCATAACGGAAACTATATTACTCAATGATGAACAAACTTTTTTATTAATTTGTTTTTAGTTTAAACAAAAAAGAAACTAAAAACTTTCCTGTACCCTCTTAATATTAAATTAATAAAAAAAATGTTACAGAATGTCACTAATCACTTCGCATTTATTCTGTGATCTAAACAGCGTTATAAACCCTTTGACATTGGACCTATTTTTAACAAGTAACGTCCAATAACACGACGCCCATCATAGTGCGTTTACCCTATGATTGATTATGATTACCAGAGATAGAGCCGAGTGAAGTATTATGTGACAATGTGATATATTCGTCTAAATGTATTCAAGAGGTATTGTTTAGATGTTGATTGATAACGCCATTAGATTTTCATAGCAATAAAAATACTTCTTGAATAGTGTGAGATTTTTTAAAAGTAATTCGGTTATTGTAACTTGATATTTACGACAGTTAACTAATGTCTTAGCATGTCGTTCTATCGACTGATGAATATGGTGACTTATAAATTGGGTCAATTACTTTATCAGATTTATAAAAAAATAGAAATTAAAAAGCGATAGTGATAATTCAATAATATAGGTATAATTTTAAAAGAAGGTAGACTAAATAAGTGTAAATAAGTACACTTCATTGTACACCGAAGAATACAGTGGAAGTGACATAAAAGTTCAAATAAATAGATAAACTGGCAATTAGCCCTTTTGGATTCCACTGCAGTACATGGGCTACCTCATGCAGATTGGGGATATACGGCCTTAAAACGCCACGCGGGCCAAACGGGTTGGCGAGTCCACTCTTTCAGAGGTGGTGTAGTTTCTCAACGCTACCCAACGACACCCACGGGAAGGAATGGTGCTATTTCATAGCTATACAACTATACACAAGGCAGGCCTTATCGCTGAAGCGATCTCTGCCAGGCAAGTTTTAAGGGTAGTGAGAAGAAGTCAGTAAGCGGATAGAAGTAGATGGTGCTATAAAGAAAGAACGTCTTAATATAAACAGACAAATACATATAGAAATATCTTAGGAACTGGAATTGAGAAAGAAATATACCTATAGGAAAAAATATTGGGCGTGAGAGAACAGATAAAAAATTTTCACGAGTTTTTCAAAACTTGTCAGAGATTATGTTTTTTTTTTTTATAAATAACATTAACTTAAAATTCAACGAAAATTTTACATTAATTATGTATCAATGAAAATTAATGAAAAATTTTGCTATTGGTCGTAATGCGACCTTTACCATTCTAAAGTCTATGGGTATAAAGTCCATCTAAAGCGCGCGCCACGAGCAGGAAGAATTTTGGTCATTGACATGAGGTTAGCCAAGAATGACCCCTATTAATATTAGATTAGACCCTTAATATTAGATTAGACTACTTAATATTAGACCCCTAATATTAAGGTTTAATAATATGAGGGGTTTATGAAAGTGGTATTTTTCATATAAATCTCTTTCCTGTCTTGGCTGATCTCATGTCAATGACCGAAATTCTTCCTGCTCGTGGCTCGCGCTCTACTTTGTTCACTTCATGCGTATGTATGTATTTTGTATAATCAATCACATAGGTATACATTTTATTATTATTATATTGAATTATTGTTTTATTATGTATTATTTTATTGCATAGCCTATCACTTCTTCAAGTAATTTCACTGCCCCTTGGTTGCCTGGAAGAGGTCGCTTTTAGCAATAATTCCGCCTATTGATTCTGTATAATACGAGTATATAATTATGTTTAAGGTAATTAATTAGTTACAATAGGAAATCAATAAAGAATTCTCATTCATTCATTCAATATATAAATTATTTCAGTATTTTGAAACTGCTAAAAGCGAATCCGCCTTTACATCGCGTCAGTCGGTTAAAAGTAAGTCAATCACTCAATCTCAGATCTAGATAAGTAATACTAATACGACCCGTACTGACCTCAACACCCATACTTTTTCATTATAATGCAGGCGGGTAGCTATTGCATTTTGTATTATGGCCAGTTTGTTCATAATGAATTATTCAGTTGAATTTTGAGTTAATGTTATTTATAAATGTCTTCTATTCTAATTTTCTGTGAGTTGTCAAGCGGTATTATTGAATACAGATTTTTGTGTAACATTGATTTGATTTTTAAAATAAAGCAAATATTTTTATTTGGTTTCATTAAAATCTCAATATCTGGGACACTAAAACCTACAAAAACGGCGCACCTACACGTGTGCCTCCCCCGAGAGTGGTATCAAGCACTTTGAGAAACATTGCTGTGATCGAAGATACAGGACAAATAAAGCAGATTTTATTTCTAATTAAAGCAAAGGTGGTGGACTGGGAGAGATTTTAAAGTTGTTTCATGGTGCATAATGCGTCCGATGCGATTGGTCGGCAGCTGGCAAGCGCAGCTGCGCAAGGTGCAAGCGCACGTGTGCCAATGTGCATAGTCGGCCGCGTGTAAAATGCATATATTACTTTACTGTCTTGTGTATATCAGACTTTTACATGCCGATGCCATGGACATTTTACTGTTAATTTCTGTATGAAGTATTGCTACAGTATAACTTTTGAGATTTTCGCGTTTTTCATACATGTTCATCTATTAGACGGTAGTTTTCGGCTGGGTTAAAACAATCAAGCTAGGTTAAATCAAGTGGCGTGCAATGGTTTTAATAAATTAACTTATTAAAACCATAATAATACCTACTAGCAAAGAGAGTAAAAATACAGTGTCAATAAGACTTATATCTATTACATGGCTTGTAGCAGTGTAAATACAGCGGTGAAGGCCAATAATCTTAAAACTAGGTAAGGCCTATGCTAATTGGATCAGCATTTCTCAAAAACTACATTGAAACTGATTTAATACGCAAAGCCAATGACGTGAAATATTCATTTGAGGTGTGTATGTGTATTTGGCTGTATGCGTATATTTATATGCGTATGAGTTTGTGTGTACGATGTTGTGGTTGGCGGTCCATAAGGTGGTAAGTGATCACTGACGCCCATGGGCACTTGCAACACAGGTAAAGGTATCTTATCGCTAACATATGGGGTTCTTCAAGAGAGCTGTAAATAGGATTTTGCAAGGTCGGCGGCGCGCCCGCATACCCCCTGGTGTTGCAGGTGTCCATGGGCGGCGGTAACACTTACCATCACGTGGGACCGCTTGCTCGTTCGCCCACTAGTATATAAAAAAAAAACAGCGATCTCATCAAAACAAGGAGTAAGAAACTAATATAGTGCATTTAATAAATGTCATATTGCTAGTTGTGTAGGTCTTTAATTCCGCAGTCGACTGTACCTCCGCCGCAGTGAGAGCATCCAGCTTTGTTTTATTTCTGCTCCTTTGTGTGCTTTCTCGATATAAGTAGGCCTTACGTTCGAAAATATTAAGGAAGTATCATTAACATTTTGATATAGGTATATTAATGTGTCTTATTGATTGCACGATGCACCGCCCTTCGTATTTCTGTTTACCCAAAGGTTGACTGGCAAGAAATGCCACTAGGCATTAAGTCCGCCTTTTGCACAATGTTCCGTTTTGCACTAATTCTTGAATAAATAAATGTAAGTACATTTCTGATAAAGACATCTGCTGCGTATTTGTACTTTATTTCTTTTCTTTTATAGAAAGTATGAGCAGACAGTCCACAATGGTGGTAAGTGGATACTGTCGCTCATGGACATCTCAGACATCTGTGATACATGCCAAACGTTGGCATCAGTTACATGCCAATGTGACGTTGGCACGTCCCCGTATGCGCTGCCTACCTTTGGAGTTTTAGAAATGAATTTGGAGAAAGGGTAAGGGAAATGGGGAGCGCATCTCCCATATGATAGGAGGGGCACGTAAGATGGAATGTGAATAGGGCCACCAATACAAAATACAACAATTGAAAGTCATGGATCAATACCTTCATATCACCTAGTGACTATATAGTCACTAAATATAGTAAATATTTACTATATAGTAAAGTAAAGTAAAGGGTAAATAGTAACCTATATAGTAAAGGGTTGTGATATCACAACCCTTTTGTAATTTTGTACAAATAAAAGTACAAGTAATTTTTGACAGATAGCCTAGAGCTTTATTTGACTTTAATTCGTGAAGTTTAAATCCCTGTCCCGTACTTAAGTACTAGTTTCTACGATTTTTTAAATTATCATCAGCTCTGCGGTGAAGAAAAATATCACGAGGAAACTCATTTGCTAGATAATTTGAAAACAACACAGGCCGCGTTAAGGATTATGGCCTGAGACCCCCTAGTGAATTTACTAGGGGCGGCTTGTACTCTGTAGTGATACATTGTAGCCTTCAGGTAAACACGTCTACGTTAATAGTAAAGCATGTGCTACGAATGTGTTTCCGGTAATGTTCTAAAACGACCGCTCTAAAAATCCTCCCCTCCAACCCCTCCAGCCGATCACCACTAACCACCAACTGAAATGTAATCTACTTGAAAAGTAGCTTGTAACAATGAAATACGAAACTAGTGAACATTCATATTTAAACACGTCAACTATAATTGAACACGTCAAGGAGGAACTATCCGACTCCGCTTGTAGGTCTTCTCACACCCCCTCCCGAGGATGGAGGTAACTGTTTGGGACTGGGACCCCCTCAGTAGCATCTCCTCTGTCCCCCAATACGGACAGGTCGCTGGGTTGGCCCTCTGGGCCGTAGTGCCCCTCAGGGTTTCTTCAGGGCCGCGTGTGGTTGCCCTAATATCTTCCCTTTTTTATTCATTTTACCCATCTCTACTCAACTAGTATTTTTTGAAGGTAAAAAAAGAATTATGCATTGTCTTATCAGACAATAATCTTTCGATATTTTTATTGATAGATTAGTTTAAAATTCACATTATAAGAGTTATATAATACTAGCGACCCGCCCTCGCTTCGCTTCGGTATGTTTTTTTTTTTTTTCAAAATTTTAAAATTAAATATAGCCTATATTAGACACGGCTAAGAATTTTTTATATCGATTCAGTAGTTCCAGAGATTACCCCCAACATATCTACAAACACACAATTTTACCTCTTTATTATAATAGTATAGATAAATCTTACAGGCTGATATCGATTTTTGTGGGCGGGTATTCCATACTTTGCAGAAAATTTAGTAATTCAATAAATTGCAACAGTTTTATAACTGAAAATACATATGTGTTAACGTAATTCTTAATACCTTCACATTTTATTATACAAAACAGAGTGCATTGAACCCCATTGTCATATAACATAACGTTTCGGACTTTTTAATTCACACCAGAAAGAGACAGCGCTATACAAAACCTCCCCCTATCTTTATCTCAGAGCTATACTCGATGTAGCTCGTAGTTTCGGTCTAGGTCAAGACAAGGTCGGTCCCCGGCTCCAAACAGGTTGTACTCGTAATGACAAGTCTCGACATGTCGTGGAAGGTGCCTATTGTGGAAGCCGTTACCCTAATTTTAAAATGGAGTTATTTATAACGTCTTGTCGGGTAACGTTAGCAAAAAAAAGGTTGAATTTGGATCAAGGTGCGTTTTGGACTTCTTATAGTGATACCTGTGATCTTTTCGTTCTTCAAACCAAACAGCTTGACATATACATCAGCATATACATTAACCACACTGTGACCGTAACAGTTTTACATACACTGCTGGGCACGAGCCTCGTCATGCATATTATCTTGTGCATTAGGGATCTGGTCAAGCGGGTTGGCGAGTCCATGTGGTGTACTTCCTCGGGGCTTGTAGAAGCGGCCTTGTTATCCTTTATTCGCCTTTTACGATACCCAGATTCTCAAAGACTACTAAGTCTTTGAGAACCCTGCTGGTCTTCGAGAACTTACCTAATTTAACGTATATTTGTAGGAATGCATGAATAAAAGATTTGTATAACACAAGTAACGCACGCAAATTCAATTTGTTTGAATTTATGTATCTTACGACTTTTGCTTTCGTTACTTGAATAAATATCATTAAATTTTTATTTGCCTTTTTTTATGAACGAAGGCGGCAGACGAGCATACGGTCTACCTGATGGTAAGTGGATACTGTCGCCCATAGACATCCGCGATACATGCCCGCATTAGTCTAATATGACAAACGTTATAGAGGTCAAAAACTTCAAAAACAAGGTTATTAGGATCACTCAGTTTGCACATTAACGAAAAGGCCATTAATTCAATCTCAATAACCTGCGTTTATGAAACCTGATATAAGCGACAGAAATCAACTTTTTTGCACTGCATGTTGAAACTACCGTCTAGTATATCTCGACCTATCCTGCCTCTCGGAATTCATCATATAGATGGTGACTAAGGGGTTGTAATATGGATGGTCAGGGGTCTAGGTATGTAGTAGGTGATATAAAGGTGAATGATCGACCTTGCCTTATTGTGTATTCGGAAATAACTGGGCGCAATTAGATTTGAGAATAATGGGTATCATTTTGTTAAGGATATCGTGGTTAATAAATTTTTGGTGTTAAAAATATTGGTTTATTTTAAACGTGGGTTGTATACTAGCTGCTGTCCGCGGCAATGCTCGTCACGGTCATGGGCCTCGTCATACACATTTTAGTCTTAGTCAATTTAGTCATTTTAGTCAATTTTTTAGTCTAAAAAATTGTCTTGGTTCCTAAAATGCCGCGCTGGCCGAGCAGGTTGACGAGTTCACTCGAATAGTGTAGATTTAGAGGTAGTGTAGTTTCTCAACGCTTGTGGCAGTGGCTTTATTATCCCTTAGTCGCCTTTTACGACACCCGCCGGAAGAAATGGCGTGGTGTTATTTTAAAGCCACACTATACTATACTAGCCACAGTGTAGTATTCTTAGATTGTGACTATACGGCCAATTGCAATAATTTATAAAACTATGGATACAGTATTAGGGATAAAAAAAAAAAAATTAGGCTATAAAAAAATCTAAAGCTACCAGTACAATAAAAGGTGGTTGTAAAAAACGCAATGTTCACCCACCCAAAGAATAAATAACACCGTAACTAACCAGTAACTTGCCCACTTTACATAAATAAAGCAAAACAAATGAATAGCGTCAGTGGCCATCATTCAAATGTTTAAAAATATTAAGATACAAAGGGATGAATGGTCGTTCACAAATAAAGAAAAAAAATATACTGTAAAAGGTGCAATAGAAAACTGTATAAGTGAAACCGGGAGTCTGTGGTAGTTTATATACAATTACTTTAGTACAGGAGGTAAGACGCTAAAGGAACGAATTTTGATTTATTTCTTCTTCTATAAAATTAGTTAAAATAAGGGACGGATATTCCTCCTGAAAAAAGTCGACCTTAATTCTAAGGTCTTAATTCTATTCGATTCAGTTAGAAGGGCAAAAACACGATTCTTGATTAAATCGATCTTCAATTGTTCGAATCATTTGCGATTTCTTTAATAAGCCCTTGGAAGGCCGATTTGGCCCGTAGCCGTGGAAAATTGGCCGGCGAATACAGCTAGGTTGGGCCGCATTCAGAAAACTGTTCAATGTGCTCAGGGGAAAGATTTCAGTATGCTTGAAATGAAGAGTATTTGACCATTGCGTAATGCCGACTGTGGCATACGGAGCAGAAACCTGGACCCTGACGAGAAAAACTGCACACTGCCTGCAAGTAGCACAAAGGGCAACGGAGAGAACGATGCTGGGTATTTCTCCGAGAGATCGTGTGCCTAAGATTGAGATCAGGAGGCGAACAAGATTGATTGATATTGCTCGGAAGATCGCTATGCTTAAGTGGAAATGGGCAGGTCACGTATGTCGGAGAGAGAACTGGCGTTGGAGCCGTAAGCTTCTGGAGTGGTGACCATGGATTGGTAGGAGAAGGGTGGGCAGACCAAAAGCCCGTTAGCGCGACGATGGGAAAGCAATGGGAGTGAGGTGGATGCAGCAAACTACCAACAGACAAAGATGGAGTGCAGAAGAAAAAGTCCTAGTTGAGCAGTGGACTGAAGCGGGTTGATTATGATGATGATCATGAACTTCACACACCAGTAGGACACAATTCTAGACACAAACATTTTACAGTTCTACGTTCATTGGCTCACAAGCAGTATTGGAAGTAGGCGAGAGAGTAATCGTATTTGTACATGCTATTCTTTGCAAAAATCACTCTAAACTTCTTATTATCTGGAACTGTAGATAATCATTGATATGTTTGCTGATAATGGCTGGATAAAAAGGCAGAATAAGAAATACGTATTTTGATAATTAAAAGCCTACGATTGATCAAAAATCAGAATTAGAATACCTTGACAATTGTCCTCAAATGTTTTAACATACCAAAATTACGTCCCGCTAGCTTACGTACAATAGAATATAAAGATAAACTAGTGGTTATTGAAAGGTGTGAGTCCTGAACTATCTTTAAAATGGGAAACGTTTATTCTAGTCAATTGTGCCCTAAAATTGTGCATACAATAGGAAATAAAGATAAAGATAAGGAATAACAATGTGCGGGGAAGGTGTGACGAAAGATGTTGTTACGGTGTATTACCGGATGAATTTATGAGTTGCACTATACAATTGTTTACGTAAATAATACGGATGTTTTTTTTAAATTTTAACTGTTGCCTTCAATTTGATATTTTTTATAAGAAGAAGAAGGTGCAATACGAGCAGCCAATTTGCCTGATGCTAAGGTGTGGATGTTGTTTTAAATTTGATTTGGTTCGATTTTAGGTATCTGTAGTGGACGTTTACACTTTATATATTTTTTAAAACTTTATTTTTTTTATTTTATACACTTTTTTATTTTGGCTAATCCAATGGCTCATCCAATCCCATCCAATAATTCCATAACTAATTCAATAATTATACCAATAATTGTTTTTTGTGTGTGACCGATTGCTTTGTTATCTGATATTTATAAGCCGTTTGTAAAAGATTTTTGTGCTAATCAATCAGTGGAACAACATTGAGTTAAGATAAGTGGGGATATATTTAAGGCGGTGGATAACATGAGTCACTATCAGGTGGGTCAACTGCCACCTTTTCTATAGTAACATTACCCTTTTTTATACGAAAGATGTTTGCGATGAACCCTAATCACTTTCCAAAAAATTAGATACGTTACTAAGAACTCATAAAGACCTCCAACGGTCTCGGCATCAGCAAACAAGGTAACCAAATTGACAAACGTATTCTTAACTATATTGAATTCGGAAGAAGTGTCTCAATCGGACCGCTCTGCTCACCCGCTGATAGAGGCGGCTTGACGATACAACAAACACCTGATAAAAGTCACTAAATACAAACAAAAATCACCCCTATATCTTCAAAGTTCCCTTATTTCTAAAAAAAACGCATGTTACTCTACAGATGTCATAGACTATTGAACCTTAAATATGTATACATAAGGTTAAAAGTGGAAAATGGTCTAAATTAAGAATTAAGAGTTGACACACATGTTAACAATCGAACCATCCGCGGCACTGTCGTTGAAAGCCGCGTACTTACCTGTGCATGTTTTATAGACTCTATTTATATATAAGTAAAGGTTAAAATCTGATAGGATGAGTGCATCATAAGTTTGCAGGTCGGCGTTCGGAGTGTTGTTAAAGAATCAATCGAATGACGACAACAAGTAATATATGGGGGGTATTGGAGTAAAATAATACATTTGGCGATAAGTTTGAAAATACTTAGGGTGGCCAATGGTTTGATGTTGTTAGAGAACGCCGAATAAATGGCGACAGATAAAAGATGATATTCATAGTGAGATTTCGGAGAAATCTACAAATTGCAGAGATATTTACCTTAAATTTAATACCAAATTTATACAACGTGCTTAGTATATATCAAGCACCTTGTATAATAATGGCCTCAACTTTTTATTTTGATTATTTTATTAGTTTGTCTTTAATACTCTAGTTTTAATAAGTTAATTTTTAATAGATTCAGTTATTTAATTATATTGTATTAAAATAATTATATTTTAAGCTATAAATTAGATAATAAATTACTTTTATATACCTAATATACAATTACACACATAATATACTTTCGTTGGGACATACCTAACAAAATTTGTAGATAAACTACATGGCACAATTATTTACGGATTGAAATGAAAATTGTCAGAAAAATAGTTTCGGTCTATATGTAAATATTAAACGTGAGTTAAATCGATTTAGAAGTTCCAAAATTATGACAGTGTAACTTACGATATATTTATTTATATATATATATACGTCTCTGGAATTCTCTTACCGCCCTGATATAAGACAGTCCATCGATCGCTGTGTTCAAGTCTCACCTATAGCAGCATTAGCTGTCGCTCTCATGTGAATGAGCACACGTTATCTCTGTTATATTTAAAATATGTATGTTTGTATATACATATTTACAATATATGTATATACATATGTGTATAAGTATGTAGCAATCGTATTATAAAGGTATTATAGCACTGTGTCTCCCCATTTCATTGCTCCCCTAAAGCTCTCCCAGGTTTGCTGGTAATCTCCTGGAATAAGCGCGCCTTTTGTATCATTTGTGTGTACAATAGAGTATATAAATAAATAATATATATTGTTGTACACACAACTCGTAAAGATCTGCAACAATTATTTCAATATATTTTTTACTTAGATCTACAAAAAATGGAGAAATCCATCTCTCCGAAATGAGCGTGCCTTCGGCTTTTTTTCGCATTTATTAAAAGTGTATTTTGGCGGTGACGATTATATTTTTAAATAAGTGAACTTTTGATAAACACTATAGCCGTGTATATTTATAAACTGCAACTAACACATGTGTTTATCCATCACTTTAAAACTTTATTGTCACCGATAAAACATTATATTTATGACCAAACTCATCTTGTTTGCACATCCATTTGTAGAAATTCCTGGACGCCGCGGTAATGACTCATAAAGGCACCGACTTTTTAAAATTTACTGTCCATACGTTGAGTCTTTTAACCTACTGAGAACACGAGTTTTTAAAAGGGTCCTTCTCATTTCGCCCGATTTTCAAAATATTTCTTGTAAAACAAATACAGTCAATAATATAATGAAAAGCCTATATCCATCAACTATTCATCGGTTTTTAATTAAGTTATTATACAAGTAGGTATATATTGTGATTCCCTATCAATAGAACCTAGTATTTATTAATAATAATGTTAATACTTAAAAGTATTCGTAATATACAGCTATTATAGTAGTTTAATAGATATTTAATTATTTTCGAACGTCTCATATTTTCTATTATCTCTTTTTTTAAAAAGAGTATATGTAAGCAGAACCGTTTACTCTCTTTTTCTTCTTCAGTCATCTATTGTGCATTTCATACGGGTCTTTTAAAAAGTTATATTTACCGATATGTGGAGTGGAATAAATAAATATATCTATTGTAGTTATTCGACTCTCATTTATTCTATTGTTAAATTATTGTTAAAATCACAAAAAATGGCTATAAGTGCGTAATGTAAGTGACCCGACATTACCTTTTTTCTTATGACTTACGTGAATAAAATATATCTAAAATTACCCATATGTTTACAAAACATGAAAGTTTTGTAATAAATATAGTTCGGGTCGAATTGAGAATGAACCATTTGAAACTGTAGGAGAAGTTTTATCATTCCTTTCAATTGTGTGGTCCTCAGATAAATGTCAATAGGTGTTAGTTTAGAGACCTTTGTAGCTAATAAGGAATTAGTGATAATTTATGAAATGACTGTAGTTATGGCATTTCTTTAAATAAAAGAGTCATATGGTAGTGGCGTGTCAAAGATACCTATGGAATTAAATTGTATAATTTGTTTAATAATTGAGAAATTCGGGCTAATAATGATGATTTACATGTTAATTTGGTTTTAAGAATGCGACATAAAAATGAATTGGGTGGAATGGGGAGATATAATCATAATGAAATAAGGAGTTACTTTTCTTCCGATATGCTCTCCATTCAATGTGATAGGAGTTGTCCATGAACGACAGTATCCGCTGAACATTAGACAGATTGTTTACTTATTTGTCTGTGTAGATACTTGAGTAGCCAGCATTATTGATGAGCACAAGGAACCAGGAATAAATAGTTCTGAATTGAACCGTTGATTGTGTGTAGTAGCTATTTGCATATCTAACAATTATGTCTATTTCCATGGAAATTATGGTTGATTGTATTCCGTAGAAACACGATGAGCTGATTTACTTCTTGGAGGTTGCAACAGGCAGGAACAGCAAGCAGAGTCTTCGTAATGTACACACGCTAATTACCTGTGACGTAACTATACCGCTGAGGCTCGTGGCAAATTCATAGAATGGGTTAGAATGTAAAGATTGAAATTGAAATACAGATGTGATTCAAACCTTGATATATGTGTATGTACTTTAGTAGGTAAATAAATTAAAAACAGAACTATTTTATATTAAATTTTATAAAAATAAATGTCAGGATCCTCTCGTGCTGGGGGCCCTCTCGGGTCGGGGGCCCGTGGCATTTTGCCCGCTATGCCACCCTATTGTTACGCCACTGCTAATCACGTCACACGAAGAGGCACTCGGCGTGTCACTGTATTGAGACGTACTCAACGGCCGGCGCGATCTTTAGTAATCTGCAAACTGCTCTCTATAAAAAAATTTAGTAGAGCCTCATCGACCATATGATTTAAAGGTCGCTGTTAAACCAGTTTAATTATTAAAATATGCTTGTCCGTTACAACGACTGGTTCGGCCGTTAAAATCAGCTGCTGACCACACCTATCTATAGATTCCGATACTGGTTTCCGTTGATGTTTACAATATAACCGATCTTGTAAAATTTGTGGAGATGTAGCCGTCAGACCGCATTTCCTTTGCGCATACATTTATAGAGATTTCGAAAACTCCACCCATTACGAAGATCATACCGTGCCGTAGATAAATATACTCACTTTAAATAAAACATAAGCCTTTGCTTTTCTAAAAGTTATTTTAATACAGTTTCATTTGTTATTTGATATATTCAATCTTGACAGGCTGTTCGAAGACATATGCCTCCTCAAGATTCCGCCACCTCTGTCGGTCGAGCGCCAGGCGCCGCCATCCCCTTGGAAGTTCATCCTCCCACCTTTTAACTGTCTACCTTTCTTTCTTTTTCTCTCGCGTGGGCCCCATTTCACTATTCTCTTTGTCCATTTGTCGGTTCCATCTCTCATAATATGTCCTGTCCAACGCCATTTTAGATGCTTTATTTTTGTTAATATGTTGGTGTTTTTTTGTTTTACATTGTATCCTAAAGCTTCAGTGGTACAGATCGAGGGTTTGAACTCACGATCACACGAATGTGAGTCGAGTATAGATACTACTAAGCTATCACCGTTCTGTAAAAATAAGTATCTGTAGCTAAATATGAGTAAAGACAGTGTACTGAATTTCTATAACAATTAAATACTTACCATTATGATAAACTAAAATTCCCCGTAATAAAACGTGTATGGTCCATAGCTGGAGTCCAACTTCTTATTTTACTGACAATGGGATCGTCGCCGTGTCTTTTCTACGAGACTGTAACGTGGCTGGAATGCGGTTCCATATGACGTAGAATATTGTGTTTATGAAGAATGGAAAAATCTGTCGTTTCGTTGCTGACACCATATTTGACTGATATATACTTTGGCATAAAATCCAAAGTGACAATCCGGAGGAATTTTGCTTTTTAGTTTTCGTACTATGTGAAAGAATGTATAATATTATGTATGTATAATTAGGGGGCGAGTGCAGCATTCCCACAGCCGCTGGGCGCATCTTGAAATGTACTGCATTTCCTACTTTATCGTATTTCCCCAATGTACGTACGTTTTCGGTAGTGAGATATGCCAGTGCCCATTCCCATCCTATCCTATCCCTCCCCGTGTTCCCCGTGGACGGATGTTGACATGTATCACGGATGTCTATGGACGACAGTATCCAATTACCACCAGGTGGACTGTATGCTCGTCTGTCGCCTTTTTTATATAAATATGTATATAAGTAAAAAAAATCTAATTATTTTATAGATTTTTAATGTAGTATAATTAACACAAACAACTTCAATTAGTTGTACAACAAAGTCAGATATTTCTAGTTAGGTAGAATATGGCTGTCATTAAAAATCCTTTTTTAAACAATTAAATGTTAATAATTATTAAATTAATTGCTTAACAGTTAGGTATATACTGAAATTTATCCATTAAATATCTTATTATGTCGAAAATAGTAAAGCTTGTAAGTTTTGTATTGCTAACGTTGCATTAAAAATTGCGACAAAATAATATTTCTATAATAGCGTCAAACACGACGACAGTAACGTATGAAACAACTCACACCGACCGCTGACTCCCGCGTGACATAACACAGTAACTGACATTTCTAATTGACGGAGGTCGTACAAAACGTTCAGTTTGAAATATTTCCGACTTACTCACCTTTATTGGACCACCCTGTTACACAAATAGACCTTAATTGGACCAGAGATTGGAGATAAAGTCTCATATTTAATACGATTTGATGTGTTGTTGAGTAAAACATAAAAAAGGAAAAAAAAATTGTGAAATAACTCTTTTGTCACTTGTCAGGCCTATGAGCCCATAACCGATAGTCAAGATTGTGTATGTATTATCAATATTAAATAGAATCCGTTATTGATATTTTATTTTCTATTCAGACCACCTGATTTATTCTCAAACTGATAACTATCAAATCTTCATACGATTATGGATAACTTTTATAATTATGGATTTGTTTTCATCTCTAGCTGTTGAATATCTCATAAATATATAATTTTCATGAAAAGTAAACCGAATTATGTTACATGTGTACTATAGGTTACAGAGAGAGCTATGATCAGAGTATCTTTATTTATCTACTTTTTATTTCAATTGTCATAATAATATTAAAACTTTCATATAAATAGCTATTATAAAACCAGCCGTCCAAAATGGCGAATCACCACTTTTGATATTTTCCGTCACATTGTCATGTTGTCGCGCATCTGTCGATTCCATAGACTTAGAAATAACTTTTTGTTAATCCCAAGAATCAACACAACACGCGGAAAAGAAAAAAGCTATAGCGCGTTTACCAAAGTCGAGGAGGAGTTTGTGGCTCTACTCTAATTTACGTAAAATGAAGTTTGGGAAATTTAGATATTTTTTCAAAAGACTAAAGTGCTAGATTGTTACCCTAAAATGTTACATAAAGTAAGTGTTAGATTATGTTACAATAAACTAAAATGTTAAAAACATACTTATCTGCCCTTTTCACATGTTATCCTGGTGGTGCTAAATGGAAAACAATACAATGCTGAATATCGCGTGGCGTCCATACTTGTGAATATAAGAAGTCACCTGCGATGTCAAAGGGTAAAATTTAACGAAAATTCATGAAAAATGAATAATATAAAACAAATTATCTCGTAATAATGTTATCGTAATATAATGTTTATAGTGTGTGGTGTCGGTCCTTGGGGGAGACATATACCCAGGCAATGGAGAGATACAGGCTGATGGTATGGTTTTCAGCTAGTTTGTGAGGGCGGGAGCCCTACCAAATATATGTAGGTATTATTTATTCGTTTATTTAGGACAATCAACAGAAGCAACAACACGTGTACATTAATATAAAAGTTACGTTCAATTTTAAATTACATTATATAATGACTTATTATGAGTATGACGTTTCAGTAGGCACAGTTGTACAATATGTCAAATCACGCACACTTCAGTAAGATATGCTTTATGCCGTGTTAAATTTGACATTGACAATCTTGTTATTGTAAGTTTATGGTCGAATGTATTGTTGGCTGCAGCTGACGGGGGCGTGTCTTTTGTCGGTTTGATAATTGTTGCTAAGTTGCTGCGTTCCTGAAGCATTGTTATACATAGGTGTCAAACTTGCATGACAAGCATTACAGAAGGATTATTGTAAGGATTATTAATGGTTTTATTATTATTATTCATTATTAATATTTATTTATCCAGGTACACAAATGGAATGTGTGAAATCCACAGCAAAACAATATATGAACTTATTATATTCATTTTCATTGTTTCTCATATAAAACATGACCGAAACACTGGCTAAAGAATGTCATGAATTAAAGAATTAACAATTTTCTGTTTTATACGACTTCATACTTAATTAGGGCAGTTCTACTAAAAGCTTCGTGCCAAAACCTCTTAACCACGTCTAGTTGAAAATGACAATATTGATTCTCAGTTTACTTGACCCATATCTCGGTGGCTTAAATGTGAATTGAATTTTCTTGCTATTTTCTGGAATAAAATTTGCTTTTTTTGTAATCTGCAACTTTATCAGTTTTAATCTTAAGGAGAGTAAGTCAATTTAAGTAAGCTTAAGGTCAACTGCAATAGCTCTAGCTGTGCAATAGATTTGAAAGACGGTGACATTTGGATGGAAGTGACAGTTTAAAAGTATTTACAATAAAAGTAAAACTAAAATAAAAACCACAATATTTCACACAATAATTCGAAGCTTAGGGGTCACAATAGATCTCTGAGGTCGCACTGACGCTACTTGTGAGCCTATTGAACCAAGTAACCTTCACCTGAATAATAATAATAAAGTCGCAGCTACTTCGTTATTTTCTCAATTCATTACTGCCCAGAGGGAAGTTATTGCCAGATAAACTGATTACGAAACAAGTAACAATATAATTAACGAAGCGGATATTGAATGGACCGATCCTTCCGTTCAAATCAAGCCGCCGGTATTACGCTTACGTCATAAAATAACTACTGATCTTATCTTGGACGACAAGAAGACGTCTTAATAATGTATGTCGGTTATCTATTAGTGGGAGGTAATGCCTAACATTTACAGCTGATTGAAATGAATTATTTGATGCGATCATGGTAAAAAGAAATAACGCTCAAGTTAGCCATAAGAGACATTTGTACACTATTTATAATTCCAATGTGCACATAATATTTAAAAGACAGAACACAATAGTCAACTTTGTTGCTAAGGCAATCTCTTTTAGATTACCTTGGGACAGAGAAAAAGAGAAGTGTGAAAAAGAGATAGCGAAATAGATAGAGCTAAGAGGGTGTAAAGTGTAGATTTAAGTGAAACAGACAATTGTACATTTAAATACAGTTATTCCCTTGTTTTTTTGCCGATTTATTCTAGTGGTTGTTCTGGTTGTTATCTTTTCTCATGGTTATCTTTTATTCTGTATATGTTTATACTTGCTACTATCTAAACTTTTTACCATACCTTAATATCTTCATAATAAAATACGTCGTTTATAATAAACTAGGAAACACACGCATTCAGTCTTTTAATATGTAAATAAAAACATAAAAGTAACCATGATTCCTTAGTTGTTCCAAAAAAATTACAGGATATTTTGTAATATAAGGTGTATATTTTTATTACATTGTTATAAAATTACTTGTTCATCACTAAATTAAAATAAAAAAAGTTTAATTCCAAATAGGTAATTATCATTAAAGAGCACACTTATTGGCTGTCAACTAATGTCACCGCTTCGACATTAAAAAAAATCAAATTATGGCGCCACCGCTTGTCGATGGTTGTAGGGAGGGGCATTACCTCAATTATGATTACGTCTCGCCTGTCAGCCGAATTAGTCGACTAATGCTCTAAACCACATTGTCAGCGCGGGTAATTAGCTCAGTTAACAACCGTCTAATAAAGGTTCTAAAAATAAATGATTCTCATAATTTATAGGGTCGTTTTTACAAAAGGGTATGACAAAAATTTTAATTAAAAATTATCAATCATTTATTGAAAACTGGCCACTAATGATTATATCTATTCAGTTATTCCAGACTTTTTCAAACAAACAAACAAATAATGTATTTATTATAGAGACTGGCATTTTTTTTCTCTATTCATAGGAAGAAGGCGATAGGCGCTGCTTACCTTTGGAGATTTTGGAATGGATCTGGAGACAGGGTTGAGAAAATGGTAGAGGATGGGAATGGCCTCTGGCATGTCCATCCAGTGAAATCCATCCAGTGTGATCCAGAATTAATTTTGTCCATCTCTCTGGATGCATACGTGTCCCGTCCATATCCATTTAAATTTCACACTCTATACCTTACATATCTAAGTATCAAAAACTTTATAATTATAGATCTTTATAATTTTATATAGGCTTGTAGTCTTCAGTCAATTTTAATTTTAACGTTTTAATGTGTTTCTATGGTGTGTCATACATTTATATTGCCACATTGGCAAGTGACAACTGTTCATAAGTGGTTATTAAATATTGCAAGCTTATTGCTAACACGACCTCGATACAATAATCTAGATTTTAACACAACGAGCTCATATTATGGCGTATAAACGCAGGTGTCTTGAATTCACACCATTAGTAATAACTTATGAAGTAATAACTTATTGAACTTATGAAGTCAAACAGATGATTAGTAAAACACAGGAAAGGGAGAAAAAAAAATATTATTTATTTATTTATACTTTAATGTACACACACATATAGTACATAAAAATGAAGCAAACTGATGTGCAACAGGCGAGCTTAGGAGATTTTTCTCAGCAAACCCACCGACAGTGATCAAGTGTGTATGAGATAATACACATAGTGTACCGAAGTGCTATCTTGTAAGATACGTAAATAAAAACCCTACGTAAAATGTACAATTGTAAGATACATACATAAATTATATAGTACTTGTTATAGATACATAATTATATACTATTATATCAGGATAGAGAAAGACAGTGCTCTTTTTCGTGTATATATAGGATGAGAGGGTCCATCCCGAATCGTGCAAAGTAATGAGTTCCATAGACAGATTGCTTGAACAGAAAAGGAATTACTAGAAGATCAGGAGTTACGAGTAAGTATTTTGAGAATAAAAGAAGTAAGAGGTCTCAGTTATTTCATCCTGAAACGTATGAGTGAAAGTCAATAAAAACTTATTGCTTTTTGATATAAAAAAAAATTGAACCATATTGTAACATATGGAACACAGAATATTTATCTGTGATACTCATTTGTGACAATATTAAAAGATAAACGTAGTGAAAGGTAAAATCCAGTAGCCCATCCATCCACACCAACTTAAACACATTTGGCTTATCACAAATTAAAGTTTTAAACTTATGAGCTGTCAGAGGTAAGCACCAAAAACAGACAGCCCTAATAAATGTGTCATTGGTTTTATTTCTTTTTTCGTCATTGCACTCTGCCATCAATGTCACTACACTATTCCATGATTTAAAAGTTCCCTGCCCTTTCTTTGTTTCGATTTTCAAATTTCTTGTCTATGACGCAATGGTTTTGGCGTTTGAAAATAGAATGTTTACAGATCATAATGTTAAAGCCAGCACCACACGTGCAATGGATGACGATTGCGTTTTATAGTTTGCAGTGAATTTGAACATCTAAAAATCTACATTGTAACTAGATGAACTTTAGGTTATCTCGGTTACATTTCATGGATCGAGTAGGATATTTCGATACTTACTCATTGTTACGTACGAGTACATTAAATAAAATAAATGTAAATGTACAAATAAATTGAAATTAATTCAATAAACATAGTTGTGGAATAAATTATCAACTGCTTTTCCCCTGAGCTACGACATGGGATTCTTCGAGTGTTATGAACATGATCTTACAAGGTCGGCGGTGAACTCGCAACCCAGGTGCATGTTGCAGGTGTCCTTGGGTTGCGGCGACAACCATCGTTTGCTATTTCAAATTAGGACTGTGCTATTTCAGGGATTAGAAATATATCTATAAATTAAAGCAACAATGGAAAATGTTAAAAAAACATGAATAAACTAAATTTGAAGTTTTAACATAACGCACGAATGTATTGTATGAACGATTACTAAATATCATTATGTCGGTGTGTTGTCTTCAAACGCCTTTATAAAGAAAAAGGGGACTGTATTACAAATCGTCATAATGCTCGATAATGCGTTTCGGGAGTGACAGTTAATTTATGAATTCCCGCCATTTTGATAGTTGTTTACTTCAGTTTTCGTTTGGGAATCTACTTATGTTATATAGTGATCTTTAAATTAGAATTTTGTTTCGAAACATTTCATTGTTTGTTTCGATTTACTTTTGTCTCTCTCTAGTTTTTAATCTACTATTAATTGTAAGGACATTATTGTAGGAAAATGATGATTATTCCCATTTGTATTTATTAGAGCCATGATAGAATAGAGACATCTGTAATTCCAGAACGTCATCGGTGAAGGTCGATCCAGGGAGCCTACTCTGATTTTACACCTCCGAAACTACGTGCCTCACCGAAGTTCGAAGGAACGAAGTGCTATAACCCTCTACCTTGACTTTCCTTCGTTCGAGACTCAATATATCCCGTATCTCGCTCGGATTCTTTGAAAGTTGAGATATGGTTATCATGAAATTTAACGTTCGATCCCCGAGTATCTCTTATCAAAATCTATATTTCGATCGTTGTCTCTTGCGATTAGAGTAGTTTCAAATGTCAAATGTACTTCGTTCGGGCCGATATATCGTATTAAACGTTTTCGTGGTAGGAATGTACTGAAATATAGGCCGAAAATTTGGTTTTCATGTTTTTAGAGTAACGTGTTTCAGACCCCCTGAGCCTCGGTGGTGCGAGTCGGTACCACTGAGTTTCGACTTGAGTAGGTACCTTTTAAAAAAGGGTATGGGTGGATAAGAAGTACGGTAGACTGTGCCTCCAGTCTCCGTTTAGAAACATAAGCAGGAAGCTGTTTAAAAAAGGTTAAAGCAGTACTTAGGTGCTGGAATAGACGGCTATTAGGTTACTACATGAAAGGATACTACATCGAGCTTATAATACCTACCTTTTAGTTAGCTCTCGTACTGTCCTAAATAAATAAACATGATTAAAATATCTCATACAGGGCTCTTTCGAAATAAGTCACGTAATGGCAGATGACGCGTGACCACGTCCGCCATTAAGTTTAGACGAGACAATCAAAAAAGAAAATGGCGCCAATGATGTGACACAATTGTTATAGACAGTTCTCGGTACCCTCGTGTTCTGGACACACGACTTTTCCGATTATATAATACGCTATTGTTTGCGTTTCATAATGAATTCGTAATTAAGAGGGGGGTCATTGTTTTATGAAATAATTGAACGCAATTTGTATGTAATAAAAGTAGCGTATCGCGTAGCAGTAACTTGTTGTTTAAACTATTCGCAAAATCCTATTAACGATCGATTAGATTAGTTCAATGAAATAATAAAAAAAGTGAAAGATACTGGGGTGGGGAGATAGATGCTGCTGCAATCCCCAAAAGAGCAGAAGATAATGTGTGGTGGTGAGCCTTAGGAGATACTTAAATCCAGCATTATAGAGACCTAGGCTGATATTTAGTTTTTATTTTATCAGTATTTTGGGAGGGGAAGGGTGCACGCTGCAGTCCCAGTCACTGGCTAAGTTATCCTGCACTCACAGAAGATCATGAGCGTAGCCATGGTGGGGCAGGTTAGAGCGCTTGCCCCCATCCTTCCCCGGCAAAAGGAAGAATAAGTAACAAACTTTCACTACCTCTACTAAAATTATAAGAAAATTGTTTGCTTTGCCCCGCCCTGGATAAAATTATTTGCAGTTGCCCCAGCCTGGACAAAATTCAGACTACGCCCTTGCAGAAGACTACCGTAAAATATACTGCATATCCCACTTTATCTTATTTCCCCAATGTACACAAACATAGTGACTGAGATATGGAATTCCTCAATCTCCAAAGGTAGGGCAGCGCATCCGGGGGCGGCAGGCGTGCCAGCGTTTGTTATTCTGGACTGATATTGGCATGTATTGCGGATCTCCACGCGCGACAAGTATCTACTTACTACCAGGTGCAATAAAAGCCCGCCCGCGCCATTCTTTCTACAAAAAAATCCGTATTGTATCTGGATACGTTAGTATGACTACATCTGCTCATATCGTTCTCAGTTTAATTGGCTTCCTATCAGCATACGTAGAGAATTAAGAATTCTCTCCACCCCCTTTTCCTTTCTATACGATCCCAAATGCCCAGATTTCGGAAATCCAAATTTCATTTTCTAGGCGATACTCATTAACCTTATCCTGGCTCTGCCGTCAATTTTGTTTTACAAGTCTCTTCTTAAGGCTCATTTACACAAGGAGAGTTTCTTGAATGGTTCGGGCGAGAATATTGTATACGATGGTCGTATGCGACCAAACTACATACAATTCTTGCCTGCAGGTGATCACATGATGGTAAAAACTCGATGATCAGATGATAACAGCTTTTGACTGATAACAGCTTTCGAGAAACTTTCCTTTTGTGAATGAGCCATTACTATACCGGGTTCGCATCTAATTCTTTCGCGCACTCGCTTTAAGTTCGCCTTTTGGACAATAAATATGCAATAAAGAGTTTTAAATAAAACACACTAGTAAATAAATACTCAGTGCTTTTGTCCGAGCACTCAATACTTCTTTAATTGAGAGTCGATAATAGGTACCATTGGAATATTACCGCTGTCTTTTATGTGGTCTGCCTGATTTAGTAGCAGACTTGGGCGGACACAAAGAAAACCTATCAATCTTATCATCCGCAAAACTGACCAAAATATATCTTAAAACTACGGAATATAAAACCGCACAAGTATTCCAATACTTAGCTCGGATGTTTATTCACATGGTCTAAAAACGGTCCAAGAGACCCTCGGAGTAGTATAGTTCACTTTATTTCTCATCGTGCCGCCGCCATGTGTCGGGTCACTTTGCTAAATCTATTTTTGCTTTTTACACTCCCGCTCCGTGACACACATGGTGTTAGAATGGTGTTTTTTGTTGCGAAGGGCCATTAAAAACATTTTTACACAATACTGTGTCTAAAATCGAATAATAGGAGTCATCTGGGAGCGAGTTACTTACTTACGAGTATGTATTATAATTTTTTTCGAATAAATAATACATGTAATAAAATCATAGGTACATGAAGCATATAATGAAAAAAAGTGGTTGCAATATAAAGTACGAATGATATAGAGCTGTTTGTATTGTGTTATGAGAAGTATGTAATGTGTCAGTATTCATTTAAATTTTTTACGACTATTGAGGCACTACATAATGGGAGATATAATGAATACCATATTTGTTAGCTATCGTTTTTATAAAACAAAAGATTTGATTTAATATGGTTTGGTAATTGAGTAATGTATAATTTGGGTCTTATATATGTTAATCGTAAATCTATAGAAAAATTGTATATGGAAGTGTAGCTTGAGCGTCCGCAATATACATTTGCGCCTTTAAATTCATTGATTAATATTAAATTGTAATTACTTGTTATATTTTTCTTTTAATTACTCGGTAACAATGTAATACTATTACATATATGTACTTATATAATATCTAAATTTTAACATGATAAATCTATATACATACTTAATAATTAAATGAATATTTATATGTTGTATTTATTATGTAGATTGTTTGTGATATACATGTATCTGCTGTTTGTAATTATAAAGGAGGGATGTAGCAGGATCCAGACAAACCAGTGTCGGTTTTTAGAATTCAAGTTTGAATTTATTTTGAGTTACCTAAGTGGTAATTACCGCTTTAGATCAATTCTAAGATCGCCGCCATGAAGTTGTACAAACAATAAACTTACCTTTACAAATATAGTATTTAACTTTCCCACAATAACGACGATATTTGTAACAGAAATAACAAAAAAATATATAATATATATTGCGTTCAAATACGTACCCATCCCCTAAGAACACGTTAAAACACACGTGCACTATCTAAACTATCACGATAATTAACTAATTGTCCCTTTCGTTATTGACGACTAATTTCCAAATAAATTAGTTGTTTAATAAATGCGTTTCTATTGTGTTTAATTGCAAAAGTTGTACTTTACCGGATACGGTTTTTAGACCTCATTAAAGCAAATTAGTAATTATGTAGTTATAATAGACATTAAAACGAAGTTGTTTAGACATAATATCCTAATGTGTACATATTTGACCACTCACTCACAATTATAATTTACATTTATCTACATTTACACATTATAGGCCCTAGAATTATGTTCAAGGGCGCACGGTATACAGCTTGTGCTGAGACGGATACCCTTTCGACACACATGGTCCATGGGCGGCGGTAACACTTACCATCACGCGGGACCGCTTGCTCGTCCGCCCACTAGTATATAAAAAAAAATGGGACCTTGTTTTTAAGAGCATGGGCAGTTTTTGTCGCCTTGTTTTTAATTTCATTTTTTTGGTTGCATAACTATGTTTAATTATTTTTTAGAATAGGACATTGTCACGTTATTGCGATCATTGTGTGTATGAAATAAAAATTTCTATCTATCTATCTATCTAAAGTCTATGTCAAATTGCTGAAATATTATCAGTATCAAAGTTTCTTTGGGAGGTAGGGTCCGAAACGAAGACATTCGCCAAAGAACTAAAGTCACCGATATACTCGTAGAATCAGCATGTTGAAGCGGCAATTTGGCTCAGAACCGATGGGGTAGATGAGCCCTCCGGTCAAGTGGACCGACGACATAAAGAAGTTCGCCGGTGCTGAGAGGAGTCGAGGTTCGTGTATGCTGACGAGCCTTGGGAGAGGCCTATATCCAGCACATCTTTCACAAATAGAGTAATTTCGGCGGGCTATCTTCTCAACTGAAGATCGAGAGAATGCTAAGTGTAAGTTTAGTATTAATTGTCATTTCAAATCTAAAGTTTTAAACGTTACTATGTATTGCAACATTTGTATTAATAAACTAAAAGAGCATTAATTACTTATCCGTCACTAACTCTCTTATTGTAAAATGCGACTAATAACAGAGTAGCTAACACCAACCCTGAGGAGCTAAAAGAGTGAACTCGCCAACTCGTTTGGTCGGCGTGGCGTTTTAAGGCCACACCACACATCCCTTATCTACATGACGAGGCCCGTGGATACTAAAAGAGCTAGTTAAGGAAAGGTAAATGAAGAATTACCCATTTAATTTTAGTCACTTGAGGACTCCATGAATTTGCACTAAACTGACAGAATATTATTTATGATGTTACAAAACAATTTACCGGAGACCAGAAATAGTGTAAACGCACCCAGATTGACGTGACACTAATTTTGTAGTGCTGTTTTGAATAATTACACTGTGCGTCCCTACGTGTAGCGTGACAATGTGTGGGAAGGGCTTATTTTAGGAAGGGGAGGTATTTTTTAGTTAGATTGTGTTCGTGTTTAATTATTTTATTAGCTTATCGAATATTTTTATCAAATTACTTTAAGAGTAATATTATCATACCGTATCACCATCTGCAAATTTGAGGTTTTTATGAAGACAGACGACCATAAGAATGTTCATGGTCGAGATTATCCACAATAAAATATTTTGAAATTAATTTTGGATATTAGTTCCAAACTCACTTTATCGTGTTTCCCCAATGTACTTGTTTCGGTAGTGAGTGAGATATGCCAGAGTGAGATTATCTATCTCTTTCTCCCAATCCATTCCTTAATCTGCAAAGGTAGCGCATCCGCGCAGGTGGCAACGTTTGCCATTCTGGACTGATGTTGGCATATATCGCGGATGTCTATGAACGACAGTATCCACTTACCATCGGGCGGACTGTATGCTCGTCTGCCACATTTTTTCCATAAAAAATAAAAAACAATTCTCATGCATATTGTCTTGTGCCTTAAAGGGAAGTATGGCTTTAAAACTGGCCAAGCGGATTGGCGAGTCCCCACTTTCAGAGGTGGTGTACTTCCTCAGGGTATGTGGTAGCTGATTCGTTATCCCTTAGTCGCCTTTTACGACACCCACGGGTAGAGATGGGATGATGATATTTTAAAGCCGGCCGACACCACACCGTAAGAAATTTATTACATGTACCATAATACTTTCTGTAAATGTGAAAAGGTAAATATTATTATTCTAAGCATATATGCTAGACTTCGCGATTTATGCGCATATGCATAATACTCTAATTACAATCCCCCACCCTGTCATCAATCAACCCCTCACCAAGTAATTACGCAATTCTAAACATTCAAAGAATTCAACTACACTCGCTCGGGGCAAGTTCCACCCTCCGATAAAAACAAAGACCGTGCTCCTTTTGGGAATGCAGACAAAGACAAGGGATGTATGTGGGGTCGCATGCTTGGTGCAGTTTACGAAGGGGTCATAATGACCCCTTTTTGTTGGTAAGTTTATAGTTCGAGATGGAGGATGTTAAATATCATTTTTTGCTAGTGTTCAAAAACACGGAACTTCATTAAACGAGTTGGATACGACATTAATATAGTTTATGTTTAATAAATGTTTTATTTATAGCACACATATGTATATGCAAATTATAAAGAAGAAACCATTTTTGTTTGGAAAATTACATATTAATTTAATGGCAGGGCTAGGTGTTCTCATTTAAATTATCACACCAATTATAACATTATTTTATGTTGATAAAATTTTATGTGGAACTGTGGAGACATACATCCTTCTCACATAAATTACACACCCATATTTCCTTACATTCTATTAATTTAAATACCTACAGTATTTTAGTGAGTAAATAAAAATAAATAATTGAGGGGGAGAGTGCACGCATGCAATCCAACAGTCGCTGGGCGCGCCGCTCGACCACGTTACCCCTCACTCACAGAAGACTACATTGAGATGTGCTACATTTCCCACTTAATCTTATTTCCCTAATGTACGTACGTGTTTAGGTAGTGAGTGAGGCGTGCCAGAGCCCATTCCCATCCCATCGCTCCCCATTTCCCCAACCCTTTCTCCAAATCCATTCCTATATCTCCAACGGTAGGTAGCGTATTCGGGGGCGTGCCAACGTTTGTCATTTTGAACTAATGTTGGCATGTATCGCGGATGTCTATGGGCGACAGTATCCACTTACCATGTGTTCGTAAGTGGACTGTCTGTTCGTCTGCCGCCTCCTTCCATAAAAAAGGTAATAACTAATCAGGTATCAAGTTATTGAAAGATAGCGCTGTCACAAAGCTTTATTTTTTTAATTGTAACTTCACATTTTATTTGTTAAATAAAATCAATTCAAAGAAATTCTACTGCTTATCGGACCTCTCCACATATGGACATGTTAATGTTAGATATTTATAAATCAAAATTGATTATTAACATGTCTATATCTAAAATTAAGTTATCTATATCTCGACCTTATACAATACTAAAGAAAGAAGGTGCCGAAACTAGTCCTCTTGTCCTTCATTTCTGGTCCTGGGCCTCGTTAAGCATGAGGGAAATATGGCCTTAAAAGTATAGGAACTAAAGAACCAAACAAAGAAACTATTTTCAATAGGTACATATTAATCATCGTAGATTTTTTAAATAGAATCAGTTATAGGTACTTTGTTTAAGAACTCGGTTATAGCACCGAGGTTCTATGTAAGCGTATTAATTGATTTGTTTGCACAAATTATTATTTTTTATAACACACATTTAGGTCTTGTTTAAATCGTAAAAAAACACACGTCTCCCTTTTAGACTTTTATACTTACATCACTTTCTTTAACAGTTTCCGAACAAAAACTCAATTTCTTGTAGCAGTCACGCGCATGCGCTGCGGGCGGCAGCTGGTCGCGCACGCGCACGTGTCACCCCAGGAAGTTGCTGCACGCAACCGAATCCTGCGCCGATCATTGTTTCCAATTGGCAACCTTCAGATTTATGAGACAGCCTCCCCAGCATACGATATGATGTTCTACTTATATTTCATTCGTTCAATTTTATGTACTAAAATTTTGACAAGCTTAGTTATCCTCCACCGCTGGAGCCTCCTCATGCTCATCGGCTGGCCAAGCGGGTTGGCGAGTCCATTCTTTTAGAGGTGGTGTAGTTTCTCAGGTCTTGTGGTAGAGGCTTTGTTATCCCTCAGTCGCCTTTTACGACACCCACGGGAAGGGTGGTGCTATATAGTCTAAAGCCGGTGACACAAGATAGCCAATAACATAATTAATTTTGACGTAAGTAATTTTAGTTCAATTTAAAGATAGCTACGTAAATGATTTTGAAATAAACTTTGATCCTTAAAGTATTTTTTTGTTTATATAAAGCCTATTTTACCTACTACTCGCGTCGGGTTTTTACTATTCCATTAGTATTCGAGTATGTATACATTTAGAATACGAGTACGAATTCTAATACTTAAAAGATAACGTCTAGTTAGAACCCAACATTGTTTAAACATTTGCAACTGCAAATTGTTTTGTAAATGTACATGGCTATTGAATTTAATTAATTCAGTGTTTAAATAAATTAACCCACTTAAGGAGCAGACTTCGATTTATAAAAAGACACACCAACTTGAAAAGGTGAGCGTTGAACCGGCGATTCCTTCTGAGCACCGGAACATCTGCACATTATTGTATCTTTCTTTCGATAATAGTTTGAGACGTTCAGCTTGCCACCTGTTTTATTAAATTATAAAATGTCTTCGTAACTTAAAGGGATGAAAATAATTTGTAGCTAACAATAATAGTAAATTCACAATCCCACAGCCAGCACTCGACTGGGCACGTTACCCCTTCTCTCACAGAAGACTACCTTGAAATGTACTGCATTTCCCACTTTATCTTATTTCTCCAATGTGCCCTACGTCTTTCGGTAGTGGGTGGTATTTATGTCGGAGCCTATTCCCATCACATCCTATCCCTCCCCATTTTCCCAATCCTTTATCCAAATGTATTGCTAAATTTCCAAAGGTAAGCAGCGCATCCGCGGTCCAAATATGCTAACGCTTGTCATTTTGCTGCTGGCATGTATAGCGGATGTCCATGGATGACAGAATTTACATACCACCAGGTAGGTGCTCTATTTCCGTAAAAAATAGAAAAAAACTTATAAAAACTTTTGATACCTATCTTTTTATTTTCGTAATCGTTTCATGAACACGAAAGAAATGATACACATAACTTCATATAACATAACCATCTACCTATGGTTACGAGCTGTAAGTCACCTCGTGACCACGGTTGGTGCAACCCAACCGAAACATCGAGTAAAATAAATATGGCGAACATTTGCGTTAAAACTCTTTTAAATAGATATATACATATAAATCCAATTGAATGGCAAAGAGTCTATTCAATATATTGCACAATGTTATTATTAAAAATGTTATAAGTGTGTGTGTAATACGACCCTCAGCATGTCACGTGCAGTTTTTGCTTTGAAATTTATTATAGGATGTCGCTAATCCCAAGATATATTTATGGCGATGGAGGAAACGATTCTGGTTTCTGCTCATGTTGCAGCTGGGTTGCTTTTAAACATTACACGGTCATTAGTATTGAAGGGGTTTCAATAGTTTTTTCTCCTTAACTTTGTCGTTTGTGTTGAGATAGTCTTATTTGCGTTGCTAATGTATAGTGTACAGGCTATCCTAAACAGACGCGGTATACCGGTCGGTATTATCGCAAAGCGATATTGAGGTAATTGGTATTGCGATTATCTACCGCAATTCGATAATCGTCGCTTTGTGTAAGATTTCGTGGGGTTTTTCTTTTTTTTTTCGAAATGGTTAAATTATTGTGGCCCTAATGGCCTTTCAAGAGTCAGGATTTCATGCGGTACCATACAAAAGGTACTAAGGTACGCGGTAATCGCATTACCGCGTTGCGATATTACCGGCAGGCATATCGCAGCTGTGTGGGATAGCCTTAAAAGCGTTTGTATAAAATTACGTAAGTACCATTATGCTTAAGTCATATTTCTTGTCGAAAACATATATGAAATTTCTTTATCTAATCGGATAATATCCATACATGATCTATAGGGACTTCCATCTATTGTTATATTTCTGTCCGTAGGTATACGTATTTCATGTACCACAACCCAAAAATCTTGCAATATTTTCGTAATTTTTTTACGGCGACCCTTTTCTTATTTTTTGCCGATACATCGAGTAGCCGTTCTTGATAAACAAAAGAAGGACCCTGCCCTATAGGTGGCCACGCACACATGGCTACCCTATACATGTATGCGCCCCACCAAGTCAAGTCTCAACTTGCACAGGCTGAAGTTTTGTTGCCCTCTCGACTCTCGCAGCTCTCGGGATCCGTATCGCATTCGTCCGCCGACGGTCGCGGCCCGTGCACGTGTGTCCGCGTCACCGAGTTCAGTGTACGAGTGTTGTGCTTATGAACATTTCAAGATGGTGCGCAGCTTGTCGCAGTGGACGAAGACCCTCAGCTTCCCAGCCAGGCTGTCTCCAAACCGCACTTCGAAGGAAAGCGTGGTGAATGTTCAGCCGAACTCCCCAGGGGTGTCGCCGACACCGAGTGCTTCGTCTCTCCCCCAGGGTTCAGATAAAACAATTTCGCCGATACCTATCACGGAGATCAGTCAAATCGTAAGTCCCCTTTGATCGATTATTTCCGAATTCTTTTCCGACGGGAAAAGGAGTATTCTTGTTTATGCAGCTGCAACACTGAGTTCGCGCTATGCATGCAAAGCGCTTCATTATTCAACAGAAAAAAGCTTTAATGTTTCAAGGTAAAATGATTCTAAGTTTTGTTATGTGTACCCGTTAGTTTGACGCAAGGTTTTTTAATTTTTGTCTAATCGTAATGTATGCAATATAAATTCCTAAATAAACAAGTATTTTGGTTACCCTAATTAGGTGTGTTATATATGTGTAAAGTTAGTTTTATATTACGACTAGCGACCCGCCCTCACTTCGCTTCGGTTTATTAAATTTAAAACAATCGAAATAAGATATTTTTATGCGGTAAAATGGAGCCTATATTTTAAGTTAGACCTCTAGCAATACATCGGTGAAAACTGCATTCAATTCCATGCAGTAGTTTTTGCGTGATGCGTGTACAAACATACAGAAGACAGACAGACAAAATTTCTAAAAACTGTTGTTTTGGCTTCTGTTGCTCTAATAAAGACCCCCTCCATATTAGTTTTTTTTCAATATCTATAATGTTCAATATAGACATCGGCCTGTTACAATTTTATTATATGTATAGATAATTGAGAATACAGTTGAGAATTGTATGTCCTTTTAAACAAATGAAATAACATATACTATGACGACAATACTAATGGTTACTCAAACAATTACGAGATGCAGCAACAAAGTGTTATTGTTTTGCAATATTATACATTATTTTTGGTAAACTGGCTCTTTTGAAACATTTCAACGCACGTCAATTGGCTATTCAGGTTAATTCACATTTCAAAATAAACACCTTTGTTTACAAATAATGTTCCATCAAAACCATCCCAAAAGGCGACACAGTTAACTAACTGGATTCCCCGGAAAGGGCATCAAACATGTACGTGCTTGTATTGTGAATCAGGTTTAAGGTACGCCATATTAGCAATTCGATTAATACGATGTTATTGCTGAAAGGAAATAAATCGAAACGTGTCTGGTTTTTGAGGTGGGCCCAAGTACGAGACAGGTTCTATCGCTCCACAATGATACACTGCCGTGTTTGCTTCATGATAAGTTGATTGTAGCTTTAAAACGATCGATGGACACGTAGCTAGCTGATCACGTGTGAAGCTGCTGTAGGATCGTGGTGGTTAGAAGCCGGTGCGCCCGCGCAAGCACCGTTATGTCCCCCTTGCAATCACCTTGGCAAGGCCGCACCGAGATGCGAGTTTTTGCAAAGCATATGACTTTCACCTTTTGCGATGCCTTTCTAAATACTGAAGTATGTCTGAATGGGTTTCATTCATGTCTAACTATGTTTCAAGAACACATTTAACGTAAAAATAATGTACTCGTAGTTTTCAATTCCCGTTAAAATTACCTCGAAGATTCAAGTTTATTTAGGTATACTAAAAGTGATTATAGATCAAACAAGCATGATTTGTGTAAATTATATAATTTAAATAATTACCTATGTTATTTTACATAAACTATTCAGCACACCGGTACCTGATAGGTATAATCATTTTACAGTTCAATATTATTAAAATATATACAAACATTGGAAAGTTCACTTTTACTTTTTAATTGAAATACATTGTGTTAAAAGCTCAGTTATTTTCTGAAGTTAAAAATGAAGCTAAATAATGTGTTATCTCTACATTTCATAGTACCTACATAGGCTGATATCAATGTCAGCTTGTAATGTCCCACTGAAGGTCGTGCCATCATGCCTTTTGCCATCATGGGGGATTTTGACACTTATTTCATTAATAATAAATTGCAAAGTTTTATAGCTTCATCAATTACCCACGACCTACGACGACTTAAAGAAGTTCGTCGGTGGTGGCTGAATAAGAAGAGTTGAAGAGGTATGTGGTGGCGAGCTTTGGAAGAGGCCTATATCCAGCAGTGGAGAGACATACGCAGATGGTATGGTTGTAGTATATTGAATAATATACGCCGAATATAACTCAAATTTTCACAAAGTAGCTATAGTGTGACCGTAGAAATGAAATAATTCGGAATTCATTACCTTTACAATTCATTCATTAGCAACGTTTTTGAATTGTCAGTTTATTAAAACATCTTGATTCTTGATACTTTCGCTTTTCTATTGTTTCTTTTGTATCTTTTGATTGCGTAAATGATGAAATTGTTGCAATTGATTAGACATAAATTATGGAATAATATAACAAAATAAATGAATTAGAAGTATTTAGAAAGTATAAAATCGACGACAGAAAATTAGAAACAGCCAGGTACGAGACAATGACAACTAAATACTGAAATACACTAAAAATTGCGTGTTTCATGGGTTGAGTATATAATTTAAAATACCATTAACCTGGTTGTCATAGCTTTTAGGTTGCGGTCTGGGCATATTCCTCTAAACAGGTTTGGTTTTCTTATGAAAAATTCTCCTAATTGTCAAAGTTGTAGTACAGTTGAAGATGTCCAACACTTGTTGTTGTAGTGCTCCCGGAACGAACCCGAGAGAAAGGCTCTGATAGAGACTAAATTTGAACAGGTGTGATGTAGGGATGTGCTACAGAATTCTGTCCGAGCCAACATCGAAAGCTGCAAACATTCTGTGCGAATTTGCGAGTTGCTATCAGAGTCATAGATAAATTAAGATATAGTATAGACGTAATTATAGTATAGATAGATGTAGATAAGTAAGACAGATAGATAGTGAAATTGTAACTTTTAGGGTACGATGGGTCTCACATACACAATAGTAGGTAAAAGCCCCTAAATATTATTAAAGAGAAAAAAATATATATTTGTTAATAAAATATAGCAACGTATAAAGAGTTATCTACACATATTTTTAAATTTTAATGGCGTATACACGCACAGCTGGTGTGGCTAATGAAACGTGTTACGACGAAAGGGATTGAAACTGTCTGAACTGTATGTATCCCTTGATGTTAACAAGTAATTTCTCGCTATTTTCTTTGTTACACATTGTGAAGGCCGGTCTCTAAGTACTAGGTATGAGTAGCCATAAAATGTCAATCGCTACATGATCTCATCGGGTAATAAATTAAGAAAAAAGCTCGTAACAATATATTTTATCTGCAATCGTAAAAAGAAAGCCATCAATATTGAATACGCTGCCATTTTGAATTTATAGTCGCGCGTCGGCGTTTTTTGACAGATTTAAATTTAAAAAGTTATGTGACGTCCCGCACGTCATTTATTGGCGGTAAATAACGTTCAAGCGCATTCCTCCTGCAATGTTTCCGTGGTACGGAACGCGGATTGTGTTTGATTACTATGGTATACAATGTAGACGCCGTTATGTTGGCTGACGGCAATGAAAGCTGCATACAATTTCCATTATTTCTCTTAAAATATGTCATACATTACAGTCTCTAAAACAGGAGTAATAAAATGACATTTCGAAATGTGTTGATGATCTTTCCATAACGCGTTTCAACTCACGCTTGCGCTAATGGATGTCGCAGCTTAGCTTTCACGTTTTGCTCTGGGTTTTTAATCGGTCAAATGGCTTTGGCGTGATTCATACACCCAAATTGAGTTGTAGCATGAATTTGATAAATTTTTTGCTAACAAAGAAAGTACTCTACATAAATAACAATATTTTTACGTCTATGTAGATAACATGCTACATTTAAAAGCGATACATTTCAACGTGTCGCAATAATTCCGTCTAAAGTGCACGGCAGCCATATTTAGTAGGTATTTTATTATGTCTGTGGCGGAACGAGCATCTGCGTGTCAAATTCCTCTATGCCATGTGCAGGCTACCGGTGGGAAGCGAGCCGTGCACACATGACGTTGAAAAAGTTATGTTGATTTGTAAATGGAATGGTTTGTGTACTCATACGTTGGTAGATATACAGTGTGTTCAGATGTTGAATACTAATTATATTTTTGTGCTGGTGAAGCAGTATCAAGAGTAAAGTACCCATAGTAAAGTATCAAAGCACCTTTTAAAACTTTTAATTTATATTGTAAAACTTAAAAAATCAATTTAATTAATTAATGTGCAAATTCAAATAGGAAAACTTTCGTCAACGTTACATTACCTAAGTACGTTTCAGATTTATTTAATTTATTACGTTCGTAGCAAAAATAATCAATGTAATCTATGTTTTTTTTATGTTTTATCGCTTTCATGCAAACTTGGTTTGAGCATTATCGTGCAAATACATATATTCAAAAATCTTTATTTTCATAATTTGCGGTAATTAATTAATTACTGTTAAATTTTTAATGCTGTAAAGTGATTTTAGTGTAATTGTAAGTGATATAGTAATCAGTTTTACGTAATCTACAACCAATTTTCATTGTGGCTGTAGTGAGCCTATTGAATACTTCACCATAGATAAAGGAAGGGGGTGGGTTTTTTATGGTGTCAGCTGTTCGAACGAGTGTTGCGGAACCCGAAACCCACGGCTGTTTGTACAAAAGCAGTAAATAATAGAGATTCTAACGGAAAGAATGTATTGCGTACCTTTGTGAGTAACATTCTTGCTGTATATTTATGGCTAATTAATAGGTTCTTTGTGGGTAATTACAAAAGAATTTTACGACAACTGTTCAATAAAAGGAATCACTGAAAAAAGCGAGTAGTGTCAAGTGTTTTATTTAAAAAAAATACGTAAATAGTGATTCAAATGATATTTAGAGTCTGACAAATGAAAGTTGAGACTGCGCGACTGAGTAAAATCGCGATTAGTTAAAAAAAATACTTTATCGCTAAAAGATAATTACACTATACAAAGGTCTTGGATGTACCTGTTGGTTTTCAGACCTTTGTAGTATTTAAAACGAATCTTGATTCTTGTATGAATGTTTATAAATAAGTACCTAATACAGTTTTGTTCAAGCTACTTCATAATCAGTGGCTTGAATTTTTTTTTATATACAAGTGGGCGGACGAGCAAGCGGTCCCACGTGATGATAAGTGTTACCGCCGCCTATGGACACCTGCAACACCAGGGGGGATGCGGGTACACCGCCGACCTTGCAAAATCCTATTGACAGCTTTCTTGAAGAACCCCATATCATAGCTTAATGGAAAGACGTCTTGAGGCAGTTCGTTCCACAGCCTACGGGATCGCAGTATAAAATGATTTTCGGACCGAACAGTGCGCGACACCTCAGTATCGAGGAAATGCGGATGGACCGCACTTCTGTGACGGGAAGTGCGGTTGTAGAAACCCGAGGTGGGAATTATATCGAACAATTGTTCAGAGCATTTCCCATTTTACAGGCTGTACAACACACAGAAACTGTATTTGGTATCTTCGATTTTAAATGATAATTAAAAGTATATCCTATTAATCTGTATACAAACATAGCTTTAAGATCTTTTTATAAACAAAACTATGGAATCCGATTCTGCAATAAAATTTTAGTTAAATGAAAACAGTTGGAAACATAATTTTGATACCTGAATTCAATAATAAAATTAGCCCAGCAAACGCTAGGCTAATTTATAGTGAAAATGAACTATTTTCAATTACAACCTATTAATTTCATTTGGACTTGACGCGTTTTTCCACTTTCAATTTTCACTTGCCGGTGTCTATATCCCTAAATATAATTACGGTATGCTAATGGTATTTAGATTACAAAATAAACTAATTTTTAGGCAAGAGAAATCTAACAGACAGACGATTATTGAAAAACATACACGTCTATCGTATCGGATATCGCGAATGATTAAACGGATATGACATTTGATATCAAGTCGCAGAGAGAGGATAAGGATGTCAAAAAAAAGAATCGGTACTGATAAAACATTTCCGGATGTGTGATAAAAGGATAACTGAGAAGAAAGGAAATCGCAAGCATATTTTTTGGGTCGGTAAATTTTAGATAAAGTCCTTAAAGGTTACTTAGAGATATGGTATAAACGATGGTATAAATATTATATTTCCAATCAAATATGCACCGGCGACTCTTGAAAGGCCACTAGGGCCACAAGAATTAAGACATACTGAAAAAAAAAAAGTCAAATATGACGAAGTAAATCTATAGTAAGTTATTTCAATTCAAATTCATGTAGGTGTAAGTCCAAAATCCGGCCTGCGTTACTGAATTTCTACTTAAATATACATTTTCCAATTATCATCGGCGGTGTAAGAAAACACCGTGAGGAAACCCGCGTGCAATTAAATAGAAATTTAAAAACAATATTTTTAAAATATCTAGGGAGGAATAACATTCACATCCACTAATCCGCACTAATGTCGCATAGTGGAGACCTGTGTCTTGTGGGATATACTACATTCATCTTTTGCAATACAGTGGTAAAAAATTGGATACAGTGTACAAATATATCTCCCAGTTCTTATTACATGTTTGTAGTCTGATTTTTCATTACATGACTCCTTTCGCTTATTCTTTGTAGGTTGACTGGATGACATTCCATCTAGGAATAAGTCTGCATTTGTACTTATTGTAATATTGCAAAGTCTTATTGTAACAATCCATTATAAGTACAATAAAGACCAACAACAACAAAGGATGAGAAATTTTAAAATATTTAAAGAATAATGCCAAGACAATGTTTTAATATAAACCTTTAAGTTTGTGATAAGACGCGTAATGAAAAATACTTAAATCCTTTTTGTTATTAAGAGCGAAGAAACTTTCGTCCAAGAAATGTGCACCTATTTCCGAACGCAGCCGTTCGAAATTCCAAAATGGCACCTGCACCAGCAGATGTTCAACATAAAAGAAGGTCGTGTTAAATGTATAAAATTTGGGAGATTGTGAATGCGCGTGCACGTCTCAAAAGAACAGCTGACGGGGATAAACAATATTTTACCTGATTCCAGAGGGATTTTAAAAGAGAACCGTAGATTTGGATTCAGTTGGCAATAGCACCAACCATATGTCACTCAGCTGACTGACATATGATATCTATTTAGTGAATTCTATAGCACCATCCCATCTCGTCCCATGGGTGTCATTATAGGCGACTAAGGATTATAATGCAAATTCTATAAACATTTCTAGAGATTGACCAGTGGATGTGGAGACTGAAAAAGGGTCTGCAAATTAAAATGAATTATTAGGTTATCGCTAAAGACAATGGAACAAATAGTTTCGATACTTGAATTCAATAATAAAATTAGCCCAGCAAATTCTAAGCTAGTACAAATGCTAGTGATAATCTAAATTTTTTTTTATTTTGCGATTGTTTTTGCAGTCTCAGCTTTCACTGGTAAGATTCTAATATACTTTTCGGCTTCTTCAATGTTTGTTTTAAAAAAAAAGTAATGGGTATGTTAATATTGGATGTATCAAAGGGCAGTACTTTAGATTTATTTATAAAAGTACCAAACAAAGGGCGTTCTTTGGTCGAGGAAACGTCTGTTTTGTATCCCCAGCCCCTCTGTTTATTGCTACATGTCCGTTGGGTACCCTGAACACACGAGTACCCTCCTACCTTTGATATTGTAAATAGAATGTACCTACTTTTGTTCACAAAAAATGTTTAGAAGTGTTCTTGATGAACTCGATGATGTGAATAGCATAAAGTTTATTAGAAAATGATTGGTATAAAGACTGTATCAAATCTAATTCTTGTCTATTATTCTCTAACTCATGCCTTTGATACGATAATCGTGATTTATAACGCTGTTTAAATCAGACTGAAAGCGAAGTGATTAGTGACATTCTGTAACGTGTTTTTTTTTTGTTACTTTAATATTATGAAATTATATTAGTAATTTTACTCTTAAATACGGTTCACTGTACATGTTTCTCGTCTTATTCAACGACTAGAGAAGAGAAATAATTCTCTAGTCGAAGAGAAGAGAAGAAGATAATAGAAGAGAAGTAACCCAAAAAATATTTTTCACATTCATTAAAAAATTATGTAGAATTTTTTCACATTCATTCAAAATTATGTATATTTGAAAATATTGGAAAGCTATCGCTATTTCTGTCACTCTCGCGTGGATGTGTTGACACTACTGTGTTACTGACGTCATTAACACAGCAGCGCGGTTCTTTTTTAACTTCGAATTCTAAACTTATAATTAGTTATAATTTTCCTAGAAGTTTATATAATATTTTTTCACGGATCGATGTCCTAGTATCAACATTTATATTATTATTTAAAAACTGTTAAATGTCCTATTGGTATATATATATTTACATAAATAAAAAATGTACGTACTGTTCAATAGTAATATACGATATATGTGCGGTTGTCACATTCGGGAACGGTTCCAAAATTCAATTAAAGCATTATGTCAGATACGAGAAATGCTAATTAAAATTGATTAAGTAGCTGTTACATGAGAAAATAACTCGTTAACATCAATTACTATTCACGTCCAATGCGTAATTAGTTACCTCTTCATCTGACAATCACTGTTCAGTTACTTTAATAATTAATTTCAATACTGGAGAATCAAAAATCTTTTTATAATTGGCACTTATGTGAAATATGCTGGTTAAAATTACACCAATCACACCTAAGTATAATGTAGATGATTAAATCAAATGCATTGTTAAGATCGATTATGAAAAAGAATACAAAATACTGGAAGGGTCAAATAATACAGTGTCAGTAGTATTTTATAGGATTATAATTACGGTTCCTACTGATGGATGGATTAAATCTGGTCAATTATTTATTCGAGATATGAATAATAAGTGTTATTCAATAATCGTAGTGTGGTCGAGGATACCGCAAAGTGGAGAATCCTCAATCAAAATTTGATAGCGTATAATTTTGAATTTGAGATAGAGAAGAAAAAAGTAGATTGCAAAGGTACAATGGAGATATTTGAAGATAAATAATTATCAAAATTAAAAAAAAAATACATAGAAGTAGTATCAATAACAAAATGTATTTTAACTAAAATTTACTCAGTAAATATAGGAACCTTAAAAGAAATGTTAAACAAGTTTATGGATAAACGAGAATATTGTACGGATGCTGTCCCAATCTACTAACACGTATGTGACTAATGTCGACACGTCTGTCATAGCTTGACATTATTTTTAAAACAATTTTGAATGCCACGAATTTTTTTTTATAGAAGTTTTTATTTTATTTTCACTTCAAACCAGTTTATTATTGGTGTAGGTCTAGATCAGAGTTCCCCAAACTTTTTTGTGTCGTAGACCCCTTGCCATGTTTTCCGTGTTGGGTAGACCCCCTACTTACCTGATATTGATTTCCTGTAAATTTCTAATTGTAGTGAAGTTTAGTGTTAAAAACTTAAAGTAAAAACACATGTTAATTTGTACATTTATTAATTGAATTTAAATTAAAACTACTCAAAATAAAATTTTGTATATGTTATGTAAAATATACGTAACATAAAATAAACTATAAATAAAATAACATAAGCAATAAGTCAATATTTTTAGTGAGAAGGATGAACCTGATGCTTTAATAATAAATTATCAACATTTGGCCTCAATTTATAAACATATATAATAAATTTTTTACTTCATAGGTACTTTTATAAATAATGTATATGTCTTGATATTATAAGATAGTATGATGTAAGTAAATAGGTACTATCAGTGTATGTGTTGAGATCCACTATCGTGGACCCCAATTTTCATTTCATGGACCCCCAAATTTTTTTTCGCTGACGTAGACCCCTTGCAGGTTGTCATAGACCCCTAGGGGTCGATATAGACCACTTTGGGAATCACTGGTCTAGATTAATAAAAACAATCTATAAATAATATAATAAAACGGTAAAAGGTGTTGTGTCTGTACTTTAACTTAAAAAAAAAGGTCTCTCTAGAAGCTACAGAACCCACAACAGTAGTTTTTAAAATCTTTGTCTGTATATTTGTCATTACGTCTATTTGTCTGTTTGTTTGAGCATCACGTAAAAACTACTAAGCGGATTTCGATTGTATTTTCTCTAATGTACAGCTAAGTATCCAGAAGGAAAACTGGTATAATATGTGTCCTCTTCATATGACACAAGGATGAATATGTGGAGGAAAATGAAAAAAATACTTTTAATAGAATTACTCAAACACTACTGGATGGACTTTCATCCTTCTTTCACCATGTCGGTGCTTTTAAGGGTGTCAACAATTTTTTACAGCTGCTTTGTCCACGCGAGCGAAGCCGCGGGTAGAAGCTAGCTATAAATAAATGACACGAGGAATCTGTTCGTATGAACATAAATAATACATAATTTTGATGATATATTGGAACGGCACTGATCATTCTCTCGTGTTGAACTAGTAAAGTTGGAGAAGTTTTTCAATGCATGCAATGTAGAAAACCATTTTTACTGATAATCGGATCATGCACTTACTCATATAATAAAAAAAAAACACAATGAAGAATGTCAGATCGCTGTCCAATTTTTTCATTAATTTTTTTTATGTTACAACTTTCATACACGGAAGCTCTGCGTTAAACTAGGTAATTGGTTATCTGATGGACAAGCCCACATTTCCAGTGGTTGCATGACCGAACTACTTATAGTGGTTTATGGTAATGCATTTGGAATGAATGGGGCTAAAGCCCACTGTTTTGGGAAGTTTAATTACGCTAGTATTGGTTAGTTAATTGCGTTTTTAGTGGTACCCTGATAAGCTGTTAAGTATACGAGTGGTGAGTACCCAGAACGGATTGTATGATCTTGAAATTTTAGTAGTAATACAGAATTATAACTTTGTTTCCTTTACTATACATTTATCTTTCTGTTAATGATACATATAATTCATCATTCAATAATACAAATTAAAACAAAAATCACCGAAATGATAACATAAATAAGACAATTAAAATGGCGTTTGATGGGCGGAACACAGCGAGAGATTGAATGGACGAGTGGACAAAGTGAGTTGCATAATGTCTAAAGGTACGAACAACGAAAAAGAGTAACCTGCTAGAGGTAGGAAGGTGACTTTCCAATGGAATGGATGGAGATGGAGGCGCCTGCAGAGGTGGAGGTATCTGGAGGAGGCCCTTATCTCTGGATAGCTGTTTGCAGTTCGAAAGGTTCGAAATCAAACAAATATAACTGTAATATTATGTACCTACTGTTATGAAAATTAAACTTGACCATCTAATAAAAACAATATATATACTTACGTGCATGGCGGGAATAAGTTGAGAAGTCAAAATCAACTGTTTTTATAAAGCACAGTTCTGAAGGTTAATGTTAGTGTGTTCGCGATAACACTTTAATCTTAAAGTCAATTTCTCTGAAGCTTACAACTATGGAAAGATTATTTTTAATAGAAAATTCAAAGAGATGCAACGTGTTAGAACTTCTTATTGAAAAAAATTATATATCTCCAATTTTAACATCTTATTCCGACCGTGCACAGATGGAGCCGATATAATACATATATTTAATATATAGTATACTAGCGACCCACCCTCGCTTCGCTTCGGTTTATAAGTTTTATTTTACAATTTTTTTTTAAATTTCAAATTAAAATATAGCCTATATTAGACACGGATAATGCAGCTTCCTGTTTGTGAAAGAATTTTTGAAATCGATTCAGTAGTTCAGTAGATTACCCTCAACATACCTACAAACACATAATTTTACCTCTTTAATAGATTAGTATAGATATATATTACATTAGTATAGATTGATTCTGAGTAAGATCAGTTATTGTACTTGTCTATTGTAAGAGTCTGAATTTAGAGCAGAAAATAAAATTAGTCTACTGTCGTTACTCTTATTAATACTTTAACTGCATCTTCCTAATTAGTAATATCGACGCTCAATTGACCGGATGCGTCGCCATATTTAAACACAGATCGCAATGGTAACAATTCGACCGCACTCGATTTCCGGTGTCCTTCATATCACTCATTGTCACCACATTTTATACTTTAACCTTTTAAGTTAAAGTAAAATATGGAATATCCACCAACAATGCCTTCTGTGCTTCAAACATCTTTTTTTATAATCCGTGAGAAAATTTACTGAACCAGAACGTGTGTAGTTAATTCAAACGAATTTAGGAGTCAACGGTATTAATTTGATTACTATGTGATTGCATTATGTTAGAAGTTGGTTGCTTAATTTAAAGAGGTCAAGATTCATTGTCAAGGCAATTTTGATACAATTTCACGGTCGAACAGTTGTCAAATGAGCGAATAATGACGCTGCTGTCATTTGGACTATTTGGGACATGTAAACAGTCGTCAGTTCAACATAATGCAACATAATGCATTGAATTGGAATGCTTGGGATTATTGGTTAACATGGCTTAACTCCACAAGATCAGAATAAAACAGTTTTTATGACAACCGGCTTTAAAAATTGCTAGGTTGACCACAGGTCAAAGGAAATGAAAGTAGGTATCGACATAGTTAATTTTTTGAGGTATGTCACGAGCGGCAGTGGTACAAAGAACCAGCTGTTAAGGTAAACGACAAGAAAGTACCAAGGTAGCAAAAAGTGAAGTGTGGAACACTTCGCTGAAATGATTACTGGAGAAAGATGGAAAATATAATCAGGAGAATCATGTCTGGTGATGCAATTATTGATTATTGCATACATTTGCTGAAAATTTGAATTGGAATGCTTGGGATTATTGGTTAACATGGCTTAACTCCACAAAATCAGAATAAAACAGTTTTTATGACAACCGGCTTTAAAAATTAATTATTGATTATGAAAATATAATCAGGAGAATCATGTCTGGTGATGCAACTTATTGATTATTGCATACATTTGCTGAAAATTTGAATTGGAATGCTTGGGATTATTGGTTAACATGGCTTAACTCCACAAGATCAGAATAAAACAGTTTTTATGACAACCGGCTTTAAAAATTGCTAGGTTGACCACAGGTCAAAGGAAATGAAAGTAGGCATCGACATAGTTAATTTTTTGAGGTATGTCACGAGCGGCAGTGGTACAAAGAACCAGCTGTTAAGGTAAACGACAAGAAAGTACCAAGGTAGCAAAAAGTGAAGTGTGGAACACTTCGCTGAAATGATTACTGGAGAAAGATGGAAAATATAATCAGGAGAATCATGTCTGGTGATGCAACTTATTGATTATTGCATACATTTGCTGAAAATTTGATGCTAATCAAGTTGAAGAACTGATAACCAGGGTGTGTTTATTATATTTCCGAAGACTGAAATCATGGGTTCTGCTCATAATTCTCTGTTAATTGATATATAATGTTATGTATTTTTTTTTAAAAAGGAATGATTTTTTGCATAAATAATGCGAAACATGTCTCAAGATTTAAAAAATTGGTAACGAAAAAAGTAAAAATGTAGATTTAATAAAAAATCTCTAGATTAATTGGTAAAAATATATCTTAATGTAAAGTACATGTTTTAATTTATAAATTAAAGGGAAGCGAATTTAATTATCACTAAAAATCTAAAAATAGCTGTAACTGCCTCTTTTCTAGATAGGGTTGCCAACTAAGAAATAATATTTTTTTCGGGATTTGTCTTTTCACTGCTGCATAATAAGCCTCTTGGTTATCATCCAAAAGGGTATCTAGTGGGAAAGTGTACCTTCTGGTAATTAATGCTGCCTGATTTTTGTATAACATGAAATTATACAACAGATAATTTTTAAGTCTTCTTTATTATTCTCCTATACTCGTAGCTTCGGCGGGACGCGTGATTTAAAGTGCTGAAGTCGGGACATCCCCATTAAATCGGAACAGTTGATAACCCTACACCCAGAGCCAATTAAACAGGTTGCAGAAACGTAGACATGTTCGACTTGAAGTTCAATAATTCGTATTAGTCACCGACACCATAAAATACCCAATAGTTCTAACGCACGTTGTGAGTGGGGCATGTGAATCGACCGGTTTACTCATCGTTTGCCAATGTGCACGCACATCGCATCTTTAAATTTTATTCGTTCTATATGAGAGTTCGATGTTTGAATTTTAAATTTGATCCGAACGTTGGATTAAAAATAATTTATGAAAAAAACTGGTTTGAAGGCCAGTAACATCGGTTTGAAGAGAGAAAACAATCGAATTAGGCGTTTTTATATTCATTGAGTATAAGGTGACTTTGGACATTTCATGATTCCTGAGTAAAATAATTTCGCTGCTGTGGAAAAAGCTTAGCACTACAATCGGGAAAAGCTCAAATTGTAATGAAAAATAAAGCTCACTACATTACTCTCGATTTATTTTTCCTTTATTTAATATCATTGGGAACTTCGTCACCAATACGGTTGATTACTGTTGACGGTGCTGGGCGAAAGGTCCCGGCTTTGATTCCCGGTCGGACATGCATTTGTTTAAAGACAACTGAATTTTCGGGTCTGAGTGTGTGTTTGTCTTTGTGTGCGCCTCTGGATCCACCACACAGGGAAATCTAGTGTGACGTTATTTATTTATTACTTATTTAGATTTTTTTTTAAACTTTATTTTATTTTCATTGATATGGTGTGTCCTTATAGTCTGTTATTTGCAATACCAACAGGAATTAGCATATTCGCGTCTGTCACGTGTTTCTTTATTCAAATCATAGACTAGGAGTATTTTGTCTTCCGATTCAGGATTTTCGCTGTGGATAATAATATGTTTATATTTACAATAAAATATCAATAATTGCGGTAACAATAACAGTCCATTCTAAATTTTGCTAGCTTTGTTCGTAATATTATAGTTGTACTACTTACGGCACGTGGTGCACCTGTGAAGATATACCATAAAGATGTACCAAATACGATAATAAATCACGCCACTTACACTCGTCAAAAAGTGCTTACGCATCCGTAGAAGCAAGTTAATATACACTAATGATACACTATGACTATCTGGCAACCAGTAATCAAACAACTATCAAATGAAAGTCGAAGTTTATGCCTCGACTCCTTCGCCTCCGGCGCGGATGCGTTTAAAAGAAAAACAAAAAATGGCGTCGCGTTCGCGTGCACGGTCCGTGGGAACTTCGAAACAATAAAAAGGATATTAAATCCGGGACCATCATATATTTGGGCAACATATTATTTGCAAAAAATTTGAAGATTCTCCCGAATGCTTCAGGCGATAACAATTACTTAAATATTTATTATTAAATTAAGATTTTCGTTTAATACCATTCAAGGGCACTCGCTGAAGACAATAGATGTACGCGACAGGTTTTCGATAAAAAATGGCGGATGTAATTAGACAAATGCGAGCTGAATTGTTTTTCCAGATGACCTTCTGTGCGTTTGGATACGCTATTTGCTAAGAGGACGTGCAGATTTTTCACGCGCGCTGCTAAGACAATACTTTTTGGAAGAATCACCATGAGGAACATCCAATATCTTTTTTTGACAAGGATTAGTAGTTTCTATGGCTTGATTCATAAAAAAAATCGAATGATAAGAGGACTAGTTACTGAGAACTAAAAAAATGATTTATTTAAATTTAGAATAAAAGAAATACGTAGATATAATTTTATACTCCTATAATAATGTAAAAAATGTTGCCTACATTCTGAATATTATAGGAGTATAAAATATTTAAGGGCTTTCACACCGCCTCCTGATAAAGTAACTTTTAACAATCTGCAAGATAAATTATCTGCCAATTAAATCTAAATGACACTGACTCTGATAAAGTATAACTGACTCTATGATACCTTCTGATAAAGTAACAGGAGGTAGTGAGAAAGTACCTTACTGTTAAGCGATACAAACAAAGGTGCATGGGAAAAGCACTGAGAAAAGGCAAATGTTACGATAAATCATTTCTTGAACTGCATCGACATCTTAAATCTTCTGTCTAGACCGTAATCGTGATGTGTTAGCAGTAGTGCTATGCGCCACACTTCCATGTATTCACATACAACCTCTATGGAATGCGTTTACAGAAGTGTTCTATTATACTTGTCACCTCTTCTAGGAAATTGACAATTGTAAACGCGTAGCGAAATCGAACGCGTAGTGTCATTTATAACTCTTAATTTTTAATTTTTAAAAATGGTTTCGGAATTGTTTATCCATATTAATATTGCGTTTAAGATTATGAACACCATTTTTCTATTAGTTTTTTTTTATGGTAAGGGCACGCGTTTGTACATTATGCCAATGTCGAGTAAAAGTGAGGAAAAAATGCAAGAGGAAAAAAGGTGTTTGGATTCTATCAGGTTAACATGTTCTATTTTCAAAAAGAACGCGGGATCAATAACCATTTTTTTAATTGAAAAGACATAATACAGTCAAAAATTAAAACGATTCCTTTTCTCTTCTGACAAGTCGAGAAATCATGTCCTCCGATTACTAACATACAAAAGGAGATTTTGCAAGCCTACTTTTGAGGACCGGTTTCCTTCGGTTATTCGCACGTCTCTAACATGACAATTCGCATTTGCATTTGTTATGGCACTTGTATTGGTGGATATAAAGCTGTGTTTGTATTGCTTATTTGTTATTTTAGTGTTTTTTTGTTTTTTTTTTACTGCCCAATGTTTGGGCCGATGTTGTGTTGCATGAATGATATTTCGAAATATGTAATTTACCTACATTTGAACCACGAATATTACAATAAATACATATTTTAGCATATCATATTGGCTCTAGAGCGGTGATACCAAAGGGGTATATATTTTTGCCTCTCATTTATTAAGTAGTGTTCAAATCCCGACCCATCGCAGTGATATCGGTGAGTTTCTATTTGTCTGGATTTTTAAATGATGACTAATTCGACGTTAAAATCAAAATTTCGATGTCTATCCATACTATCATTGTCTGGCCACTTTTGACGGGTGTCAAAGTGAGGTAATTTGACATAAATTATCGATTAAAGACAAAAATCGATATGTAAGTCATATATTAGTGAATTGATTTTAGTGTTCATAAAAAATAATTCTCCAATCATGTTTTTAGAGCATTTTTTTAGAGGTTTTGACCTCAAAATTAAGCGTAATTAAGGGAAATATAATTAACTCCGTTTATATATGTGTATGTTTATATTATTATTTATCAGTTGGAACTATCAGATTCGTTGAAACTGCTATCGTCGCTATTATTATCAATTCTTAAATCATATTAAAAATCTTCTATTATATTTTTTCGTTTTTTCTACCACTTTCTTCCAATCATCTTTGGAAACATTTGTACACGCAGTTTTTAAAGATGATATTCCACCAGAAAATAAGCTTGCTTCTTTTAATGAACATATAATTTTTTTTGTAGATGGATACTCTTTTGTCATATAATAACCATAATTAAAATGTGGTTGCGAACTGCATCGCCATTAAAACTATCGACATCCACAATTGGCTTACTTCTTTTCCTATACTTCGCCGTGTTTAAAATAGGCTAGATAGGTCGTACTTTTTCTTTTTAATTTCGGATAGGAATAGTTTTAATAGATAAATTAAATGAGATATAGATATATTAATTTAATTAACTTTAATTATCTTTTTAATGTATTTACTATTAATTGATAATTGTATTTATTTAAATTATGTCAATTACCTATTTAATAACTTTATTGTGTTCTTAATTATGTTTATTTATCGTAATGATTACTTTCTTAGATATTCCTTTATCTCTACTTTTAATTTAATATATTTAATAATTAATTTAATAATTTAGATCTATAGTTAATTTTAATTCATCCTTATTATCAAAAAATAAAAAATGTGGACTTCAAAAAAGAAAATAAATTGATAATGATGTCAAACTTATTAAATTTGATATAAAAAGACAACTTTGGCGTTATTATTATAATTATTTTATTATTATTTATTGATGACTATTTAAGATTGACAATGTATTACTAATATTTTTTTTGTAAAATTTGTATGCCCGTAGTGCGGGATGTATCCTCAAATGAATAAATGAGATGAACAATTCCAATGAGTGTCACTAGATACCTAATTGTAATTTAGAAAAAAAAAATCACCTAATTAAACTAAAAATACCTACATAACTGATTTTCAAATGAATATTTGCTCTTATCCCTTAGTCGCCTTTTACGACACCCACGAGAAGAGGTGTTAATCTAAAATCGGTTGACACCATATCGTCAAACTTTATTGCAACTTTTACCTAAATACTTATCGAAATCGTATGGAAAATGGCAAAATAGGTATTTCTTTCACCTGGTGCTGCCAGACATTCTGCCAGTCTGACACTGTGTTAGACATGCAAAATATTGCTTTACTCTTCAAGTTACACGGTGTTTGTAGATGAAAAACATTCAACAAGTAACCTGCTGATTAGCTGCCTTATATAGGCGACCAGGTGGCTCACGACCATGCGTAGGCGACCCGGGTGTGGCATAACCTCTCATAAACAAAGTTGGTTAATTTTACAGTTGCCACTCTTTCTTCAGACAGTGTCAGGTGTAGTCATTTGCATGTTTTTGGCATAGTTTTTTGTGTGATATTTTTAATGGGATTTTGTGTGTGTGATAACATGAAGAATGAGTTACGTGGACTTTCTCTATGAATTATTGGAGGTAAGGATTTTGTATGTAGATTTGATGTCAAAGTACTTCGTTTTTTTAACTTTGAAAAGAGTAATTCACGCGTTAATACAAGACTTTTATTTTTATAAAATATCACAAAAAAAGGTATTAGTTTACAAACTGTATATATTTATTGTACATACAAACATGTAATGTTGTGAAAATTCTTTATAACTTTGTATTTTCGTGTAATTATTTAATTATAAAATATTTATATTAATTATTATTCATATTTACAGCAATTCTTGTAGATTTATGTGCTGTTTTCCGTCAAAAGTATTTTAGTTGCATCCTGAAATGTTGACAGACTACCTATATTAAATTCACACAATTATTTTATTGAAATTCTTATTACACAAAAACAACGTATTTCATTTTATATAATCACTAGCAACCCGCCCCCGCTTCGCTTCGGTTTATTTGTTTTTTTTTTCAAAGTTAAAAATAAAATATAGCCTATAGTAGACACGGATAATGTACCTTCCTATTTGTCAAAGATATTTTTTTAAATCGGCTCAGTAGTTCCAGAGATTACCCTCAACATACCTACAAACACACAATTTCACCTCTTTATTATGCATATTAGTATAGATATAGATTACATATTATAATATTAAAAATATGTATAGTAAACCTTTGTTATACAAATTCTGAAAGTACCGGACTATCTATATTGATTTTTATAAATTATCTAAACAGTTATAATTTTATGAACGTTCAAATAACTTTCAATTTTAGAACCAGCTTATAAATAGTATTTTTAAGAAAACCCTGTACTTCAAGTCATCAATGACCCAATTAGTTACGAAGACATCATTAAGATAAGTTCTCGGAACGCATTAAGTATATCTTATTTGTCGTCAGTAGAGAAGCGTGTGAACGTCATTACAAGCTACATTTATCGCTGTTTAGTGAAATGAAACTAAATACAATCGCCGTTTTAAGGCTGCAGTAATTCCCTTTGGGCTAATAAAATCGGAAACCAGAAGAAATAAGACGGAAATATACTTAAAAAATAGTAACTACTATTTAATATAAATTATGGCCGCTGACTCAGGTCTTGTGGCGGCTTTCTTTACTTCGTTTATGAACAAAAACCACAGCATAAGAGGAATGTAAACGTATTATACGGGTAAATTAAGCTTATATCCAGAAACTGATTTTACAATGCAAAATAGCTTAATAGTATTTATACTATAGCCTAAGATTCAGGTGACAGTGATCAATTTGTTATCTTGTCGCCATTTACGACAATCACGGGAAGGGATGAGGCCGGTGATGTTCTAGTCATCACACTACCGACGCGACGTACGGAAAATATAAATTTGACCTTTTGACGTGATGATCATTGAAGTTCTGACCAACTATCCTGCAAGTCCCAGTAATCTGTATTTACTTTATAAATGTCAACATTGTCAACATATATAGGCTTATTTAATATATCATATTCATAATAACATACATATTTAGGACTAGCGACCCGCCCTCGCTTCGCTTCGGTTCATAAGATTTTTTTATATATAATTATATATAATATATAGCCTATGTTACTCAGGGATAATGTAGCATTCTAATGGTAAAATAATAAAAAAATCGGTCCAGTAGTTTTTGAGTTTATTCGTTACAAACATAAAAAAAATCCAAATCTTTCCTCTTTGTAATATTAGTATGATGTGCGTTCTGCATAAATAAAACAAATACTGCTAGACTGCTCATTGGACCATAAAAAAATTACAAACTTTGTTTTTTAAGACTTGATATATTCGCTATTAGACGCCATGCCGCGCATGTTGTCTCTCTTTCAACATTGAGAAGATAGAAAAGGATGCACTGTAATTAATTATCAAATAACATCTCGTGAAACAGTTAAACACCGATAAACCGATGTTAAATTCACAGATAAACTGAAGTCTTTAAAAAAAACACCGTTGAAAAGACAAGTAAGTGATTCACAACCCATTTTATCGTCCACTGTTGGACGTGGGCTTCCCCGTGCAAATTGTCTTGTGCAGGCCTACGTATGGCCTTCAAATGCCACGCTGGGCAGACGGGTTGGCGAGTCCCTACTCTTTCATAGGTAGTGTAGTTCGTCAGGGCTTGCGGCAACGGCTTTGTTATCCCTTAGTCGCCTTTTACGACAATCATGAGAAGAACCGACACCTCACGGCTTAGACATCTAGAATAATACAGTTCTCCCGCCAAGATCTAATCATTATTCACATGGAAGAGCTTATGGCGGTGTTTTTAAAGTCCACACTGACTACAAACTGAACATGTCCAAACTTGACTGCGATTATAATAGTTAACTGGATATGTCTTGAATTTATAATGCTTTACTACTTCCTATTACGGCAGTTATATTTTATTAATGGCCAGTTCCTTGAAACTTATTGATGGTTTTATTTCTATATACGGCAATACCATAATCCAATAAGGAATTATATGATGCGTATTTTGAAATTTCCCAATACTCCATAGATTCCACTGATCTCTAACTTCCTTTTCTTCCTAATAACTGAAGCAGCATCGTCTTGTACGATTCGGACCGCGCTTCATACCGCCAAGCCAAGGGTTATAAAGTGGGTTACCTTCGCTGCGTTGCGACATGTGTTGTCCAAGAGACCTGTGAATAGGTAGATAACGTAGGCAGCGCGTCTGTGATTGTTCTGTTATTTGATACATTATTTGTGGACTTATCCATAGATGACGGTAACCTCTTAAAATCAAGCGTACCGTCTGTCTGACACATTCCATATATAAAAAACAGTTCTTAGTGGGGTACTGTCGCCCAAGGACATCTGCGAATAAATGAGGTTTTACGCAACTTACAACATAGTTAATTTAAAGACGTTATAAAATATATATATTCATGGTGAATTAGCGAATGAAATTCGTGCCTTCCATTAATTATTGGCTCAATGGCCATAATATTCGTTATGGCCATATGTAGACCGTAAGTAATTAGTAATTACGTATGGTTTACATACTATAATTAGTAATTACGTATGGTTTACATACTATAATTAGTAATTACGTATGGTTTACATACTATAATTAGTAATTACGTATGGTTTACATACTACAATGTTGCTTAATTCTTACTAAAGCACAATATAGCAATATTTTATACTTTAGTAGTTGTTGTACGCGATTTCATTCACGGTTCCCCCGGGAATACTGTAATCTGCATAAAGCGTAACGAATCCCTCCTTCTTGACGTAACATTCCCTCAATTCAGTGTGGCACGTAGAATAATACTTGAGTGTGCGTAATTTTTGTCATAACTTCATAAGTAAGTACACTATATTGCACAGCAGTGAATAAGTAAATAAACAATGAATAAGCAAAGGGAAAGTGACACAAATAAAAGGTAGGTATTTTGTATAAGTATAACGTATAATATTATGCGTGACAGCATGTACTGAAATACCGAAATCTGTGCGATAGTTAAGACTTCACACCTGTCCTATTAGCTAAAAACTTCTGACATTTGGCAGTTGGTTCCAACTCTTTTGTGCTTATGATGAACGTGCTTAAACTCTCACTAGCACGCTATGTTGATCTTTGCAGTTCGTAAATATATTCTACATCTATGTAGAATTAGAAAAAATCACAGGAAAAAGTTTCCAAAAAGCGACACGTTAACAAATGCGAGCTTTAACTGCGCTCCCATCTTGTTCTCACAACGTTATCTGCAACAGTTAATCGCATTACATAACGTAACGTTATTGTTATAACGTCGTGTGGGTAGTACCGCTAGTTGAATGAGAATTTCTATTTAGCGGTTAAAGGAGACGGAATCTGTACATATACGACTGATGTTAAGTAGAAGGGAAGGGTGCATGCTGTATTCTTCAGCCAACTGGACGCGTGCAAATGATCCACGTACCCTTCTCTCACAGAAAACTGCTAATTAAATATATAATTTATCTAGGTATGTTAGTTTAATCTTAGTTTTGTAACTTTTCGTAAATTCTACGAAAATTTGGGCTCCACTCGTTCATCCGCTCAAACAAACAAACAGACATCGTATTATTTTTATATATTGGTTAGAATTTGTAAGAACAAATTTCCCATTCCATCCCATCTAATCCTTTCGAGTGGGGTGTGAGTGTAATGGGAAAACGTACGCCTTTTATTTCAGTACATATACTCCTTATTCACCACGAAGAAAACTTGTCACGGGCAGAATGTACTAATTGCACCATTGCCAAATTATATGAATATAAAAAAAAGGTGAACTGTCCACTTGCCTGACATTTTCTTCATATACAATACAAAATAAAAAAAACAGCTTTTTACTTTTTTTCAGTGATTGTTATAAGGAAATCTTAAAATTTTGTCGTCTAGAAAATCGCTTTATTTTTACTGTCTAGGATAATAATAATAAATAAATACAATCTATGTATATTTATTGCCTAAAAATTGACGATGCTCACAACTCAAAAAAATGTTTTCTCAAGACTAGGACTATACATCAAAGGAGTAGATATAAAATTATTATGCCTATAACAATAGCATGTAGGTATGTGTGTAAACAATAACAGATAATAATTATGCACATACACCTACGCGCGCACGCGCATCCTGCCGATAACATGTCGATTGGCGCCTGCGCACCAGCCCGATATCCGGTCACTAAACTCAGACTACAGAGCTTTATATACAGTCAAATAATTAATTATATCATCTGAAAGCTTTGTGTCAATGTGTTTAAAATGCAGTGAACCTTCACCACGTTGGATTTAGTGCAAGATTTAGTCCAAAGAATAGCACCAACCCTATCTCATCCCGTCGGTGTCGTAAAAGGCCACTAAAGGACAAGCCCTGAGGAACTACACCACATCTAAAAGAGTGAACGTTTAGAGTGATCTAAAAGAGTTGGCCACCGTGGCGTTTTAAAGCCTTACCATCCCTCATGCACGAGACATTGTGTCCATTGCAGACAATGTGAGACATTGCACGGACATGCCCATGTCCAGCATTGGATACTGAAAGGGCTGGTTGCATTACATAAAAACAATAAGAAAGTTATAAGTTTTACTTCAGTTACAAAGGGAATTCAGTTTTTCTTTCTTTAATTATACAAACACTGATATGGGATACAACTAGTCCAAAAATATCCTTTACAAAAATTATATAAAACTGCTGAATTCTTGGTTCGGTACCGACGTTCAAACGTGCCAATTTATTGAATCAGTTTTTAGGCGTATTAGGTTTCTAGGTGTTTCTAGGGTATTATAGGTATTGTAGCTATTGTAGCCAGGTGGGACAGTCCGACGCTGCACCTATGGACAAGACTGGACGCTAGCCGGTAGCCGGTGCATGGATTCAGGATTGGGTTGTCGCATCTTAATCGTAATTTTATTTTAAGTCAATTTTTCCCCAATTACTAAAGCTAGGTTAAGATTTTTGGTTACAAACACATCTTATGGACATTTATTCTGAAAATAAAAATTAGTATTATTATCTAGCTGAGCCGACAGACGTTGTTCTGTCCAAATTTCAATAATACCTACAATAAGTTCACACAAAAATCCCATAGAAAAAGCAGTTTCAGTTATTCCCGAATTTTTCAATTTTCCGGGCAACTTTTCCAAATTTTCTTTCGCTAAAAACCTTATTCGGACTATTACGAACATTTTTAAAAAAAAAATTGCCAAATCGGTCGAGCCGTTCTCAAGTGATGCGCTTACCAACGAACAGCATTTAATTTTTATTTATATAGATTTCGGGGACCACTCATATAGTTCTGACAGATCACAAGTAGTTCACAGACCACCGGCTAACAGCCACGCTTCTGATGCTTAGGTACATTTTGTTAAGTTGTCAATTAAACATGACGTTCTGCAGACAAACAGACGATTTGACATGAGTCACAATCCGTCATTCAGTTACTTGTTACTGACCATTCCATTGATAAAGCATTGCGGTCGTCAATTACCTAGAATAATGAATGCATTAACCTCTGGTATGATTAATATAAGCGTACATTGCTTTATTGTTGTCCCACGCCGATTTGCACATTTTTCTCGAAATTTTTACATGTTTCTCACGCGGGTTTTCTCAAAAAAAAAATTTAATAATTTATTTTTAAGCTAATGAAACTTAACTTTGAAGTGCTTAACATTTATCATTGGGCGACTTTATGTAAGATATCCGTATTATGGAATAGGGGTAGGATTAGTTCCTAACCTAACGTGGTCTTAGTTCCTTTTGTTAAATAGCTTTAGAAAGGCAAACATGTTCATCTGTCCTTCTGTGAAGTTTGGCGTTTACTGCGTTTTTAATGTGGACAGCCGCAGTTGTTGCTTCTGTCGTATTCAAAGTCAATGTTATTATAACGCCCTCCCGAGGGCTGTTTCAAACCGTACCCACGCGACTATTTCTATCATATTGAAAGCGTAAACTACACAAAATGAGTTATAGAAAATCGTAAAAGCTTTACATCTTTTCACACCTACCCGTATAAGCTTGTTAACTTACCATACCACCGTGCTTTTCAACAAAGCAATGTGTGAGCAACACGCATGTCGTAATCGTGTCATCGGCGCCATTTTGTATTCACCTCACTTTCTAACCTGGCTTGTTAGGAAGGGAGGGAAATATGGGGCGAGGAATAATAAGTTCAAAATGATTATAAAGCTGTCTATTTACGTGATCTCTACTTATAGTTCGGTGATTAAAAACGTTTAGTGTTAGTTCCAGTAAGGTGCGTGTTTGGAAGTGGTTACACCAAAATAAATATGTTATTATTAGCGAAAATGTACCTGATTGTACAGAAATTTCTAACAGCTATTAAATTGAAATAAAAACGTCGGGGAACCGTTTTAAGATAACGCCAATTAATGAGGCTAGATTTTTTTCTCTTTATTAGGTAACAATGATATAATATATAAGTAATTTAAACAATACATTAAAGGAATATGTTGCATTGTATCACCCACTTCATTGTTAAAGATTATTTATAATGTATAGTAGAACTAGGACTATCGGCATTTATCATAAACTACTCCTCGTTTCAATTAAATTTGTCCAAAATGTGAGCAAACTTGGTGGCCCGATGCAACGACGTGGCCTTAAATTGAATAGTGAGGTGATAATAATTGTTTACATATCCATAATTTGAATAATCTAAATCAAGCATTCATCAATCAATCCATAAAGCTAAATATTGAGATATTTAATTGATTAAGTTTTGTTTTCGGCAAATTGGATTGGAACGGACTATACTTACCAGGGCCCCAGAGAGCATCAAATGATTTTTTTTTGCGTCAGAAGGCGCCAATGTAATGTGCATCAGAGGGCGTAAATTAAAATTTGTACTTTGTAAAGTCAAATTTTTTATCGAAAATGTGACCTTACGTAATTCCTGTTGTGGGACCATGAATGTTATTAGTAATAAGGGGATGTTTTTACAAATTGCCAGAAAATACTCTTTAGCCGTTCTTTAAGGAAGAAAATATGTAAAAATAAGTTTGTCTGTATACTTCCATTAAAGACCATAAAATTTATGTTGAGCGAAGATCGCTGATGGTGGCTGGATGAGGAGAGCCCAAGATCGTGTGTGGCGGCGAGCCACGGGAGAGAACTATATCCAGCAGTGAATAGATATATTATACTGGATGGTATAGAGTATGGTTTACGTACCCCACGCCCCAGTTTAGCCTCTGGTAGCCTTCTTTCAACCAAATGTTGCCTATAAATTATTAGAAACATTCACATATTACGTTTCGCTAATATATTTATAACAACGGAACCATATAACAGTAATTACTATTTGGCCCGGAGATGCGTTCTGATTATTTTAGCAACACATTTCAAGATGTTGCAAAAAATTGTTTAAAATTATATGCTTGTAATAAGTAGCCAGAGAGGTCATTGCTTTGTTTTTTTAACTTTTTTCTATTTGAATGGTGGAGTTATTGATAAACTAATCCGATAACAACTTTTTATATTTGTTTCTGGATAAATTTTATGCTGAGGCAATGCTAAAACCAGCATTGCCTAAGCTAAGGTATTTTGCTTTATATATTATACGTATGTATTTTTTTATGGACGAAGGCGGTCCACCTGATGATAAGTGGATATTGTAGCCCATGGTCATCCGCGATACATGCCAACATTAGTCCAAAATGACAAACGTTGGCGCGCTCCCGGATGCATATCCGGTATTTGGAGAAAGGGTTGGGAAAATGGGGAGGGATAGGATAGGATGGGGTGGAAATGGGCTCTGGCATATCCCACTCACTGTCGAAACACGTACGTACAGTGTTATTAATTTATTATGGACTTATTATTCTGATTTTTAGAATATAGCAATAATTTTTTTTAACTCTTTTCCCATATTTTGTTTTAGCAATCATGCATTTGTCCATAGATTTGGGGATATCCGCAATAGGTGGTAGATCTTTCCGAATGTTGTCGTTTTGGACAACTCATCTCCAGTCTTGTTGTCATCTCCATGGAGATGACTGCGTATTTGCGTCACTAGATTGAATAATCAGGGGAAACATGCGGGTCATTTCTGACATAATTGCCATAAAGTTATCCCTATTTTTACGTATATTCAAAGTAGGTAGCGGTCGAGTGGGGTTTTTCGTATAAACAATAAGAAAATAGTTGCACTATATGAGATAGGACACTATATATTTAGGTATAGTAAATTACCGAAACATTCAAGCGATGACTTGCTTGCTATATGTTTATGAATCACAACATTTCGTAATGATAGTATGAGAATGGGCCTACCAATAGGTAATGGGTAATTAAGTATTATTAATTGTTAACTCTAACCTGAAAATCTATAAAAATAATCTAAACCCTCAGTCAGCCCTTGACTGAGGAAGCGGTGAAAATATATAAATTTGTCATACATGCCGTCAGATTGAGGGTCGACTGAGAGAAGACAGGATTATAGTGAGCGTCCCCGACGCTGGCATAGTCGGATCAACAGACTGTAGCCCCATAAATAAAAAAGTAGATTAAAAGAAAAGTCTAAGCCATTGCTGACTGCGTATTGCTATGGCAGAATATGTGACACCGATAATATACTGTGAAGTTTTGTCAAAGTCAACATTATTATAAATAAATGAATTGTACTACGATCAACGATTGTTGATCGATGGAATTAAATTGTTACCGGTATGCACACTGTGGGACACCCCGGTGGATCGACGGTTTAAGAAGTTCGCCGGTAGTGGCTGGTTGAGAAGAGTGGTGAGAGCGTGTATTGCAGCGTCTTTTGGGAGAGACTTAGCAGGTTTATATCACCATCATCAGCTTATGTTTCTTACACAGGCTCATGATGATCATGAAAGTTGCTCAATAAACTTTGATTTCACTTATTTAAATATGTCAAATAACCTATGGCCCATTGTAATAGCATTCTAATACTCGTATAATGTTTCAGACGAAGAAGTCCTAATTCAAAAACATTTTACTGCTCGCAAATCCAACGCCTCGAGATTCTATTTTAAAATTTTATTACGTTCCAATTTCCAATCGTAAAGCGATAGATAAAAACTCAATTTATCTGCTGGCAACAGCACTCTATAATAAGGAACTGGCAATTCTGCGCAAGCGCATTGATGGTAGTTTCCTGTGATCGATCAATCTGCGAGTCCTCTAGTGTGTTAACCCCCAGAGTGTCATTATCCAATTTAGCTTAAACGGTTAGTGAGCTGCGATGATAGGGAGTCACACTTGGATTGAATGATAGGCTGTGGATCAATGTTGCTAAGAATTGTCAGAGTTTGATACACTACCTATGTATGTAACTGAGAAAGTACACTTTATTGTACATATTATAATTACGAGAAACCAAATAAACTAAGAAATACATTACAATTAATAATAAATCAGTTTGCAACTTTCTCTGAAGAATGTTATCTTAAAAATGTCACCGTGCCCTAACTATGCATCTGTTTACAGATAACGTAATTTTAACCGAAGTCACCTAAACCTATAACGACAATAATTTGCTTAGAAAACGTCACGTACTATCTTGCTTATCTTACTATAATACGCACTCGAGTTAAAATCGATTTTATTGTCGTGTATCTGTATAAAAAAGTCTCTCATAATAATTGAGCAATAAATTTATTGGTAATAAGGTCCCTTTCTCAGATAATGTCAGTTTATGATTCGAATAGCAAATATAAATAATTTTAAATTACTAGCAATGTTATTACCAAAGTTCTATTCTGTCTGTTTCTATTCTGTTTCTATTCTTTATTTTCACCAGAAAAACTAAATCTAGTCCATCTTTAAATTTGCTGCCATCGATTTACTGCCAATACAGTATTATTTTGACGCTCATTTAATTAATTCCCCTATAATTGATAAAGAAAAATCTCAAAGTGAACCGCAATCATTACAAATTACTTAAAAAAGTTACGCAACGACATTGTTTATGTGTTTATTTCATTATCGCCAAACAATACCGCGTTAATAAGGACAATGAATCAAAGGCGCTGATTTGTTAGCGGAAGCTTGGGGTCATTTGAGGTCAATAATATCTATGCGCATGCATCAAAGGGAAAATTTCCTAATAACATGATTGTAATTGATAATTTACTGTATGTAAATACACACGATCTTGCGCTATTGTCATCCAGCTACTATCGACAACATTTTGAAGATTTTTTTTATGCAAGAATTCGGCAGACGAGCATAAAGTTCCACCTCATGATAATTTGTACTATCGCCCATACAGACAGATAAAATTTCTAAAAACTGTTGTTTTGGCTTCTGTTGCTCTAATAAAGAATATTAGTTTTTTTTCAATATCTATAATGTACAGACATCGGTCTGTTACAATTTTATTATATGTATAGATAGATATATACAATAAAGAAGTGTTTATTTGTGTGACCCACCATGATGAGGGGAGGTTGGTAATTTTGAAAGTTAATAAAAAAAAATCATAGAATTAATTTCGTTGTGATTCCAAAATTTAATAGCTTATACCAAACAGAAGCATATGCGTCAATAAAGTCTGAATATACTTTAGCTATTTCGCTTTTTACCTTTATATTTGAAATATATTATCAGTCCACCTGATGATAAGTGGATACTATCGCCCATAGACATCCGTGATACATGCCAACATCAGTCCAGAATGACAAACGTTGGTACGCCAGCGGATGCTGCCTGCAGATTAAGGAATGGATTGGGAAAATAGGGAGGCATAGGATGGGATGGGAATGGGCTCCGGAATATCTCACTCACTACCGAAACACGTACGTACATTGGGTAGTACGTAACGGTTATGTTTAAGTTTAAGTATATTTTGCAAATGTTTTCTAAAATTACATGTTAACCACAAATCCAAAATGGCGGATGACAAAATGACTAAATCCAAAATGGCGATTTAGTTACAGTAACATAACGCGATTTTGTTATCCAACTTCAAGATGCGGTTAAACGTAATGGTTGTAATAATACGAATGTGGTACAGGTGTTCTCTTGAAATGGTCAGAATTAAAGTGTAATGAAGACACATTCTTTGTTGTATTCCTATTTTCAACAATTATCTAATTAATTACATTAAACAAAATTACATTAAATTTAATTATACATTTTATTTGTGGGGGGAGAGTGCACGCTGTATTCCCACAGCCGCTGGGCGCATTCGACTGGCCACGTTACCCCTCTCTCACAGAAGACTACTTTGAAATGTACTGCATTTCCTACCTTATCGTATTTCCCCAATGTACGTACGTGTTTCGGTAGTGAGTAAGATATGCCGGAGCCCATTCCCATCCCATCCTATCTCTCCCTATTTTTCCAATCCATTCCTGAATCTGCAAAGGTAGGCAGCGCATCCGGGGGCGTGCCAACGTTTGTCATTCCGGACTGATGTTGGCATGTATCGCGGATGTCTATGGGCGATAGTATCCACTTATCATCAGGTGGACTGATAATATATTTCAAATATAAAGGTAAAAAGCGAAATAGCTAAAGTATATTCAGACTTTATTGACGCATATGCTTCTGTTTGGTATAAGCTATTAAATTTTGGAATCACAACGAAATTAATTCTATGATTTTTTTTTATTAACTTTCAAAATTACCAACCTCCCCTCATCATGGTGGGTCACACAAATAAACACTTCTTTATTGTATATATCTATCTATACATATAATAAAATTGTAACAGACCGATGTCTGTACATTATAGATATTGAAAAAAAACTAATATTCTTTATTAGAGCAACAGAAGCCAAAACAACAGTTTTTAGAAATTTTATCTGTCTGTATGTCTGTATGTTTGTACACGCATCACGCAAAAACTACTGCATGGAATTGAATGCAGTTTTCACCGAAGTATTGCTAGAGGTCTAACTTAAAATATAGGCTCCATTTTACCGCAGAAAAATATCTTATTCCGATTGTTTTAAATTTAATAAACCGAAGCGAAGTGAGGGCGGGTCGCTAGTATTCAAATAAAATACGTATATCTTGTAACTTTGAGGAAGTATCTTCTTCCATGTCATAATTCGACATTTTAGATTATACAACGCAATCATCGTTTGCAATCGCTTTGCGACGCATTTAACTTCATAATGCATTTGATAGGACGAAATCGTTGCAAAACCAACTAGCTTCTCGCGTGCCTATAACTTGTCAAGTAGGTTTTTAGTAAATGCATTTCAAAAGGGATGACAACTTGCTATGCACAGAACTGCATTAAATATATTTCTCTCAATTTTTCTCAATTGTCTTTGTTTCCATATATGTATATTGTTATATTTACTTTATGTGCTTTATTATACATACATATATAGTATATAATAAAAATGGATTAACGTAAATAATGTACAATCGACGGGCTTATCTCCTTAGGAGATTTCTTTCAACAAACCCGGCGACAGTGATCACGCGCGTATGATATGGTAATATAGTCTTTAGAAATGCTATATTTGATTGTATTATTATATATTATAATTACTATTAATAATTACTTTATTTTGTGAGTCTTTCATTTTCTTTATTCACCTGCTCGAACACTGTTTTTTTCGTCATCATCTGGCATTTACTCTTTTGAATTATACTTCGGTGAACAACTTACATTTTCTATCGCGCTTGTTCGCCATTTTGGCGAACTTATTTCTCCTTTATTAATGACCCTAGCGGCATGAACCATGAATAAGCTTTATAGCCTTCGATTAACTAATGAAGCTGGTAAGTCTTAATCATCTATTACGTTCTCGTTCTCCATCTCAATATGTTATAACCAATATGGTATATATGGTATATATGGTATATACTCAATATGGTATATTATGGTGTATAGGTATATTATACCTCAATAGGTATATTATGGTGACCATAATATACCTATGGTTTCATAATATATGGTACTGTAATATGGTTTGCTGCTGTAATAAGGCTGCCGTTTGTAATTTTAGCTTATTGAACTTAAGTTTATTTTTTCTATGTTTTAGTGTACAATAAATTACACATATCCAATTTATTTTACGATATCCGTAATAATTTATCATGGCAGGTATAAAGGTCATAAAACGCCACGCTGGACATTGCATGTTCGCGTGTTCACTCTGTTTAGGGGTTATGTAGTCTCCACTCCACGGCTTGTGGTAATCAACCTGGTAAACCTGGAAGTAGTGTTTTCGTTGTTGCCCTTTAGAATCACATGGGGATTACGTGTATGGTGCTGAAAGGTATCTTGCCTTTTTTATCATAATTCAAATAACTTCCAACCAATACCAACTGTTTTGTTCCAACCAATTATACCCACAAATTACACTGCTGTTTAATTCCTAGTAAGAAAAACAAATCTATTTTTGATGGGTAAATCTTTAAAGTTGTCTTGTTTTGTTTAATCACGACTCTTTACAATAGAGACAAGGGTTTCGAAAGTGGATTCCACAATTAACTCTTGTAACCTAACACCTCCAGTCGCGTTGACAGCACACCTAATTGATATCACATTGCATCGTTCTGATGAAGTGTACTATTTAGGTAGCTTATTGAAGACACTGATAAACAAAGTTTAATTTGTAATTTACAACTTCCCTTTGAATTGATAAACCGTTTCGCTTTTGTTTAGTAAGCATTTTTCGGTGTTTAAAAAAAATATTTTTTAATATTTTAAAAAATGGAAGAAACTGAGCCGATTTGGATCTTGTAAATTGTGTTCTATTCACAAAGATGCTTCTGTCTGTTATAATACATTATTATTGCTATTTTATATAATTATTAATACATATTAAAAAAATAACGATTTGAAAACGGATCAACGTGTAGTGCAATAAACCGGTTTTTGCCATTGACATCGAAGGCCGAGATCGCACAGCGACATCTGCCAGTATGAGTTTTAGCTTGAGTGTTCACTTTATTCAATTACCTACGTATTTTTATTGTCTGTATTTGAATTGTGATGTTGTGTGATAGACATTTATCTGCTATTTGGTAATTGTTGTATTTTGTTTGTTCGATGTTGTAGTAAACATATTTATAAGAGGAATGTGCAGGATCCGTACAAATCAGTGCTTGGTTTGTGGATGCCAAGTGATTTATAAGAAATATTGTAAATGTGTTTATAATAATAATATAAAATAAATTAATGTTATTGCAACGGGTATAGGAAGTAAATGAATACTTTTTATTGGTGGATTCTGCTAATTAATCACTAAATTTTTTTTGACATGAACTGACAAATAAACCTGGGTCAAAATGACTTACAGTTATTGTCAATACAACATAAAATAAACAATATACAAGTCACCAGAGAGAAAATAACAAAAACATCAAGGGACTAGTTTTTGGCCCGTAGCTTCGTTTGATCGTTTTATTTGCCTTCTAAAACCGGCAATATTCTCAAAACCACTGAACCGATTTTAATGAGAAATAACTTAAACCTTTTGAAATAAACATAAACATAATGAAAACTGTAACAAAATTGGTTAATTAATTTTCGAAGGTGGCAAAGTAGTTAAACATATATATGTTTATGTATGTTAACGATATGTTTAATTTAATTAATTAGTTACAATAGGAATGCAATAAAGAATAAAGAATTGAATGAATATTCATACAGACAGATGAGTTTTCGGGACTTAGTATTATGTAGTGATTGATTATGTAACAGTCAAAGTAATTATGTTAAAGTTTTTATCTTAATGAAAATCACGAATTACTACTTAGTTCTAGTATTGCGTATACTTTAATAGGCAATGATATAATAGTACAGTAAAATTATAACAATAGATATATTTAGAGCAGTATGTAAAGTGTTATGTAAAGAAACTGTTGCTGTCATCAGATATCTCGTGTCTTATACGTTTATGATTGTAGATTCTCTAAACTTAAAGTTACAAGTTTGCTATTGTCAAAAAATCATTTACTTGTTTTTTATATATGGCAATGGTGCAATTAGCACATTCTGCTAGTGTCAAGTTGTTCTTCGTAATTTTAAAGTTTAAAACGTATCCTGTCAATGGCCAGTCCCGCCGAAGTGAGTCTCCTGTCTCAGTAAAGCGATAGTAGATTTACTAAGGACAGAAGAGGACTTCCAACACGAAAAACTCAGTTCCACGCTTTTATTTGATTATCGTTATTACCACTACCACGCATTACCACGCACAAAAACACTGAAGTTTAATAAACTATCACTATTAAAGCACAAAACGCCCAATACTCAATTATGAAGATAGAAAAAGATGCACCGTAAATAGATTGTCAAAGAAAGAATTTTGTACGTTTTGGAATACAGCCCAGAATGTAAGTTATTTTCCTAATGTCACGTACCATAAGTCACGTACCGTGAGTCCATAATACGATATCATAAGTAAATAAATCCTACTATATTACCACATTTTTGAATGTTCAAAAATGGATTCTGAATGTCTCCGGTTAGTTGAAAAATATTTTGACAATTTGTCTTTCTCATTGATATACTATATAAAATGTTTTAAATTTTCAGTCTTATGCTTTGTTTAATCTTTAAAGAAAACGTTAGCAGAAAATATGGTCGTTTCTAAACGTAAGAACGTGTGCGTTTAGAAACGTAGGCGTGTATTAATGTCCTATTATTATATTTTCATTCAGCAACATAAACACTGACCCGATGAGAATATCTTCAATGAACGACTCACGATTAATCATCCTTCAATGTTAATGCATCGATGTTTTTGTTTACGTAACGTCAATCGATGTCAGAATAGCCGTTCGATAAAGTTCTGACACAAAAAGCAATAAACTGTGTAATTTTATTTTTTTTTAAATTAAATACAAATTTCATTTTCCCAACCAGTTTGTAACTAACTAACGATTAGTCGTATTAGGATAATACGACAATTACAAAAAAGCCCATTCTCATCCCATCCTATCTTATCGCTCCGCATGTTCCTAGACATTTCTCCAAATTCATTCCAATATCTTCAAACATAGGCAGCGCATGCGGGGGCGTGCCGACCTTTGTCATTTTGTACTGATATTAGCATGTATCGCTGATGTCAATGGGCGGATAGTATCCACTTATCATCAGGTGGGCTGTGTACGCTGTTTAGCAGCCATTATTCCTTTAAAAAATTGTTTCATTCAAGTCAACTACGGATTTTATTCCAGTCAGGGATGACACGTAGAACCGTCAAACGGAGTGAAATTTGTATGGAGATGACACTTTATTGACAGTTCTACGTGTCATATCCCTGAGTGGAATAAAAAATTCGACTATACGCATCTCTACATTTTAGAAATAATAAATATCATTGTAAAGAAAAATGGAACAAAATATGATAATAAAATCACATACAAAATTAATTTATACAAATCGGCATAACATTAGGTACCTGTTCCCGAGCTCTCCATTGCTCGGCCATAGACCTCGCCTGACGCACACTGCCATAGATAATGATCTCTCATTGTTTTTACTTACTGTGGTTTTTAACTAATCTACACAGACCTCTTTTAATGTATTGTTTGGTCAAACTATAGTTTTCTATATATTCATAAATATTTTAGACTATTTAAGATCTGTTTTTAGAAGTGGTGTAGTTCCTCAGGGCTGGTGGTGTAACTTATCCCCGGCCCGTAAAACTGGGTTTCATCCGGGGGCAACGTTTGTCATTCTGGATTGATGTTGGCATGTATCACGGATGTCCATAGGTGACAGTGTCCACCTGCCACCAGCACATGCTTGCCTGTCACCTTTTTTCTATAAAACTATATTTATCACACCATACCATCCCAAAGTTCGCTAACACTTCGAAATCCTTTAACATAAATTATTCGGACTGTTTTATTTATTGGAGACTATCTTTTAATGCAGAAACGTTAATTCTTTAAGATAAGATAAGTATTTAAGATAAGGATCTTATCTTTAAGATAAGAAAAGTTCGCTTTGGTTTGATCACTATGCTTTATCATACCATCGGCATATTATTATTAAGTTTCTCCACTGCTGGATATGTATGCTTCTCTCAAAGCCCACAAACACACATTACTATAGATACATATAAATACAATACCTAAGACTCTATTTTGTATTTTTTGTTATTAGTTTTCAATATGTTCTCTTTGAAGTTACCTAAACTACGATTCCTCTTCACAGTGTAGAAACACTTGAAATTAATTCAGATATATTTCTGGATCTTTAGTTTACATTCTCACGTCGACGCGTGTCGATAGCTTACAAACAACAAGTTGTTTTTATCAATAGCGACACCACTTTGCTTACGATTTTGATTTCTGTTCTTAAAGTAACAAGGGACACTTTAAATTTTCCAAATTGAGGCGATTGTTTTGTGGAGAGAGCACCCACAGTTGTCAATCAACTTGCGCTCCTGAACGATAACTAGCGAGTTAGAGTGTCAAAGAGATGTAGCATATTGTACAAAATGAGTTTAAAAGATGCCATTGTTTATAATAAAATAGAGGAAATAATAATTTTAACTAGACCGTTAAAGTAACTACACTTTTTAGAAAACTCGTATTGATGGAAACGTCATTTTGAAATTTTTAGAACTTTTGCATTATTGAGAAAATATAATGACATAATGTCCCATTCATACGTGTAACCGTAATCAACCTCTTTATTATCCACTTACGGCCGTGGACCTTCTCATACACATTGTGTACGAAGTTGTCTTTTGTACGAAAGATGTATGACCTTAACACGACAGCTGGTCAAGCGAGTTGGCGAGTCAACTTTTATAGAGGTGTTGTGTTTTAGAGGTTCTTTAGACAGATCCTCAGGGCTTATCGTAGCTGCATAATATGCCTGAGGAGACTGTTCTGAGGAGACTACATATAGATTAGTGGACGATAAAAAGGGTGATTTTTCTTCATATATAGCAGTGGTGCATTTAGCACATTATGCAAGTTTACTTCGTAATAAACAGTTTCAAAGTCTAAAACGTATTCTGTCAATGTCTAGTCCCGGCGAAGTAAGTCAGGAGTCGCTGAGTAAAGCGATAGTTGGTTTACCGAGGACAGAAGAGGACTCCTTGGAAGCAAGCGACAAACGCAGTCCCACGCTTCTATTTGTATATCACAAACACCACGCCCACTTTGACTTTCAAAACAAAACACTTTGAAAGTTTATTAAACTATCACTATTGAACCACAAAACGCCTAATACACAATTTTTACAATAAAATCAAACAAGAACTCAATTTCACTTCTCGTTTAAAGTTTAATTTTAAAAACGATTTAAAGTTCAAACCTTATTCAAATTCATACTCATTCTATTTAAGTAATAAGTTAATAACTTGAGTCATTAATAAATTATAGATGACAAAATTGACACATTAAGCGGACCTTATGATTGAAACAATTGTCTAGGGACATTTGCGACCATATGTCGAGTCTTTAGTAAACGTCGATGTTACAAAGCGAAATTAGAATTTTATGGCGTACACGATGCACGCATGTGTTACGTAAAATTGTATTTTTAAAAGGTTGCGATGTTACACATATTGTATGCACGTTCGGACTACAAAGAGCGATGCGCTAACAAATACTTTGTTAGTATCAGAATAGAGGTCAGTACTTTAGAAAATTGGCATCGTACCAAACAGCTTGTTTTAAAAAGCTTGTGTAAGAGATTATAAAATGCAATTTATTGTTGTTTTTTTTATGGAAAAAAGGCGGCAGACGAGCATACAGTCCACCTGATGGTAAGTGGATACTGTCGCCCATAGACATCCGCGAAATAAATAAAATTACCAATTACAAGTACCTACAATTAAATTATAAGTTACATAAAATTCTAAAACTTAGCATTATGTCACTTCGAACAGTTGGATCATAACAATAAACAAATAAATAATAATAACAACATAATAATAGACACACATAATAATCAAATGTTTTTTTTTTTTAATTTCTCTATCCCCATCAATTCTATACAAAATTGTTATCATTATTATATCAATGTCAGTAATATTATTCAATCCAAAGGTATTTAAAATTGTTATAATCATTTTATCTTCTAACAACAGTCTGCTTTTTAAACTACACAAAATATTTACTTTATGTGTTGTTTAATTACATAAAACATAACGACAAACATATTTAATAGAAAACAACGAAATTTGCTTGTAAATGAAAACCACTAATAAAATGCGTAGACAATTATCGAATAATATAGAGTGCCAATGACAACGAACAGAAGCATCGTACGTGAGAGTTTTATAGTACAAGAAGTTGCCAGATAAAAACTTTGTTTACAAATAAACTCTTCAAAAAAAAAAAGATAAAGTCAATTCAAATGATGCTTTAATAAGTTTAAAATAAGCATGCTATCCTAAAGTCCATGTCTAAATATTTATAACTTAAAGTATGCAGAAACCCGTACCGTAGTCTCATAGGCCGTTAACGTTACAGGACTAAATCAACAAGTCTAAAAACAGGTCTTATTCGTATAAGGAATAAAATATTATCTAATTACAAGGCGATACCACCCACTTGGCTACGAGTTAGTTGCATCATGTCACCCACGCGACATATACAACCTTCGTTTATTGCCAGACCCGTGGGACCTTGATAATAAATAAATATAAAATTCAACTGGGCATCGAATTACCGATTAAACAGCAGTTTTTTTATGAAGCAAATACCATTGGGTTTAATTATGCTCCCAAGCTATCATTTTTTCATCTACGAAGATGTCTTTCCCGTTTTATGATAATCCTGAACAGGCGCGGATACAGGGGGGGGGGCAATGGGTGCAATTGCCCCCCCCTGACAAGCACTTTATTTTGACCAAATCCAAAATTTTGAAAGCGTCATAAGGACATCACTACCTGTTTACAAGAATCGTTATTAACTCATTACTATCTAAGTAGATTACATCGGTTAATCAAGTGTGTTTAACTCGAAATTACTGATAAAAATAACATCGCGAAGTTTAATTGAACGATTAAAAAAAACAAACGAACGAATGATGGAACGAATTTAAGACGCATGGTCCATGTATTATGTTTTCCATACCTATGGGTTGAGTAGACTACGCCACGAGTAGTACTCAGTAGTAGTCGGCCCGGCCGGCGGGGATGTGGGGAGCGCACTCTCCACTCCCCCCTGCTTCACTGGTAACAACTTTATGCAACACACAATTCATGGTATCAGTATTGTGTCTGAGTGATGTATTATCTCTAACGCAGTCTCTGAGTAAATTACTACAGAAGACGGCGCTCGATCTCAATGGCAGTGCTATGCAAGTAAATAACACAATTTCTATTCTTGCCAGTCGTCGGGAAAACATGGACGCGAGTTTTAACAACGTCTGGCAGCGTGCAGAAAATCTAGCCAATCAATTGGGTGTCGAGCTGAATATTCCTCGGATCCCTCGCCATGGTGGATGCCAAATTTATCGTGCCAACTATCAAATTAATTCAGCCGAGGAATACTACAGAGTATCAATCTATGCACCCTTACTAGACTTTGTTCTCACAGATCTGCGAGAAAGGTTCTCAGCTGAAACTTTGGACGTCTTTCAGCTATCAGTTTTCATTCCAGAAAATATTGTTAAAAATTCTCCTGGTGAAAATGACAAAAGTATAAATTCCCTCCTCCACCGCTTCGGATTGCTTCTTGACGTCGATAAGGGCGCTGCTTCTCTTCTGCTAAAAGATGAATTGTTGCTGTGGCGAGAGAAATGGATTCAAGAAAAGGAACGGCAAAAAGAGCTTCCCATAACTGCTCTGGATATATTGGCTAGGTGCGATAAGGATGCATTTCCTATAATACATGAATTTGTACTAGTCCTTGCAACGCTTCCAGTGACAAATGCATCTGCTGAGAGGTCATTCTCGTCCTTGCGGCGCCTTAAAACATATTTAAGAGCAACCATGACTGAAAACCGCCTCCTCGGTCTTGCCCTTATGCACATCCATAGGCATATTCCTATTGACATTGAGAAAGTGATTACAAGATTTGCAAAAACCGGCCGTAGGAAGAGATTGGAGATTATTATTTAAGAACCATATTATGTACCTACTTACTTCAAATTAAATTGTTTTTTTCTTTCTCTATATCTATGTGTTTTTATTTCATTTTTTTTAAGACAGGCAAACAGAGCATTATTCAAATGCAAGTATTACATGATACATTTTAAAATTTTACAATTTTTTTTCTTTAAAACGAATTTTCTGGAAGATAGATAAAATCACACAAAAATTGCCCCCCCCTAAACGAAATCCTGTATCCGCGCCTGATCCTGAAGCCAATATAATGTAGAGCAATATTTATTTACCATACTATACCATACCATCAGACTATGTCTCTCCACTGCTGGATATAGGGCTCTCCCAAGGCTCGCTACCACACACGATGTTCGGCTCTTCTCATCCTCAACCTTCCGTACACCACCTGGCCGGAGGCCGTCCCACACTGCGCTTCCTGGTACGTTGCCACCATTCGAGGACTCGTCTACCCCATTGGTTATCAGTCCGATGACAAATATGACGTGCCCATTGCCGCTTTAGCATGCCGATTCTACTCCTAAATCTATCGCTGATTCTGTGCTGATCTATTCTTCTTAATTCTGAATTCTATTGAGGACTTTAGTACTTCCTCTTTTACTGATTTTTATAAGTTTTCCGAATCTGTTTTTCAGATGTGTTTAAAGACACAACGAAACATACAATAACACAAGGAAAAAAAAGATACTTAATCTTATCTATCATTGCACCCACCGCGCGCCATCTCTGTATAGCCTAAAGGTTGACTGGAAGATAAGCACTAAGTCCGCCTTCTGTCACTTTGTGCATTAAAGAATAAATACCTTTTAGTTTGTTCTTTTTTCCTACTTACGAAAACGTCTTTTGACGCTTATCTTTTCAACAGTCAATATATTAACACTAATTTTATTTATTGAAATGAGACGCCCCCGCGAACCTTCCGTACACTTAATTAATTGCTTAAACATGTTAAAATCTTTTAATTCTATTTCGTATCCCGATATACTCTGTGTAGGCGAGAGGTCTATATCGACTGCCTACCATTTACGGGCTTCTTGTTTACTTACCATTGCATTTCGTAAGGTTTCCAACCATTCATTTGCATTTATTAAGTCTTAACTTTTGATTAATTGCTCTAAATTGAATTTTTATGTTTCCCTTAATAGGTTATGATGACTTATGTATGACATGTAACATTAATGACGAACATTTTTAAATCTGTCCTGTTTAATTCTATCTGAATATGTCGGTAGCATGGTTAACGTCAGGTCTGAACGAATGATATCTTACAAATGGCAGAGTAACATCCTCATTTTCTATCTATCCTTTTGCTGTCATGAAGGCTCGTTGAATAAGGGCGTATGTTACGCTTTAGTTGGGAAACTTACGACTTTCTCGACTGCGGTGTTTACGATACAACGAGTTCTATAATTGAGCGATGCGGGAGAGTTCAACACATCGCGGTCCATCTTTTTAGAATACGACACAAATAACCTTCTATATTTGTAAAATACACAACCAACTTTGAGAGCACCTATCTCTGGTCAAGTCAACTCTGAATTTCTATCTTTACTAAGTCGTCTTAAGGACTATACTCAAGCGTTGTAACTGACAGGATACTGTACTTTACTTTGCTTGTAGAATATGAATCTTGAGGTGGAACGGTTATGCGGCAGCCCTGCCGATGACCACATGCATCAATGTTTGTAAATAGAAACTGCGTACTACGAAACTATTTTGATCTTTCACTCGAACAACAGCGACAAATCCATCGCCTGTTTCTTTCTGTGCTTCACAACAAACGTGAGTGATAGCCGAGCGATGTAATATGATGCAGGAGTTGAACGTTCGACATGAGTAGAGGGATTAGGGGCGTGTGTCGCTGGTGACATCTCAACACATAGTAAAAGATTCTCTGAATGTTATGTATCTTCGGTCAGAGCGTTGTTTACAAACAAATTCAAAAGCATTTTAGTTACATTCATATTTTATTTAAAGGTCGACAATTGTGTGAATGTGTGTAGGCATTTCAGTTTCGAAAAATTAGCTTGACAACGCCAATGAAACTCGTTCTAAGGAATCCGACGAGTGTATTTGCTCTATCCATTACACAAGCGGTTTGGGAAGTAAAAAAATCACGCTTATCTCGAAGCAAACATTGTGGAACGGTGGTCCACAGCGTCAGACATCTGTTCGTTGCACCCATAAAGATAACGAAAATGTACATACGGGAACGTATCCATTTAGTATCGGGCCCTTGGTCGGAACGCTTCTCTTTGTTGGAATTACGCGCGAAATATAAACAGGCGGCCATTTTGCATATTTCCGAACGATGTGTTCCATATTCGAACGCACGGTGCGTATGGCCCACGTTTGTTTTATGCGTTCGTTTTGTACGTGGTTTATTTTTAATCGGGTTGTCCTATTTAATCTGTTATGCCAGCAGCGCTCCGCCTCAATCAGTCTTAGCTGGAGTCGTTGCTTTTGACGTTGTGTTTCGTGTATTATTCAAAAATGTTTAAATATCTCCTTTCCAAATTAAAAAAGGTGTCATCACAAATCATTTAAACATTTTTTTCGTGTAAAATCAGTGTTTTGAATGTTGATTCCTTTGTTACAGATATATCCAGATCCGGAGTCAGAGAAGGCGATAATGGGATCTGTGGTGTACTGCATCCACCATAAGGAAGGATGTCAGTGGTCGGACGAGCTACGCAAGCTCAAGGTAGGTCTGAGAATAGCAAATATTTGAATAGATAAGCTAAGTAGATCATAGAGGAACGATTCATCATTTTTGTGTGCTTACATGTCTTGTTCGACACATTTCATACAGATAACTGTATTTAGGTATGTTTGTATGGGACACGTGTGACTAAATTTCCCAGTTTATTTACCAACTTAACATGTTGATGTTAATTCGTCTAATAGGCACCGCCCTGCATACTAACTTAATTATTTAAAAGTACAGTTTTCCTTTAATTAATTATAAGTATATTGAGTAGCTGACAATTTGTTGACATTAAAACTGATTAACAGCGACTTAAAACTGATTAGATATACTCGTAACAATCATTTACTTACGCTGTTTAAGAGAAATGAACAGATTTGATCTTTTAAAAGTGGTAAGATACTTAGTTTTCTTCGAATCGATTTCTTTCCCAATTGTGAACAAAATCGTTAAAATTACATTGGTCCGATAATTAATTACCTACCTACGAAGTGACAGCGGATATCAACACTACAGTACTGAGTTTTTCCTTGTAGTCTATAAGGGTTTGGGTCCACAATCCACCGGTCAATGTTTTCTTTCACCGCCGAGCTAGTATAATTGAAAAAAAAAACAATCTGATAATTGAAATGAGTAAATGTGTAGTTAAATAAAAATTCATTTATACGGACTGGGATTAGAACTTACGACCTTATAAATATGAATCTAGTGTAGATATGAAGTGACATTAAGCTCATCTTCATTTAAATTAAGTTTGTTTAATGAAAGAAATCCATACTGGCCGTGTGGTGGATTTTGGTCCGAAATCTCGTCGTTATTATTGTGCCCTGCCCTGCAGATCTTTTTTTAATCTAAGGTCCCACTGGACCTTATATTAAAAAATAATATTCGATCTTTTAATAAAATATCTGGATCGATTAGATTTAAAAAAAATTGCAAAATCTAAATGACGATAATACATTTGATAAAAACTATTTCTTTCAATATGTCTATATTTGAAATACCCATGAAAAATCATGCCTCATAAAATACATCCTGTAAGACCACATTCAAATCACCCGCAACTCTAAACCAGCATCTCTATGCGCAGGCCCATCTCAACACGTGTAAACACGACGCGGTGCTCTGCGCGGCGCAGTGCGGCGCTATGATACCGCGCGTGCTGATGCAGGACCACCTGCGGTACACCTGTCCTCGGAGGAGGGCTAATTGCGAGTACTGCGTGAAGGAATTCTCTGGGAGCGCACTTGAGGTGAGTCGACTCAAAACATATTACTTAGTAGCTTAAGTATAATAAATATAAGATGGATGTGTAGAAAATATTATTTTTTTGAAAGATCGTGTAAATCTAATGTCCCTCTTTTCGGTTTAGTCGGTTAAGTTTAAATGCGATCTGTAATCAAATGGCCGGTAATGACGGATGTGTCCATCGTAGCGGTAGTAGAAAATGAATGCTATATTTTTAACAAATATATGTATATTTCATTACACTGCACAATGCTTATGTATATGTAATAATAAAATAAGATATCAATCATTATACTCGTAATATCATAAGTATAAACAATTGATAAAAGACGCTGTTGAAAAAAATTAACTATCTTTGAGTACGTCTTTGAGTGAGTCTTTGAGTACGAAAGCTCATGGGATCATTTGCAATAAAGCTTAAAATACAAAGTAGGGCAAGGCCATTTAATATAACGATCAAATGTTCAGAAAAGTATAGTTTCACTGATCCGATGTTAACATTCTTTAGCTTACGTCTTGTTTATTTATATTTTCAGGAACATCAAGGGAACTGCGGCCACGAGCCGGTCTACTGCGAGAACAAATGTGGCGCTAAGGTGCAGCGCAGACATACTCAGCAACACACTCAGCAACACTGCAGCAAGCGGCTCGTACCATGCAGACATTGTGGACAGAGGTATACACAGGTAAGAACAGTTTTTAGATTAACTATTTTACGGCTGTACCGTGTGGTGTCGGTCATATATTATCACCCCACCTCTTCCCTTGGTTGTCGTAAAGGGCCACTAAGGGATAACAAAGTGACTATCACAAGTCCTGAGGAACTACAGCACCTCTGACAGAGTGGACTCGCCAACCCGCGTGGCCAGCGTGGCGTGCTCATGCACAAGACGATGTGTATGAGGTGGTCCATGTCCAACAGTGGATACTGAAAGGGCTGGTTGTATTGTATTTTAGGACTTAGATATTTATAAAGCAACGAGCTTCGAGTTACGAAGGTGAAGTTAGTTTTGTCCGGTGTACCTACATTCAACTGTAATAGAGCAAATCAAAATCAGAACAGGGGCATGTAAAAGATTGAAGCTAATCTAAGTTCACCACTTTTCATGGGTATGAGTGTTGATCAAATTACCGGCGCCCTAAAGATTCTTCAAATGATTTAATTAGCGACGTAGGCTTAGTGGCAGTTGATACTACGAAGGAGAATTTTTATTAATTAATTTTATGTTTAAGAAAACCTTTTCATCACTATAGTTTCATGAGCTTCGTTTACGCTTCTTAGAACGTTTAGATTTGTTCAACATCGTACCACAGCATACGGTGAGAGGTGTTGTATCATGTGGTAGGTCTTACTTTACGGAAGAGGTGGTAGACGGGCGGGCGGTACCATAAGATTGTAAGTGGTCGCCGTCGCCCATGAACACCTCCACCACTTGGGAGATGACGACCTTGCAGAATCCTATTCACAGCACTTTTGAAGAGCCTCATGTCGTAACTAGTGAAGAAATCTCACCTGACATTTCGTCCCATAACTTTAGGGTTCGCGGCATAAAGTGTCTTGAACACCGCATTGTACCATATATAACAACTTTTTATCAAGGCAGTGCGGATACATCGCCATCCAGTGACGAGAGCTGCGATAATTTGTAATTAGGAGGGAATTTTAAACTACAGTCCACCACGCCAGAGACATACCTACACATAGACAAACCCACTATCTAGACCAGAATAATGTTCATTTGTAATAATTGAACCCGGGATCTTTTGCAGCCAGGGGCCCTATTAATTTCATGAATTGGTCATCATAGAATAGGTATCCGCAAGTTTTTAGAGCGCTTCTTTATCTTGCATTCTCACTTTTTCCTAGGACACAGTATCAGCGCACGGCGCGACTTGCGCCCGCGCGCCTGTGCCGTGCCCACAGCGCTGTGCGGCCGCGGCGGTGCCTAGAGATGAACTCGACGCGCACCTGCGTGACCACTGTGCCGCTGCCGGCGTCGCCTGCGCTTTCAGAGACGCTGGGTGCCGTTTTAAGGTGAGGTTTTGTCTAACTTGATGTAGGTACCATTTCATTAACCTGTTTCTCCGCTGCTACTCTCCTGCTAGGCTAGGCTTTTCCCAAGGACCGCCACCAGACACGGTCTTCTGCTCTTATCATCCATTCATTACCGGCGACTTTCTTTAAGTCGCTTTAGCTCTTATCTTTAAGTGGTCGGAGAGCGACCCACGGTACTTTACGTCACCTCCATTCGAGGACCTATAAGTACACATACCTACTCGTAGGTAGAATCCAACTATAAAATTGAAGAACAAGAATTACAAAGTCAAATCCTGTTAGGTGCAAAATTCTCTTAAGTGAGTGGTTGGAAGAGAGTAATATTTAGGGGTTACCGTTAAACATTAAACAATTTGGTGACAGGATTCTCGCCCTCTCTGATAAATTGAAACGTATGCCATTCTAGAGTGGTCGACACTAGTCATGCCATATACCTGGTCATACCATCAGGTCTGTCCAGGAACTGTCTGTTCGCCTGCCACCATCTTTCTTTAAAAAATATATATTTCTACATATACCATATACCACCATATACCGTGTCATCTACTGGAATAACGTGTATGGGCCTCACCGAAAAGTCATCACCACGATTATACTCTTCTCATTGTACTTGTAAATATCTGCCTTTAATCCAGGGCACAGGTCTCCCCTAGTAAATCGCTAGGGGTTTTGGGCTACAATACACCACGCGGGCACCACACTTAAGTAGAAACTCCATGGTACGGGCCGAGGATTCAGGAGGGACAAATGTGAGTCGGGTATAGATACCCCTAGGCTATCACCGCTCCACTCTTGTCATTACCACCATCTAATATCTACTACCATTTAATTCCAGGGAACACGCCAAGCTCTAGAAAGGCATACAGACGAGAGCTGTCAACAGCATCTCGCCCTCGTCTCAGCCCTCGCCTCGAGACAAGCGAGACAACTGGATTCCTTACGAGCAGCCGTCGCCAGACTTTCGGTGAACTGTTCGGGGGCGCTTGTGTGGAGGATCACAGACTGGGCCGCTAAGATGGCCGAGGCGAAGTGCAAAGAGGGCGTGGAGTTAGTGTCACCGGCTTTTTATACGAGCCAGTATGGATATAAATTGCAGGTGAGTTCTTTTTATAAATTTTCCAGAAATATTTTTTAGTTAGGTTTTAGAATAGCGCCATCCTATTTCTTCCCGTGGGTGACATTTAAAAAAAAATGATGGTTCGCATTCTCGTTCAATCGGGCCGATTCTAGTTTTTGGTTAATTCTACTATACGGGCCAAAACCCTCTAATGATTACAAGGAAAGGGTTTTATCCGACAGTGGGACATTAAACATTGATATCCATATTCCTGAATCTAATAAAAAATATTTTATTTCAACGATTATTTTTGTAACGTAGACAATAAGCATATGAACACCATGAAAATATGAAGGTAGTCTGAAAGAAGTTTAAAATGCTACTTTTATATAACAGTATTATAGTATTATATTAACAGTAACAAATAAATATGAAATTGTAAACGTTTATTATGACAAGCTCATCCCTTTGTTTGTAAACAAAGCGGCGCGGTCGGTAATTTTATATGGTGAATAATAGGTATGCGGTGAGTCAGTACGAGGCGGTTACTACGGGAGCGGACCGATTTAGCAACGCTTACTCACATGCGTATTGTAACACATAAATATACAAGTTATCCTTCGAATATTTCAATAAAGTATTCAAACCTTTTAATGAAGGGTTGTTAGCAAAATAAAAACGTAATTAGAGGACAAAAGCAATTTGGTCTTAATATAATACAATATTGAAAGACGTGTTTACTGTAGTGTATGTGGGTAGATCGGTAAATAATATCGATCTAATGAAGCGTCATTATCGCCAGTCACCGGTGAGTGCTGACGTGCGCTCGCACCACGCGTGCGTTGCTGAACCGGGGATATAGGGATGTACGTGTTTCGGTAGTGAGTGAGATACATGTCAGAGCCCTTTCCCAATTTCTTCCTATCCTAGCCCTCCCAATTTTCCCAACCCTTTCTCCGAATCCGTTCCTAAATCTCCATAGGTAGGCAGCGCATCTGGGGGCGAGCCAACGTTTGTCATTTTGGACTGATATGGGTGACAGTATCCTCTTACCACTAGATGGATTGTATGCTTGCTTGTCTGAAACCTCCGTATAAAAAAAAACTCATTTACTTTGCTATATCTTGCGCTTGGTTTATATACATATGTATATGTTCCTACCTATAAGTAATCGCTATCGAGTACAAATTGGCAAAACTAAACCATAGGTTTCTATCGTTTGGAAATGTTGCTAACTCATTCGAACCTACAGTTTATTTGAATGACGATTTTAAGTTTCATAATACGATTCATTTCATTTTTCTATTATATAAACAAAAAACACTCGACGCAAACGTAAACGGAAAAACTTACCTACACTAGGGCCTCAGATATTTTCTTGAACGAAAGGTTTCATTCAGGCCATAACTCACCACGCGGGCTCTGTATTGATGGATGTCCGACATGGCCGAGAATTTTTCCACTTGTTCTACCACCGAGATATTTAAAAATAAAACATAATAGTACATTGAATACTTCTTTTAGTGTACTAATTATAGTAATAATTTTATCAAATTAAAATATACCTAACCCTTTGTTTCTTTTCCAGGCGTCACTCTTCCTAAACGGCAACGGAGCAGGTGAATCTACCCACATGTCAGTATATATCAAAATCTTACCCGGGGAATACGACGCTTTACTGCGCTGGCCCTTCGCACACACAGTCTCATTCACCCTTTTCGACCAAAGCTCAAGTCCAGACCGAGCTTGCAATATAGTTGAAAGCTTCGTCCCGGACCCCACATGGAAAAACTTTCAAAGACCATCGAAGGAGCCAGACGCGTTAGGCTTCGGATTCCCTAGGTTTGTGTCCCACGAAATGCTCAAAAAACGAAATTTCGTGAAAGATGACGTCATGTTTTTAAGAGTCAAGGTAGACCCGAGCAAAATCGTAGCCGTTTAGACTGTAATAAATAAGGGTTTGTTTTTGGCAGAAATTTCGATTACAACTCGCTGAATTCAGCGCACAAAATTAAAACAAGTCACTGTTATTTAGTATTAGGTTATTTAAAAGTCATAGATTAAGTTGTAAATAGATAGAGTGTAACTTAGTTCAGTATAATTTAGTATACTGTACCTACTGAGTAGCTAATATAAGTATAATGCAGTCGCAGTACTTCCAAAGAAGCCCATAAGCCCGACTTAATAAAGTACCATTAACTGAATAAAGGTCGTTTTAGATCTAGTCTAGTTTAATGATACTAAAAAGAGTAAAAATTTAAAAAATCAAATACTGTAGAATGTTTCTGTTTAAGACCTTTGAAACACCGATATATTTTCCAATCAGAAAATCAACGTAACTAACAATGAGGTTTTATTGGTCAAATATGGTCAACTATAGTTTTCAAGAGTATTATCTATGGTGTAAAATAACCCTTCACTACTATTAATTTGATATTTGTTTCCATAGAAGCTTAAAAACTGGGCTTACCTAATAAATTTCAAAGCAATACAATGGATAATAATAGTATATGTATATAAATTTTTTAGTTAATTATGACAAGATACAAAAATTAAAATGTAATTCTAGATAGATCATAGTAATGTAGGTACTATCGTAGAGAGTATACTTTGTCAGGTAAGCCGGGCTTTCGGGGTTTTGTGCGAATACCGCCACTGGTATAATGTAAATATTTAGTAGATAGAAGCGCGTACGCAGCATTGTTATCCTTTCACTGAAGATCTCTTGAGTTTCATTGCCGTTAGAGCAACGTAACAAACTGAGCATTGTTTCAAAGGGATTTTTAACCGCAACAACCAATAAAAGTTGAATCAACTGACGCATCTGTAAATGATTTATGATTAGTCTTTGCCCGTGCCATAGTAATTTTATGGGACACACATTTTTATAGGGTACTGCAAAAATAGTGTGTTATCTTATGCTTTGTTCAAAACGCATTTTTGGTCGCCTTATGAACATTTAGAAAAGGCTTTTTTAAAAATGCTTTGGACGTAAAACTGTATCTTTGAGACATGTTCGGCTTTGTTATATCGGCAGATCTTTGTATATATTCTGTGTTTAAATAATTTATCCATTTTAAAAGGTTTTTGTTGAAATTTTATTGTATATATATAAACGGCCCTTGTAAATACATAATTAGAGAAAAAATCTTTCATAACTGTGTGTTTAATAAGCTGGAGATAGACCAAAGTGTTTTGATTACTTTGCCTAAAGCTAGATAATGTACATTGACTTCTCAGCAAAGTAAATCAACATAAACACGGCTAAAGCTGTAATTGTAATTATATATATTTTTATGTGTCCTAGATATTCTGTATGAAACGTTTTTTTGAATTACATTTCAATTGTGCTACTAACTAAAGCACGGCGAACAGAGCGTTCGAGATATTACAAACTTTTTTCGCTCGTAAACTTGTTAATATAGTGTTCTCGTTGTTCCAATTAAAAGTATGTTTGTTTTACAAATTTATATTTGCGGTTGGCGCCACCTAACAGACTTGAATAAGTTGATAGTGAGCCGCAAATTAGTTTGTACTTGTTCAAACGCTCAACCAGCCATACTATAGTTTTCTATTTAGATTTTTAGGTCACATTTATTATTGTTATTTGGCAAATTATCATCGAAATTGCTTGGATCTCTCGAAAACGTTTTTGCTTTAAATGTGTTTCTCAACTGAAATGTTACATTCCAGAAAAAAAAAACATAAATAATAAGTGTGCCACCGGCAATATTTTTTCGTGCATTTGCTAAAGGCTAAACTCGTTCAAGAGCAAAATATATTTATATGAAATAATAAATATTTTTTATTGCACATGAATGGCTCTGCGAGCTAATAGATTTGTTATTACAAATCAATTCTGTTAAAATCCTTTCTCATAAAATATCAACCAATGGCATCCAACTGCAGCCCGCCAATTCTAAACCATTTTACATTTTCAATAATTTTGTCGCAACACAACATTAAAATACATTGACTCTTTAGTTTAGATACATCGCGACGTACAATAGTGTAATACTAATAAGTAGCAATGTACTTTTCTCCTACTTGCTCGGAAATGGCTTCATTATTTTAAAAAAAGAATACGTCAATCGGCTCTTTTCTGTACGCACGCCAGCAATTTCCAACACGACAATAATAGAGATTGCTGGACAGTAGAGAGGTTATTTTTAGTGCACACTAACATAAATTAGGTTTTTTTAGGTACACGATATTTATTATTATAAAGGCTGAATGTGCATTTCTTTTCAAAGGTTTAAAAAAAAGAACACAGACCGCGCGCAGTCGAATTGGCAGGAATGAAACTTCTGTTTCTTGAATTATTTTGTTTATTGTTTCCTCGCAAATTAGAGAAAAGTACTATACAAGTCTCGGCCGAAATAGCAATTAACGGCCTCGTTTATTAAAAAAGGACTCGGCTTCGCCTCGTCCTTCTAATATTACTCGGCCGTCAATTGCTTTGTTTCGGGCCTACACAGTAATGTACTATTAACTCTGATTAAAGCGACGATTTATTGAAAATTATTGAAATGGTTACATGGTTTTAAATTTAACCAACGTATATTTTTACGAAAAAATACGTAATATTGTGAACTGAATATTGTGAATGTGAAAGGTGAATGGTTCGATTACACCCTGTATCAAAGGGCAACAATGCACCAAAGGACAGCATGTGCAACGCAGAGGTGCATTCATTGGTTTTGTATGAAGTGAAATAGGGCATTACTATTATAATATATCAAGTGATCACAAATTAGAAATCGTAAATTGAAAATATTTTTTCACAAAGCGACGCGTATGAGGATACCGACATTTTTATATTTTTTTTTTCAAACTGATCGAATTAACAATTCGAAGGTATGGAGACTTAATTGTGAACTTTTCGACATCATAATTTTTTTTGATAAAATTTTGCTCTTGACCAGCAGCTTTAGAAATACTTTTATGCAATTTCTGTCTCTAGTTAATAACTTTAGCATTATTATGCTCTAGTGTTAAGTACCTTTATGTGTAATGAAAAAATGAAAATGAGACTAACAAACGGAGATATAGTTAGAGTATAGCTAGCCTAGGAGCGTTTCCGCTTTAGTATTAAGATGAGAATGTACATGATTTAGAGTTTAAGACGGAAATATATTTCTTTTTTTTTTTAAATAAATGCATTTTATTTTTATTATTAATAATACTCTTTATTGCATACACAACAAACAAAAATAAAATATATACATACATAACCCACTGTTGGACAGACACACTGGAGCATTTCACCATTTACTAATTAATTACCTAAAAAAGTTTGTAAAATTACAAAAAATATGGTGAAATTTGAACTGCGATTAGTTGAACGAGACGGCGCGCGGCGGGGAAAAAATTCGAAATTTGGGATGGCCATCATATAAATTTCATTCGCCCATTTTTCCAAAACGGTAAGTGATATTGTACTAGTAGGTATTCAAATGAATAACGTTGGGATAAAAGATGTCCTTTCCCCAAGTGAATTTTTTTTCAATACGGTGGATTCAAGATGGCGTTCATTTTTATCAAATTCATTCGATTCGAATGAAAATTTATATCTAGGGATTTCAGGGGCTTTTGATTACGATTTTAGAATTAGTTTTTCGGTTTCGCTATTTTTCAAGTTGGCTATCATACATAGAAATGGGACATTTTAAATTTAGCTTCCGGGAGCTTTTGTGAGGTTGCAGGCCGAGTTCCGTTCAGGGCGTAGGTCGGAGAATCATCCCTCTGTAATCTGTGGGGTCCATCAGCACTATACCGAGGAAATGTAAAAAAAGGTCAAAAATTATGAAATATGACAAAAAGTTACAAAAAATGAAAAAAAAATGACAAATGAGAAAAATGGAGATTTTTGTGATACATAAGATACATGATTAGTCATTTCGAAAACAATAAGTATAGATAAACGAGTATATACTTACTTTTCAAATTTACGTATTTCGGTAGTGAACTATTTGAAAAATAATTCAGTACGTACTTACCATAAACATTATTACACTTTGTGTAAACTGTTCGATTGAACACGAAGGAAACCTTTTTCCATTATGACATCAATTAGCAAATAAAAAAGAGTCTCATTAGACCGACTACGGAGCAGCTGTGCGTTAAAATAATAACTATCATTAACGCGCTAACGGGACTATGACTATGAAGTCACCGCGAGTGGCGCATCCGCGGACGAATCCAGAATTGCAGGCAAAATTTGACTAGCTGTATCTCCGGTCACTTTCTAACGGATTTCAAATGTTACAATTATGATACTCAATCACGGGAGATGCGCGTTGTATCTTTTATGAGGTAATGTATTATATATTTTAAATCACTGACAGACTAATTCTGATTTCTAGCGTTGCGACTAATTATTGCTTTTTACCTGTCTAGTCAGAATTCAATTGAATTCAACACAGCTCCCTGGTGTTGCAGGTATGCATGGGCGGCAGTGGCCACTTACCATCACATGGCCCGTCATATGCCATCTGTTCTATAAAAAAAATCAAATCCATTATGTCCTTCCCGGGAATAGGGACGCGGGCTATGGACATTGCGATAACATGCCAATAACAGTTCGGAATGATAAACGCTGGTGCGACCCCGGATGGAGATTTGGAGAATGGGTTGGAAAAATTGGGAGGGATAGGGATATGACGGATAGAGATTGGTATCTGGCATATATTACTCACTACCGAAACACGTAGGTATATTGTATATTGGGGAAATAGGATGCAGTACATTTTACGGAAGTTATTTGCGAAACGTAAGAAACCTTATTTTGCGAAACGTAAGAAACAGTTGTTGTACCCGTTGTATATTTACCTAACATGTACCTAACGATCTAGGGTTACTGTGTTAAATAACAATAACCCTAGATCGTTAGATTAATTTAAACATAAGTCACCGTATACTAAAAACCTAATTAGATAAAATAATGATTTAATAACAATTATACAAATCAATAAATTAATTATAATCGTGTATCGTGACAATAAATTGAGACAAAAGATAAAGAAGCAAATTGGTTATTTAAGGCGAAGCACTAAAACATTGTTTTTATCTAAGACTACAGTCAAGGATTTGATTTAAGCAGACACTTCGGACGATAATAAGTGGGATGCTGTTATGGCCGGGTGACACGAAGGTAGTATGTCAAACCAGGATAGTATGATAGTATCCAGCGTCCTATCCTGACTTGGCACAATGATGGTAAGCAGTTGTTTACACGATGCTAGTAAATTTTAAGGTGGAGAAGATTGGAACTGTGAGGCCAAAAATAAATAGTTCACGTAAAAGGAACTCAATGCCATTAAAACAGTTACTTACTTAAATTTTTAATATCTTTAACAGAGAATTCTATAACAATCTTAATTATTTCGACACTTATTTTTTGTAATGGCGAGGCACGCATCGACTTGTCTTTATAAGACGGAATACTGACATTTCACAGACATTTCTCCTCACGATATAATTATGTACAAAGGGGTTGGAGTAAAAATGGCGTCGTTTTAATTTTTTCGCAGACATTAATTCGTCTTAGTTTTTTGGAAAGGTCTCATTAAAACTAACAAAAAATGTCATATGAAGTATCGCTCTAAAGTGTAACGAAACCAAGAAATATCTTGGTACGTGTACGAACCAAGAAAGTACGAAACCAATTGAATACAATTGTGAATATTTCATACTAAGTTAATATATTCTTCTCCAATTTCACTTTGTCTTTGTCCTAATAAGGTCCTAAGTTCCAAAAACCATTTTCATTGCATATTTCACCTAACTCGATACTAAAAAAGACAAAACATTAAAGCACATATTGATTTTATTGATTGCTATTGCACACAGTCAGGCGTCGATTTCATATATTCAAAGTTGAATATCTCTTATTCGTTGCAGTTTTGGGCTCTACTTTTTGCGTATTATTACACGTTTACGCGAGGCCTATGAACGACAATAACTTTTATCAGTGGCCGCGCAAAAGAAACGACGCGAACCTCCATACAAGATAAGTCATTACCCTTTCCAATTAATGTTGTTATTTAATTTAGGCATTTTACGTAATAAGTAAACACGTGAAACGTCGTCACTTTACCACTTACGATCACGCACTGGCTTGGCCGTCCACACGAAGCTAGTTCAGAACGCCAGGATAGTAAACAGATGACGGGGGGCGTCACTAGCATAAAAAATAGAAAATACTACTACTGCCATACTAAAAAATGTATGTGTCTACTCGGAGCTAGTTACTATCTTACCTGGACTATCTTATCACATGGACCTGGACTATTATGTATCTTACATGAACAATTATACTATACTGGCTTCATATACTAGCCTCTTGTCACCAGGGCATTATGGACTTTTCTTAAACATGCTAGTATCAGTCAAAACTGACGAATATTGGCGCGTTTGTGTCACTTTCTGTTCATAGACATTTTCATTAAGTCAAAATCGCAGAAAAATCCTGATCCAAAGGTAGACGTTCTGTGAACCCACTAGTTTCATGGTATTTTCCCTAATGGAACAAATGGGATGTAGAAAAGCCTGTTATAGTGCCAGTAATTCCATGATTCAAGAAACTAAATACGTGATGCGACTTCTATTGTTATCGCATCCGAAAACGTGCCTTCCACGGGCGTAGCCACGGTGGGCTACTTGCCCCCCGGCATATGGAAGAATAAGCTGAACAGTTCAGAACAGCTTTCTGAACTCAACAATCTCTATTTAAAAAGGAAATTATTTGCTTTGCCCTGGATAAAATACTGAGTACGGCCTTCGTTTTTTAATCATTCTTAAACTGATATTGCACTTGCACTGATATTGCACTTGAACTGATATTGCACTTGCACTGATATTGCACTTGAACTGATATTGCACTTGAACTGATATTGCACTTGAACTGATATTGCACTTGCACTGATATTGCACTTGAACTGATATTGCACTTGAACTGATATTGCACTTGAACTGATATTGCACTTGCACTGATATTGCACTTGAACTGATATTGCACTTGCACTGATATTGCACTTGAACTGATATTGCACTTGAACTGATATTGCACTTGAACTGATATTGCACTTGCACTGATATTGCACTTGAACTGATATTGCACTTGAACTGATATTGCACTTGAACTGATATTGCACTTGAACTGATATTGCACTTGCACTGATATTGCACTTGATCTGATATTACACTTGCACTGATATTGCACTTGAACTGATATTGCACTTGAACTGATATTGCACTTGCACTGATATTGCACTTGCACTGATATTACACTTGCACTGATATTGCACTTGAACTGATATTGCACTTCAACTGATATTGCACTTGCACTGATATTGCACTTGAACTGATATTGCACTTGCACTGATATTGCACTTGCACTGATATTGCACTTGAACTGATATTGCACTTGAACCGATATTGCACTTGAACTGATATTGCACTTGAATTGATATTGCACTTGAACTGATATTGCACTTGAACTGATATTGCACTTGAACTGATATTGCACTTGAACTGATATTGCACTTGCACTGATATTGCACTTGAACTGATATTGCACTTGAACTGATATTGCACTTGAACTGATATTGCACTTGAACTGATATTGCACTTGCACTGATATTGCACTTGAACTGATATTGCACTTGCACTGATATTGCACTTGAACTGATATTGCACTTGAACTGATATTGAACTGATATCGCGCATGTCGCAGGGCGACAGTGTCTAGGTGTTTACCTAGATACTGTCGCTATCTGCTTGTCTGTCATTTTCTTTAGAAAATAAGAAAATACTCTTAATATGCCACAAATTAATGTAATATTTGAGACAATTATAATGAAATGTATTTTCTCAGTAAACTCAGTAATTTATCAAAGTAACATCATTTCATTGTAGGTCATACATAAACAAACACTTGTTGAAGAAAATAATTTAATTATCAATTATGATATAACTTAAACTTACATTTATCACTGATTGTGCGTAATGTCATTGTTAGCTTGGTACATTATACATATACGAGATACTTAATATTTTACAATGTTTAAGACTTGAGGGCCAGATTACCTACTTACCAATATACCACTTGTTTATTTATTTAGTTTTTTTATTCACTCCGCACACACACATACATACATACACACACCTGAGTCCTGAGTCTTACGCGAGTTCATTGTATAAGTAAACCCATCGCCTACAATATATTAGGTAGGTACCTATTTTGCATTGTATACATAGTAAAATCCCCTTTTGGCAATAAATTCAATTTACATATATCTATACTAATATAATAAAGAGGTAAAATTGTGTGTTTGTTTTCGGGTATGTTGGGGGTAATCTCTGGAACTACTGAATTGATTTTAAAAATTATTTCACATATAAGAAGCTACATTATCCGTGTCTAATATAGACTTAATTTTGAAATTAAAAAAAAAATATTATAAACCGAAGCGAAGCGAGGGCGGGTCTCTAGTGTATAATAAGTTGACATTCCTGTTTTGCTGTGGATTTTTGTTCATAAATATAATAATAATAAAATAAGACTATATCGCACAACCAGTTCAACAAAGCCGTAACGTAGTCTTATGTTGAAATTGAGATATTGCCATTGTTTAAAAGAGAAATTAAGAAACTACACATACCCAATTTTCCTAATGACTTTATCCCCAAATTTGAGAAAACTATGGCTGAAAATACGTTTCAGTGATTTTGTAATTATTTTTTTTTTGGAAATGATGTTAAAAATAATAAGCATTATGTTATCTTAGTAAAAATATTAAAATTAAATAGCCGTGGCATAGATTTGAGATTGCAATGGGTCCTGTCACATATTGGTTTGAAAGGTAATGAAGTGGCTGAGAAGCGATTAAAGCATGACATTTCAGAGGGTAAAGAAATACATATTCCTCCTAGTTATTCGGAAACATTGTCTATATATAAAAAGAAATGCCATATACTTTGGAAGGAGAAACCCAAGAAAAGGTATAAAATATAAAAGTATAAACAATATGGTATTAAACCATTCAGTGTGAGAGTAAATTTAAATAGAAAATACACGGTCTCAAATCTTCTAACCTTAGAGTGTACTCGGCAACCCGCCGCCCGCCGACAGCGCAAAAAATTTATTGTAAATGTATTATTGTATTAATATTAATGGTATAACTATGTACTCTGTGAACTGCCCGACTGTAGTGTGAATGTAGAGTTGTTCAAATTGGAAGGTGTTGTCTTCTTTGCATTCTGTGAATAGAAATAAAAAAAAATTAAGTTTCACCTACAATGACCAACTAACAACTGCCAAGCAATGACCTTTTCATTGTTTGCTGGGATGCAGAAACCCATCTGCCCTTGTAAAAGTTGCTCTTTAAATCTATTTGACACATGATATAAAATAGTAGCCATGATGCTGACGGGTGTGACGTCATCTGTGTAGCAATCGTATATTGTACAAAATGTCTGCACAGGTTGTTACCTATATATTGCAATTTGTGTATTACATTTTCTAGTGTCGGCTGGCTTATCTCTTCCTGCGGGTGTCGTAAATGTCGATTAAAGGTACCACAAGCCCCGAGGAAATACCAAACCACTTGACCATGTGCGAGGATGCCGTGTATTAGGGATGTTCGGAATGTTCATATTCATTTTGGTGAATACTCACCAGTTTTCAAATATTTGTATCCATACTCATAATAGTCATTTCCTAAACGAATTCTCAAATACTAATCAAATATTAAAGCGCAATGTGAATAGTAGGTAAAACAGGTTTTTTACAAACTCAAATACTTTTAATAGAAAACCTTCATTTGAAAATCTGCTTTTTTTAGTTTAATTAGTAAGTGATTTTAAAGTTAGTAAGTTTAGACACCTAGCTTTAGATTGAATCAAAAAGTTACTTACTGATTCAACTAAACAAAATATTTAAAGCACTATCTTTAAATTGAACTACAAATTACCTACTCACTGATTGTACAAGATAGGTTAGGTTAGCGATTCCATTATTTGCGAATGATGGAATCGTATTTGAATTTCTATTTGCAAATAGTGATTTCTTGCTATTCTAAACATCCCTGAATAAACATTCTAAAAAGGTATAGTTATTACCATAAATTGCATGGTATTAGTGTATAGTGTATTAGTACCATTCCCATCAATATCAATACCATTAACCATCAGTACCTGCCTCTGCCACCTGTTATGTGTAAATAAATAAAGTACATAAAAAATTCAAGGCAAATTCTCAAATCATAATGGCATTCTTCAGATTAATGAATGTTTACAGCGACTTACAGCCACTTACCATTTGTATCCTATACAGTTCATCCATAGCTGACGGCAACAGAGGTTTAATAGAATTGATCTCCATCATAGTTAAGTGGTCAAGTCTACCATATCCTCCACCAGACTTCATGAGAGCATCCATTGATGTTCGTAGCTTAGACATGCGTATGTCCCAAATGTCTTTGATAATGGTTTTAATTTCTGATGCCCTCGGTACATCCTCAGCAGCAGTACTAAGGATGAGTTTAGCTTCCACCATGTAATGTTCATTAGGCATTTTTGTGAAGAACCTGAAAAATTTAACATTAAATGTAATATAAAGTAACAAGAGAAATGAGTTATCATAATGTGAGAAAATATTAATGTCTTGGCAATGGACTAAATACACATTTTATTTTGTACATTTAATAAACTGAACCTACATCAAATCAAATCAATTTATTTGCATCAATGTGAGAAGATTTTACAAATGTGGTTTGTGATAATACATTTGCCATTTCTGGCGTGCAAAATATTTGGAAACAAAAAACAATTATTAAAAAAAAACAGCAATGATAATTAGTAAAATAAAAATAATGTCATAGGTAATTAGAATGTGGAATTAATAATTACTATAGAAAGTCAAAAGGTTTCAAATTTTAATAAAAATATTTATGGTCACAATATACACTAGTTACAATACTCATGCTTAATATTGAAGTATTCTTGAATTGAATAAAAACATTGGTCAACTAACCACTTACGCGAATTCTATTTAAATTTATTTACAGGCAAAGTTTTTAATTATTTCAGGTTAATGGTTATAAACTTTAACTGACATACAATAACTGTTTCCATAACAAATGTCTATTTTTAAATTCGGTAGTATTAATTTCTTAGTAAATCTGATGTTAAAATTAAAAAATCTTATCTTTTGATAAATAAATCTAGATTCATCTCAACAAAGTTGCATATTTCGTAAATGTATATATATGGGACAGTAAGTAAATTTAGTTCTTTGAATAAAGGTTTACCAGGTAGTTATAGGAGATACTTCACAAACAGCTCGTATGCATTGTTTTTGAGCTATAAAAATTCCACAGTACAATACCATCAGTGTGACCGTTTTTAGTATATTCAGTACCAAATTGGTATAATTTGGGCTCCGTAAAACTAATTTAGTTTTTTTTTTGGTATCCTTTCATATTCTGGTATTTTTTGGTACATTTTTAAACTTTCAACATTTTTAAACACATTATTGATATATTTTTGGGTTGGGCGGGCAACACTAATTTCCATTCGTTCGTATTTCGTTCACATAATTTTGTCTTTGTTTGATGTTTACCGCAACTGTATCATTTTGTCTCTTTCGAACGGTTAATGCTAACAAAACCGCGAATCGTGCTTTAGCTACATATCTACGTTACATGCTCTACGTCGCGGGGAATTACTGAAACTTAAAAAATGATTCCTAGCAATAAGTATAAAAGGGACTCACTTTCGGCCACTCCATTCGGCGCCATGTAAAAAAAGCCATTCGGCGATTTTTTTACATGAAAGTTTCGAAAATAAACAAATAAAGCTCTACTTTTTGTTTTTAGATTATATTTTGCATATAGTCAACAAGTTTAACATAATTTTTCAAGGTAGAGAATGTGTTGTTCATACTTTTTATCGGGATTTGACTGACATGTTTAAAACAATATTAAGTTGCTACATGAAAAGCAGCTATTGAGCCACTGCCACTGCTATTGAGGACATAGATCCTAATAGTAATATAAATTTTGTAGAATTACATGAGATATACTTAGGTATAAAAGTATCTAATGAAATAGCGCTGTTAAGAAATCAACCAAGTAACAGTAGTATCGTAATTAGAGACTTTTTAAAATGGGGTCAAAGCTTTTTGATAGAGTTATGTACTCAACTTAAATGTCGATTTCCCATTAATGAAAAAATATTTTCCGAGTTACGTTTCATAGACCCACAAGTAGCGGCTTATGAAAATTTTACATCTCTTATCAGCGTTATGAACAGGTTTCCGAACATTACTACAAATGATACAGTAAGACAATTAATTGACGAGGAATATCGTCAAATTAAGTATGATTCAGAGGTACAAAACCTGATGTGTGGTTCTAGTAGTAGTGCTAGTGCTGTAAATGTTGAACAGTTTTGGAGCAAATTAAGTTGTATTGTTAACAGTAAAAATGTTCCTAAGTACAAAAATTTGACTAATTTTGTAAAATTTCTAATGTGCATACCCATTTCAAACGCTGAATGCGAAAGAATTTTTTCAAAAGTTAATCATATAAAAACTAAATACAGAAACAGGTTTCTAGCTAAACATATTGCGTGCCTGTTGCATGTTAAGCAAGGTCTAAGTGAAGGGAGTGTAGGTTGTGTCTCATTTGACCCATCGAAAGATATGGTAAAAAATAATCCGTGGAATACTGACTATTTGTAATAAAACTTATTGTAAATATTTATTATTATTTTAATATGTCTGTATAATTAAGGTGTGTAATTGGTAAAATAAAAAAAAATAACTGATAATAAGTGTTTTAATTCAATTTTTCCTCTTCTACTTTTTATTTTTATTTTAGTATATTTTTAGTATAATTCAGCATTTGTTTTGGTATTATTTAGTACTGGCACCTTGTAGTTTTAGTAGATCACCATTTTTTAAAACGGTCACACTGAATACCATAGCTGATGTTACAAGCCATATTGCTATGACACGCTTTTAGTGCCGTTTTCTTTCTGTTATTTTTGTTAATCGCCATAATGCATAGGTGAAACAATTTATTTTTTACAAATTTTGTCAACATGCAGTTTCCAAGAAAATTTGTTGTCTAGTGTTATGCTCGGAAAATTAGTATCTGTTACTTGGAGGTGGTATTTGTGGTAGAGGGTGGTTATACCTTAATCACCTTTTACAACACTCTAAAGAAGAGATGGGGTGGTGCTATTCTAAAGCCGCCCGACACGCACAAGGTCAAGAAACTATAACAAACGTTAGTAAAAAATAAATTAAACGACCACCAAACTATAGTTAAGAAACATTAGTAAAGGAGTGTACATGTTACAAACCTTGAGCGTTTCTCCTCTTCCTTGATAGTTTCCAAAACTTCAATATCCATCCAATCAGGTGGCACTATTCTACACTTCAGCTTCTGTTTTAACATCACAGCTAACCATAATGGAACATTCATAGGCAAACCGGCCCGAAATGGTCCAAATTCACCACAGATCAAGTAGATTTTGTCATAAGTGAAATTTGGAATAATACTAACTATTCTGTTTTCGCCAATGAATTCTATTTCGTATGGATCCATTTTAAATATTTGTTTTATAGATATTTAATATAAAACAGTATGTAATAAAAGTACAGTAAAAGTAAAACAAAACAGGATGTGTACATGTAAAGTTAATTTGACAAGTCTTGATAAATGTCAAAAAAGCGCGGCAAACCGCTTACTGGCATAATAGCGTTTAGTTACCTATATTTTTATATTAACAGTAACTAAACGAATATTAATTATAATGTTGATGAATAACTATTTTAAGAGAAAATATAAAATATTTGTTTGATAAAGAAGTTTTAAATTTTTAACTACCCATCTTATTGCTTGCTGTGTTAGTGTTTGCTGTCATCTATTGTTTAGAGCGTGTACTAAAGCTTTCATAGGGAAGGAATGATTAGAAAAGAAAAAGTTCTAATAAAATTTTGATAGATGTCACTACTCAAAAATAGTTGAAGTTATGTTAGATGTCGCTATGGTCAATATCATATTATGTATGATTCATTAAACGTATGATAGATGTCACTATCCTTCATAGTTAGTATGAGTATACACTAGATGTCGCTACAGCAAACATTTCTACTAATCTTTGCCACTGATACATAACTTTAAACCTCTTAAGTTTATCAACACTTTTATTACAGCATAACAGTATTAATAGAAAAATAATTAAATATAAATAGGAATAATAAAACGTACGTACGACTATGAAACAGAGTTAACATAAATATAAATTCAAATTATAGGCAAGACACACGATCGAAACAAATCGTTTTAGCAGTGCAAACTCCTAATTACCGGCCGTAAATTAGGGTGGCCGGTTGACAATGTCTCAGACGGTTAATATTTATGGCAGGCCCCGGTCGTCGGGGTCCGGACTTCTGCCTCCCAATTCCAACGTCTGTCATAGGAGACTAAAGTTTTGAGACGGGCTTGTAGTTGCGACTTGCGTGTCAACGCTATGGAATATTTTGATAATAATGAGTTTGAATAATTAAATCAAGTAATAATTGGATGTCACAGCTTGTAACCCGGCTAAAATTTCAAAATTGTTTTGGCCTCTGTGGCGTGGGACACTTGGATTGGGAATGCATAGTCGTCATGTATTTTTTAAGCATGTTCCACTTTTTTTTATGAAAGAAGGTAGCAGACGGGCAGGCAGTCCACCTTGTGGTACATCCGCGATTCATGCCAACATCAGTTCAAAATGACAAACTTTGGCATGCTCCCAGATTCGCTGTCTACCTTTGGATATTTAGGAATGGATTTGGAGAAATGGTTATGAAAATGGGCAGAGATAGGACAGGATGGAATGGGAATAGGCTCTGGTATATCTCACTACCGAGACACGAATCTAGGTCCAAATTAAATTAGTAGGATGTGACCTACTAATTTTATGCATAATAATAACTTATTGAAATCTTTCATTTCTCCTCAAACGGATATTTATAGTAACGGCTGGTTTCCTTTAGAAAAAGATTTGCCGACGAGCAGTCGGCTTGATGAAAAGCGGATTTAAAGACATCTGCGACACGTACCAAGTCCAGCCTGGTTTTAGGGATTTATTTGTAAAACAGGATTCGGGAAGAAGATTAGGTCTTTTATTAATAAATATCTTCTGTTTGCGGCTTTGCTCGCGTGGACTAAACAGCTGTAAAATATTTTTAACACCTGTAAAAGCATCGACATGATGGATTTCACGGATGGAAATCCATCCAGTAGTTTTTGAGTAAATCTATTAAGAGTATTTTTTTTCCCTCTATAATTCTATAGTGAAGGACACATATACCAGTTTTCCTTGTGGATACTTGTTTATACTAATAGATGCTGACGGGAAAGTGATGGTAAGTGGCTACCGCCGCCCATGAACACCTGCAATACCACAGGGTATGCGGGTGCGCTACCGGCCTTGCAGAATCCTATTCACAGCTTTCTTGAAGGGAAAGACCTCTCGAGGCAATTCGTTCCACAGACTACGCGTTCGCGACAACAACGATTTTTAGACCATACGTTTTGAAATGAGTAAGTAAATAAGTAAATAACACTAAGTAATAATAAGTAAATTTTGTAAGTAAATAACAATAAAAGATGTAATGAAGTGAATAGGGGGGGGATATCAATGATTGAATCCACCTAGTTTAAAGAAAACTAAAAAGAAAAAAATATATAATATTGGTATATAAAAAAAAATTGTGCTTGTTATATTTTATACAAATACATATTGTGTTTCGTTTTAAAAATAACAAAAGTATTTCTGGAGGTAAATGATAACAGTTTTTTTTTTTAATTTAATCAATTATTCATTTTTGTTCATTTCTAGCATAATATTATTCGTTACCCAATCGATTATCTAGTGCTGAGTGATGAAAACTACAAATGTTATAGGTAACAAAATAATAACAAAATCTAACATTCATTCCCTAAAAATGGTTTTATTTCTCGCTCGAACGGTTTTATATTCTTTTTTTTAGTTGATTTGTTTCAGAGCTTGCATTATTTCGGTGGTTGCGTTGTATAACAATATAATATAAATTTACAATACAATATAAGCCTCTTATAAATTTGCGTTGGAAGACTTTATTACCGTATTATTTTGTCGTGAAGAGAACTTCACGTTCTAAATTTCATGTATGCAGGCCACTACTGATTTATTTTTAACTCATATAAATTCGAGTACAGTTTATACCAAGCCCGTGTTAATGAAAAGTCAGTGATTTATGAATAACTGGAGAAACGCCTACATACAAGTACATCAGTTCAGGAAATACAAAGGAAAACAAACTCTCCGCATAGCAACGACAATTCGCAAAGAAAATAGACTTGAGAGATTTAGCGACATTTAAAACAAATAAATAAAAAATCCGTCTGCACGAGCGAAAAAGCACATTGCCTCCTCAAACACATCTTTCCTTAAATCTGCATACAAATTCGTGAGATCGCGCGCAAATTCACGCAGTCATTTAAAACCCATTCCGTTTTCTGGCGAGAACGCCGTTTTTTGCCCATAAATATGTTGCGACTTGACGTTCGTATCGCCTAGCGCCATCTAGTGGTGACAGAGCGGGGATTAGTATGCAAGTCACGTCGCTATAGGATAGATGGCAGTAAATTTTATTCAAAATTAAAGATTCTTGTACGGGAGTTCCTATTTTATGCATTCCAGTTTACCAATCTGTTATGAAGTTATGGAAATTCTGAAGATCAGAATATGCTCAGGAAAATATCAGGTTGGCGGAAAAGTCTTGCATCAAGAAAATAACATCTTGTAAATTTATTGATAACTTTATTAGTAACAACAATTAATCGATAATAAATATAATCTCCAAATATGTCTATTACTTTAGCCCATCTATTGAGTAGATCGTTGATGGCACGCCCCCGGAATTCAGGAGACAGCGATGCAAAGAAGTCGTCCACTTCCATTTTGTGGTCTTCATACTTCGGGATTTTCCCTCGTAGATGAAGCTTTAGTGGCCTGAACAAGTGGTAGTCAGATGGCGCGATGTCCGGCGAGTACGGTGGGTGTTCAACCGGCTGCCATCCAACTCCGCGATTTTTTGCCGTGTCCGAAGCAATGTGACGACGCGCATTGTCAAGGTGTACCTACACCTTGACCTGCACCTGCACAATTGCGCGTCTCAAACGCTTGAAGTTGATGTTCACTTATCATTGTTGAAAAATGATCAAATCCTTACCCGCGCACCTTTATATACCCCTCACGTTATAGCATCGAGAACCTTCTGCAAGATTCTTATATACCTCAAATCAACATTAAAGTTTTTGGGAAATTCTAGAAATTACAAGTTTTAGTGCAAGACTTTTCCGTAAACCATGTATTTTTGGAATAAGCAGTAAAGTGCATAGTTATTGTCATGTGTGTGGTTTTAGAATCCGTTGGTTCAAAAACCACATGCATAAGTACAGGATGCACGAGACGGCCCGTGTTGCAGTGGATGATAAAAAGGCTTGTTAGGATTATATTGCAATTTAGCGACATAGTCGTGTCATTGTGGCTCCAAACGTGACAATATAGTGTTATAATTAATTGTCTTTTATTATAACTCTCTAATTGCAGTGAACAAGCTATCTCAACGGATGTTTTAATATATCCTTAATATAATTTATTTGTGATATAGTACGTTCCATAACTGTCATTTTGCTAGTTGAGAATCTGCTGATATTGCCGAGTGATTGACTTTGTCGGCGCGTCACCGCGCTATCTTGATCACGTACATAATTCTGCCACTAAGCGCTTGCAGCACTTCATTAGTATCGGTTTATCGCTTGTCAGGCTGATCGACGCTGTTGCACACGATGCACGATGCGTTGTGAGATAGTGGAGCGTGAACTGTGAAGTGAAGTTAGAGTGATAGCTTCAATGCGTTGTTGCATTTAATAGGTGCAGGAGGGAAATATACAGAATGTTGAAATATACAGGCACTCAGAATGCTGCTAATGATTTTGAGTTAATTAACGTCAACTGTTAAATATTTCCTTTTTACATAAATGACATGCACTTGACATAACATGAACTGTTAGGAAGGTTAAAGTTACTATGAGATCCCTTGTGTGTAACAAAACAATGAGAGGCTGAATCCCGCAACAAAAGAGGCCACGAGATGAACCACAAAAGAGATGGATGGAGTGTGTAGTGAAAGATTTGAGAAGCAAAAGAAGAGTAACATCCTGGAAGAGAGAGGTCAGATTAGATAGAACCAAATGCGTCCTCGCGATATAGAACCAAACCCTCGCGAATAATGAGCGGTAGTAATGAAATAAAATAATGAATAATTCGCGATTTGGCGCGAACATTAATTTTTTAAACCTTTGAATTAATTAATTAATGAAAATTCTCTATTGCATTCCCTGTTGTACTTAATTAATTACATTAAATATAATGACATTATACAAAAGCAATAGGTGGCCTTATCGCTAAAAGCAATCTCTTTCAGACAAGGAACGGACAGTCAAATAACTTAGAAGAAGAGATAGGCTATGCAATAAAATAATACAAAATAATACTATTAAAACAATACAATTTTCCAGTTTGAATCTAGATTCTTTTTCAATTCTCGACCCACACGGTTTCCTCACGATGTTTTCTTTCACTGCCGAGTCAGAGATATTTAAAAAAAAACTGCACTTAGTAGAAACTCATACCGGCCCTGGATTTGAACTCACTACTTCACCAATGAGAGTCGGGAAGAGAATAGATACCACAGACTTGATTTGAAGAAAATATCGATTAATTTATAGCATTAAGTGTATGATAATTACAATTATTAAGTAAAACTATGAGATTCATAGCACCAGGAAATAAATAGAACATTAAAGTTGATATCAGTGAATAAGTTAATTAGTAAAATATTATTATTACTTTTGGCCTCTGCTGTCGCACAAAAGTTTTCAAGTACTATCTTATATTTCAGTGGTGGTCAACCTTCGATTTAAATTATAATCTGGCAAATGATGGCAAATGTTTAACATGATACTCGTTGTTTCTTTTGTGTAGGTTTGCCAAAACACATTTATAGTGCTTCGGCTCTTGGTGGTCTGTTCGATTTTATGTACCTAGACCACGATTCTCTAGACCCACGACACCGGTAATCCTAGTTTGGGCTATTTGGTGCGGCGATGAAATAAATTTATTAAAGAATTTTCAATGCATACACGTAGGCATGTTTTTGAATTTGATTTCAGTAGTTGATAGCGACTGGACTTTTGTAACGGATTTGTATGGTTTTATGTGATGCTGTTTGTTTTTGTATGAAGGTTATCTGTATAACGTATTGTCCAACACCTATACTTCACTTCAACGTTTTGTCGTTGTACTGTCGTGTCGGCCAAACGTTTTGTCCATATAACATTTTTTTTATGGAAAAGTGGCGGCAGACGAGCATAGAGTCCACCTGATGATAAGTGGATACTGTCCTTCATAGACATCCACGATACATGTCAACTTCAGTTCAGAATGACAAACGTTGGCACGCCCCCGGATGCGCTGCCTACCTTTGCAGATTGAGGAATGGATTAGGAAAATCGGGAGGTAGAGTATGGGTTGAGAATGGGCTCTGGTATAACTCACTCACTACCGAGTACGTATGTACATTGAGGAAATACGATAAAGTAGGAAATGCAGTACATTTCAAGGTAGTCTTCTGTGAGAGGCTGTGGGAATGCAGCATGCACTCTCCCCCTACCGATTCTTCCAAAGAATCGTCGTGTCGATCAAGTATTATGTCGATCAAACAGCCTTTACACAACTATGCACATATATTAAATTTGGGTAGGCCATATTGAATAATATACATACATACCTAAATTCCCAATTACTAGATACTGTTCTCCCCCAGTTCCCCACCCCTGTCTGACACCGCTAAGTGCAATAAGTTAAGGCTCATTAGAACAAGCTTTAAATTATCAGTTAAAGAACCCAAATCTCAACTCATACCACATTAAAGCCAAATGGCCTACTGGGGGCAATTAGCTTCATTGCTCCAAGATAATAAGTTACATGCAACTTGAGGAAGTCAAGTTGGAAGTTTATACATTACTCGTACCCATTCGATTGTTATGCGATGGTTAAAAGTGATAAATAATAATATCGTATCATTTTTAACTTCGAACCTGTACTGTACTCTTTGGTTAAGTAAAGTTAATCCCACGGCCAAGATACCCCCTCTCACAGAAGACTTCCGTGAAATGTAGTGCATTTCCACTTTATTCTATTCCCCAATATACGTACGCGTTTCGGTAGTGAGTGAGATATGCTAGAGCTCATTCCCAGCCCAATATTCTATGGCACGCGTTTTCCCAACCCTTCCTCCAAATCAATTCCTAAATCTCCAAAGGTGTATAATAGGTGCGTGACTAGATATGTATAATATCCACAACTACGCAATTCATTTGAAGGTTTTTCTCTTGACACCCCCGAGTAATTACTGGTCAATTTCATGTCGTCTGGTTCTGAGCTGATCTGGTAAGAAAAATTCGTTAAACTAGTCTCAATTCGTCTGGCATTAATCTTATGCTAAACAACCAGACGAACTGGGGCATTCATTTTTGGAAAAATAAAAATTGAAATCAGTGATTTAATGCTTTAACTAAATACAAATTTCGGATCAAATCATTTCTTCTGTTTAAGAAGAAGTGATTTACGGTTACGTTCTAATTTATAAACTAATCCAACACAAGTTTTATTACGTAGAAATTTACCTTCAATAAATATATTCGAGATTGTCAGGTTTCCAGTATTGAGACTAATTTGATTAACTAAAAACTAGACGATATGAAATTTACGATAACCGAAGTGAACGTAAAATAATTCAAATTCGTTCCGGATGACAGGTTCTAATATATAGTTATGAGTGCCAAAAATTAATCGTTCAAAACTTAGTGGATTTCCAATGAGTAACTTTGGACATTTTGATTTGGTCGGTTTGCCTCCACCCCTGATATTACGGGGGTTAACTGATGTGTTACTAAGTGCTTAAGTTAATTTGTACTTTGTACATTATTACCTTATTGAAATTTTAAACGACTTCTATATATGGTAAATCAAGTGTCAATACCTTACCGTTTTAGTGTCCACTGCTGGAGGCGAGCGTTCTCACGCAATTCGTACAGTGCAAAAGGGATGAATGGCCTTAAAACGCCACGCTGACCAAGCAGGTTGGCGAGTCCACTCTTGTAGAGTTGGTGTAGTTCCTTATGGCTTGTGGTAGCGGCTTTATCATCCCATAGTCGCCTTTTATGGCGACCTATGGTAAGAGAACGGGTGGTGCTATTTTAAAACCATCCCCAATACCTTATATTTTTACGAAACATCCCACTTTTATAAAATATATCAAATAACTAAAATTTGTCCATTTTTGTGTCCACAATGTCTGTTATTGGTTTTGGTGGTTTTTGAGGGGGAGAGTGCACGCTGCAATCCAATAGCCGCTCGGCGCGCTCAACTGGCCACGTTACCTCTCTCTCACAGAAGACAACTTTGAAATGTACTGCATTTCTCACTTGATCTTATATCCCTAATGTACGTACGCGTTTCGGTAGTGAGTGAGATGTGCCAGGGTCCATTCCCATCCTATCCATCCCCATTTTACCAACCCTTTCTCCAAATCTATTCCTATATCTCCAAAGGTAGGCAGCGCATCCGGGGGCGTGCCAACATTTGTCATTCTGGACTAATGTTGGCATGTATCGCGGATGTCTATGGGCGACAGTATCTACTTACCATCACGTGGACTGTATGCTCGTCTGCCGCCTTCGTTCATAAAAAAAAGAAAGAAATAAAGAGTTTTATCTATTTATTATTTCCGTGCATACCAGGAATAAGTTGATAACTTGAGATGTATCACATTTTATATAAGAAATTATAAGATCACTTGGAATTACAATTAAACGCGAATTTTCAGTATTTCTTCCAATGTCAAAGAGTTGGCGCCAATTGGCAGAACAATCAATATTCTTTCGGCATTTTTAATTGCCAATTCATATTGTTCTCAATAAAATAATTTTCTTTCTTTCTTTCCTTCAATACTCGATAGCTTCAGAGAAATTGATTTCAGCATTAAAGTGATAATATCTAGATATTCAAAGCGAAAACATTAAAATTGCAAACTGTGTGCCCCTGAGTGTGTCAGCTGCTTTTGACTAATAGTCGTACTCCCGCCGTATATGGATTTATAATGATAATAATAATAATAATAATTCATTTATTTCAGACAAGGTCCATATTTATGAAATGGCGAATAATTTAAAATGAATACAATACAGTACAATACAATACAATACAATTTAATTTAGTTATTTACATGTAACTTCGTTTATTATGAACCGTTTTTTCTTATTTTCAAGTATGTGACTTAAGTACCCTTGTTTGAAAAGAGAAACTCGCCAGTAGTACGCGGATAAAATGAGTCTGCATATTTACGCTCCCAAATGGTCCGTACCTCTGCCCTCGTCCCCTTCACCCCCCGGTTGATTACCTACTGTATTTTTTGTTTTATGGCAATAGCACAGTTAGCACATTGCGCCAGTGTTTTTTTTTTTTTTTTTTTTATATATATACTAGTGGGCGGACGAGCAAGCGGTCCCATGTGATGGTAAGTGTTACCGCCGCCCATGGACACCTGCAACACCAGGGGGCATGCGGGCGCGCCGCCGACCTTGCAAAATCCTATTCACAGCTCTCTTGAAGAACCCCATATCGTAGCTTAATGGAAAGACCTCTTGAGACAGTTCGTTCCACAGCCTACGGGTTCGCGGTATAAAGTAATTTTTGGAAAATTTATTTATATAAGTTTTCTTTATACAGTGTCAAGTTTTCTTCCTTATTGACAATATCAAAATTAAAACAATTTAAAACGCATCTTGTCAATGATAGTCCCGTCGAAGTCGACGTCGAAGAAGTCGCTACGTAGTGATTTACTGAGGTTAGAAGAAGACTCATTGGAAGCAGACGAAAAACGCAGTGATAAGCCTTTATTTAATTATCAGAAACATTACACACAGAAAACACTTTGAAGTATAATAATATGTATCACTATTAAATTACAAACCCACAATACACATTTTTTATAATGATCAAACAAAAACTCGACTTCACTTCTCGAGTTCTCTCAAGGACAATATAAGTATTACCTGATATCCAATCCTCTGCCCCCTTTTACTTGGACCATTCAAGTGTACACGTCACACGTCCAAATCATCCTATCACACAGGGGTCGTGACGGACAGCCGTCCCTCCTTACGTGACCTGGGCACCGAACCTAACGCGGACGATAAATCGCGAACATCGCTCCAAATAACCACTGTACCATGACCCCCTCTCTTGATCCACTTCACATCGATTATCTCATACGTTTAAGTTCTACGGAGAGGTCTGGATAAGCTGGAGGCAAACATGGCCTCGTCATTATTGAACGCTGTTATTGCTATTATAAATAAGGATTGTGTGTTATTGTGGAGATATTAAAATGTTTTGTTTTGTCCTTTTTCGGGTTTTGTTCTTAGGGTGGAGATGGGTCGGTGGCGTAGCGGGTCTACGTAATGGTTACGAAACACTACGAAGCAGCTACGACACACTACGGTGTTTCGTAGTTCATTGCTACATAGTTTTTAATTTCGTTAGACTATGACCAACCCTATAGGCCCAAGAATTGTGTTCAACTGGGCACACGTTACACGCGTTCACGCGTTTTGGTTCCGTCTGAAAATCAACAGTGTGCCGTTTTCACAGTATACAGCTTGTGATGAGACGGATACCCTTTAGACACACATGGGACCTCGCAGTTTTATTGCATTGTTTTAAATTTTATTTTTTGGTTGCTTATACATCTTTTTAATACTTTTTAGAATATGATAAATCATGTTAGGCGATCACTCGTGTGTGTGAAATAAAAATCTACATATCAATCTACTAACGAATGAGAGTTGATACTGGAAAAGAGCGGCAAATTAAAAAAAAATGGTTATCAGTATAAGTACACTGGATCGCAAAAATTCCAGGTCGCTAATAAAAACCGTGATATCTCCATAAATTATATACCTAGATCGCTCGAATAAATAATATGTAGTAAGGAGGTTACTAATGCTTGTTCTAAATCTCTAAAGAGGTTTCATCTAAAGTTACAGATTTAAAAAAAATATTCTGCATTTTGAAAAATTTCAAAATTTAAAATTAGGAAAAGAATATTTTTTCTGCTTTTGTTTCAAACGGAGCTGTCATTATAAATGGTTCCTTGGATTGATCAGAGTATTCAATGCAATATCATGTCGTTATCACCTGAAGAATGTACACGGATTATTACCATGGTACAAGAAGGAAGAAGTCAGCGTAGCACTGCTAGAACAGTAGGAGTATCTTTATCAACGGTCCAAAGAGTACTCCAGCGATTTCAAGAGACCGGCATAAACATCAGGAGACCAGGAAATGGCAGGCCAAGGTGCACAACTACACGAGAAGACCGATTCATCGTGAGCACTATGTTAAGAAATCGACATCTCACGGCTTTTCAGGTCCGAAACAGTCTTCAAGAAATTCACCACAACAATGTGAGCTCTAATACGATTCTGCGACGTCTTCGTGAAGCTGATATAAAGCCTTATAGACCAGCAAACGGCCCCAAACTGCTCAGAGAACATCGAGTTGCCAGGTTACGGTTTGCTCGAGAACACATCCGATGGACAGATGAAGATTGGTCCAAGGTTATGTTTTCCGATGAGTCCAGATTTTGTTTATTTACGCACGACGGGAGACGAAGAGTATTTAGACGGCCAGGAGAACGGTATCATCAAGCGTGTTTTGAAGAAAAGGTGCCATTCGGTGGAGGATCAATAATGGTTTGGGCTGGGATATCTTCAGAGGATCGCACGGAGTTAGTGATCATAGAAAACGGTTCTCTGACTGCTGTCAGATAGGTAGGAGAGATTTTAAATGAGCATGCTGATCTATTCTTAGTGAATATGGGTGCAATTTCCATTCTTATGCACGATAATGAGCGACCACATACTGCTCATTTGGTCAATATGTATATTCAAGACGTCGGTATTACCTGCATGGAGTGGCCAGCTCGCAGCCCAGACTTAAATCCCATAGAACATGCATGGGACGAGCTCGGGAGATGCGTGAGACAACGCTCTCCTGCTCCCGTTACCTTACACGAGTTAAAGAATGCGCTAGTGGAAGAATGGGCAAACATAGACCAAAATCGTATTAAAAAATTTGGTTTACAGCATGCCACATCGTCTTATTGAAGTGATACGGGCTCGTGGAGGAAATACAAAATATTAAATTGACAAAAAAACTTTTATTTTTTAAGATTTACTGCGAAGTGTATTTTTGTTGTCATAAGTTAGAAGCGAAATTTTCTTATTTTTTAGTATTTAATTAAAGTTATATAGTGTACAGAACGTGTTACACATTTTTTTATATATTATATATTAATCAGTCATCTACAATATACTATAGTTTCGCAAATTAGTCTTATGTATTTAAGAAACTATCACGCCATTTATTAGCAACCCGGAATTTTTGCGATCCAGTTTAGTTGGAAAAATCATTTTGATACTTGAATTCAATGGTAGGTTAATTTTATTTGGTTTGAATACTAGGCTAATTTTATTATTGAATTTAAGTATCAAAATATTATTTTCTAGTGTTTCTAGTGATAATCTATTTTTTTTTAATTTGGCCCGCTATTCTTATTATTTAAGGAAGGAAGAAAAATATCTATTTGTACACACATAAGACATAAACACCATAATACATAAAAATGTATATAGTATCGACAATGAGGTCTGTAGCTCAACATAACACCAAAGTGGATCGTAGCGCTTGTTTACAGGCACAACCGGGTGTTTAGAGTGATTCACAGATCATCTGACGGGTAAATAAGTGACGTTATTTCAGCAAAGGTACCTCATTGTCGACTTGAACTTAAATATAGATTTAATATAGCTAAATTATTTCCAGTGCCCTGTATTGGTAACTTTTGGTCTGACACCAATCGAAACAAACCACGTAAAAATACAGTTAAGGTTAGAGCAACGTCCAGTAGGATTGTACCTAAAGACAATTTATGCGGTCATTTTTCCACCCCCACCTTACGTGAAGGTAACAAAACGCGGCTAATTAAACTTAACACTGAGGGATGCCGCAGGATTTGCGTGCCACTAAATCTGAGTCGAGGTTTAAGCACAGTAAAAGTAAGATACAGTATAGGATATAACAGTCGTTTGAGAAATGTCAACGCCGGTCATGATGGATAATACAATAATGGGTGTGTCAGAACCTATTCTGAAGTCTGAAACCCTGGATTAAAGTAAAAGTTAATTAAAGTTGTTTTTTGTAAAAGTAAGATTTTTTTGAGTTTTGTATTTAGCAAATTTGTTGAATGCCGTGTGGTGTCGGCCTGCTACAGAATAGCGCCATCCTATCTCTTCCTGTGTTCATCACATGAAAGGGCTGGTTGCATTGAATACAATATCATGAACGGAACCCATGATTGTAGGCTTGTGGAAAGGTTCCAACGCAGCCTGTATACAAAAATATTACAAGAAATATTATTAGATCAATAATACTAAATAATACAATTTCTTTATTTTTGAGAAGTACTAGCTTCCCTGCCTTCCGCTTCGCGTGGACTAAGCAGATGTAAAAGATTTCCAACACCTACATATAAAAGCACCGACATGATGGATTTTAGGGATGAAAATTATTGAAATCCATCCATAAGTTTTTGAGTAATTCTATTAAAAGCCTTTTCTTTTATTTTCCCCTACAACTCAACTTTCTTGTGTCATATGAAGATGTCACATATACCAGTTTTCCTTCTGGATACTAAGCTATGCATTAGTGAAATCACGATCAAAATCCGTTCAGAATTTTTTACGTGATACAAACAATAAATGATACAAATTTATTGTTTTTAATAACAAATTTACAAATTTAATGATACAATATGTGATACAAACAGACAAAAATTTTAAAAACTACTATTTTCGGTTCTGTAGCTTCTAATAAAAAAATAAGTCAATGTACAGACTTTTACTGTTTTATTATACGTATCAATAATATTCCCCAAAGAGCGTAAAACACGAAATGCTGAATATTGATATGCGAACATAGAAAGATGCTATATATTATATACGTGAATTTCTTTTATCCCATTATATTTTTTACTCGACAGTACTATTTATTTATTTCACATTTCACATTATCATACAAAATTATCGTGCACACGTACAAAAGGCGAGCTTAATGCCTTTTAAGGTATTTTCTGTTAGCTGACCTTTGGGTTGATCAGACGAGTTCAATTAGGAGGAGTGAGAAAGACTCAAAATGTGATAGTATGGTAAACGATATCGGAAGCAGGACATATTTTAACTCGGATATAGTGTTTGCATGAGCGATCTCCCTCAATCACACTTTTTACAAAGCATTTTAGAGGAAATGCTTCATATAAAGCGTTTCTGTGTGCATGAGATATCTACATTTCATTATTTGTAAAGATTGGCTACCGTTTGTCGTTAGTATTGTGGTTTCAACCCGGGACGTGTGGAGATATTTCTTTTGGATTGTCTTTTAAACCTGTCTTTTTCGTTGATTAACGAAATGCCTTTGTCCCTCTAATTATCCTAATGGCATCTTTGAATGTTTTCGTTTTTGTTTATTTTCTTTCGTACGGTAAGAATGAGAGAGTTTCGTGAAGATCTAGAAATTGTCAATTGAATTTTTTTGGCCGTGTTCTTGTTTATACTCGTATTATTATTATTTAATTATCTTTTTTATATATATTTTTATAGTAAGAAATTATGCAGACGAGCATACAGTCCACCTGAACGTAAGTATATACTATCGCCCATAGATATCCGCCATACTTGCCAACATTAGTCCAGAATGACAAACGTTGGCACGCCCCCGGATGCGTTGCCTAGCGTTTGAGAAGTAGGAACGGATTTGAAGAATAGGTTGGGAAAATGGGAAGGGGAATGGGCTTTGGCACATCTCACTCATTACCGAAATACGTACGTTCATTAGGGAAAGAAGATAAAGTGGGAAACGTAGTACATTTCAAGGTAGTCTTCTGTGAGAGGGGGGTAAGGTGGTCAGTCGAGCGCGCCCAGCGGCTGTTGGATTGCAGCGTGCACTCTCCCCCTCCCAAAACCAAGTGAACTACAAGTTGAACAAGTTCCACGGGAGTGGCTGGATAAGAAGAGCCAAAGATCTTGTGTGGTGTGTGAATTTTGGGAGAGATCTATATTCAGCAGTGGAGAGACAATCTTGGTCTTTCAACAACAAAGGTATCATTGACGATAATATTTCGGTGTAACGGCAAATTCCTTGGCATTTCAAATGTATTTATGGAAAGACGTTTTTTTATAAAAGTGACGTTAAGCTTCTTAACCTATTGTTATGTAGATTGTGAATAAAAAATAAAACAAAAAATGATGTTAATTTTAAAGACGTATACTCTGGATTCCAGAGGAATATGAAAAGGTACAGATTTCCTGACTTCCGGACGGATGGTGTTAATAATCCTATGACTCACATGTGGCCCGCAGTGCCGTAACTAGGACCCTGGAGGGTCGCAGAAATGACCAGACCAGGACTCAAGTTTTGGGTCATGCATGGTAGTTAGTAGCATTTTTCAAGGGCACAGTTATAGAAGCTCGCACTGGGCGCACAAAAGGCTAGTTGCGGCACTGGTGGCCCATCCGACTTTGTGTGAAAATCAGATACCAACAGGCAAAAAAATCGTCATGATGTCAGCTAATTAATACTGATGTTGTAGTTTTATATAATTATAATAATCATCTTCAAACTATGTATCGCAGGTACAAATTTATTTACCTATCTATGCAGGTAGATAGATAGATTAACTTTTTATTGCATTGTAAATACATATTCAAACGTGAATGCACTAAAGACGGTCTTATCACTAAAAGTGATCTCTGCCAGACGACCTTTGTATAAAGGTGAAACAAATGCTTTAATCACAGGTAGATGATGTCTAGTATACACAATTAGATACATAAAAACTGTTGCACGTAAATTCTAATATGAATAATTGTCGTCTGTCTGTACATCACAAAAATAACGTTAGTAACGATCTACCACAACCTTGCGTTTCGACACCCGTAGCGGGGCGTCTCAGGCTAAAGGGGGAAGCGCGGCAAAACTATAAATTGTCCTTTAATTACCCCCGGGCAGCGTCACATCATGGTACCAGACAGTTTTATGACGATTTACTGCACATTTCGACGCGGGGCCCGGCCCGCTTAGGGATTCGAACCTACCAATCCGACAAGACCCCTAACGCCCCGCTTGGCGTCAACATTCCCTAACACACGGGGGAAATGATCTAAAATCCGAGAGGTCTATGTTGGCTGGTCGGTGTACGTCACCTTTTACACTGCCAGGGGGGTTTTAAGGCCTCGAGTTCTTTATGGTAATGAAATCTGAGCAGGGTGACGTGCGGAGGTGATGTTTCTGAGAGTTTTTGTTGTGCCCCCCTTATTTATTGGACGTAGGAGAGAAGGGAAGTTATCTGAAAACTTTTCGAATGGAATGTGTTTCGTGGTGGAGAAACGTTTTTGTCGATTTCGTTTTGGGAAAATATTTGTCGAGATATGGTCATCTATCTGTAAGAAAGTTTAAGTCTTCTAGTCCTATTTCTTTTTCTATTTTCCGAACAAACGACGTGGACATCAAATAAAATAAAACCATGAAAATCCGACTATTCGTTAAATGAGATACTAAGCAGAGAGATATTTGGGTGAAACTAATAACACCCTCCCGTTTTGTGGTGGGGGTTAAAAATGCAGTAACCGCTGCAGTTACTTACAAACTATAGACGCACTAAGACAACAAAGTACCTATCAAAGTTGTTTGATAAGTAGATTTGAGACTGATTATTTCTATGAGTCTAATAAATAAGTATTAACTGCGTCTGTTTGGATTGCATCGAGCATGAGCTGACCATAGTTTGTTAAAAATAGACGTCTAAGATCCATTTAATATATAAATGTTCATATGTACACAACGCAAAAATATCGAAATTTATATTTAAGTGATTAATTCATTTTTCAGTTCTATACATTTCAACAAAGTTTTTATAATGATGTAAGTATATACCAAATAATATATTCATTTAATCTGTTTTATTGTTAGTGTATCTATCAATTTCTTTTTATTGCGATAATGATGAATTTTTAGAAAGGGGGAGCGTTGCTTTTATGAGTATGGACAGACAGAGAGACAGTGTGAAGGACATATTGTACCAACGAATACGACTATTGTTAGCTGCGAGAAGAATATACTAATGAATAAAGATATTATTCAAATTATATATTAAAATTATATTAATAGCCTTTCCGCTTTTTTAAAGTAATAAATTGTATTAATATTATAGAATAATTTTTACAGGATGTAGGCCTCCCGAAGTAATAATGAGAGGTGGTTTCGGTACATAATTCAGAAAGTGGGCCCAGTGGAAATTCATGATTGTCCAATGCCTGAGATTTTGATACGTTCTATGTATGCGGGTTTTTTCACCTTTTTGACGGATTTTCTTCACGTTTTTCTTCATCGCCGAGCTAACTGTAATTAAATCCGTACTTAAGAAGAAACTTTATATTGTGGTCTATAGAGAATCTATAGAGAACATAAAGTGATTGAGAAGAGTAATCCAATAAAAATGTAATCACAAAGCCACTCAAAATAAACATTCGACAATAACCAAAATCCACACAGAATCATAACAGTTCAACCAATTTTATATGCCGATACAGCGATTCAAACGAGAGTTTACAAGCTATAAACGTACAAACAGACGTTTCGGTGTAACATAAAATCAAATCAACAGTTATCCTGTGAGCCTACATCACAATCAGGTTTAATCGCCTATGTGACAAGTTAGCTCGTTCTGAGCACCGACCAGAATTGCTTGGGCCGTGCAACTAGGCCTATTTCCCCTGGTGCTTCAATTTTGTTCATAGGCAGGGGGATGAGGGGATCACAGTAAACTGGTGGGTCGGTAACGCGTTCTTCCCTCGCTCTCTCGATATCGCTTTGACTGACGGACAAGCATGCATTCAAATGGGTTACTTTACCGGTTTCACCCTCTTAGAATAAACATCCCAGTTCGGATCCTCCACCAATTTGGTACAGAATTTGTTGTGGAATGTCGAAATGCCTTTTGGGGGTTAAATTGCATTTAATTTGCACTAAACAACGTTGGTTTTGATGGAATTGCCTTTGGAGTGTTTAAGCGCTCGTTTGAATTGTAAACTTTGTGTTTACAACGGTTTTCTGTAACTCTGATTTAGGGATTAATTTCTGGATTGAAGTTCTTCTTGTCCTTATTTGTTTCAATATCTGAGTAAAAGAATCTTATTAGTTTAGAGCTATATTGAGGTTTTGAAATAAGAACATCGTAACTATTAGATGCATTTTGTTTTATTTTGAAATTCGAATTAGAACAGAAGATATCGAAATTCAATGTGGCCAGTAATAAAATCGGTAATTTCATAGGTAATTAACCTAATACGTACACACATAGATACATGTAGCATACATAGGTATTTATTACGGTTTAAATTAAACACTCGATAGTCAATAACCACTTTAGTCATTAAAACACACTATTAAACCACAGAACGCACAATACACAATGTTTATTACAATAAAAGTAAAAATCAACTTCACTTGTCCAATTCCCGTCAAAAAGTCTGGGACACTGTTGTCTTTAAAACCTAGGCAACTGTAGACAATTTAGACTGTAGACACAATTTTATTAATTTTAAGAGCTGGGATAGTTTAGAGCAGAGGCACCCGACCATTTTGTGGGTCTGCCACTTTTTCGAATAAGCCCACTCAAAGAAACCAAGACTATTTTTTTTCAATTTATTTTTATATGAATTAAAGAATACTGGTGTCTTACACAAAGTATAATAAAAAAAAATATCAAAATGCAGTTAAATAGATAGTTAAATAACAATAGTTTGATTTAATTGCATTTGATTTGATCACTATCGAGTGGGTTTGGTTTGATGATATCTAGAGATAGGCCTAGAGATATCTATAGTTTCCATTACAATAATCCATTACAATTTCAATAAAGAAATGAAGTCGAAACTGACAATAATTTTAGGCAACATAAATCGTATGTCAATAGTCCCATATGAAAGTTGCACTGTTCTTGTGTTATTATCCCCAATAAAAACAAATAAACAACAATATTTCTCCTGATAGACGCCCCCTCAGCCGCTCGCAATAATGACTAGACAAAAGCAATAAAAAGTGAAACTCGTCAGTTATACTACGTTATAAGGACGATTTATGACGAGCTACTGTATTGTTAGAGAATACGGTATCTGACATTATTGATTGAATGTCAATATTTGCAATTTTATTATTATAGTAAAAATATACAATATATTTTATGTAATCAGATAACATACTCGTACATAATATTAATATTAAGAATTATGTGTCTTCTTAATTGTTTTATGTTGCTATGTCCTTATATTGTTTTTTTGGCAAATGGTTCATGGCAATATTTCTTATCAACTGTCAATCAATCAATACTATAGTCAGACTGGCCACGTTACCCCTCTCTCACAGAAGACTACTTTGAAATGTACTGCATTTCTTATTTCCCCAATGTATGTATATGTTTCGTTAGTGAGTGAGATATGCCAGAGCTCATTCCCATTCTATCCCTCCCCATTTTCCTAACCTTTTCTCCAATGAAAAAATACTTAATTATTACTTTTATTGCTTAAAGATGAACATCTGAATGAAATGCTTCACAATGTTTTTCCACTGAATATAACTTGATTGTTTTATGGTGTTATGTCTATATATTTTGTTTTTTTTTATCCAAAAAAGACTGGACATTCGCGTTTAATGTAAATACAGTCCAGAATGATTAACGTTGGTATGCTCCCCGTTTGAGTAGAATTGGGAAAAAGTTTGGAAAGATGAGGAGTAGGAAGTATGGCGAGGTGAGGTGTTTTTCATTCCTTTTCCGGCTATTTCACAAGGAGTAGAAGAAAATAAGACAAGAACAAAAACCAAAATTAATTAAAAAATTAGGTAAGTTTTTCATTTTCTTTTATTTCACATTTCTTTATTTCATTAATTTAATTTACTATACTCTAAATGAATATAATTTAAACACTTTAATTTATTTTCTTAATAAATTATCAGATTTTGATTAGTTATAAGTGGTTAGATCAAAAATTATATAAACCTAAAAGTTTATATACCACGTTTCATCTTAGCCCAGCCGTCCATCTATCGATGTTGTACAGCTCTCTTGTCTAATGTTTTTAATGCATATTATGCGTTAGTTTATGGCACATTCTACGGTTAATGGCGTTTGCCGGGCTCATGGCTTGAGGTATTATGGGGTGGAATGGTAATTTAATAAGGCATGTGGTGTACATGCGAAAATATTAAGATGGCGTGCATATTGGTTATCGGTATAAGATTTATGATTCTACGTGAGTAGGAAAGAAAATAATTTTATTAACAATAACAATTACTACAAGAATAACATAGAATATGTGTTTTTTTTTTATTGACGAAGGCGGCAGACGAACATACAGTCCACCTGATGGTAAGTATTTACTGTCGCCCATAGACATCCGCGATACATGCCAACATTATTCAAAAATGACAAACGATAGCACGCCCCCGGATGCGCTGCCTAAATTTGGAGATATAGGAATGGATTTGGAGAAAGGGTTGGGAAAATGGGGAGGGATAGGATGGGAATGGGCTCTGGCACATCTCACTCACTACCGAAATATGTACGTACATTAGGGTAATAAGATAAAGTGAGTAATGCAGTACATTTCAAAGTAGTCTTCTGTGAGAGAGCGGTAACGTGGCCAGTCGAGCGCGCCCAGCAGCTGTTGGATTGCAACGTGCACTCTCAACCTCAAAAATGCAATCAGATATAAATATAGAAGTTGTTTTATTGCTTTTCGAATTATTCTCTGCGACAATCGATACACTTTTTCATGCGTTGAAACCATTGTGTGAAGCATTCAACCCACCCTTTTCAAGAGCCGTTTAGAAGGCCGTTACTGCCTCTTCTGCACTCATAAAACGTATTCCTCAGAATTTATCCTTAATTTTAGGGAATAAATAAAAATGGCAGTGCGCAAGGTCGGGACTGTATGGCGGATGACCCAACATCCGCTACAGTATGTACACTGCAGTATTCAAAAAATTGCTTCGTTTGTCTGGCGGAGTGAGCTGGGGCATTGTCGTGATGGAGGATCAATCTGCTTCGTGGGCGTCGTTCTTTGACTTTTCCAAAACAGAAGGCAAGCAGCTGTTCACATACCAGTTACTGTTCTTTTATTTTCTAAAGTTATATTAGGTGCTTACGTATGAAATGACCGATTTGTATGAGAAACTGAAATAACTGAAAGATATAAAAATATTGATTATGTTAGTCGAAATATTGACCCATATTATATACACACTTTCGCAACCTCACGGGCAATCGATTGATGCCACTCTTCTAAAAGTCTCGTGGATGGGTATCAATGAATTCTTCAAAAGCCCTAATCACAGCTACTTAAGAATCAAATTTTTTTCCATGCAAAAAGTTGTCCATTTTCGAAACAATTGAGCAAGGTCCAATGAGTATGGTGGTTGAGGGAGTCTCCAGATTCAGCTCTTGAAATATTAAAACTGTCGTATAGAAAGTGTGAGGGCGGGGATTGTCATGAAGAAGAAGTGCAGATGCGCGATTGACCAAACTTGGTTGCTTTGTTGCTAGATTTTCCATTATCGATTGCAGTTCTTTACAATATGCATCGGCACCAATCGGCGCGCGAGAAACTGCAGTAGACAACACCGGCACAGGACCACCAAACTGATACCACTAGCTTATTGGTTATACAAAAGAAATCGTGAGTTACTAGATCACATAACAATTTATCATCATTTTTTTTGTCTGGTTGTAATAATCAGTAAGTATCAAAAGTATTCACAAATGGTATTGCCTATAACATAGGCTGCGTTCATCGATTAACCAAACTACATAGATGGATAATATTCCTTGTAACAAGAATGTGTACATAATCACAATACCAGCGATAGGCTCGCACGGACTGCTTCCATGCAATTGTGCGCAAAAGAATCGCCTGCCAGATGCGCCGCGTGCGGGGTAGCACCAAAGACATTCTGAGCACCTTAGCGGACAAGTTGGACTGTCCCATATTGAGGCATTGAGTTGGAGTACATGTACGCTAACGCAGTGTATCACTATGGGACTATCATTATGGGATATTATTTTAAATTATTCTGTTCCTATGTACCTACATTGATCTGAAATAAATTATAATTATTAATATTAGTAAATAAAATATTACTATCTAGATGTGAAAACGGGTAGTAATAATTACGTTTTTGAGTCTGCTTTATTTATTACTTAAAATCAATTACGCAAACACATTTACCACAAAATATTATTACTATGCATTATATAGAAAAAGTATGTTTTTTTAATTATTTCTAATTTCTTATACTTTTTTACATTGACATCACTACGTTAAAAATATTGCAGTTATTGGAGAAAGGAAAAGTATCAATAATACGTTCTTGGTAGTTCTTTGCCGTCAAATTGACTGAATTGACAGGAAGTCAATTTGACCGCCTTGCAAATGTCTCACTGTTATGGCCATATACATTTCTGTATTTTGGTTGATGGATGCATCACGTGCATTTTAAAAGTAGATAAAAGAAATAGTTCGTCTCTGCTTATTACTCCCTTTACTTTCCCTAAATGGGTGTGTAGCCGCAATAAAAAGACAGATGGCGGTAAAGTCGTTCCACAAGCCCTCTCGAAAATCATAAAACTTCACGACTCTCACAATAACCTTTGTTTTAAGTAGAACTCCGCTTTTAGCTTTAATAATAATGGTATTAAGTGCATACGCGTTCGCCATCGCAGTACAGAGCAATTATACGTATAAATAAATTCGTTTTACAAGCGACAGATGGCGCGAATGTGGGAGCCATCTTGGAAATACTCGTATTCATAGGTGATATCTAATTAGCGTTCTGTTTGTTTATTTTTGTTTAATATTTACGCGGGAAATGTAATGTTAAGGAATGAATTTGGGTCTGTTTGTATTAAGATGCTGTTGTAGCGGCAGTTACATTTGCTGATGATAATTTGGGGCTTTAATTTGCTTAGAAATATTGGAGTAAATGAAGTTTGTACAGTAACATAAAATGTCTGCTATAACGCTTGATACTTAACATATGCATTAAATGCAATTAGTAATGCAATTTTTAGAAGATTGGATAAAATAGGATACCTCTGCTTTTAATTGCAGAAACAGTTTCATAAAAAAGTCTATGGTACCCAAAAACAAACAAAACACTGAATAAATCGAAGGCAATAACAATTGGAACATGGACATTAACATAAACTGCTGGACCCTACACATTAGGCGTCTAATTTCCAATTAGCAAGCAGGTAGCGTAAAAAGACGCCATTACAGTTAGACGTTTCCCGCCATAAGGACCAGCGGCCATCTTTGTTGTCCACGTGACGTTCGGATACACGCGCGTGCAAATTATTGTCTATGGCAGCATGTGTGATATTGTTTATGGTATTTAATTTCGGTCATCGCGCCTTACAGGATGGTGTAGAGCTTTATTTGTGGTAACAGGAAGGTTTTTAACTATAATTCACTACACAGATTAGATTAGTGGAATCGAATTATTTAGGTAATATGGGAAAAAAATATAGTCGTCGTGGTATAACTCAGTATCCACCTGGATGTTCTTCAAGGAGTTTATTATTCCTCGTTTTCCGATATTAATATCGACACTACATCAACTAATAAACAAATAATTATACTTATATACTCGTAGGTAAATATTTACCACCTTTGTACGTACTGCTTATTGCACTAAAATGCAATTTATTATTAAATGTACTAAACTAAAAAATTGCACCGATTGCATGTGGCGTAAAACATGCAAATGCGTAAACACCGATTGCAGAAAACTAAAAGTTTTCTTTTGTGTATTAAAAAATATCAGTAACCCTGCATCGTTTCCAAGCCAAACATTGTTTTACAAAATCGCAATGTCGAAAGGGTGCGTCACATTCAGTGTAATTAGAAAAGTTCTGTTGGACATTGTGACGGAAAATTAGTATTTTGTGGCGTGTTCCGTAGTTGACCTGCGATTATTCCTGCTAATTGTCACCGTGATGCCCGTGGGTATGAACGTGCCGTAATAAACTTTTACTTACGTTGTAATTACCTACGAGTATCATTACAAAAGATACATTTTTGACCCAAAGACACATTCATTATAAAGTAACTATAACGACTGGAGGGTATGGATGCACGCTGCAATCTCACAGTGTCTGGACGCACTCACCTTGTCATGCTCTCTGAAATGTAATGCATTTCCCACTTTATGACGTGTTTCGGTAGTGAGATATGCCAGCTGAGCCTATTCCAATGGCTTAACCTATCCCTCTCAATTGTCCCAACACTTTTTCCAAATTCAAATCTAAATTCATTCCTAAACGTCCAAAGATAGGCAGCGCATCCGGGAGCGTGCCAACGTTTGCCATTCTGGACTGATGTTGTCATCTATCACGGACATCTATGGACGACAGTATCCAGTTACAACTAAGTGGATGGCCCGCTGGTCTGCCGCTTGCTTTGTATAAAACAGTAAATAGTACAAACAAATTACAAACTGGTTTAAACTCAATTTTACTAGATTTTACCGACGTAATGTTAACGTAAAAAGTTACGTTCATAGTTGTCTCCGACCTGTTAAATCCACGGTTTTATTCTTTATGGCCAGGACAAGAGTTAATTGCGTAAACCCTCGTCTAGTGACTAACCCTAGTTTTATACGACAATTTATTTTGAATATTGTCAGAGACAATAGCGTACAGGCTGTTTCTATGGAAACCCGACAGAATCGAGTAAAATAAAATAGTGAACATTTAATTATTTACTTTTCTTGCACTATTTTGCCAGTCGACCGTTGCTCAAAATGCGTTTAAATTGAACATTCGCTTTCATAACTCGTATTGTAGCGTCTTGTCACACTCGTATCGATTAGACAAAGAAAATAAATTCTCATCAAGACAAAGCAATTATTATAAAGGTGTCTTATTTGTCTTAAAATCTTCTTTAAAGTCTCTTTATCTGGAAAACTACAACGGGACTAATAAAAACCCATTATTACCACCTTTTTTTATGAAGGAAATGACATATGCGTGGTCACCGTCGTACATAACGAAATTTTCAGTTGGAAAATCATTTTTAACAAATTTAATCAGTCCACATCGACAATACAATAATCTTTTTAGTCAGATAATGTTGTAACTATTGGTGTAACCAATAGGTTACATTAACTTTAAGAAATGGACACAAACAATGGACACAAGTATTATAATAAGACATTGATAATAAATATTTATTATTACCAATCAATACAACTGAATATTTGAGAAATCTTGGTGTATACGTATGTGTGTGTGACCCACACACAATTAATGTTTACTGTACAAGAAAATGGGAGTGAATTGTTGCCTAAAATATTGAACGAACTGCCAACTGAACTGCTGGGCTTATATATGAAAACAAATAAAGTCATTAAAATTAAGTTCACTAATCTAATCTAATCCTTTTCACTAATCTAATTATAAATACTTAACATATGATAAAGTGGAGATATAGATCTACAAATAAACCTTATAGGTTTCAGTAGATGGCTACGTACCTTTTGTTACTATAATAACACGAGTATATTATGTGAAACATAAAAAAACATTTCGGTCTAAGACAAATCGGAACACGTGTTGTATAAATGTAAATATTGTAGTGCTGTATTTGTGTATGTCAAATAAAGTTTTCATTCATTTATTTAACACGATAATATTTAATATTGTGACGAATTGATTCATGTGACAAAATTAACCCAACCCCAATGAGATTAACTATTAACATGAATATTATTAACACTAATTCTAAATATTTCATTAATTCGATTATTACACATAATAATTATTTATTAAGCAAAGAGTAAAAGCAAACACCCTGTACACAAAACATCGGCACATAAAATTAAATTTATATGACAAACTATTGTTTAAAATTCAAATTGTACGTGTGAATTCTTGCTGGACCTTAATTGTATTGACCAACCGGGCGTCCCCCCTCACGAATTAATGGTGGGGTTTGGGGGTCCACTTTCAGTATTCGTGTGAGGAAACACAATAATTGTGATATAGAGGCCCTCCTCCGACCCTCTTAATGGCTTTAATAAAGGTACGAATTTACGTCGCCCTGTATTTATTATTTTATTTCGATATATTTAATTAAAATTTTAGTGGCGCTTTAGGGTTTAAAGTGGTCCTGATTGTCCCGAAAAGGTCGTTTTATTGTTTTTATTGTGTTATCGTCATGTGAATTGCTTTTGGATGTGTTTACGGGTGATTTTAATTGGTTGAGTTAACTTCGGGTTTTATGAAGTAAACAATGATAAAAGACAATCTCTTTAATTATGTTAATTACACCAATGACCTGTACAAGAACTGTTGTATTGTGTCAAGTATATGTTTTTAAACAAAAGAATGTCGGACCGGAAATTTAATTTTTTATTTAACCTAAAGTTTTACCACATACATATTTGCTAAATATAAAACATAAAAAACGATATTTTTGCAAATAAAATTAAACCAAGTGCAGCACTGTTGCACGACTTCCTACTGTCCGAATAAAATCATTTGATCACCAGATCCCTGGTCTTTCGTTATTGTTTTTAAAGAGCACCCCTTAGCCTACGGTCATATGCTTTTCTGTTGCCTGAACCAATATCTTTGTATGAACGATAAAAACAAATGGTTATAATTTTAACTGACGCCTCCATACCTTGCACGTCCGCTCAATAAACAAACACGCCTGCGAAACAAGCGACAGAATCGATGCACCAGTTCTTGAGTTACGAGCTGATGTACACTTGGACAAAAGTGGAAATTACCATTTTTTAAGTTGTACATTTACTTATTTTTTTAAAACAATTCACTTTGGATCGAGTAGATTCTTTTAACAATCGGTCTACTCATAGACGAAATGTCTTGATTTGAGATCAAATATTTGATGCATTTTTCTATATTTTTTTTTACGTGTCATATTTTTTTACTAATATTGTAAGTGCAGATTTACCTTACTCAAGAATGTCGGCTTCAATCATTATTCAACTGTGTCGTCAACACGGTCAATACGAAACTGTTCCCCTTGGGACATTATAGCCTCATCGATATGTCGATACGATGGTTTGAGTAGTTATATGTCGAAAAATAGTCATTAGTCGTTGGAACTCAGTCAACTAATTTAGATTATTAACGAGTCGTTTTTAATTTATCTATTTTTTTTCGATTTTTAGTTAGTCGACTAATGTTTTAACGAATAACGATTATCCAAGGTTATTTTGTTTAAACAATTTTTGTTTCAGATTACAAATTTTAGTTGAGTAATTAACCGATTAAAAATGTAATCTACTTTGTACTTAGCTGGTAAAGAATGGCTGCGAAATACTGCATTGAATTATTAAGTACTAATACATAGTTTATTTACTTATTCTTAGATCAGTCATTTCCTGTCTTTTTGGAAAACTTTCAATGAAATCTTAAAGTCCATATCTTACTAATATAATAAAGAGGTAAAATTGTGTGTTTGTAGGTATGTTGGAGGTAATATCTGGAACTACTGAACCGATTTCAAAAGTTCTTTCACAATTTAATATATAAGCTATATATAATATGTTATATTAGCTATATTTAGTTTGAAATATTTTTTTATAAGTATGTATAGTTATATAGTGAAATTAGTTTATAAGAAATAAAAACTTATAAATCAAAGCGAAGCGAGGGCGGGTCGCTAGTTGCTGATATGTTACTGTATTTCTGAGTAAATAAATAATTGCAAAATTGCTTTCTACAAGACGCATAGCCTTTACAAACGGCACAATTCACACCTCGCCGATTGTACGTTCGTACGTAAATATAACCGTAACTCATGGTGGTGCTTCCGTCCACCTGTTACGGATAATCGATGGACTGTACACATTATCAGTGTATATGTTGTTATACATATACACTGATAAATGTTGTTAAAACTCAACTCAACTCAACGTATATGTTGTTAAAATGACCCTTAAAGACATACTTGGGTACATAAAATAAAGGACACCAGCAAGTACAAGCACAGTACAGTAAATTTTAATTTCCTTCTCAAGGTACAGGCAGAATATCAATATTAGAGTTCATTCTAATTCTTACAAATTTTTCCAAATAATATCGAATTAAGGAACTATTATCAAAACAATACCAGTTTGTATATTGTTTGTTTCTACTCGTAGGTTCAAATTAATATACAAGTTTGTATATTAATAAGTCTGCGTGTACTATAATAATATACATGTTACAGTTAAATTCCGTTTGCAGTAAAAACGTGTTTTTCCTAGTAAAAACTAATTTTGACCGAATGCCGTCATCACAACTAGTTTTTCCTAGTAAAAACTAGAATTTACCGACAAACAAATTTGAATCTTAGTTAAAACTAGTTAGTTAAAATTAATACTTACAGTGGGGACGTAGGATAAAGTGTCAAATGCTATTACACTTTACAGTAGATAGGGGTAACGTGACCATTCGAGTGCGCCCAGTGGCTGTAGGATTGCAATGTGCACTTTACCGCTCAAGCGATTGGTGGCATCTTAACTGGTGTATAAATTCATTATTATTTTATTTTTGATTTATTTATGATCACGTAAAATAGAATCTGTTATGCCAATTGAAGTTAACTACATTGAATAAATAACACACCCCAACAAAACCTTTTAAGGAAATATAAGGAATATTCGCTGTAAGGAATAGATCAACGAGGACTGAAGTATTAATTAAGCATTTCGGCGGCTCACCCGCATGCCCCTGGTGTTGCAGGTGTACATGGGCGGCGGTAACACTTACCATCACGTGAGACCGCTTGTCCGCCCACTTGTCTATAAAAAATAGCATTGAGAAGAGATATTATGATGAGTATGACCGAGACCGATTTATCAATCACATCACAATTGAGTTATGTCCAGGCTTGTCAACTGTCCAGTTTCGCCCGGATAGTCCGGTTTTGACGCGATTTGTCCATATCCAGTTCGGGACATGCGACCGGTCTCAAAAAGTCCGGCTTATTTAAAAACTTTAAAGATTACGCGACAATAGTTCTTTTCTCCGCATTCTCACACAAACATTCTTTAAATTAATTCCTTTAAAGCAAATAATTTTGTGATTTTCATTCCAATGCCAGTTTCGAAGATACGTTAATATGTTTTTTGTGTAGTCAATAACGTTAATTGGCAACATTTGTAAAGCAATCCCGCGCTCCTGTCCGGTTGTGGGACATTGGAAAGGTAACAAGCCGGGTTATGTTCCATAAATTTAAATAAAATATAAAGATAATCTATAGATGAAAAAATTAAGATGAAGGACCTTTCTCACCACCTCCCGATACTTTATCAGAAGATATCAGAAAGGTATCCGAATACTTTATCCGAAAGTCAGTATCATCTAGATTTAATTGGCAGATAATTTGTCTATCAGATTGTTAACAGTTACTTTATTAGAGCCTTGAGGGCTTTTCTTAAAACCTCCTGACATCTTTGGTGGTCAGAAAAGCCCTAATTAATCCGGCAATTTTTCCAAAAATGCTGGTAAAATCGGTTTTCGAACCGTTGCGGAGATATTGAGAGAAAAACCAATTAAATTCTCTTATATTTATATTATTTAATTTTTTCCTTGCCTTACACTGTACCTATACAAAAAAACAAAAAAAATCTATTATTATTTCTGTATCCAAAAGAATATTTTAAATTGAAAAGTAATTAGAATTATTTGTTCCAAACGTCATTTTCAAATCGAGTTTTCTTAATATCATGTTGTCGGTCGTCAGATAATTATAATCACTTTTGCCACTATGAGAAGGAGACGAATTTCGTGTCAATAAAATATGCGTAATAAAACAAAGAAACTCAAAAATTCTCTCAAAATCAAAAAAATAAACTACAACACAATTAAACAAAAAAAAAAGCTTACGAATCGCGACAAAATGTCGGCCATTTGAAAAGGGCGAAAAGGCTAAGCGAAATGAAATAAACAATCACGACAATGACTAAAAAAGAATAAAGCCGCCCGCCCACTCATCCCTTCACCCAGATCAAACAAATTTTCAATTCTCATCAAAAAAGCAAAACGTTATGACGCCCTTAATAAAAACTGCTCGCAATATTCGCTGTACTCGCAGCAATATCGTAATGAACACCCTGTATACACGGCGGCCATTTAATCTTGCACCTGTATCATTCTGTATCTCGTTTAGTCCAAGTAAAAAACTGCGAGAGTTGCGTGAAAAGTGAAGACTGCCTTGAATATGTTCTTTGTCAGACACTGCATTTTAGTTATAAATATTTGCAAAATTATGATGCCTATATGCAAATTATTATGAAATTGACTTGTCTCAGGAAAGTATTTGAGAGAGGAAGATGGGTATAGGATTTGATTTCGAGTGCATTTTTTAACCAATTGCTGTCCAAGAAAAGTCCAGTCGTGATATCTAGGATAACTTTGAAAGGTTTCGGGGGTCCAAATCCTAACCAGATACTTGGTTGCCGCGAGCCGGTATTAACGCATACCCTTAAATTGCGCGTGTTCGAATTACCTGTCCACCAGTCTAGTTGCTTTTCCCAGCTGTTCCAGGAGCTGTCTTAAAAAGAAACATTCATTTAAACATGAACGTCTCTGGCTGTTTTTTAGATTTAAATTAGCTCGCATGACGCCTTGGTAGGTTATTATACTTTCGGTTTTTACAAGGGAGCGAATCTATGCTGTATTTTTGTCACGGTACGACATTGGAATTCGAGAGGCGAAGTTGGAATGAATATTTTCTTACAGATAAATTTTTCCTTGTTTTTTCTTATGATAAGGAATGAAGACTGTCTGATCATTGATTGGATTAAAAGCTTAATGATTAAAATATCATTAAGGAATAATAGCGCCGCGCCGATGGTGTGCAGTTCGATAAGCGCAGAGTTTTTGACTCCATCAACTGTATCTATCGATGGTCGTGCATTAATTAATTAAAAATTAATAAAAATAAAAACTAATAATAATTATTAATAAAAATTAATTATTTTACTTTGTATTAATTTAATGCATTGGAAATATTGACAATGCCGTCATATATTGTATGACCGCTGTGTGTCCTAGTCGAAAAGTCAACATATAATTATTTATAACAATTTAATATAATTAATTATACCCACTCTGCACTTCACTGTACCTGATCTTCCACGATATACTAATACGCCATTTCTAATAATTTGGACCACGTTCGACGCACGGGTCGGTACTGTAGCTAAACGCCCGGCAGTTAGCTTGTCCTAAACAAATACGCTCGGCCATCTGCGTAAGGGGGTTCTGGTCGCATTAAAACATTGTCCCGGCCTCCAACATGTGTCATTAGCCCGATTCGCTGACTCCGAAATGGACGCTGTTTGTTTCTCCTTGATTACAATCGCTGGGTTGTGATGTGTTGATGGTGTTTGGGATTATATCGAGGGTTTTCCGAAAAAACAAAAGAAAAAATATGGAATGTGTGTAGGTGTGTATGCTCTATGTTTTCTTTTATAGAAAAAAGGCGGCAGACGAGCATACAGTCCAACTGATGGTAAGTGGATACATCCGCGATACATTCCAACATCAGTCCAGAGCAACAAACTTTGGCACACAGCCGGATGCGCTGCTTACCTTTGCAGATTAAGGAATGGATTGGGAGAAAGCGTTGGGAAAACGGGGAGGGATAGGATGGGATAGGAATGGGCTCTGGCATATCTGGCACTCACTACCGATAAAGTAGGAAATGCATTACATTTCAAGGTAGTCTTCTGTGAGAAGGGGTTAACGTGACCAATCGAGTGCGCCCAGCGGTTGTGGGAATGCAGCGTATTTATATTGTGGTAATAATATTTAATTATTTTGGCGTCATTTAGTATTATAATTTTACATAATTTTAACTGTTATTGTACGTGTCACGCCATCCCTGCATTGCTAGATTGATTGGGAATAAGGAATACTGGAATAAGGAAAAAAGATAATAGTATGTAAAGAGGATAATAATATGTCGCTTTACCCATAGAGCCTTCACTAGACTATTTATGGGCAGTTATCTTAAGAGGTGACTACGACTGCGTGTTTATACTGTAACTAATGTTTTATTATATGAGAATGCTGGAGATTATAGGTAGCTTAATATTTTTTTACCTGTGGCCGTGTGTTATATGGCTGTGTAGTATCGACCGTCTATAGAATACCAATACCTCATCTCTTCCGTGGGCAACGTAAAGGCGAGTGAGGGATAACAAAGCCGCTATCGTAAGACCTGAAGGAACTACTCCGCCTTTAATATAGTGTACTCGTTAACCCTCTTAGCCAGCGTGACGTTTTAAGAGATGCTACACACCCCATACGTACAAAACAATGTCCATGAGGATATTCAGCAGTGGATGATAAAAGTGCTTGTTACGTATGTTGGAACGTGGAGTGAATTTTATAGAGTAAACATTAAGTAAAAAATAAGGAAAGAACCACATATTTTAAAATAATTCTCAAACAAGTAAACTCCAATAAAACTAGACACTACAAACGACGTTAAATAAGAACGCGACCATTCGGTAGTTCTAAATTTTAAACTTCGCCTTATCTGTCCAATGTAACTTTCCCGCCAATCGCAATCGCCGAACGTCAATGTCTGCGGTGAAGAAATTAAAAGTTTGTCAGTTCGCCCCGAGCGGTCGACGGCTCCGGTCGCCTGGATAGTTTGAATTGTCATGCAGTATGGTGATATTTAATATAGATATATCGTATTTTGATATGTTTTATATTTTTTTACAGATTTTATTTACGTTATAATCCCTAAACGATCAGAAAAAAACAACTTTCTTTCCTATTTGATCTGGTGACTGACTCGTAGATATAAGGCATTTAGTCTGCCATTTGTACACGTCAACTATTTGTGCAATGAAGTTTAAATAAATGATATAACAAGTACCTATTCGAATTATTGTTTTCACAACGGCTATACATAGATTTGAATTCATTGAAAAAAAAATTAAATGATCAAATCAATTTATAAGAGTAGTCAATGTCAAGTCAATTTCAGGAGTGGTCACAAATGGTGTATGGAATTATATTGTTTCAAGTTTTAGTAAACGGAAAGCAGCGATATCAAGGCTTCCTCGAACTGACAACTAAAAAGTACCCCCCAATAATAAATCGAATAATAATTAACGAATCATTCGGTTCGCGAACGATTAAGGAACGTCAACGCCCGGTGCACGGGAATTAAAACTTGTCTCGCCTCAAGCGGTTTCAAGATTGCACTAACGCTATCTCACCCCAGCATTGGACCTGATGACTTGCACAACTTATAATTTGATGAGAGCCCGAAGATCTTTCCAGAACTTTCCGCGGTGTATGAATATTTAATACGGCATTTTTGGCGCCCAACGTGGGGCCGTTTATGTTTTGAAGCTTATTTTTCCTTTGCGAGTTTTATGACAGTGATTTGGTAAGATTAAGAGCGTAATTTAATCAAGTTATTCATGTAAATAACTTTTCTCTCGCTTCTTTGATGTTACAGAGGCTCTGTTTTTTTCATTTTATCGTTATTGCATTCGTCTTATGTTTCGGTTCGTGATTTTGTTTTATAAATTTATTATGTAGTCAATATAAAACGTATTTATTCTATTGATATACGTTATTTTTTTATTAAATAATAGAAGTATTATAAAGTATCATAATTAGTGTTTTTTTTATTTGCAGTTGTTTATTTTTAACCACCGCCTTCTTATCCACAATAATACCATTTCACATCATTAGCTTGAAAAAATTGGGTGCAGGTAAACTTGGTATGCTAGAAAATATAATCAAACATAATATAATACATACGAGTACATAATCTTTACTGAGTGTGGATTTATGTGTAGGTAGCAAAGTTCTGTTCCAAATTCAAATGTATATATTTAATTATCATGGTTAACAAGAGTTTATTATTAACAAGAGGGTTTAATTATAGAAGTTTTGTTATGCATAATTATAGATTGTTGAAGCATAATCCTTGCTAATTAAGGAAATTAATCAAGAAGTCAATCATTACAAAATTTCATTCATTCAATATCAAAAAGTGTTAAAATATTAACAATATTTTCAGAACCTTTTTCTAAAAAGTATTTACTTAAGCATCGAAGACAATATGCAACAAAAAGGTTGATAATGTTATCAGCAATAGAATATATGCCACAAACAAATCAACCTGGTAATATTCCTTGGAAGTACAAGCTCTTCATTTCGCTGTAATACTTCTAAATATAGCCACATGGCACGACATATAGACGACTATAAAACTGGTAGCTCTGTAGGACTCCTGAGAAATCACGTCGCACGTCAGAGCACGATATAAGGGGTTAATAGAGAACATTGCAGCAGTTGACTGGATTAACTGAAAATGTTTAAGTGGTTTAAAATTTGTGATGAATTAATGTAAAACGTAGGTATTTAATTTGGCAGGTTATTTAATTTAATGAAATTCCACTAATTTATAATTTAATTTAATTGATTGCATTGCCGATGATTGCATAAAGTGCCAAAAACACTTAAATTAAATTTAAATTGTGATTTGAAAAAAATCTAAAGGAACCTTCATAATATGACTGAAATATCGTCTGCAGAACACGGGTTTCTTCATGCACATTGCCTTGTGCATGAGAAATGTACGAGTATGTCATTCAAAACGACACGCTGGCATAGCGGGTTTGCGAGTCTCTCTTTAAAGCTGGTGTAGTTCCCCAGGGCTGGTAGTAGCGTTTTGTTATGCCTTAGTCACCTTTTACGACACCCACGAGTAAAAATAGGGTGGTGATAATAAAGATAAAATCAATATAATCAACAAATTAGTTGTTTCTTAACTTCGTATATAATACACGTTTGGAAATAAAATTGGATGGAAATGGAAAAAAAATATTCGTTTAGTTTCCTTGTCCTTTACTGTCGTACCAAATAAAAAATTATTCTCCTTTCAACACACAGTAGACAAAGATAACACGCTTGATATTGTTTAATCTGTGCGCACGAGTTCAGAGGCGCGTAATAAGAACCCCACGTAGGGCGCCATCTATACCGCAGTACAGCGAACAGGCAGACGCCTAAGAAGCCTAGACTCCATGTCTAAGAATATATAGTTGTAATACGCATCACGCACACAGATGCAGCCGTATGTTGCGGAGGACAAGCGACTGCAGGAGGCATTGAAGGACCATACATTTTTGCATAATTATATGGCAAATTAATGGCATATGATATTAAGTTCGTCATTTGTACAATTATTATAATTATGCTATGGTCTATGATGATTAAATAAATAATAAAATAAATTTAAAAAAATTATTAGTCGTTGGCTACACGGGGTGCTCAACATTTTAATAATGACGAACAACTTACACTCGGGCAACCACGTGACATCATGTAAACTCTTTTCAAGTAATCCATACAACTCCGATTTAGAGATTTTGGCGTTGCCTGTATTTTTCGAAACAAAATATTATAACACGTTTATACTCATTAAGTATTGGTAATTATATTTCTCGATAGTTATGAAAATTTTGTACGCGAGAAGGGCTTAAGCCTCCAGTATACCGTGCTATCTGTTGAACCATTGATTTGTGGCGGTTTTTACAAATCGATATTTATGGCATGGCTTATTGTGGCATAGAAAACCGTATTTTTATTTATTTACCAAGTCGCACAAACTAAATGTTACATTTTTTAACATTTATTTAATATTTAAACTAAAACATGGTTGGAGTAACACCAAAACAAGCAACGTAACTTAATTATTATGTACCAACACTGAGTTTTACCACAAACAAAGACAAGTATATAAATTACATATAGTACATACAGAAATAATCTGAAACTGCGTTCTCTGAATTGTATTTGTACGTTATGTTAGTTGAACTTCTGCACTTTTCGTGTGTTGTGTCTATACATACGAGTAACTGTAGGGAGGCCCTGGAGAAATCAACCACGTCAATATGTGCCTTGGTTAATTAGACTCACTACTTTTACGGTAAATATCTGCTATTTATTTTGTGGATAATGGTCATGGCCTGCAACGATACATGTTTTTATGCTTTATATATTTCTATGTAATATGTATAATAGTATTACACCATACTACATATACGCCGTATACACTGCTAGATAGAGGCTCTTCTCATCCAGCCACTACTGGTGACTTTCTTCAAGTCGTCCGTCCACCTGGTCGTAGGGAGTCCCACGCTACGTTTCCTGGTACGTGGTCTCCATTCGAGGACTCTTCTCCCTAAAGATTATCAGTCCTGTGGTTTACATGGCTTGCCTACTGCTACTCCATCTTGCTGATCCTTTGAACTATGTCGCCAACTTTAGGTCTTTGTCGAATTTCGTCGTTGAAGATTTTGTCTAGCAAAGAGACTCTGAGCATAACTCCTTCCATCGCTCGCTGAGAGACTTTGAATTTGTGAATCGGGCGTACCATCAGAGACCATGAACCATATGTCATCACGACGCACTGCTGTGTGCGTCTTTCTTCTTTATACATTGTGTTATAGGTTTCGAGAAGAGGTGACGCATGTTTCCGAATGTTGTCCAACCGTTGTCCAAATATTGTCGGCCTCTCGTCTGAAGTTGGAATTGTCTAACTGAATTGACAGACCAAGATAGAAATATTATACAATACTTTTTTTGATATTTTAGTTACCTGTATATTTATATAAAGATAAGTATAAAGACGTCTATTTTATATTCTAAAATGTCCCTTCTTTCCAGGTCTTCAGTTAATTAGCTCCCCAACGACATGCTATTATAAATTATGGCTTATGCTATGTTACTCCTGAGACTTCAAGTGACTTATTAGCGTAAGATTCAGTGGTGTTCAAGTTTTTTGAAAATATTAGTTGATTTAGGACATATGTGTGTACATATATCCTAAATTATGTAATGAATTTGAAAAGTATTTTCATTTTGTTGGATTGTTTTCTATTTTTAAATAAAACATAAAACAAGCCAAAAAACTATAAAAATGTCGAAAAACCGTTAATCAAAATTATATGTAAGTTGGATTCTTAATAGATTTTGGGAGTCTCGTATAGAAAGATACCCTTCTCTCACGGAAGTCTAACGTAAATTGTACCGCATTTCTCATTTTATCCTATTCCCCGAACCTACGAACGTGTTTCGGTAGTGAGTGATATATACCAAAACTCATTCCTATTCGATCCTATCTTATCCTTCCACACTTTCCCCACCCTGTCTCCAAATCCATTCCTACATCTACAAATCTACTAATCTACAATTTCCCAAGCCTTTCTCCAAATCCATTCTAAATCTATAAAGGTAGTCAGCGTATTCGGTGGCGTGCCAGTGTTTGTCATTCTAGATTGACATTGGCATGTATCGCGGATGTCGCAGGACGATAGTCTCCACCTACCACCAGAAAATCTGTCTGCTCATCATCCACCACCCTTATATAAAAAAGGTTAAATAGAAGTGTGTTTAAATATAGTACACATAACAGGTTAATTTAAATTTTACTGCCGCCACATAATCTCTTGATTAGTGATGTTACAAAAGTAACATCACTAATATAACATAGTATCTTTCTCTCTCACACTCAAATATCTCGTTCTTCCCGTAACATTGTATTTGGACTCCGTCCAGCCACCAGCAGTGAAACGCCACCATTTTGAAAATCTCGAAAAAAGAACGCTCTATCAAACCGTCGCAATAACCGTTAGCAATAAAGGAGCGTCCTGATTGGTTCGTTCGTAACATGCTAGATACTCGTAGACGGAGGGTGCATTTGCACAAAGGTACAGAAATATGTGGCCGGTGCTAAACATTAACGATTATAGCAGCCAAGTCACGTCTAATTGCAACTGGGGATAGTGTTATGCAATATACATGCAAATACGTTTTGAAAAAAAAGTCATGAAGCGAGATTTCGCTATTTTCCGTTTACTACCGGAAAACTTCTTTAAGTCGTTAGTCCAGTCTTCTCGTACGTGGGCCTCCAATAGAGGACTCGCCTCTCCCATGGGTTATTGATCCTGCGAAATATATGGCCTGCCGAGTGCCGCTTCAGTTTGCTGATTCTTTAAAAATAATAATTAAATAAAATTATTCAGTTCAAAGACTACTCATTAGTGCCCTTTATTATATAGCCCTATTTTATATATTTTTAAGGATTATTATGTATTTGTATACTTATCCATTACAGTTCGAAAGTCCTTTACCTATAAAATTACCGTTTTTTATTTCAAATTCAAATACTTATTTGTAAAAAAAATACATATTTAATTAATTGAAGTATTGTCCATTATTTTCAATGAACTTTTGACATTTTAATCGAAGTTGATTGATGTCTCAGCTATAATATAATATAGATACAATTAAATAGTTTCACCATTGTCTTATATTTGTATTTATAGAATGGATTATTTATATAGTTTACTCCCTTTTTGATTCGAAATTTAGTTTATACACCATTTTATTTTAAATAGGCGATGCGACTACCCACACAGAGTATCTTGGAACCATTGTAATAATGAGACAGGGGAAAGTTGAAAATCAGCGCTGTGCAGGCGAGTACTCACAGCATACGCTGAGCTTGCGACCTTTTGCGCACTCAGATACTTAACTCTGTATACCATTGCTTTATTTGTGTAATTTACAGTGGGGTAAATTTATTTGTTATTATTTATCTATTTATAGAACTCCTGGAGACGGGAATGGATTAATTATGTGAAGGTGTTTTTCACGCTAAAATGGATATCAGTATGGGCAAGGTCTAGCGAATACGGTGGGTGACGGAGAGTTTTCAGTCGAAGCTCCTATAACTTTGAGACTGTCTGTCATGAAGAGTGTGGCCGAGCGTTATCGTGGAGAAGCAGTGAACTAGAGCGATTGACCAGCTTGTCCATCATCGTATGAAAATAAGGCGAATTTTTAACTTATCCATGGTCGCAAACTCAACGATATCTAAATAAAAAGTCGTTTGACGGAAAAACGAAGGAATAACTGATTTTAAAAAAGAACGTGATAGCTTTAAAGTGAAATTAATTTTAATTTGGAATAAATTTCAAGTCAAACCCAAGATAACTAACTTCGGCCATTATGGACAGACGGGAGTTTCATATGTAAGGACTTAATTATAATTAGGACCTAATTAAACATATTAATTATATTTATATATTTAGCAATTTACGGTACGATAGGTCAAATTAAAAGTTCTTAGAACTGTACAATCATCTTTGAAATTTCAAAAACTTTCTGTGTCACCCACGTACACACATAACATAAAATAAATAAAAAAAAGAAAAAGAAAAGATGTACAAAAGGTAAGCCTATCTCCTGAGGAGATTTCTTACAGCAGACCTGGGAAAGTGAAATATTATACTTCTAAAAAAATATAACGAGTTTGTATATACTGCATGAAACCGTCCTTGCTAATTGTAAGCGCGCTTTATCGCGAGACAAACGCGTTGGTGCTGCAACGCATAACCATTACCACTTTTTGGTTTCGTGAAATTAGCGCCTTTTTGCAAACTCCCGTCCCGATAGCTGGGTCGCTTCGCTCTTTGTATTTTCTTTGGTGTCACTTGTGTCTAATTTGATATGGGAATATTGTGTTTGTGTGTGATGGAGATTTATTTTTTAAAATAAAAATATTATTTTAACATGAATTGTTTAACATTGATATAATATTATTTTTAAAAAATATACTAAAAACAATACAAGTGCAATATAAGCCAAACGGGTTGGCGAGTCCACTTTAGAGGTGGTGTAATTTCGCAGGGCTTGTGGTAGCGGCTTTTTTTATCCCTTAGTTGTGTCATACCCACGGGAAGAGATCGGGTATTCTAAAGTCATGTCGGAACACAGCAATTCACATACATAATTATAGTGCACTGTTAACCCATCTACATCCTATTCGCATACCCATCCCACAATTGTCATCATCTTAAACTGAAGAATTGCAAGAAAATAATTAACTTAACAAATCATTAAGACAACAAAAACTTAAGTCGTTAAGATAAATAATTTGCCTAATAATTTTTAAGACTAAGCGAAGAATTCACTTAGTCAATTGCAATTAGGGGGGTCCTCGTGAAGAAAGGGTTAGCATTCCCCTAATTTTAGTAGTACGTCTACTATTAAGCAAAATTGGAAAAAATCGTATTGAACAAAATATTTCCAACAGTTTATATACAAGTACTAAAAATATTTCTTCCTGCTGGTATCTATCTATCTATACATATAATAAAATTGTAACAGGCCGATGTCTGTACATTATAGTTATTGAAATAAAACTAATATGGGAGGTCTTTATTAGAGCAACAGAAGCCAGAACAACAGTTTTTATAAATTTTTTCTGTCTGTCTGTGTGTATGTTTGTACATGCATCACGCAAAAACTACTGCATGGAATTGAATGCAGTTTTCACCGATGTATTGCTAGAGGTCTAATTTAAAATATAGGCTCCATTTTACAGCAGGAAAATATCTTATTCAGATTGTTTTAAATTTAATAAACCGAAGCGAAGTGAGGGCGGGTCGCTAGTCGTAAATAATAATAAATAATTTATTATGCTAATAACCATTTAACACATTAAATATAGACCTGGCCCGTATCGTGAGTTCAGTTGCCCCTCACAGATAAAGAGCCTTAACAGACTTAAATGGCGCCTACAGGATAAATAAGCCGCTGCGTGAATCACTGAGAAACTACTACAACACCTCTGAAAGAATGAACTCACGAACCCGCTTGGCCAGCGTGGCGTTTTGAAGTCATACATTTTTCATGTCCAAGACAATTTGTATGAGAATGCCCACATCCAGCAGGGTTGTTTTTCCCATTTCAAATTATGAAGAAAGCCTGAGTTGTAACCAAAGTGAAAAGTCAATCCATTGTTGATTTAATATACAATTTTCAAGATAAATTATTAAAAAAATAATTATTTATTAAAGATTTTCCTAAAGCCTGAATATCTGGGAAACTATGTGGAACATGCATTTCGCATTTTGTCCTATTTACCCATTGTATGTATGTTCTTCGGTAGTAACTGAAATGTGCTGACACCCATTTCCATTCCAGCCCGTCCTATTCCAATCCTTTATCGTGTCCACGGGCGACAGTATGCACTTATTACTAGGTGGACTGTGTGCTCGATTGCCACTGTCTTTCTATATATATGAAAAATCCACTACTAATATTAATTTTCTGTGTTACATAAAATACAACGTTTCAATGGCATACAAGTATTTTTATGAATTTTAATATAGATACTGAGACTGCCCTTTAATTAACACTTGAGATTTTCGCGTTTTCCACAGATTCCCCACAGTCAGCACGTGACCACGGTTGGTGCAACCCAACCGAAACATCGAGTAAAATAAATAAGGTAAACTATACGCGTTGAGGCCCGTTTAAATAGATAAATATTCCCCTTTAATTTCTATCTACGCTTCATTTGGCTCAAATTAACTAAGTTAAGAATCAAAATGGCGTCCATTAGGATTAGATCGGCCATCAGTCTGTCAGTTTAATTAACATTCCGCCACACCTCGGCGTCAAGACGCGGGAATTAAACTGGTATCACTACGACTTATTGACAGCCGGCTCGGAGTAACATAAGGGAGTATTTTATTCATCTATTTAAAAGTCGTATCGTGGTGAGATCCGACGGGATGATAATGGTGCCGTTAAAATTAGAAAGAAAGAAGATGATTTTATTGACTACAACAATTTTGAATAGATAATAACAACAAAAATATTAACATGCGGTCCACCCGATGGTAAGTGAATACTGTCGCCCATGGACAGCCGTGATACGTGTCAACATCAGTTCAGAATGACAAATGTTGGCGCTGCCTACCTTTGAATATTTATTTAAGAATAAATTTGTGGACAGGGATGGGGAAGCGGGGAGTAGGAAGTATAACGAGACGAGAAGTTTTTCTTATCCTACTTCAATTCCCAATCCTCCTTGAAGAGGGTAGGGGGGAGGTCAAAAGTATTATAGAATAAGGAGTTACTTTTGTTCCATTTTGCTCTCCATTCGATGGAATAGGAAAGTTTTGAGATAGGATGGGATGGAATGGGAATGGGCTTTGACATATCTTATTCAGTAACGAAACAAGTACGTACATAGGGGGAATAGAATAGGGAAGAAATGTAGCACATTTTACGGTAGTCTTCTTTGAGAGAGGAGTAACGTGACCGATCTGATGCACCCAGGGCCTGTGAGATAGCAGCGTGCATCTTTTCTCTCCCAAAAAATTCCCGTTCTTTCTGACAAAACTGCACTATTGAGCATTCGGCCGAATAGTACAAAAGTAACCGAATCGAATACCAAATAGTACTGAATATTCGATGCACTTTTTTTTATTGAATATATTCACAATAACAACACTGCTTATTGTTAAGAAAATTCTGCCCTTTAAAGTTAAGACCTTATTATCCTCAATTTATATTATACAATGCAATGCTCGAAATTAATTACATGTACCCATAAAATGCTCGTCGTCTCCTTTACTAGACGCCGTGCCAGATCCCCGGTGTGTTCTCGAGACGAACATTCGACAGCCCCCGTTACCGAATCGACACCGGCATCCGCTAGATTAATGTGCACACGACAAATTAGGGTGCAGTACTTAAAAAGTCCAATCTTGTGTTACATTTGATAATATTGTTGATGAAAGGAGAAAGATCTAACAAAAATTGCCGAATTTAAAGTTATAAACTTTATATAGTCAATTATAAAAAATACTTTTATTTTTATTACAATCTTTCTCGGTGAGGGCTGAAAAAGCCGCTACCTCAAGCATTGAGAAACTACATCACCTCTAAAAAAGTGGACTCGCCAACACGCTTGGCCAGCGTGGCGTTTTAAGGCCATACATTCCTCATGCACATGCAAATAGGAAGCCCCTGTTCAGCGGATGAAAAAAGGCTGGTTACGATTTACGGTTACTTAATAGTCAATGCACTGTATCCATCAATTCGCACTGGGCCTGCTTGGTGGATTGCGGCTCCAGACTAATAGAAATTAGAAAAGGGAACAGGGAAATTAGAATTCGAAACAGAAATATATTTTAGAAAACAGTTAACCTTTTAAATAGTCTTTTTAAAACTTTTTAAATGATAGGTTTTCGTAAAAAATTCCTTCATAATATAGAAAATTTACTAAAAAGACAATTTTGATATATAAAACCGTTATTTTGCCATTAAAATATGTCAAGATAACGGACAATGATTTGATTTTCTTAAAAGATAAATTTAGTTGCAATAAAACAATGCTTTGATTAATTAATTTGATTAATTTAAATTTAAAATATTATTTTTCAATAATGTATCTCACCCAAATTTAGCGTGCGCACCTCACCCCTTGTCTGTATTAATGGGGCCAATTTGTAAGAGGCCGCGATCACCTCATTTGTCGAGCGCGGAAGGCTGGGGCGGGAGCGGCGCGGATACACCAACACAATATAACTAGCCAGTGATGTACCTATCTGACTTATGAAATTAGCCTCAGGACATCGAATCTCAAAGAGCTTCTCGAGCTCTCAGTCGTATACGTCACACCTGTAGCTATTAACAAGCTCTCAACAATATGGCTTATTTAGTAATTCTAAATGTGGCGTGTAGTCAGTCGGCCGGCTATACAATAATAAAAGAATGACGACTATGGGATAACAAAGCGGCTATCACAAGCGGTGAGGAATTACACCAACTCTAAAAGAGTGGACTCGCCAACCCGCTTGGCCAGCGTGGTGTTTTCAGTCTATATATCCCTTAACAAGACAATGCGCTTGAGGACGCCTATGTATTCTGGATACTGAAAGTGCTGGTTGTATCGCAGTGCATTGCACCAATTCGAAAACCGTATTATCCAAGCCTCCAGGATAGTATTACTATATAATAGTGTCTGTACTGTACAATTCTATTCAGCCTGTCTCGAGTGCAGAATGTAGGCTTGTTTCATGGCTCGAAACCACACTCGATTTTTTTCTTATCCAGTCACCACTGACGAACTTCTTCAAGTAACCGGTTCATGTGGCTTTAAGGTCATTACGCTGTTGATATTATAAATATTACTAAATTTTTTTAGTAAACCTTTTGTGATCAATGTACTGTATATGTTGTTGACAAATACTTAATTATGTATTTGCAAATTGTTGCTAAACTTAATGTAAAAATTTGCACGCATTGATAAAGAATATACGGGGACCACCATCTACTCATAAAACACGTCTTTTAAATAATTCATTCGTTTTATTCACTTCTCTGACAAATAAAAAAAAATCTGCGTCACAATTAAAAATATCCGAATATACGAGATTGTATGAATATTTATTTAAACTTCATTGAACAAGTATTAGACGTGTACAAATGGCGAAATGAATGCCCCATAGCATTCTCTGCCACCAGATCAAACTGAAAATAAAAAAATATATATTTGGAAATTTTTCTGAATTGTGTTACTGTTTATTTTGTACACTGCGACAGTTGCGTACACGTTTGTTTGTTAATCGGCAACACTAATTTGAGTTTAATTAAACAACGGATGAAGTGCTTCGTTACGGCCGTTGAGAAAATAATAGGATACTTTGTATGTTCTTCTCGCAGTCAGTTAGTAAATGTTTGTCTTAAGAATATGTTTGTTCTTTGTTTTCTTTTAGTTTTTATTGGGTCGTTGATACTGCGGGTTCGCGTGGGTTCGATCGTGGTGAAGTTAATATTGCTTACCGTGTCTCATGCATAAGGGATGTATGACGTTAAAACGCCACGCTGGCCAAGTGGGTTTGTGAGTTCATTCTTTTTTTTTATATATGGCAATGGTGCAATCAGCACATTCTGCCGGTGTCAAATTTTCTTCCCAATTATGTAACTATTTTAAAGTCGAAAATGTATTCTGTCGATGTCCAGTCCCGTCGAAGTAAGAGAGGAGTCGCTCAGTAAAGTGTCAGTAGGTTTACTGAGGACAGAAGAGGCCTCCTTGGAAGCACACGAAAACCGCAGTCCCATGCTTTTATATGAGTATCAGGAACATTATGCACAAAAATCACTTTGAAGTTTAATAAACTAACACTATTAAATCACAAAATGCACAATACACATTTTGTATAGTAATCAAATAAAAACTCAACTTCTCGAGTACCCTCCAAAAAATCCGTTGAGTTCACTCTTTTAGAGGTGCTGGAGATATTCAGTGCTTCTGGTAGCAGTTTTATTATCCCCTAGTCGCCTTTTACGATACCAACAAGAAGATATTCTAAAACCGGCCGCGACACGACAAGACCGAATTTCGTTTTTTTTTAAAGTGTAGCAAAACACTTTTATACTATGATTTTTATGTACAATCAATAACAGGTCCACTTATTCATATCGGCATCTCAGTGCGCTAGCTATAAAGATTAATGTGCCAAAAAATCGAACGTATTACTGACTGCAGCTATAAAAGACATCAACGACAAATTCAAATGCGGACGGATTTCAGAAGTACAAACATTTATGTAGAAGATTCTAGAAAATTAGTGTAATATATTTTAATATGTCAATCAGTACACTAGAACTAAATAAAAATTAACATGTATTTAATATTCTTTTTACATTAAAATAAATGTAATAAAAAATATTAAATTACTTTTACGAGTATGTGCATATTCTCAATCAAAAATTAATCAACAATTATTTATTTTTAGTGTAATAAAAAATACCATGAAATACATTTTATATTGTAAATCGGGTCTGAATGCGTGAAATTAAAGGTTTTTTGTTTACCTTTTATTTCTGCACTTCAAAAATCCTCTCCACTGAACGTTACTATTATTCCAGGTTTGTACGTGAAGGGGAAGGTGGATATAAACTGTCGCCGACGTGGAATCCAGTGATTAACAAATTTAAACCTTGCGATTTACCGTCGAATACGTCCACGGACATTGAAAGTGTAGTGTATAGTAGCCCTTCCGAATGTGAAGATCAAATGTGGGTAGTTGATAATACTGCTCGCAGCTCCCATCCTGGACTACCCGCCTCTTCAGTCAACTCGTGACTACGGCTGGTGTAACCCGTGGCGAAACGTCGAATAGAAATAAAAGGTAAACGAGAACCTTTAATTTTAGGCGGTCAGACCCGCTTCACAGTATAAAACATGAAATACGAGTACATTTCAATTATATGTAGATAACGCCGCTAGCTTCGTTTCTACCAACTTTGCAACATGGCCCAAATTTGTATAACGTTTTCAATACGTAGGGATTTTTAACCTACTTACTGGAATTGCCGTATTTTTTATTTTTAACAGTTTTTAGATCAGTTTTGGATATAGGCATTAGTATAATTTTATTTATGATTTTAAAACTTTTAGTTTTGATATAATATTTTTCTGCCAACGCGGTTCTTACCGCCAACGAGGACGTAATCCTCGCTGTACCGTGAACACAGACCGGCCTACAGCCAACACTTTTACCAGGTATCGGCACGTGCCTGGGCGCTTCTCACCGACTCGCGATCCCGCGGTATCCTCCGTAAGCAACGCCCTAAGCCGAGGTCCCTTCCTTCCGCCGGTCTACCGGCGGGGGAGGGAGTCTTTAGGCTCGTTACTGCACACCTTTTGGTTCTGGCTGAGAGCCTATTGCGCTCGCCCTAAACTATGCATGTGACTCTTGAAAGGCCATTACAGCCACAAGAAATTAGCCATTCCAAAAAAAAAATCAAGATCAGTAAGTCAAGCTATGCTCAATCTGCACTGAAGGGCATCTTAGTGCGTTGTAATAAGAGCTAGAATCTAATGGTTTTGATTATATTAACATATTGTAACTGAACCAAGTAACTAATTTATCCATTTCAATACAACGTCCTATAGATGAAATCTCAATGACATAAGCGATTTCTTGTTTCGAGGTCCAAAATGACAATACGTAAAAGATATAGAGTTACTAGGTGTGACATCAGCTGACAATTATTTATTATTGTAACTTTTGGTAAGCTGTTAATGTGACCAATGGACATGAGTCATTAAAGCCGACCTTAGTCAAAAATGACATATGTTGACACATCCGCAAATGTAGGCAACAGCTGTCTATATTTGGGGATTCACTTGTAGGAATCAAACTAGTTTTCATTAACGGTTTTACTAGTTCAGAAAACCATGCTGCGTTAAAAGTTCGTGATCATCTTGTTTTACAAAACTTGTTATATTTTCAAAATTACTATACTAACTTTGGTGAAAAATATTCTATAATCTTTTAGGATAAATATTCTATCCAACTCCACTGCTTTCCCAAGGCAGTACTAACGATCTCTTGCTCCTCTCACGAGCCACTACCAGCGAATTTCTTCAAGTCGTCGATCCAAATAGCTAGAGAGCGCCTCACAGCGCTCAAAAAATACACAGCAAGTGTTTTTAAACAGTTGTTTATTTTGTTTTAATTATTTTACATAGAAAACCAACATCTTAAAACTAATCTATTTATACATATTCTGTCATGCCTTTGCTATGAGCTTATTATACCTACCTATGTAAAGATATTTCGTTAGTTCAATTGTTATCCAAAGTCCTTATTCTTTCTTGTAAATTATATTTCACCGTTTTCTCGTTCCGAATTTCAGATCAGAGTGTACCTTATATTATCAGGTGTAGAATAGCTTCAGTTAATCCGGAGTCGGTATGAGAGACTAACAAAGAGATCGCTGATACACTGACGGCCCTCTGACACAGTTATTGAGTGGGTGGAGCTGCGAAGACAGGTGAGCGGATACGGCATTTTGCACAACGTCGTCCAGAACGGACGATGGGTAAAATGTACGGATGTCGGCCCAACCAACAAACATAAAATTAGTGATAATGTATTTCTTATGATCTACCGTAAGCGTTAAAAGCAATTGTAACTAATAAAGCAATAGAATTTAAATAAAAAAAAATAGATCCGAAAAAGATTTTAACACATACAATATAAGAATATAAAAGCGGTTTGTATCATGGTTCGCCCACGGTTTTGACATTAACTGTTTTAACATTAACTGTTTTAACATTAAAAGGTCTATGAATTAAAAACTTACATTTGATATATATCTCAAGAAATACAGAAATGTGCCAACAGCAATACTCACTGCCGGACCTTTCTCACTGTAAACAGCTAGTGTAGCGAGCTCATAACGTCGCGCCGGCTTTTGATTGATTGTAGCTAGGACTATAGTCCTAGCAATCAATCACTATACTGCATCAATCACTATACTGCATCAAGCACTATAGTGCTGTCAATGACATATGGCATCGGTAAGAATCTAAGGGAGGGACGTGGTACACGCTGCAATACCACAGCCGCTGGATGCACTCGTCTGACCAAGTTACCTCTCTCTCACAAAAGACTACGGTAAATGCACTACATTTCCCACATTATCCTACTCTCCAACTTACTTACGTGTTTAGATAGTGAGTGAGATATGTTGGAGCCCATTTCCATCACATCCTATCCTATCCTATCCCTCTCCGTGTTTCGTTCTCCATATCCATTCTTAAAAGTAGGCCGCGTGTTGCGTGCCAATGTTTTTCATTCTGAAGTGATGTTGGCATGTACAGCGGATGTCCTTGGATGACAGTAACCACTTACCATCAGGGGTTCTGTCTGCTTGTTTGGCACCTTCTTTATATGAAAAAGAAGTCATACATACATACGAGAAACCTATGTAGAATGAGATTATAAAAATACATCTTACCTTTAATATTTAACCAACTGCCAACTCAACCCCAGAACTTCTTCACCAGTGAAGACAAAATTAATAAAATTCATAGTAATTTTAAATCTTATTTAATTAATGAAAGGTAATTAATTAACAAGAACGACTAGATACCTACATAGAAACATTGAGGGTTTCTGTAGGTGACTACATAGCAAGTTGTATTGTTTTCTTTTGGCCATAGAAATGAATGAAAAAAAATCTATCGTAATAAGTTATGTATATGTATTAAGTTATCTATCTATGTATTAAGTTTCTTTTAGAAAAATCTAGTCTTGTTTATCAAGATACCTTCTCTGCAGCACTCCCAGATCCCAGATCATTATCACTTCTTACATCCCATTAACCCTGAGAGTTTTAGCAACAAACTCGATTCTATGTGAAAAGTTCTCTAACAATACAAAACACCTTGTTTGTTAGTATCGCGAAGGGAGCGCTTATCTCGATAGATCGATTGCTTTCGATTACAGAAGGGGTTATGAGAATCGATGTCTTCGGGATTTTGTTAAAGGAAAATGAGACTACGTAAATATTCTCTGGTTCGAAGGAATACAGTGTCGAAGGGCTTCGAAAATATGCTTGCTTATTTATTTAATCCATATAAAAACGGATTTTTTCATTTTATTTTATATAAAAAAAAGCGGCATTCGAGCATACAGTCCAACTAGTGGTAAGTGGATACTGTCGTCCATAGTCCAGAATATCCAACTTTTTAACGACTCCCGATGCGCTGCCTACCTTACCTCATGATTTAGAATTATTTCGAAACAAACTAACAGCTTATATATTTCTTTTCTCTCAAAGTATCATATTGTTAGATTGTGTTGAATTCTGGATCCCTCCTCTGGCTCTGCCAAAAAAATATATACAATGTGAAGGATTTGCATTACATTACGAAAACATTGGCCATCGTCTAATCCGGAAACATCCAAACGCTTCATCCACGTCTATGGATTATGTATCCTATTATTATAATGTACAGATACATTACGAAAACATGGGCTATCGTCTAGTCCGGAAACACCCCGAACACGTCATCCACATCAATGAATTGTGTATCTTATTGTTATAATGTACATATACATTACGAAAACATTGGCCATCGGTTAATCCGGAAACACCCCGAACGCGCCATCCGCGTCTATGAATTGCCGTACCTCTAATTGCATACTTTATTAGGTACATTATTGCAATAAAGTGTTAAAATAAATGAATAAATAATTAATAATAATGCAACGCCTTTATACAAAAATATTAAATACACAGACACGACTCTGATACGACTCCATTATATGTGTAGAAATAAATTGGAATTGTATTTGTTTTTTGATTTATTTAAAAGTATATTTATTTAAAAGTATAGTTTTGGAGCCACTGAACCGATTTAGCTCATCTATTATGCACTTAGCCAAGATATTGAATTTTAATTTGCGGCAGGTCACATTACTTTCAATACACTTCAAATTAGCATTGAACATACACATTCCCAGTGATCGAAATTACCAATTACAATATGCAAAGTCAATGCCGCAGTAATAGTTTAAAATTGGTCTTTACTCAAACAATGCACCGTTTGCGTAGGAGCCGGCAAGTTGCCCGTGAATTATAGTTCAAGTTGGACTCCTCATATTGTTTACCTTGTCGTGTGCCCGTTTACCAATGCTAAGTGATTAAGAATGCTGCTGTGGGAACAGTAGCGCTGTGGAGTTGGTCACGTTGAATGTATGGTGAGAAAATTTTAGTATACGAGTATACAACGTGTCACCGAAATACCGCAAAAATTGAAACATGTCAATTGTCCTGTCTAAAACTTTCGTAGCGTTGATTACTCAGACCGGACGCTTAGGCGATCCGCGGCACGCGCGATGCGCATAGTATATAGGTAGGTACTAGAATTGTAGGTACCTGAATGAAAAATGAAAAAAAACCTATTGTAAAAACTGGGAGAGTCCATTCTACTCTTGATATTGAATAATATATTATCAGCTTTTGTATTGTTTCAGTAACACGTATCTACAGACGTATGTCCTTGCATGGAGGTCACGTATGGAATAACATTGTCAGACTTCCTGAGAAGACAAAACCTTAGGACAAAACCTATATCTAACACTATGTTAAAAGATAGTCATCAGCCTGTGTCTCTCCACTGTTAGTTAACAGGTCTCTCCCAATGACTGCCATTGCATTCTGTCATCTGCTTAACACAACCAGCCGCTACCAGCGACATTCTTCAAGTAGTCAGTTCACGTGACCGAAGGGCGTCTCATGCTACGTTTTCCGGTTCGTGGTCTAAATTCGAGGACTCATTTCCCCTATTATGATAGATATTGATCGTTAAATACTTATTTATAGGTTCAGCAAAAATGTCATCACAACATAACAAATTCATTTAACATAACATTAGCCCGATAATATGTATTCAATGCACTCTCAGATACAATTTTTGGTATTATCAACTTAAGCCAGAAAAAAATAACCTAAAAAGTAAATCATAGTAAAGTAATTTTAAAAGTAGCTATAATAAATAAATATAAAGAACAAAGTCGCTCCATATGTTTCTGCTTCAAACTCGCTCGAAACTACAGAAGATACAGTTCTATACTCAAATTCCAAGTGTTCTAAGTTAAACTGAAATAACTTATGAGAATCGGCCGATCGCCTTTGTCGTAAGCTGGAAGGCAATTATCATTAATTATTATTAAATGTGACATTTGGGTGATAAACGGGGCCCCGATAACTTGAGCAAATAACTCAAGTTGGGTCGGATGTACCCGAACGATGTTTGAACTGCCATTCGTATTGTATTTAAGGGTTTGATTTGGAAAGAAGCTGATTGGAGCTATTGATTTTTTTTGGAAAAAGGTAAAAGTCTTATCTGAGACATTACGGCTTATATGTCACTCATGATTCTGTGAAGAGCGCAATACAAATGTTCTGACTGACTGAGTCATCAATGCCGTGCCGAAACCTCTGAAACTCTAACTAAACACGAAACTTGGACAGTAGCTTCCTTTTGTAACGTAAACGCTCACTAAGAAGGAATTTCTTGAAATTCAACCCCTGAAGCGGTGAAACTGGGTCAAAGTTTATATAGAAAAAATGTTTCATTCTTCCATCGATACGGGAATAGACTAGATGACATATCATGCGTTCTTATAAAAAAAAAAACGGTTGTCAACTTCTAGGGGGTGAAGCAGATGAGGAGGGGTTCGTTAAACATAGTGTGTTAGAAATCTACATTTATTTACACATTGATAGTATTAAGTCTTTTGCAAACTGTTTTTTATATATTTACCCGTAATTTTGCCCTTCATAATACGGAAACAGTGTAACATATAGCCACTAGATCACGACAAACAAATTTATTATCGCATATTTCTTTAATATTAATATCAACTGCTATACGGTGCACATTTGTTATTTTTATCGTTGACTAATATTATGAATGTGGGTTCGTCTCGTGATAATATCTCTGAACACAGTTTTTAGGGTTCCGTAGGCTATCGTAAACTATGGGTGACGTACAAGGCGACCATAAGCCCCGAGGACCTAATTGTATCAGCCTTTAACGTTACTGCATTTTTTACTGCAGGACACTGACTACCCCTAGTAAATCATAGGGGGGTTTCGGGCCCTAATTCACCACGCGAGCCCAATGCGGATTGGTGGATCAAGTTTATTTTTTATTTTTGAGCATGCGGGTTATCTCACGATGTTTTCCGTCAGTGGACTCGCCAACCCGCTTAGCCAGCATGTTGTTTCAAGGCCATGCTTCCCTCGTGCACAAAACAATGTTCCATGTCCAGGAATGGACTGCAGCTCAGTAGGCAACTGGGGTCCCTTGTAGATTCGTCTGTTTTATCCGTTTATATGTCACTGTTACTTAATGATAAAATTTGGAGCAAAGTAATAATATAATATAATTAAATAATAATATATTATATATTAGTGAAATAAAAAAAAAGTTTCTAATACGTTTGATACAACAATAAGCGAAGAAAAATAAATCACTAACTCCATCGAGTGCTGCAGGATAGCTCTCCCGATATGCAATAAAAATGTATGTTTTTATTTATTTTCTTTTATACGCTTTTAAAGTCGCTAAGTCAAGGCGCCATCCGTTTTAATTTTTTAAGATAATATGACACTGACGATTTTTAAAAAGAGTTTTAATAGAAATAGGTGAAATAACTCTTGTTATGTAAGCACATGTGTATATGGAAAATATTACCAAAAAAATGTTGTCATTAAGTTTTACGTTAGTAGTTTACTCGTTTATCTTTATACCAATGCAGGACCCCAACCCTGCAATGTACTACTGCTTGCTTGACACGCTCTTGGTCAGATATTTCTAGTTACACAGTTTTGGTAGAAACAAATGTGTCGGTAGTTGTTTTGGTAAACAACTACCGACACATTTGTTTCTACCAATTGACCACCTTTCTGTTTGAGGGTTAGATGGTTCTAACCCTCAAACAGAAAGGTGGTCAATTAATTTTCAGCGCCCACTATCCGGTCTGTGGTACCGCGATGACTTAAGAAAGCTTTTACGCTAAAACGGTTATCTATCACTCGTTATCCTGTATAATCATAATAAACAACGGTCGTGAAGGTAAATATTCCTACATTAACTACCAAATAAATAGGAGAAGCAGTAGTGAAACTAAGAGATATTCTCGAACTAATCAGTCAGGGTTGTCAACAGTTGTCGCGTAAACATTAATTTCAACATTCATAATTTTTGTACTGTAAATCGGGTCTAAACGCGTAAAATTAAAGGCTTTCGTTTACCTTTTATATCTACCGACGCTTCGGTATGGTTTACACTAGACGCGGTCACGTCTATCGTAGACCATTGAGACGAACTGTCCAAGAACAACAAACTGAAGCAGCCTGCGTAAGAATGTACGAGTATTATTGTTTAAAAACTTTGCTATTGGCAGTGGGAGCGATCGGCATGGTACGACTACATATGTGTGTGTGTGTCGTATAGCAATAACATCAGTCGTAATTAAACTGTACGTCACTTCATCTAAAGGCGACGTTACATCTTTAATATTGTAATGTTTATGATACATTGATGTCAGTTGTCAGAAGTCAGTCATTCGCTTAAGAAACGACAAATTATTCGTTTTTTTGCAGTTTCGCGGCGGAGATGTGCTCCAGGCTTGAAGGTACTATACTGTTATTATTATGTACCTTGAATTGAGCAAGGGCCGTCATAGTGCAAGAGTTATAACATCCAAGCAACATTTAAGCAAACCAGCGGCATTAGCATTAATTTAAAATATTATTTATCGTTTGAAGCTTTATATTTGGGTTGGAAGTGAGAAAATGTGGACGTGACAAACTTTTTGGCCGCTAAAGGAACGACTGTGTCGAGTAAACGTATCTTAACGAATACACCTTATTTATTTTACTCAACGTTTTGGCTGCACCAGCTATGGTCACGAGCTGACTGAAGAGGCCCACGTCGTAATCTACGTTCACACATAGGCCAAACAAAACACACCGTAGAAGAAGGGGTCAAAGTACATATCGCAGCTGTGAAGAACCGACGAATAGATCGACAATAGCAGACCATGTACTCAACTGGAATCAATCTCTGAATAGAACTCCATAGCTTAAAAATCTTTTCCAGTGATTGTCGTATGGAGAATAAATAACTTCAAACGTACCTATAGGCTGATATAAAAACTCAATGACAAACACTTGTATTCCCTGTGTCGTAGGTAACACGAACAGACATTTGTGTGTGTGTGTACTAAAGACGAATACATCAAATGTGGACAAATCTTTTTGCACAGCACGTAATTGGACCAGCAACTGGAAATAAACAATGTATATTAAGGAAATATACAATGTTATATATCTAGCAGTCCCCATGACTTCGTGTGCGTAGATTTTAGATTATGTGTGGGTAGCATGATTCCCGTGGGAACTTTATAATTGATCTGGATAAAAAGTACCTTAAATATCAACGTGGCACTTGAGCTACAACTATGCCAAGTTTAATTAAAATTTGTTCAGTGGTCTTTGCGTAGTGCGCGTTCAGACAGGCAGACAAACAGACAGACGGACGATTTTATTATATGTGTAAATGAAGATCTTCGCACTTCATTCCGAATTCACTATGGTCGTGGCTCTATGGAGTTTGTGCCAGTCTGTGGTGACTCTGGTTGGGTGACGTTTGACAGAAGGGCTTACCTTTTTTAAATCTAATATTATTCGAAGTTTACAATTGAATCTAGTGACCAAATACAATAAAGGGATTTGTTTACTTATGTTGAAATAAACTTCATAGAGAGATAGAGAGAATTAAATAGAGAATCAATAGCTTTAAATGTTGTTTCTCTTTTCAGGTAAGATTTGTACACCTTATAAATTGATGTCATATGTATTGCCACATTGGGTTTAATAAAAACAATCTCTTTTCAGAGCAAAGAAATTTGGTTTTGATTTCGAGATTCCTACATTATCTCTGGTGTTTGTTAAAGCACATTATATATATAATAATAATAATAGGTTATAGAGTAAAGATAATAAGTTAGGATGTAAGTAATCCACAGAAAAATAATTCCCTTTTTAAATACAGTTATTTGGCTCAGAACGTTATTGTTCCAGTGTATTCCTAGCTCCATTACCAGCGGTACATTTCGCGCCATGTTGACGATCTCGTTAAGGGTAAGATGATACTGAATGACCGTAATTACAGCCAGTTAAGGGGGGGGGGGGGGGGGGGGGTGATCGCTTTCCGCCGTTGTTTTTGGCAAATTTACAAGCGGCCGGCGTTCCATTGTTTATTAAAGTTTTTTTATTGTTATTGTCATGGGGTGGATGGGCCTCTAATTGGTATTGGGAGTGTGCTTCTGGGATTCTGAGGGGGTTTATTGGGACGGGTGATGATTCACTTAACGAGAAGTAATTGTCAGTTAAAATCCTTGATTACTTACTATGTATAGTTTCGTATAGAATTTAACAGAAATTAATAAGAAGAGGAAGTGAGCTTTATTGTCGGTTCTAGTTTCTTAAATATTGCCGAAGATTTGAACTAATAATGAAGTAAGAAAATGATTACAACACAATTCTTTAATAAAATACCCTTAGATATCAAAAATGTCAAACCATTGGGTGTCTTCAAGTCTGGACTATCCAAACGTATTATTCAAGACCACTCTCTTCTAAATGATTCAGATCTTAAATAATATTAATAGCAGTATTACTATACCTATCTTATCAGAAAACATACATACGGACAGACAAACAGACAACAGTAGTATAATAAATTAAATAAAAGAGCAAAATATAATAAAGCAGTTTATTTACAGAAAGCTTTAAAATATTGTATTGGATTATTAATTTTATTGTACTGTGTCCATAGCTGTAAGTTCTCATGTAAGTGGCAGTAATTGTTTTAATGAGAATAAGGAAATATAAACCTAAAAAGAAATAATTAAATCTAATGACAATTAAAAAAAAAACATTTTTTTTATTACTTCACTTTAAACACAGCAAAAAATTTCAAATTCAAAATTCAATTCAAGCAAGGATTTTATTTTATATGAAATAAAATATAGACATTTAATAGACATTACAGACTTAGACATTTAATTGAATAATCCCAAATTCCTTCCTTCCCAAATTCCTTCCAATCCCAAACAATACCAGATTCTCAAAATCTCAAACAATTCTCCAACCTTATTATGTATTATCAGGACAAAAACAACAAAAGCCATAATTATTTACAACTTCCGTACAAATTTTAAAACTACCCCCGGTCTCCCATCAAAGTCCGATAAGGCGGGCCAACTATGAGAAGCCTTGTTTATTGGAAGGACGTCAGGAGGGTCGCCGTGACCGCATTGGCTCACCATACAAAGAAATATTTAGGGCATAAACAATTTTTTTTATGAAATTTATTTATTGTTTATTATTTTTTTATTTCATTCACCCTATGTCTCTTCACTGCTGGATATGGCCTCTCCCAAAGCTCGCTAACACACACGAACCCAGGCTCTTCTCATCCAACCACCACTGGCGAAATTCGTTGGTCCATCTGGCTGAAGGGCGTTCCACAGTGAGCTTCCGGGTACATGGTCTCCACTCGAGGATTCGTCAACCCCATCAGTCCTGCGGCAAATATGACCTGCCCACTGCCACTTCAGCATGATGATTCTGCGAGCTTAGAGCTATGTTTTTTTATAGAAACAAGGGCAGCGAAGTATACAGTCCACCTGGTGCTTAAAAGATACGTACTGTCGCCCCGCGACATCCGCAACACATGTCAACGTAAGCACATAATGACAAACGAGTGTAAAACCTACTTTTGAAAATTTAAGATGATTTAGGGTTGAGAAAATGCACAGGAATTGGATTAGATAGGAATGGATTATGACATATATTATTCACTACCGAAATATATACATATGTACATTTGGTAAAATAGGATTTTTATTTGTTTTTATGTAAGAGGTAAACTCAGAAACTACCGGAGCGATTTTAAAATTCACATTTAGACAGTTAAACATTAGTTTAGTGCATTAGCATCGGACATAGGCTAATAAATATCACATATAATTTCATTTGTTTACAACTGGCTACGTTCTAATCAATCGTATTTACAAATTTAGCGAATCAACATCAATCATCATCTGTCCTGTTCTAATTATACCTGTATTGTTCACGAGTCAGTGGTGGCGTTGTCCATAATAATTGGTAAGTAGTCAAGTTGGGACACTGCGTCAGGCTATATATCCGCCGATAAGGCCTTTTGTATCTCAAAATAAATAAAATAGCTTAAATATGTCCGGTCCGGGACACAAATACCGGGCCGTGTGCAAACTGTCCGACCGTTTCAAAGGTACGGCCACCTTATGGACGTGCCTGAACAATATAATATTATGTTTGCATATGTTATTATATGATAAACCTTCGTATATATGTATATGTTGGTATATATCTGCAATGAATGTTGGCCTCACGAATGTTATTCTATGTATACATATAAAGAGACAGAGTCCCAACTGACTGACTCATCACGGCCATAGATCGGCAACATTGCAAAAGGTTCAATTGACAACCGAGAATATTAGAAAAAAAATATCAGAATACACCTGTAAATGAGAATACACACGTTGAAAGTCTCCACCTGTATTCTTAATGACAATGTATTGAATGGATGAACACAAATTTGTATGTTTTAGTCCAACACTAAAGTAACCATCTCTATAATTGCAATTTATTGAACAGATGTCAATTACTTATACTGAATTCCACCAAAACGTTTAATGTTTTTTTTTTTATGGAGGAAGGGGGCAGACGAGCATGCAGTCACCTGATGGTAAGTGAATACTGTCGCCCATAGACATCCGCGATACATGCCAACATTAGTCCAAAATGACAAACGTTGGCACGCCCCCGGATGCGCTGCCTACCTTTGGAGATATAGGAATGGATTTGGAGAAAGGGTTAGGGCAATGAGGAGGGATAGGATGGGAATGGGCTCTGACACATCTCACTCACTACCGAAACACGTACGAACATTGGGGAAATAAGATAAAGTGGGAAATGCAATACATGGAAATGGAAGCGCGCCCAGCGGCTGTTGGATTTCAGCGTGCGCTCTCCCCCTCAAGTGACGTGCTGCTCATGTGTCGCACATATCGTCGTTCGGTCTGGTGTGTCGCTACCACGGAAGACGCGATGGGCTTACGATCAGCCGCCAAACTTTCGCCACGTAACCGCTGTGTTATGTAATAAAATATTTGCAGTTTACAAACGAATCAATATAGCCTATTAATAAGAAAATCAGCGTCTCAAAGTAATGTGCGAGTTTAAATAAATCTAAAAATACCATTGACCCTGTTAAACAGACTGTATGAATATTAAAACATCATCGTAATGTTGAATATTCGCGCGTCACGTGACCACCGGAGCGCGCGTAATCAGATGGACGCCGTCGAAACAATTCGTTTACTTTTGACGAGATATGGGATAAACGAATAAACAATACAGATATTTTATTCATAGTTAATGGATATAAGAGATAGGTAGATATTTAATAATTTTGATAAAATATGTTAACATGAATACAAATATTAAAACTAGTATTGTACAAAAGACACCTGTTTCCTTGTTACGATGACAGGATTATTAATTAAATTACACTTTTTTAAATAAAACCGCCTTTAAAAGCAAGTGAACAACCAATAAATAAAATCAGCGCTTCCACCTGGCCACATCGGGCCATAAACAGTGAACAAGAAAAGCAAAACGTATGGGCGCTATCGGCACAAAGCCCGGTACAAATCTGGGCAGTGGATAGCGGGGCTGATCGACAAATCCGCTAGATTACGCGCTGATACTGGGGGCATGTTTATGAGACAGCAACCGGACTCCGCCGGACTCTATCTGAACTGACAGGGTTGCCAAAAATATTGATTAGAAATTGTGATGGGTGTCGGAACGATTCCAAAAATTGTATGTTACAGGTATTCTTATGTATATATGTATGTATTTTTATATACAGGTATTTTTGAGGGGGAGAGTGCACGCTGCAATCCAATAGCTGCCGGGCGCGCTCTACTGGCCACGTTACTCCTCTCTCACAGAAGACTACCTTGAAATGTACTGAAATGTACTAAATGTATTTCGGTAGTGAATGAGATGTGCCAGAGCCCATTGCCATCCTATCCCTCCCCATTGTCCCAAACCTTTCTCCAAATCCATTTCTATATTTCCAAAGGTAGGCAGCGCATCCGGGGGCTTGCCAACCTTTGTCATTTTGGACTAATGCCAACATTAGACTAATGGATATTAGTTCCAAACTCACTTTATCGTGTTTCCCCAATGTACTTGTTTCGGTAGTGAGTGATATATGCCAGAGTGAGATTATCCACCTCTTTCTCCCAATCCATTCCTTAATCTGCAAAGGTAGGGCATCCGCGCAGGTGGCAACGTTTGTCATTCTGGATTGATGTTGGCATATATCGCGGATGTCTATGGGCGACAGTATCCACTTACTATCAGGTGGACTGTATGCTCGTCTAGCGCCTTCGTCCATAAAAAAAAATCTAAAAACTTTCGGTGTCATCCACGTATGTGTAAGCATATGGCACAACTATTTGGTAAATCATTATCGTACTCGTATAAGGCGCATCCGATGTTACATATCGCCGAATGCAATAATATAAATTTATTCGCAGGAAAACACCAAGAAACACGAGACCAGTAAAGTTGGTAATTATGAAATGTCTCTATGAATATAGTACTTTTACCATTGTTCAAGTAAAAAGATGTTTCTATAGATACAAAGTTATCACAGTGAGGTACAGGCAATTATAAGCAATTTTCTGGATCCCCGTAGGCCAGGATGAAAATAAAACTAGGTCAACGTCAAGTTGGATAACAAAAATAAAATCATTACTTATTAGAACACTTATTTCAAGTTAGGCTAGATAGAAAAAGGAGATAGAAAACTGAGAATAGGTATCGTAAATACAAACAGAACGAAAATACGTACAAAATCCAATATAGGCAACATTCGCAAAGTTTAAAATAGAATCCGACCGAATTCCCATATGCGGAGGTAATAAAATAAAATAAAAATGTAAATGTTAAACAGTTGGCAACCCTGTGTCTGATACGCCTTACGTCGAGATAGAGGGAAGGTAGTCCGAATAATATTTTGGCTTACAAAACGAGTCTAACTTTTAATAGTGTACCGGTATGTTTATGTTATGGGTATTCGAGTCAGAAGAGTGGCATGGAACTGTCCTCTGAGAGCATTGCTAGCGTTATTTAGGTTACGGAAGTTTGATTAAAGATATTTTCTTTTTTTCCTTTGTTATGTTCAGGGTCTGATGAGGAAGAAAATGTGACGGTTATTTATGTTACTCTATTGTCCTTTAGGGCGTGTGGCCGGCTTTGGAATAGCACTACGTCATGTACCGTGGATGTCCATGGGCGACAGTATCCACTTACCACCAGGAAGACGGTTTGTTCGTCTGCCTCCTTCTTCCCATAAAAAAATTGAAGTAGAGATTAAAAACATTACGAACATTATTGTAATTGAATGGCTAAGCATATTTGTATATTATAGGTATCCATGTACATTAACTTATATAAATTAACGTTAAACAGACGCCAAAACTTGTCAGTTACATTAGTGAAAATCAAAGAACTGTTTCTTACATTTTCTCGATAGATTTTGATAAAATTCCTCTCCCCCATATATCTCAAGTTCTCATGTCGTGTCTACTCCACATGTGCTCTAGCGGTGTGGTGCGTCTGCAGATACAAGCGTCGTAAATTGGTCGTCTCAATTACGGTAGGTTGGCAAGCAAGCGCCTTGCCGGCCTCTTTATTGATAGGTTGTTGTCGCCCTGAGATATGGCCCGGCAATTTGCAGTGGTGTACGGGGAGAATTGGTGATAATCAATTGAAGAGGCTTTTAATGAGAAATTTGATCTTTATTCTGCCGTCCTAACTAAAAGTGCAGTAGCAACTAGTGTTTTTGTCGAAATCCTATATATATATATATATATATATATAAGTAATCAGCAAAACAAACTTTACAATTCAATCTAGCCCGCGTTTAAGCATGTAAACTATACTTTCTACCATTCTATGAAATATAAGCTATAACGTGCTAACTTATATACTTTGGGAGATACAAACAAACATTTGTGTGAAAGCTGTGAATAGGATTTGCAAGGTCGGCGGCGCGCCCGCTACCCCCTGGTGTTGCAGGTGTCCATGGGCGGAGGTAACGCTTATCATCACGTGGGACTGCTTGCTGGTCCGCCCACTTGTCTTGTTGTTTGTTTTCATTTTTTCATCCGCCTTAACGTGGTTACTGCACTTTAGGACGGCAATATCAAGTTGCACGCCATTATAGGCAAATGTGTCGATCTATGTACTTACCATCTTTTGTAACGTACATTGCAAATAAATAAATTGAATTGAATTGTCTGGCTTCTTTTTGTCTCGTGTTTCCTTCTCTTTATATGTCTAATGCACGAGACAAACATTTGTTTACATCCATGTTTAATAATTCAAATATAAATATTAACGATATTTACAGACAAACCATGGGGGCATATTTCTTAACTAATTGAAAAGCAATTTAACAGACATATAAGGTCTATAACGTATATGTCTATAAGTATATGTCTATAAGGTATACGTCTATAAGTATATGTCTATAAGGTATACGTCTATAAGTATATGTCTATAAGGTATACGTCTATAAGTATATATCTATAAGGTATACGTCTATAAGTATATGTCTATAAGTATATGTCTATAAGGTATACGTCTATAAGTATATGTCTATAAGGTATACGTCTATAAGTATATGTCTATAAGGTATACGTCTATAAGTATATGTCTATAACATATATGTCTATGAGGTATACGTCTATAAGTATATGTCTATAAGTATATGTCTATAACGTATATGTCTATAAGTATATGTCTATAAGGTATACGTCTATAAGTATATGTCTATAAGGTATACGTCTATATGTCTATAAGGTATACGTCTATAAGTATATGTCTATAAGGTATACGTCTATAAGTATATGTCTATAAGTATATGTCTATAAGGTATACGTCTATAAGTATATGTCTATAAGGTATACGTCTATAAGTATATGTCTATAAGGTATACGTCTATAAGTATATGTCTATAAGGTATACGTCTATAAGTATATGTCTATAAGGTATACGTCTATAAGTATATGTCTATAAGGTATACGTCTATAAGTATATGTCTATAAGGTATACGTCTATAAGCTATATATATCAGTTACTATATATATGTCTGTGCCGATTTTTAACATCTTCATATTCACCTTATTATCGACTTTCATTAAGATAGCAGCTATTCAAATTCCAGTCAATTCCATTAGAAATTGTATTACATCACTTGTGGCTGTTACACATATACGAATCTAGTCGATTGTACAAGACAATGTCATCAAATCTAGGCAGACCGGGGCGGATTACCGAGTATTTACTGCATATTAACCCCACAATTGATGGGCAATTGATCGTCTAATGTGCACATATGGCCATTATATTAAATCAAACTGTGCTCGACGGCTCTCCGTGTACCTGCACAAAGACCCATTGATTTAACACCTTTAGGCCATTCTGTAATAGAGAAACATGTTATATAACTACATATGTAGAAAAAGGTTTATGTAGAATCCTTAGTGTGCCTTATGTAGTTTCCAGGTATTAAGACTAATGAAATTTAAAGACTGAAATTTTGTTGTTTTGTTATAAAAATCAGAATCTTGAACAAACTACCAGAGTCCGTCTTCAATCCCATCCCATTTTATTCTGTCCCTTCCTATACCATCGATGAGAAAGGAAATATAGAATAGAAGAAACTCCTTATTATATTATACTCGTACTCTTGGTGTGATGAGAGGAGTAAAACTCCTCGTCCCGTTATACTTCCTAATCGCTATATTCTCAGTCCTTTTTTAAAATCCATTCCTAAGTCTCCAAAGCTAGATAGGGTATCGGGGCGTGTGGCAACGTTTGTCATTCTGAATTGCTGTTGGCGTGGATTGCGGATGTCCATGGGCGACATCCGCAATCCACGTCTATATACTACAAGGTGGGTTGTCTGCTCGTCTGTCACTTTCTTTCTATAAAAAAGCAACCGTTATAAATTAGAAATCTTACGAAAGTCAATAAATTTATATCGACAATAAGGTGTTTTTGCTCAGATAACATCACATATCAAAATGTCATCAATAAAAGCGATATTAATGTAGCAGAATGGCCCGAAATACTAATTTATACGACGGGATTGGAATGTATCTTGTTCCAATAGACTGATGATATTACTTTATAAATTTGTTATTCAATGCGGCCTTTTTGAAACTTATTAATTAAAAAAAAAATATTCCTTGCCCACTTACATTTGAAGAAACAAATGGGAAGAAAACGCGAAATGTAGCACGAAACTAAAACCAATTACCGCATGAAGTGTCCAAATACTCCCCAGTCGAGCAAAATGTTAGTAAACCTTACAGATCTCACCTGACTAACTGCTTTTAACTGCCTCCGACCGCCCCGCGCCGGCACGTACAGGTTTAATCCGCATGGCAATCCGGTTCGCAAACTTCGTTGTCATGCTTGCTTTGCGGTTCGCGCGCTTTGCCACTTGTCGTGTTTTGTGTAAACAATTTGATAATGGATGTCACTTACTGTGCTTTAGTTTTATTGGTAATGATTTGTATAAATTTCTTGCGGCACAATGTTGACACAGTACACGCAGAACGCGGTGTTTTACGTTGTCAGCAATTTGGAGTATAGTGTCACCGTCCACACGCAAAACGAGATGTATACTTTTGATTAATTCTTGTGATCATTTTACAAAATAGTATGGAAGACAATGAAAGATATTTAGCGCACTTTCTGAAGCTACATCATAAATGTCATACAAATCCATGCCACCTGATTATATTGCTAAATTATAACTTTCTGCACTCTCTTCTTCCCGTTTATTTCTTCTTCCTTTTACATGTTGCTGTTTATTTATTATTATTAACATGAACTTTAGGCATTTATACTATATACTTACCTAAATGCAAAATTTGTGGAGATTTTAAATGGAATGTCTACTAATTTATTTTTCTCGTTAAATATAACAATATTTTTAACATGTTTGCAATGTTCCTTAAAAATAAATCAATATTAAAATAATATTTTCAGGCTGTGGGCAGGTCGCGTGCATTGGTTTTTAAAACTTGATAAACCTTCGTGAGCGTATGCAAGGAGCACTAACAACACTAGAGATTGCCCATGACTATTGGCCGCCACACACGATCAGTTAAATCTGTCTAACTGAACAAGTTAAAATGACATTTTATATGAACCTTCCTTGTATGAAAAACTGACAATTTTCATACTAACATGGTCAGTTTTAATTGTTTGTTTGAACTGTTCAGTCACAACTGACAGTTTTAACTGATCGTGTGTGACGACCATTAGCCTACGCTACCGTAGGTTTGACGAAGACAATAATAATTATTATTAAATGGTAAGCTTTGTTGATATGAGATGTCGCCCCTGTCTGTAGGTGAGATTTATACCTGTAACGTCTCACTGTAGGCCATGGACATTCCATTTTTATATATAATACTTGGCAGACTAGCGGGCGACCCACATGGTGGTAAGTGGTCACCGCCGCCCCTGGACACTTGCAACACCGGGGGACTTGCGGGTGTGGTGCCGACCTTGTATAATCCTGTTCACAGCTATCTTGAAGAGTTTAGAATTAGAGAGCTGAGTTGTAGTTTAGAGGGGATTTCGAGTTGTAATTTTTCACAGAGACCAAGGTCGCTCCATCTTGCCGTGGTTCTACCAACCTGTGATCATTTAGAGGAGTACGCTGTAGTTCGTTTTCATTTGTTGAATATGCATTGGGATACGGGGGATATCCGAAAAATCTAAGTAGAATCTCTTATTTTTTTAAAATAATTATGACTTAACACGTTGAGCGCCATGACGGACACATGTTGTCCGACAGTGAACTTTCCGTTTGGGCAATATGAGAAATTGCAAAAATGTTAATTTTCACCACTGTGTTTTAGAAGTCTGCACTTATGTAGTATGGACCGAGATTTGACTTCACAGAGTTGAAATTGTCATAATTGGTTATCTACTTAAACATACAAAAACATTGTTTATTTATCCCATTAACTTATTATCTCTAAAAACAAAGATGTCCCCCATTCAACAGTAATATATTTTTAGGTGCAATAACTAAACAGAAGTACGAAATAAACTGGCAAAACAAATATAAACATCGCCACAATTACCAGGGACCCTTTTAGCCAAATGTCACCGTAAGGGCCTTTACACATGACGTCGCGGCAGCAACGACACCGCCACCGTTTCGGCGTCGCTCCACATTGGAACTGATGGCGTCACTCGCCGCGAACGTAGCGTTGTCGCAGCGGTATAGTTACATTATAAGGTATAGTTACATATTATGCGACTATGAAGACTTCAACCGAAGCGACGCCCCAATGGTGGCGGTGTCGCTGATGCCTCGACGTCATGTGTAAAGGCACTAATGGTATAGAATCGTAAATGTCTCCAAAAGCAACGATGGCCGGGTTTAATGCAGCGTGTTACAAGCTGTTTTGGACCATTGCATCGACGCGATCTTTGTGGCACCCACTTTAAATGTGGGTGGCGCATAATTCGGAGTAGGCACAGACAATGAATTTTACCTAGGTGTAGTATGGAACGGAATATACTTATTCTTATCTCGCGTTTTTGTTTTAATTTAGTAAAACTAAGTTTAGTAACATTATTTAGTAAGGTTTTATTCATCTAAACAATTTCTCTAAATATGCCACAGCATATCTACTCAGATTCAGCTCATTTGAGAAGAAGAGATCTATGACACTACGGCTCGGTAACATTTTATTAAGTACTAGCTGTGCCCGGCCACGCGTTGCTGTGGCTGCCCAACAGATGGCGCTAAGGGTGGACAACCCTTATCACTAAGGGGTATGAAAAATAGATGTTGGCCGATTCTCAGACCTACTCAATATGCTCACAAAATTTCATGAGAATCGGTCAAGCCGTTTCGGAGGAGTACGGGAACGAACATTGTGACACGAGAATTTTATATATATAGAGATAGAGAAGATAACGTATCTATAGCACGTGACACCAGTGCATTACGTTTTAAGTCAGTACGAGATGGAACCTCCTCCAGTACCTAAGTAATGAATACGCGCGCTGATTCGGGACAAAGAGCGGCATTCAAGAACAATGGCAATGACAACTTGCCTTGCAATCTAAACATTTTAATATACCTAATTTATTTTTTTAGATATTACAGAGTTTTCTGAAATATTCTTTACCGAATGTTTTTAGCGTTCATTGCCAAAAAGTATAATAAATAACCGACCTAATTCCATTTGATTTTTAATCGCCCGTTATTCGAATTTGTGCAAGTTGAACTTAGTTGAACCGCCTCACGCCGGTTCTAAAGCAGTTTAAGGCGGCTTGAACCGGCGCGCACCGGTACCTACGCCAACTTTGTTCTGTCACTTGCTTAGGTTAATAGTTAGGTACGCATTAAACGCTTACAGCAGTTTAATTGAACTACTTGAATATTTCTAAGTTTGTTTTGTTTGTCAGACAGGTACTATTTCGGAATTAAGATTATTTAGTGAAACATTTCTTGAGCGATTTCATTAAGCAGTCGAGATTACTTCCGACACCACAATTTTAAATATCTTGCTGTTTTATTCTATGAGATCCGGGATGCTATTCTTTTTAAGGGCCGGTTATATCCCATTTGATAGTCTAAAGACACCAATGCCTCGACTCTGATTCGTGAGATTGTGAGTTAAAACACCGAATTTCGAATTTCTACTTAAGTACATATTTTTAACATATTGAAGGAAAATGTCGTAAGAATATCTGAATGTCGGAGAATTAAAAAGAGCATTTATAAAATACTAGCTGTTGCCCGCGACTTCGTTCGCGTGGTCTTCAATTTAATGCGATAATATAGAAACCTTCGCGGGCGTGTGCATAACAACTCACCAAAGTTTCATCGCAATCGGATGAATGGTATGGGAACGCATAGAGGACAAACAAACAAACATTATTTTTTATATATTAGAATTATATATATATATATATATATATATATGGTTACTAGGGGAGGCCTGTGCCCTGAGAGCAAAGTGAGACCTTATGGGAAAGGACTTGCGTTAGGGTTATGTCCGAGAATCCGAGGGTCCGAGAAAAAAAATCACAGTGCATTATAAAATCATTCACACAATCAAGTCCCATTTGAATCGAACCCGATAGCTACAAGAAACAACATTAATCATTTCATTGTTGAACTAGGGTGACAACGAGTCAACTGTATTGTGGATTTGTTGACAGGGATCAAGTCCGGACGTCGGCTCACTCACAAATGAATGGCCGCTAGACAAAGGACCGGTTCCTTTGTGCTAATGAAGAATGGTCACCGCAATTCTGTGTTGTGCTAGTGTGTTAGGCGTTAGATTAATTTGGGCGTAATGGAATTGCTACCAAAAATGATAAATAGATGCTAAATACAGTTTGGAAGGTTCTGTGAGTGGGGCTTTCATTGTGAAGTGCATGTCAGGTAATGTAAGTTGCTACTTTAGTGCAAGAATGAATAGAATTAATTAGGAGGGTATTTTAATTGAAAGGTAGAATGGACACAATTTGAATAAAGCACAGACTTCGTAAACTCTTAGGATATACTCGTAATTTAAGATTTTGGCTATTTAAATAGGTCTTAAGTTCCGTTATAAAAGTAATAATTCCACGAAAGTTTTAAAATGGACTCTGCTAGTTGAAACACTTGTTTCCTTGGAAATAATAAAAAAAAAAACGGAAGTATATTACTATATGGTGATAAATAAAAATTTGAATATGAATCTGACAAAACTAAATCAAAATGAATTTGACACACCGAATTCGTAGTTTTAATGTGTATAATCAGAAAAGCGAAGCCGCAAGAAAGCATTAGTCAAAAATATTAAAAGTAAAATTCATGGCGACCAAAAGATTTATATTTTCAAGATTATCAGGCCCCTTCTCGACAGGACTTATCCCGTCGCGGCATGTCAGCGTGGACGTCAAAAGTCGCGTCCGGATTACAGGATAACCGGACGTCCCGTGTCCCGGCACTGACGGCACGGATGGACACCTTGTTTTATCTTGCACTAAATGCTCGGGTAAAATGTGTGTGACTTTGGTTAATTATTATTTTGATATTCATGTATATTTTGAAGGGCTTTAAAGCGAAACTCGTAGAAGTAAAATTATTTTTTTAATAATACAATTACTTATTTTATAGAAAGGAGTAAGTAACTACATATTATATAATACCATAGATAAAAACAAAACTAATATAAAAACATAAAATAGTATACAAAAGTATTACATATATTCTAAGTTAAGGTATATTTTGTATGGGTCTTAGTTGGGTGAAATAAATAAAAAAAAAAATAAAAAAAATAACGATCTATTCCAGTTAACCTTTGGGATAGAGAGTTGACAAAAATAATGACCAGGTACACGCACATACTTATGCATACATAATTAGAAAATATGAACACAAATACCTACGTAACACATATATTTAACATACCACGTACCGGGAAGCGCTGTGTGGGTCGCCGGCGATGGTTTAATGAGAAACGCCGAGGATCGAGGATCTCCAGCAGCGGAGAGACATAGGCTAATGGCATTAACGTAAACATAACGTAAATATAAGGAAATAAATATTTGAATGAATATAAATAGATAACGCGAGGAGAGGCGAAGGATAGGTATAAGAAGTATATTAAGATAGGTCTATAAAACAATATACCAAACAGAACAGATATTTCGTCAGGATAAAAAAAGTTAGTGTTAGCAAAGGAACATTATACGAGTAGTTACAGAATTACAGTTGTGTCATAACACAATTTACAGTTACAATTGTTTTTGTAATGTGCCAATAAGACCTTTCGACGGGAACTAGAAAAGTCAAGTTGAGTCTTTGTTTGATTATTGTAAAAAATGTGTGTTAGGCGTTTTACGATTTAATAGTGATTAATTGAACTTCCAAGTGTTTTTCGTGGGTGGTGTATGTGATAATCAAATGAAAGCACGGGACTGCGTTGTTCGTGTGTGTGCGGGATACGTATGCACTAACACGCAGTAGAATGCTAGTGTCTGTACTCCGCACCAACTGGATCGCCTGGGGGGTGTGGACTGTATAATAGGTTTTTCGTGTCTTGAATAAAACAACAAGGCTTGTTCTTCAATAGAGCCGGGGTAGCGCAGAGGTACTTGTTCTTCTTCTTGTTCTTGTTGTTCTCGGAGTGGATTCCGCTGCGGAAGTGAAGTTGACCGGAAAATGGTCCGCTTTTTATTTGTTTATTGACATCTTCAACTTCCGGCTAGTTGCGGGTTTCCCCCACCATTTGTCCATGTATGTACCCCTCCCGCTACCCGCGGGGAATCATTTATTTTCCTTATCAACAAATACGTATTTACATTTTTGATAAGATCCTAGTATGTCCTCACCTACACTACCCACCAACGATTTATCCTGATAAGTAAGCAAAGACATACCAGGGATCAACTCCATTATTATCAAAATATATACATAAAAACTTAACAACTAGTTGCGAAACTATATACATGTTTGCGTAAGTACCCTAGCCTTTTCGTCGTCAACAGTGTGCTTCCAAGGAGTCCTCAAAAAAATTAAATCAAGATGGCTCCTCTGCTCACATTCCGCTCCCGATCGCCCTAGCGATCGGACGTCTCCTGCTCCGCTGCGCTGCCGTAGCCGCCCCGTCGTAGCTGCCGTCGTAGCGCCGTAGCGCTGAAGCCCGCGATTGTAATCAAAAGTTGCCTTTCTCAAGGCGGCGGCTGATTCCGTCTCAAATCCACTGCAGTTCCGCAACTGCAGTTTTGCCCCTTCTGGGAAAAGCCACAGTTTCGTGGTCCTCGGTGGAAACCTAACGGTGCCAACGATCCGAGCGGGGTGTTGACCCAAATACACCCGCCGAGCCCCTCCAGGGTGAGGCAGTCATTTGGACGGGAGCTAGACAACCGGCCTTGGGGGATCTCCTAGTCGGCCTAGTCTCTGGTTTGCCTTCCAGCAACACACCTAGTGTCGGTCGGGTGTGTCTACACCCTTCGCATTAGACCCCATAGGGCCCCGTAGGGCCCCGTCGCACAATAAGATCGGCGACGGGTATTTACAAGCTTAGGGCTCACTAGGCACACACCTCCCTGCTTACACCCAGCAGGGAGGGTTACACAACCCCGGGTTACACAACTCGGGGTGTTAGGACAGCATTCTACCCCCACCCCTCTCTCTACGACCCCCCACCCCACCCCTCTCTCTACGACCCCCACCCCTGTCTCTACGACGACCCCCTCCACCCCCCACCATGTCGATTAGCAGTGATGAGATCATTGCTTTTCTAAAGGCCTCCCATCCGGAGGCCTACAAGTCTCTCTTCAAGAGACTGGCCCCCGCCCCCGCCCCTTCTAAACCCGCGGCTCACCTCGAGAGCCCCGCGTCCCCCGACCCCGAGCGAGATGAAATAGTCTCGCAAGAGCACATGGACATAGTCCATCAATCCGACTCCTCAGACTCTTCCGACTCCGCATCCGAGGCGGAGTTCTCCCCCGCCGAATCTTCCGACGACGGCGTCACCGTCGTCGGCAAGAAACGGAAAAGGTCTGTAAAGACCTCCTCCCCCACCCCCGCTGCACCCCCGAAGTCCGCTAAGTCGGACCTCATAGCCCAGCCTGGCGCGGCTTCCCGCTCTCGCCAGAGCACCCCCCAGCCCCCCCACGCGGTCCCCCGCACCGAAAAGCCCCCCCCACCTGTCTTTGTACAAGACAAGGCCCGTTGGGGAAAAGTCCGCGCGGCAATGGATTCCCTCAGAATCTCATTTACCCGCGCTACCAACACCGGCGTGGCCATTAAGGTCACGGTCCCCTCCTCCAAGGACTTCAGGTCCTTGACCACTTTCCTCCGAAAGGAGAATATCTCCTTCCACACGTACGCCACGGAGGACGAAAGACGCCTCCGTGTCGTGGTCCGCGGCCTCCCTCTCCAGTTGGGAGAGGACGAGATCCTTGAGGATCTCAAAGCTCAAAACCTGCCGGTGTTGGAAGTCCACCGGCTCTACAAAGGGCGGGACAGAATCCCATATAACCTTGTCCTTTTAGTACTCACCCTCACCCCCGAGGGTAAGCGAATTTTTGACACCCGCTCTATCTGCAGTCTCTCCGGTCTCTCCTTTGAGACTCCCAACAAGCGTGGCGGTATTGGGCAGTGTCACAACTGCCAATACTATGGCCACGCAGCCCGCAACTGCTACGCCAAACCCAGGTGCGTAAAGTGCCTGGGTGACCACGGCACCAGCAGCTGCACCCGACCCAAGGGCGCTGAGGACCCGCCTGGCTGCGTCCTCTGCGGACAGCTGGGGCATCCCGCGAACTATCGCGGTTGCCCTAAAGCGCCGCGGAGGCCATCCAGGTGGGTCCCCACCGGACCCCCTCCCCCCGCCAAGCGCCCTCCTATGCGGGCGCCTCTGGCCCCCCTCATGTCGGTGCAAGCACCCAAACCCGCGCCTTCTGCGCAACCCACTTCGGCCGCGGTGCTCTCACCCGCCAGTTTCCCTTCTCTGCCCAAACCCACGCAGCAAGCTTGGAGGATCACTCCAGCCGCCCCTGCGCCGGCCCCCAAACCTGCCCCTAAACCGCAGCCCCCTAAGGCCACCTCCTCCCAAGCCCAGGCTAGTCCTAGCCTAACGGAGGATCTGGCCTTGGTCAGTAACTTCCTGGGGACCATAAATCTCCAGGAAATTAGAAACCTGGCCCAAGCCCTCCGGTCCACCGACGGTAACCCAAGGTGGCCCGTCTGGACCTCATAATTAGGTACGAGCCCGTACTTAGCGCCCTTGGCCTCTTCAAGGCCTGTCACTAAAACCCCCTCTCTTTTATATTCTCCAGAGCTAATTTCTCAGAGAATCAAACCCTCCTCCCTATCCGTCGCGTTCTTCAACGCTAACGGCATCCGCTCCCAACGCACCCAGATCCACAATTTCCTCAGAAATCATCAAATAGATGTAATGCTAGTGCAAGAGACCCTCTTGAAGCCTAGTCACCGCGATCCCAGAATCGCCCAGTACAGCATTGTACGGAATGACAGGTTAGCCAACAAAGGCGGTGGTACCCTCATCTACCACAGGAGGTCTCTGCACTGCATTGCCATTCCTACCCCTCCACTGACTAACTTGGAGGCCTCGGTCTGCCGTATAGCCATGACAGGTCATCAACCTGTCACCCTGGCATCAGTTTACCTGCCCCCCGACAGAGAACTGCTCAGGACTGACCTCGAGTCACTCCTCGACTTAGGTAACTCAGTCATCCTGGCAGGAGATCTCAATTGCAAGCACCCCAGCTTCAACAGTTATACTTCAAACCGTAACGGTAATCGCCTTTATAGACTTATTGACCTACTGGACTTTGACATCATAGCTCCCACGACGCCAACTCATTACCCCTCTCAAGTTACCTATAGACCCGACGTCCTCGACATCGCCCTTTTCAAAAACATTACCCTACGTCTTAACTCTATAGAAACCCTTGCCGAGTTAGACTCTGATCACCGCCCCATAATCATGAAATTAGGACGGCAGACCGATTCACCTCCCCCTGACAAGACCATTATTGACTGGGCCAAGCTAAAAGAAGCCCTTAAGGCTTCCAGCTCCCCCCACCTCGACTCTATCCCCGACGACCTGACCAGTGCGGATGACACAAACACGGCGGTCTCTGGACTCGGCAGCCACCTTAAGGATTTAATCCAAAGCTCCTCCAGGCGGGTCCCAGCGGCGAATGATCGCCGATGGGAGCTGCCTGAGGGCATTAGGGAGCTGCTTAGAGCCAAGAACGCAGCCATCCGTGCTTACGACTCCTTCCCATGTATCGAGAATAGGCGTAGAATGCGAGCTTTACAGAGGGACGTAAAGAAACGCATCGCTGAATTCAGAAACAACAATTGGGAAACCCTGTTGTCAGAGATCTCGCCATCACACACAGCCTACTGGCGGATGGCGAAATCTATGAAATCAGACAATACCGCCTCCATGCCCCCCCTGACTAGACCGAACGGCCCTCCCGCATTTGACGATGCAGAGAAGGCCGAATGCCTGGCTGACAGCCTAGAGGCCCAGTGCTCCCCTAGCCGCCAGCCGGTCGACGATTCCCACGTCGACCTGGTTGACGGAGAGGTGAGTCACCGAGCCTCCATCCCTCCCTCAGACTCCCTTCTACCGGTTACGGTATCAGAAATCCAGGAGATTATTCAAAACCTTAAAATCAAGAAATCTCCTGGTATCGACGGAATACCCAACAGGGTGTTCAAAAGTCTTCCGATCCAACTGATCGCTCTCCTTGCGGCCATCTACAATGCCGCCATGCGGAATCATCTCTTTCCAGCCGCCTGGAAAGAAGCCGTCGTCATCGGCATCCCCAAACCGGGCAAACACCGCTCGGATCCCTCTAGCTACAGACCCATCAGCCTATTGAATACAATAGCTAAAATCTATGAAAGAGTCCTCCATACCCGCCTGCTGAGACACATTGACTCAAAAGGCCTCTTAATCAAAGAACAGTTCGGCTTTAGAGCCAAACATTCTGCAGTCCAACAAGTGCACCGAATAACGGAGCACATACTTTCAGGTCTCAATCAAAAGAGACCTCACAAAACGCTAGCGGTCTTCTTCGACGTAGCGAGGGCCTTTGATAAGGTGTGGCACAACGGTTTAATTTATAAACTGTACCAACTGGAGGTGCCCGAAAGTCTCATTCTCATCATTAGAGACTACCTTACCAATCGCACCTTTCGCTACAGAGTTGAAGGCACGCTATCCAGCCCCCGCCCAATAAGAGCTGGAGTCCCCCAGGGCTCCGTTCTAGCACCCACGCTCTATTCACTCTACACTAACGACACCCCCCACCCCCCAGGAATAGAGCTCGCCCTCTTCGCGGACGATACCGCCCTCTACGCTTCAGATAGGAACGTACGCATGCTCTCTCTACGCCTCCAGCGCGCAGTCACCGCCCTAGGCGAGTGGTTTGTGAAGTGGAGGATAGAGATAAACCCGGGGGAAAGTGCAGCCATGTGCTTCCCTTTTCCCATGGTTGGCTGTCGTACTCCTAAGCTCTCCCCTCTCCCGATAACCCTTCTCGGTCAAACGATTCCTCTCGTCAAAAAGACCAAATATCTCGGAGTCACTCTAGACCACAGAATGACCTTCCGAGATCATATCAGAACTGTCCGCAACCGAGCCGCCTTTGTGCTCGGTCGCCTCAACTCCCTCATAAACGGGAGAAGTAAAATGTCGCTTAGAAATAAGTTGACATTATACAAATCTCTCGTTCGTCCCATCATGACCTATGCCAGCGTTGTGTTCGCACACGCGGCTCCCTCTCACATCGTGACCCTCCAAAGAATCCAAAACAGATTCACGCGCAAGGCCGTGGCTTCACCATGGTACATGCGTAACGTCGACCTCCATAAAGACCTTGAGCTTCCCTCCATCGTCAAATACATTAAAGATTCTGCCCGACGCTACTATGACGCCATACCCCATCATCCCAATCCTCTGATTGTCTCCTCCCTCACCTACACACCGGACAGGAGTGCCCCTCCCTGCCATCGTCGGCCGCGGCACATCCTGGACGATCCCGACGACCCGATCACCGCTGCCAATGCGGTTCACTCGAACACTGCACACAGACACCGTCCCCGCCGGCGGAGACGTGGACGTCCCCCCCGATACACCGTTAACACACACCGGCCCTCAGCCAACCCTATATTCACCAGGTATAGACACGTGCCTGGGCGCTTCTCGCCGACTCGCGATCCCGCGGTATCCCCCCATTGCAACGCCCTAAGCCGAGGTCCGTTCCTTCCGCCGGTCTACCGGCGGGGGAGCCCTTAGGCTCGTTGCAACGCACACTTTTTCTCCTGGCTGAGCGCCTTCTGCGCTCGCCCTAATATAAACAAGCCCGGTGACTCTTGAAAGGCCATAAGGCCACAAGAATTCAGTCCTGTTGAGGCAATCAGGTTTTTTAGTCGGTAGGAGTCCGACACTACCTGGTACCACCTAGGCTGGCCCAGCCAGACTAGATGGTACCAGGTGTCCTATGCAGGATTTTTCCTGATTGTCTCTCCTAACAAAAAAAAAAAAAAAAATCCAAGGAGTCCTCTCCTGTACTGAGCGACTTCTAACTTGCTTCGACGGTACTGGACGTTACCAAGATTACGATTTAGACTTTGAAATTGTTTATTACGAAGAAAACTTGACACTGGCCGAATGTGCTAATTGCACCATTGCCATATATAGGGAAAAAATACAAAACTAGACGCTTATACTACCTTGTATTCGAATAGTAGTCGAATTAAGATTTCGTAATTGACAGTTTATATACCTACAACATACAATGGTTAATTATGTTAGATTTTATTACTAAGTATAGAGATACGCCCTTTCTTATTTGCTACACTCTTGACGGGGTCTGTGTATATTAGTTATAAGTTTCTTTTAATTTGTAACCCTGTACATGGTGCAATAGTGAATAAATAAAAATAAAAAGTGGCAATAAAAATATGTTTTGTCTTTAGTTCCCGCCAAAAATGAAACGTTACACGTCGAGCACGAGACGGACGTGTAATTCCATTAATATCTCTAACACATGTGATTTTTTTTTCAAATTTCTTTACCCAACTGTGCAAATCGCAGTCATGCCTTGATAGAAGAAGACTATAGGAAGATATAATTACAGACAATCCACTTGGTCCTGCTCGTCTGGGATGGATTTTGATGGGAAATGGGAAAGAATCAAGACAGACTATGCAAGCGAGGTCGCAAACAAAATTGTGTTTATACGAGTATAAAAGTTATTACCTGTATATACTTATATAGAAATTTTAAGCAATAATCTGCAGCGGAGGCCGCTCATCTCCAATATTATATTCATAATGACCCGCTGAAAATATGTAGCGCTGGTAATTACGCCGGCGCGCGCTCGTAAACATGTCCTGTAACGCGGTCCCACGTGCGCCGTACGTCGCGATACGCGCTTAGATAGCGACACCGGATAACGTTATTTTATTAGTCACATGATATCCATAATTATTATTAGGTATATTTAATAACTGACGTGGTGTGGACTTTTTTTTAAATCTTTTTTATTTATTGGCCTATGTCCCACAAGGATATGTCAGTCCCACCATCCACCGATCTTACAGTTGCTACTACTAATTAACATTAAAAATTAAATTATTAATATTTATATTAATATTTAAACATAGCGAATAATATAGTTGCCGCATACCAAATGCACCTATACTGTGCCCATTTAAATTATATTTATCCATCAATGACGTACTTTGGTAGGAGGAGAGTGCTGTGCATTCCCACAGCCGCTGGGCTCACTCGACTTCCACGTTACCCCTCTCTCACAGAAGACTACCTTGAAATGTACTGCATTTCCCACTTTATCTTATTTCCCTAATGTTCCTACATGTTTCGGTAGTGAGTGAGATGTGCCAGAGCCCATTTCCATCCTATCCCTCCTCCCTTTCTCCAAATCCATTCCTATATCTCCAAAGGTAGGGCTTGCCAACGTTTAGTAGGAAGTAGGAAATTAGGAACAAATTAGGAAATGCAGTACGCATTTCCTATTTTATCGTAGTGAGTGAGATGTGCCAGAGAACATGAACATACTTTTAATCAACGTGTCTTGATGCTGCAATAAAACCCTTCGGCATCCAGTTCAAGTAAGCCATTGTTCAAGTTGTCACATTAGGAGCAAACCGATTACTAATTTAATAACACCCTGTATAGTCCTGATTGCTTGCAACAATGGCTCACTAAATATCTAGGTTTTAATTTATTATCAAACTTGGGCAGTTTGTTCCGTCGCATGCAAGGGGGCAAGTTTCGATACTGGGGGGCTATAAATTGATAAGCTCATATGCACTAGCGCGGGTGATTTACATACGTTTGTAACTGTAATTCAACTAACGAGTTGACCTGGCTTTGCTTGAACACGGGGGGGGGAAATAATAATTAGAGTATTTATTTGTACAGGTGATGGAAAGGACTTGTAATGACCTTGTAATGTTCAATAATGACCGAGAGTTTATTATCATGTTGTTATGAAATAATTTTGAAATAAATTTCATTATTTTAATAAAAAAGTATTTTTTAAATTTTATTTTCATTTAAAGAAGTTCTTTGGTTTCCTCGAGCAGCCTGTATACATATACAATCGCTATCCATATCGCACTATAACGTCCTGTAGAAGAGCACACATTTTCTATAGGCATCGTATCTGGAGTCGTGCCAACGTTTGTCATTCTGGACCTATGTTGTCATGTATCGCGATTTTCGCAGGGCGACAATATCCGCTTACCATCGAGAAACTGTGAGTCGGTTTTCTGTTTGTTTGCATACAGATAGATTTTTATGAGTATAACGAATATGACTAGGTATAATTAATTGTGTCATTTTTGCAACAGAATGAATGACATTTTGATACCTTACATTCATAAAATCTTAAAGGAGACATTAAAAATGTAATATCCTGCTTTTTAGAGTGAAATAAATTTGAAATACATAACTTGTGTTTTTATGTACATAACACTTTTAAAACAACTAAATGATCTTTCTTGGAGTTAGACTTTTTATTTTTCCCAGAAACGTAATCAGAACAGGAGTTGGTCGTTTTATTGATGAAACATTTAAGTGTAATACGATGGACACTTAGATTATTTTAGAGAAAAAAACCTGTTATAATGTGTTTTTCATAGACTTCTTTGTCATTCGTCCTATTCGTCATTTTTGCACGAAAATAAACAACTGAAAAAGCATTCCAACCACTCTTCCTTAGGATTTCAAACAAGAGGAACTTTTAGATGAACAATTTCTATACTAATATAATAAAGAGGTAAAATTGTGTGTTTGTATGTTGGGGGTAATCTCTGGAACTACTGAACCGATTTCAAAAATTCTTACACTAATACGAAGCTACATTATCCGTGTCTAATATAATCTAATTATGAAATATTGAAAAAACGATACTTATAAACCGAAGCAAACGGGTCGCTAGTTCAAATAGTCTGCAAGCATTGATTTATATGAGTAAAATAGTATTTCTATGTTGTGTTTTCATTGAGAACAAAATTTTATTTAGCTTATTGGAGTTGTGTTCTTCACAAAACGTGAGAAATATTCCCTATTAACCCTATTATAAATGATTTTGATAAAAAGTGGAGTTAGAACACTGCGAATTAAGGTGTCGATTTAGGAATTTAAATTTGAACAAGGTTTTGCGATTATGTTATATGTCACGTGAGCTCATTGATTTAATACTAACATATTGTAAATTATATTATGCAAATAAATACATTTGAAATTGAAAAACTACAACTTCTGGACCGCTTTGAAAATACTTTTACTTCTAGGAAATTAAATCAACATTAGTTGATCATCTTCTAAATCCTCTCTAACTAAATCATCGTCGGGATACCTAAGCGAAGCCAAGCTAAGTCGTTAGTATTTGTACAAAGATATTAATAAGTTGATTTTAAACCAAACAATATGCCAATAATTTGCTCTGACAACATCACCTTTACTGTCTACAACACGAGGCGTCTTATCTAATTTGTGGCTATGTTCACACGGCGCCACGTCAGCATACGAGTATATTGATGGGTCCAGCAGACGATAGATACTGCTGGAAGTGACTTTAAATTGCAATGGAAGTGGTATTATGGTGAACTCCCTAGAACATTTTTCCTAGAAGTTTTTTTTATAGAAAGAAAGCGAAAATCAGTCCAGAATGACAAACACTAGCACGGCGCCCCCACATGCGCTATCTACTTTTGGGGATTTAAAAATATATTAGGAGAAAGGGTTAGAAAAATTGTGAGAGATTGGATATAATACAATGGGAATTGGTTCTGATATATCTCATTTGGCTACCGAAACATTTACGTACATTGGGGGAATAGGATAAAGTGGGAAATGTAGTACACGATCCGCTACCGTACCGCTATGTAGTACCGCCACTATCGGTAACATTCTCTACGTCATCTCTCGTCGTCTCTGTTCAAGGACTCAATTTCAAGTACCATTTGTTTAGCAACAGGTATGGTCTGTCCACCGCCATGGCATTTCAACTTGCTGATTCTCTGTGAGAACTACTTCAAGTTCTACAAAATAATTCTATACATTTCTTCGATTGTTTTCAAGACGACCACATGATATCCACTATTTCTTTAATAACGATATATTTATTTAAATGCCATGTATATGGTATTTAAAATATGTCGCCATACAAACCAGATGATCTCTTCCAGTTGTTGTATGTGAGCCATGAGATATGGTATAGGAGGCCGTTTGAGGTGATGGTCCTCACAACGGTAACCGGATTAATCTGTGGGCGGACGGCGACAAGGCGCGCGCGGGAGATTGAGAGCTCGTTCAATTACCGGTTTATACGGTTACAGGCCAGCGGTTATAATTTATATTAATAGAATTTGAGTCAAATAGGGTTGGGGGGGGGGACTAGGTCGCTGAGTAAGCACAAATACCTGTACAGTCGTCGAAAACTGTAGGCTATTCAATCATATTTTATTAGTATTGAGGAAGAGAGTGCACGCTGCAATCCAACAGCCACTGGGCGCGCTCGACTGACGTTACCTCTCACTCACAGAAGACTACCTTGAAATGTACTGCATTTCCCACTTTATCTTATTTCCATAATGTCCGTACTTGTTTGGATAGTCCTATCCCTTCCTCCATCCCTCCATTGTCCCAACCTTTTCTCCAAAGGTAGGCTGCGCATCGAGGGGCGTGCCGACGTTTGTCATTTTGGACTAATGTTGGCATGTATCGCTGATGTCTATGGGCGAGAGTATCCACTTAACATCAGATGGACTGTATGCTCGTCTGCCGCCTTCGTCCATAAAAAAAAGTATTGGTCAATGGTCAATCCTTCCAAATACCCAATAACTTTGATCCGATGGAATATTTAGTGTCCCCTGACCCTATTATCATCATTCTAAATGTGATATTTACATACATCGGGATATTCGTGAGTCGGGGAGAAGTCTGTAGTCTTCCAGGGCAGTTGATTTCCCAAAAGACTCGTTCTGCATTTCACCAATCTGTTATATTCGTACAGTAGGTGTATTTTGGACACTTACACCTCATTACAGGCTAAAGGATAATTCACGTTACACCGTGCCCGGGCCGGGCCGTGTCACGGACGGGGCCCGGCCGGGGCACGGCGTCAAAATGTCGATGGGTATTCTTTTCCATGTCCCGCCCCGGCCCGGCCACGGCACGTCGTAACATGAATGCGTTCGCCGGGCGCCCGGAGGGCAGTCGACGACAAACTAGAGACGTGTAAGCTTTTTCAGAATATCAAATCGAAACTATATATCAATATTTGATATCGGATTTCGAAACCAATTATTATTGTCTGAAACTATAGGTATATTGATAGATACGCACAATACTTTACGATATTTGTTGATGTTTCGATGATGTTATAGTTTTTTTTTATATATAGTGTCACTATAGCCGCACAAAAAATGTGACTAATAGTGGCATATCATACCATCGGTAAGTAGAATTTCACAGAATTTTCACGCACGGCGGGAACGTCACGGCACGATGTAACGTGAATCACCCTTGAATGACTGGCCCGGCCGGCGCACGGTGGAAACATCACGGCACGGGCACGGCCCGGCTCCGGCACAGTGTAACGTGAATCATCCTTAAAGCGGTTTTAAGCACCGTTTTACATTGTAGGTATTCGGGTAGATCAATTCATCTCTCAGTCGACTGTACCTCAATAGTGAGAGTATCTTCGCGTATGATGTAGTGCGAAACCATTTAGATTGAGGTGTCAACCCTCTGCCAGATGCCGAAGTAGTAACATTCAAAATATTCAGCGCGTAGGCAATGGATAGCTAAGTATGGAAGAAACTGTTTATGAGTTAGGGTGTCTTGGTATTAAAATAAGTATAAATAATAAATAAAATAGGTATAATCGTTAATAGATTTCTTTGTGTCAATTTTTAAAATTATAAAATTTTTGAGATTTATGATACTTTGTCTCATGTGGAAGTTGGAAGTTGAGTAAATAGAAAATTACTTGTATATACATATAAATATGAGATATATGTATTCAAAGGTGAAGTATACCATTCAATGAAAAATTTTAATGACCATGCGACTGTTTTTAATACGTTTAATAATTCGAAACACAATAATATTCTTTAGTGCGAAATAATTTTAAGAATACATACTAGATATGTTCTACAAGCACTCTAGGGTGGCTACGTTAGAGTGTAATAGTGATCTAGGTTCAGTAGCTCTCGAATTCTTTAATTCATATGTATTTTTAAAAATGGAACATTCTTATTACGTAGTACTTAAGTTTCAAATTTGACTGTCTAATAAACCCCTCCTCATCTGTTTCACGTCCCCTAGAAGTTTCCACCAGGTTTCTTTGATGAGAACGGATGGTGTGTCATCTAGTTCATCCAATACCGATCCTGTAAGATGTTCGCGTCACTTTCTTGCTATAAAACAAACATCTTTAAATCAGTGTTCAATGCTCGTCTAATAAGTTGAACAATTAGATGAGTGAGACGCTTCTTAAAATTATGTTTGAAAGGGTGACTAAGTATTTTTTAAGGTAAGTAGACTTTTTTTTATGGACGAAGGTAGCAGACGAGCATACAGTCCACCTGATGGTAAGTGGATACTGTAACCCATAGACATCTGTGATACATGCCAACATTAGTCCAAAATGATAAACATTGGCACGCCCCCGGATGCGCGCGCTGCCTACCTTTGGAGATATGGGAATGGATTTAGAGAAAGAGAGGAGGGATAGGATGGGAATGGGCTCTGGCACATCTCACTCACTACCGAAACATGTACGAACATTAGGGAAATAAGATAAAGTGGGAAATGCAGTATATTTCAAGGTAGTCTTCTGTGAGAGAGTGGTAACGTGGCCAGTCGAGCGCGCCCAGCGGCTGTTGGATTGCAGCGTGCATTCTCCCCCTCATAAAAATGTCAATGTACAGATTGAATCCTTTTACTGTTTTTGTTATGTTAGTGGGATTACAGGGATATCATTTTCTAAAATATTGTAAATGCAAATATAGGCGTCATAAAATGTCATAAAATTAATACTTATACTCCTATGTATGAAAAATTGTAAATATTCAAAGGCAGTTGTCATGTAACTATGTAATTATGTAAGCTGAAAATAAAGCCTTCTCCACACTAACCGATCGGTCACCGCGCGGCTATCAAAAAACTCGTAATTGATTTTTTCACGGGCGATGCGTCAAGCGCGCACGCAAATGGCTTACGTCGACCATATTGAATTAGTGCGCGGACGATGACGATGTCGCGCGAATAGGGGTGCTGTTGAGAGGCCATAAAGATTTTTATAGTACTTGAAAAAACGTGTCTTCTTTTGTAATAAATATTTTTTTATAGGTATGGTCGAAAATGCCTTTGGTCATAATTCACCAAGTGGGCCCAGTATGGTTTTATATATACGTTATATATTTATATATATATATATATATATATATATATATATATATATATTTCAGGGAATTAACACTATAAAATAAACAATATTGAGTTTCTCTACAACAAAAGAACCGTTTATTGTTTCTTTCACATATAATTATTTACTACATAGTATTTACCACACAGTTTAGCACAGTATTTTATAGTAGAAATCCTACCTGCAACAAAAGAAACGACATTAAAGTCTATTCATCAAATGTCAATCCCTTTCGCTTCAGACAACAGACAAATTCACAATATTAAACTATCCAAATCAACAACGCCATCTTCATCTACCCATACATTACAGACCATCATAGATTATAAATCACAGATTACCCTACATCGATATACAAGATCGATAACCTTGTATATCGACGGCGCCCGGAATGAGCCGCAAATTAAATTCGAAGAAATAGATTTTCTTTACATACGTATTTATGAAATTACGATATAATACAATCACAAGTCGCGTACTATATTTATTCAAAATACCCGTATTATTTTATAAATTTTAATGGCTTAAACTTTTATAAAAAACAGTAAAAACAAACCAAAGTAAACATTCGTAGTGTACGTTAAAGCTACCTACTTTTTACGCTACTTCAGCGAAACCAAAAAGGGAGGGTAATGAATTTGATAAATTGTGTATTAATGTGAATAAAATAACGGCTTTGTTACGATTTTAATATACATATCATAAATGTCTTAGATTCAGGACCAAAAATGTACAGTGTTTTCAACTCCACTCATCACATGTCCCGCAACGAAATTCACTCATAAAATTAATTAAAAAACACTTCACTTCAGTGATTTTGGCAAATTGATTGAGGGCGACCGCTCCATGACGTCACTAATGGACCGCCACTCTAGTCTTTATTTTTTATTTTTTTTTCATTTTCCACTAACTGCATTAACTAATAGGTAAATGACTATTTTCATCAACATACCACCTACCTTTTATTGCATGGCTTTGGCTGAGGGGACATTTTTGCCTGCGTATGTACTGCGGTGATTATATAGCAAATTAGGAAATGATTCCGAAAAATGATTGTCAGTTTTTGTCTCACCTACAGTTAATCAGTCACCAGCCCTTTTACCTGATTACGGTGAAGCCAAAAAGGTTATAAATTTGCCAGCCAATGTTCGTTTATATTTATGGATGCTTCCACCATAGCTCCTAAATTAACATATGAGGTACTAATCTATTGGTCTTGATTACGCGAGTATCATAAGATATATATTTTTTAAAGAAATCCAAAATTTAATTACCGCCTGTATTTTAAAAAAATAAAAAATTATGACGGAAGTTCTCCCATTAGCTCTCATGGCGCAGGGGAACTCCTGTCTGATAGCGGATAGGAGCTATTGGCTAAATCCGATGGTAGGGTCTCAAAGAAGAGTAACTTCTTATTCCATTATACTATTCCGATTCCACCCCATACCTCAATAAAATTGCGAGAATTAAGAGGAGAATTTAGGAATTATAATGGAATGAGGAAAAACCATCGTCCCGTTGTACTTCCTTTTTCCCAATTCCAACGGCCCAACGTTTGTCATTCTTAACTAATATTGGCATATATCCTGAATGTCGTTGGGCGACTGTATCACTTACAACCAAGTTGACTGTCTGCTCTATAGTCGCTTTTTTTCTATAAAAAAAGATTACCGTAAAATGTACTACGTGTTTCGGTAGAGAGTAAGATATGCTAGAGTCCTTTTCCCATTTCATCCCATTCTATTCCGTCCTATTTCATTGAATAGAGTATTTAATGGGATAGAAGAATTCCTCATTCCATTATACTCTCCATCCCTGTCCATGGAAGGAGGGGAAGCCTACCTAATGGAATGAAGATTTCTCCTCGTCCCACAGGGGACAGGGGAAAAGGGGACTGCCAAGTTCTTTCTTTAAAGATAAATAATGATACAAAATCCTTTGTAAGATAATCGACAAAAACAATATCGGTTCCTAATAAAAATCTATATAAATAAAAATGTTAATAAAATAAAATCTTAAATCTCTACACCAATTGCTTTGAAATTTCGACACAACGTTGCATTCGAATACGCGCGTGTTTTTATATAGCTATTGCAGGGTAAAAACATGCTTTTTACCCCAAAACAGGAAAAACAGGGTAAGCGCCATCTGTTGGGCAGCTACAGCAACGCGTGGCCGGGCACAGCTAGTAGTAAATAAAAATTAAGTTTAAAAACGTTTACAATGTTAAATAGTATTTATAACTGACATACTGTCAGTTATAAATATTCTACTATACTCTACTGGAATTATACCTATATAGAATTTATTAAAGGATTAATATAAAAAGTAGGACTACGCCATATGTAAAAGGCGTCCTTCTAACGAGCCTCAGTTCTTGTTTGAAACTTGTTTGTCAGTTTTTTAACTTAATTTTGTATATTATTCACTACTAGACACAGGCCGGGCCACCTTGAGCACATTATCTTGTGCATGAAGGATACCACGTTGGTCAAGTTGGCGAGTCCACTTTTTTAGAGGTAGTGCAGTTAGTTCCTCAGGGCTTATGGTAGCCGCTTTGTTATCCCTTAGTCGTCTTTTACGATACAGGAAGAGACGGATTGGTGCTATTCTAAAGCCGGCCAATACCAAACGACCATATCGACAATAAATCCTACAATAATGTATACCTACGACAATAAGTTATACCTACAAATCCTTGTATACTTTATAGTCTTTCGTGATAAAGATATAAGGATTAGATTAATCAAAGCAGTTTTGATCAAAAGCAAGTACCCACTTGGGTACCAAGTCCGGCATAGTTTAATTAGATATTCGCATACAACTATGTAGATATGCTGTGGTCAGCTCCATACGAGGCAGCAGTAAAGTCAGTATGTTATTGCTGTTGGACAAAGTTGTTGAATTGGATATGTTGATACTGAATGCTATGAGAGGTGATTATTTGAGAGATACATGCAAATGATAAGAACATAAAGTTTGTATAACACTAAAATAATTACAGAAACAAAGGCGATCAAATGAGTAGACTCCATCCGATTATACACTGTTATTGTCACCTATAGCAGACGAACATAGAGTTCACCTGATGGTAAGTGGATACTGTCGTCCATAGACATCCGCGATGCATGACAACACCAGTCCAGAATGACAAACGATGGCAAGCTCCAGAATGCGGTACCTATCTTTTGAGATGTAGGAATTGATATGGAGAAAGGCTTAGGAAAATGGGAAGAGATAGGATAGGATGGGATGGGAATGGGCTCTGGCATATCTCACTCATTACCGAAACACGTACGTACATCAGGGAATAGAATATAGTGGGAAATGCAGTACATTTTAAGTTAGGCTTCTCTAAAGGAAGGGGTCACGTAGCCTGTCGAGTTCGCCCAGCAGATGTTGGATTGCAGCGTGCAACCTCCCCCCTCCAAACATACAACGTGCCAACGAAATAGCGCAAAACCAGAAACACGTCAACCATTTTAAAATATATAGAACCGTTCTAACGAAAAATAAATATAACGAAACTGCCGTCTGTTTTTTTTTTTTATTATAGACTAGTGGGCGGACGAGCAAGCGCTCCCACGTGATGGTAAGTGTTACCGCCGCCCATGGACACCTGCAACACCAGGGGGTATGCGGGCGCGCCGCCGACCTTGCAAAATCCTATTCACAGCTCTCTTGAAGAACCCCATATCGTAGCTTAATGGAAAGACCTCTTGAGGCAGTTCGTTCCATAGCCTATAGAAAATATATACCCTATGAAATCTATAGTAATATGAAATATATATTATATAAATATGTATCTAGGTGGCCAACCACCTTTATATCGAAAACAAAGCGACGACGACCCGACGGTGCAACCGTCCAGACTGCATTTTGCTCAAGTAATATTTTCTGTAGGCATTACACCAGTAACTCAATTAACTAAATCTGCCTTCACTCCAATACGCCATGCGCGCGTTATTGTGCCGCGCTCATAAATTGACAAACTGTCCAACTCTCATGAACAAGCCGGAATAAGTTCCCGCTTCCGGTCAGTGAGCGAAATATTGTGCAAACACACGGCGACGTGTTGCGGACGCGACCGTTGCGGTTTTCATACACGCAGTGAACTCCTCTGATAATCTATACATACATATAATAAAACTGTAGCACCAGCGTGTCTGTACATTGAATATATTTACCAAAAACTGATAGGGGGCGATGAAGGAAGAGTATCACAATACAAAAAGCAATTTTGAAAATTTTTGTCTCTGTGTCTGTTTGTCTGTTCGAACACGCTAATCTCCAAAACTATAGAACGGATTTTCATGGGGTTTCTACAGCTTAATTAAGCTTAGCTTGGCGCTTCGAATAGGCTTTGTTTCATCAAAATCGGTTGACGGAAAGAAAAGATGCTGTATACAAAGCTTTATAAATCAAACTAAAATTCCACGCGTACGAAGTCGCGGGCACTGCTAGTTACAAATAATATCAAAGTTTAAAAATGAAATTATTTTTTTGTATCCTGTAAATGTAAATGTATCCTGTTGTAAAGTTGAATCATGAAGGCAACTTCATGATTAAACTTTACAACAGGATACATTTATCTAATAGACGGCCTTATAGCTAAAATGATCTCTTCCGGTCAATTAGGGGGTATTAAAATGATTTAGAAATCAAACAATAGAATTATTTCGCGTCTTTAGAATTCTATGTCTTTTTGGATAAAACTTTTAGATAACTTTGAGAGTTGTATACTAAAAATAACAATAAATAGAGGGTAAAAATATTACTCAGTTTCATTTTATGCTTGGGTAAACTAAATTAGAAATGACCAAAGATCTTTATTGTGACAGATATTAGTAAAAAGATTATTCTGAGGCAAATAAACAAGGCCGATGAGGCATTATCATAAATGGTTACAGCTATTTACATCAAAGTAGTGATTCTCACAAATTAATTAACTTATTAAAATTAGGATTAAGTTAGGCTTATTGAAATTTAGTAAAGGATAAGATGATTTTATCTTTTGTTCGTCGACCAATTTATAAATTTGAGTAGATGACGTGACTTGTATGTTAATATCTTTGTGTATTCAATTTAATTTTATATTCAATATAAAAAAATATATATTTGCAATGATAATTATGCAATAAATGAATTTGAGTGTAGTTTTAACCAATTGTTAAAATTATACTCATAGTTTGTTGTTTACAGCCCTCTGTAACTGCAGCGTGCGCGTTCCTAAAATCTGCCCGTGTGTTTCCATCCAGAGGTCCGTGGGCACCGAGCGTGATTTAGCATCTAACTTGGACCGTGGCCTGCGAGGACCTGCGGAACCAAGCGGTTGTTTGCTTAATGAACCATGAATTTCTATTTGTTGTGCTATTCAGGTAATTAAGTTATAGGTGTGTAAGTCCAGTATAGTGTCATGTTTGTGACATATTTTCTTTTCATTTTCGTATACTTATATTGTTATATTTACACAAGTATCTTATTTATGTTATAATTAAATAGCTACTTGGGCTGTGCTCCAAACATACCAAAACTATCTAAATTCGCTATTTCACGAAGTTGACAAATGGTATGTCTCTTTCGACATTATTAAAAAGAAACAAACATGTAATTTGATTATCATAGAACATTTCACATGTTTCGGAACACAATTTTAATCGTAGTGTTTATAAAATATTTAAGTAGGTATTTGGAAGAATTCCGCAAATACATAAAATAGGTTAATTTTACTACAAAGTTCTCAAAACTGCCCACTTGTGTGAGGGGTATCAATAGATTAGAACAAAATATTAATTTATTAACCTTTATTTATCAACAGTTATCATTTTCATAAACATAAATTCTTGAATTATTCTGATAATAAATATTCTTATTGTCTACCTTTAGTCAATTAATCTGTCGCACAATATCCTAATCCATTAGCAATACAAATACAGAAAAATATAAAATACCTTCTTACATATAAAAAAATCGTGTAAAATTATCCAAAAACATAGATATCCATACCTACCTTACATTACAAATATCAACCATATAATCAAGTACTTACATAAAACATGATAAAATTATACAATTAAAAATGAACCTAACCTAAAAAAATACTTGTATTAACAAATACAAATCACAAACTAGATACCACCTTCCATCGCCCGTTTCTGCCAGAATTCCGCCAAATCTTTGAACCTTTCACAACACTTTCTCTGCCTCCTTGGATTACACTTCACCCGTGGACTCTTTAAAATTCTACTAAACTTCTGCACTAGCGTCGTCACTGACTCCCTCGTTCGGTCCTCACCGTCATGAGTAATACTGGACATCGATGTATTAAACTGCTCAAAGGCCTCATCGATGCATCTATCAATCTCGTCATTGAATTCTTCAACGGATACTTGTATCACAGTATCATCAAACGAAAGACCACCAGTCGATATGCTGCACTGCACAACATCAGGAAACTTTGACTGCTTCTTCATCTTTTTATGTCTTATAGTACTGGTCGCCGAACACAATTTCTCGATAGATCTGAAGACATTGTCGATATCTTCACAGATTTCCTCAACAGACATTGCAGACATGATCTGTCCGTTGATGAAGTAGAATTGTTTCACCGGAAGCTCCTTCGGTGCTTCTTGCTGCAAATCGTTAAGAAAATCCTTATAATCCACAGATTTCTTGGAGATGTTTCTGGTGACTTTTCTCCTCGCTTTCTTGAACAGGAACGAAGAGTCGAAGGTGGATCTCATGTCCAAAGTGTTGAAGACTTGTTGTAGTTTGGGCGGAGCGAAGTCATCGTCGGTGTCTAAATCGATGGGCGTTCCCCAATCTTTGTCGAGTTTAGTCCAATGTTCATTCTTGAGCAGTATAGCTTCGGGGTCTAGTAACTGAACAGACATTGCACGCGTAATTTTAGTGTCGAGACGTCTCAATTTTCGTGTAAGTGTAATCGCGTTGATTCGCCACTGACACACGTCAAACTGATTGCTTTATAGGTAAAGTGTGAATTTAAAGGCGCTAGCGCATCGTTAACTGATTGTGTTGTCCTTTTCACTCATTTAGACTGCAATATAATAATGAGTTCTTACAAATGTATTTAAAATTCTATGGCACAGATTATATAATACTAATGACGCCCATTGACGATAATCGAATTTGAAATATTAATTATTATTTCCATTTCTTAAAATGGTTCCATGAACTTGTTATTATGATAAGATATGCATAAGATTATGAGAATTTTAAACAATATTTTAAATACTAATCATTTGTTGTAACGTGTTTCTTTAGTGTAGTTACTCGTAGTTCTTAATGAGATTTAGAAAGATAAGATACCTTAGATTTAGAAAGATAGTTCCTTATAAACACGGTACATTTTAATTAATAAAAACGATTAATTATAAGATTGACAAATTTTATTCAACTTTCTCTAGCTTATATTTAAAATAATAATTGCATTAACAGCATCAATTTTGATTTTTTTTTTGTTTTTCATTAAATATGTAGTAAGCTGCTAGATTCGCCTGCGACTTCCTATGCGTAGTCGTTAAAGTATATACGTACGTGGTGAGCTCAATTGATCTGTATTTAAAGTAGTTTCTTTTTATCCAGATCAATCGTAAAATTCCCATGGGATTTGGTGTAGTTTGAAAGTTTAGTACACATGAAATTTTATATAGTTATAATTGTAACTTATTTAATTAAAATCTGTCTAGTGGTATTTGAGTAATGCGCGTTCAGACAGATAAAAATTTCAAAAAATATCGTTTTGGTCTCTGTATCATTTGCACTTTCATATTTAATGCACAGACAGTACTTTGTTACGATTTTCTATATAATACTTTCTACGAGTATTTAATCGTTCAACCTATGAGCTATATTTTTCTTAACCATGATCACTTTTTTTTAAAAATATTTCTTTATTTATACCTAGTCTAGCCATAAATTAAAAAATCTTTTTTAAATTTATACCTAGTTTAGCCATAAATTAAATATCTTTTTTAAATTTATACCTAGTTTAGCCATAAATTAAAAAATACAAAGTAATAAATATTGTTACAAAGACAGCCTTGATATATTTATTCTAACGGTATTTATAACAACACTAGGTATAGATACCACCAAAACGTCCAGGGTTTAACAGTAGTGTCGAAGCCGTTCTTTAAAATAACTTGCTGACTTGCTGTCAGCAAGTAACTTTAACTTGCTGTCCCACTTTATATTTTATATAGGTATTTTTCCTGCATCTTGATAGGTTAGGTTGACAGCTTGATAGGACATAACTCACGGGAAGTACTCGTCGCAAACTTATGGTCTTTCATATACATTCAAATCCACTATTCTACCTTAATCTTATTATTTATCGCGGCTGGTAAGCGTCCGGGACAATTAAACGCATCCAGTGCTCGCCATGTATCATAGACAGTAATCCGGGGGACAGAATCATAATAACAAAAAACAATAAAAATAACGAATTACCCCCTGAACTGAGCTCGGATCGGCCGGAGGATGTGGAGTAAGGAAAGCGGTGGAGAGGTTGTTAGGTATTATAAGTATATGTGTGATAGTTGATGAATGTGTTTTGTTAAAAAAGTTACATAACCGGTTAATTCTCGACGCCTTAAATTGTGCTCAGGCTTCTAAGTTAATTGGTATAAAATATTTAATATTTTTGTGTAAAAATATATATTTTGGGGCCAACGTATTTACGCAAAAGGTGCGAGTTTGTATGAAATATTAAGCAGTCCCAAAAAATGTGAAATTCTCATGTTATGTAGGTACCTACTTCAAAATCATAAATAGAATCCACTGTGTCAGACTTCCGGTATTGATTGGTTCCAAGCATTTTTATCAGAACATTTCTTTATAAAATTATTGGTAAATGCAATGAAATGAATCCAAAACATTTAAAGGGGATTGAAAATGTTATGATAAAATAGATATTATAACAGTAACTAAATACTTGTAGCTTGTAGTAACAGCTTGTATAACTTATAGCTTGTTTAACAGTAACATTAGGATTAAAAATGAATTATATGTTCCTAACCAACGAATACAAATAGTGAAAAAGAACACTTTTTGTATGTCAGTCTGCATCTGCAATAAACTACCTGATACTGTAAAGCGTTCTAATTCATAAATATTAAAAAAAAAAATCTTTTCTAATTCCTTATTGAGAAATGTTATTACACTGTTGACGAGTTTTTGGAAGAATAATAATTAATCATCTTAATCTTTTGACATTCAGCAATTTTTAGTAATTTATTATTCTGAACAATATTATTAATTAGTATTATATTTAGTTATTAAATTATTCTTTGCACGCCTGCTAAGGCAGAACGTAACGGGCATTGTCTGTAATGCAACCTATGTCTTGCAAAATAAATTATAACTATTTAACCTGCAAATTTATGGACAATTAATATTATACAAGATTTTTTAACACTGTGTTTAAATTTCAAAATCGAGTTCTATGGGGACAAATAAAGCGGGCGAAAACTAAAAAAATATATGAATACATTTTTTGAAATATACAATATTTTAGTAATAAAAACATTTTTGAATTTCATACTAAATCTAAACTAATTTTAAATAGGAAGACATTTTTTTTTCCGACGCGTCTTGATAGCTCACTTTTTTACATCTGTTTAAGACGGGACGCTTTTAGAATGTCAGTGTGTCTCCACAGCTTCGCTGTCCGCAATCCACATTCTGTTTGTGCTCATTCTTAATATGGGGCAAAACTGTTGGAAGAACAACAGTTTTTGTTGTATATTTTATGTTCTGTGACGCTATAACTCAGTCGGTGTGACACGCCACCCTGAGCCTTCGTGATATACAGACTAGTACAAAAGTACAGTACTTCAACATTATTTATAGCTGCGCAGTTATTTTTATTTATTCTCTCCTTTTATTGGTTTATTGCGTCACGGATTGTTGGATGTTTACGTTAGGCTAGTTAACAATATTAGTATTTTACTTACAATATTTTCTGTAGGAGAAAAACACTTTAAATTTGATCTTTTATATAAAAAAAATATTATTATACCATATAATATTCATAGAACTTTATACAAGTCTTTTAAATCTAACTTGGTTAGAATGACAGCTGTCAAATTACCTCCAATAGTGTTCTTCAAAAATAATTAATCTATAAAAAAACCTTAAAATCACGGAAGGTTTCATTTATTTTTATTATTTGTAATACATAACAATCAGTCGTTAAATAAACGCATTACTTTGATTTGATGATTATTGTCCCAGCACTATTTGAGGTACTTTGACAGCTGTCATTCTAATCGAGCTTGATTTAAAAGACTAGTAATATAGAAAAAGAGACTCAAATTTATAAAAACAATGTAAATTTAATTTTAATTTGGCCGTCTGGTGTCGCTTGACTTTAATAACGACTACCCCATCTCTTCTCGTGGATGTCGTGAAAGGCGATTATGCGATAACAAAGCGGTTACCACATGTCCTGAGGTACTACATCACATTTAAAAGAGTCGACTTGCCAGCAACGTGGCCAGCGTGGTATTTTAAGGCAATACATCCCATGTGCACAAGACAATGTGCTTGAGGAATTCCGTGTTCGGCAGTGTATAATACTGGCTTACGGCAATCACTATAATATGTGAAAACTGTAATTAATACTCTCAATATTAATATAGTCCAACAAAATTGTACAAGTTTTCCTACGTAATGATATAAATAAATAACACCGCACAGACCCGAACATATTTGTCTTTAAACAAATGAAGTTCGACCGAGAGTCGAACCCGGTGTTTTTCACACAGCAAACGGAAGCAATACCAACAGGGCTAGGTGGTCTTTATTGAGTAGTACCTTTTAAACACGAGTCATTCTACAATGAGTCGTTTATTACGTGGTTTTACAGACACAAATCAATTTCACACATTAGGCACTCCAAACTTTTCAATTACGTCCATGTGCGTTCATTCAATAGATTTATTTGTTCAGAATCCTTTATCCAGCATTATCATAAATTAATTAGGCGCAAAATAATGCGCCTCCATTACGTGCGGCCATGTCATTGGAAACAGGCTGTTGTTTTTTTTATGGAATTCAATTATAATTATTCCCCTAACGCATTCCATGTAAGTAGTGAGGTATATCAGAAGCACATTCCAATCCAATCCTGTCATATTCCTTCCATTTTCCTAAATCTTTCTCCAAATCCATTCCTAAATCGTCAAAGGTAACATCAATTCCGTCAATTGATGTCTTCAAATCGCGTGTATCTGAACACTTTTTACTCAAACAGTGTGAATGATTGATATGTTTATTATTATTTTATTTATATTTTTATGTATGTATGTATAAATGTATATATGCATGTATCTGTGTGTAAATTGATATTTATTTATGTTGTATTTATGTAATGTAATATTGTCAGAACGCTATTTTTAGCGGCACTACCCTTAGTCTGCTCTCAATCACTAAAGGTTAGCTGGAAGAAAGAAAATGATATATATCATTAAGTTCGCCTTTGATGCAATAAAGAATTTATCAATCAATCAAAAGGTAGGCAGCGCATTGGGGGCGTGCTAATATTTGTCATTCATAACTGATGTTGGTAGGTATGTATCGCGGAAACTACCGATGGTGGCAGAATGAGAAGAACCGAAGATCGGGTGTGACGAGCTTTGGGAGAGTCCTATAGCCAGCAGTGGAGAGACATAGGCTGATGGTATGGTGTGGTTGTATCTATCAGTAATAATCGCTGATCATTGTTAAATTGAGCATCTATAGTTATTGAAAAAATATACTTAAAGTAGCAAACAGCCTGTATATAATATCGCAAAAACCCCGCCACAGGGCGTGGTGATTGTATTGATTGCTATTATTTCGAGTCATTAAATCAAAGCAGCGACGATTCGGCGCGCTCATTATGGCCAACCATTCCTGGTGTACAGTGCACCTCCAAGTTACTGCTGACGTAATTATTAATTTGAAAATTACAGTTCATATCTTAACATCGACACCGCTGCATGGCCTAATGCGACTCAGTTGTGAGATGTTGCGTAGCGCCTTTTGCACTTGCCCTAAATAAAACATGGCCGAAGGGTTCTTGAAAGATTAACCCCTCCTATGCCATCGAATGAAGAGTATGATAGAATAGAAGAAACTCATTCCATTATACTCTTGACTCCCCAAACCTACCAACAATGATTGGGAGGAATACTCGGCGTTCCTAATATCCAATTTCCAACACTTTTCCTAAATTCACTCCCAAATCTACAAAGATAGGCAGAGCACTCGGGGGCGTGCCAACGTTTGTCATTCTGGATTAATATTGGCATTTATCATGGATGTTCATGGCCGACAGTATCCACTTACCATCAGGTGGGATGTCAGCTTGTCTGCCGCCTCCATAATAGATAAAAAATACGATTTTTTAGTGACAAATGTATTTACTAATGTAAATATGACTATAACATTTGAAATTTTAGCGTTTTTCACACATAATTTATCTTTTGAATCTGGTCTTAACGAGAATATTTACCTTATTTATTTGACTCGAAGTTTCGGTTGGTTTGCGTTGACCACAGTTGATGCAACCCAACCGAAACGTCGAGTGAAATAAATAAGGTAAACATTCTCGTTAAGACCCGTTTAAATAGATAAATAAGTATATGCCTTTAGTTTGTTTTTGTAAGGTCCGACTTGTAGATGCATTGGACACAGGCTGACTTGAGTAATTTACTGATTTTCTGTTAACTTTTGAGTTTTTCTGTTTGGAAGTGTGTATGTAATGTTTGTGTATATTTGTATACCCACAAGGCGAGACATAGAGAAACGCTTCTTGTAACATTTCCATCAATGTACCGTTTTAAACGCATTGAATTGAATTGATCGTCTGTATTATTAATACTGTTTTTGTTACAAAATTTATATACTATCCTTCGCTCTTGTCCTTGTCCATTCAAGGAGAGAGAGAGTGCACGCTGCAATCCAACAGCCGCTGAGCGCACTCGACTGGCCTCGTTACCCCTCTCTCACAGAATACTACCTTGAAAGGTACTGCATTCCCTACTTTATCATATTCCCCAATGTATGTACGTGTTTCGGTAGTGAGTGAGATATGCCAGAGCCCATTCCCATCCTATCCCTTCCCACGTCCCCAACTCTTTCTCCGAATCCATTCTTTCATCAACAAAGGTAGGCAAGCGCATCCGGGGGCGGGCCAAAGTTTGTCATTTTGGACTAATGTTGGCATGTATCGCGGATGTCTATGGGCGACAGTATCCACTTACCAACAGGTAGACTGTATGCTCGTTTGCCATCTTCTTTCTATATAAATAAAAAAATAAAAATTTGGAAGCATCAAAATCTGCTTACCTACTGAGTTCTTTTGTTTTGTATAAGTCTGTTATTGAATATTGTGCAATATTAGAGGTAGGTTGTACCTCTGTTTTGTTATGTATGTAATCAGGGCGACTCCATTTTTGATTCACGTTACAGTTTGCGGTGATTTTTGAGCTGATTGCGTTTTAGTTTTATGGCGTTTGGCCTTTCATTATATTTTTTGACGATTTCGTGTGATAAGAAGCTATTTTTAATTTGATTTATTATTTGTTATTTAACCTAAAGGCTTATTTTTCTTAAACTTGTATTTAAGTTGAAATTAAGAAAGTATATTAAAAGGAAGTATATCAAAATCGAAATAAATGGAAACTAACATTTCATTTGACCTCACGGAAGACTACCTTGAAATGTAATAAATTTCCCACTACATCCTATTGCCCAATGTACGTACGTGTTTCGGTAGTGAGTGAGATATGCCAGAGTCCATTCCCATCCCGTCCAATCCTACCCCTCCCCATTTTCTCAACCCAATCAATTTTTTACCAAATCAATTTCTTCAAAAGGTAGGAAGCTCCGGGGGCGTGCCAGCGTTTGTCATTCTGAACTGATGTTGGCATGTAACACGGATGTCCATGGGCGACAGCATCCACTTACTACCAGGTGGATTGTATGCTCGTCTGTCGCCTTCATACTATAAAACGTCATATTCACGAACAGCTTCGGCCATTGTTTGTTGTTGCTCTTTAACTTTAACACGAGTATTTAATAAAATTATAAAATGGTTGGTACCTACTGGACTGATCTTGAATAAATTATGTCATAATTAACATTAAGAGAAGAAAACAAACAAAAGAAAAAAAGAAATCCTAACATAAGATTTTAACTTTTTCTAAAATCACCTCAGTTGTTATCAAGGTATTTTTAATTTGATTTCATAGATTGATCTGTAAAATCTTACGTTATTTCATTATATAATTTTTCATGTACATAACAGCCCAGTAGCTTAACAACTAGCTTCTACCCGCGGCTTCGCTCGCGTGGAATAAACAGCTGTAAAAGATTTTTAACACCTGTAAAAGCACCGACATGATGGATTTCACTAATGAAAATCCATCCAGTAATTTTAGAGTCATTTTTAAAGTTATTTTTGTATTTTCCTCTATAACTCAACTTCCATGTGTCATATGAACATGGCACATATACCAGTTTCCTTTCTGGATACATAGTTAAAACCCGATCAAAATCCGTTCAGTAGTTTTACGTGATGCTCAAACAAGCAGACATACAGACAAAAAAATTAAAACAACTCCTTTGGGTTCTGTAGCTTCTTAAGAGACCCCCATTTTTTAAGTCAGTTTATAGACTCAATCCTTTTACTGTTTGATTATATGTATAGAAAGAAGATGTACAAACTATAAAACTATTTATGAACTTCTGTTTGTATCCTTTAAATTACAGTTTTAATGATTTTTGATAACTGCTCTTAAATAGGTTTATTAGTTTCATGAAATTATAACAATTTAGTTACATCTATTATAATAACAGGCTCGAATAAACAAATCACTTCAATCACTTGACGTATTCCGCTCTTATTGCAGCACATTAACTAAAACACAGTGCGCACATTAAAATGACAAAACATCATCACCGCACGCCGTCGAGCGATAGTTTCAAAATACGTCGCGAAATTAGCGTTAATGCGATCGTAAAGCCGTCACCGCGGCGCGATAGACCGCGTGATTCCCGTGCATTGCCTGCGCAAAGCGCAATTTATAACGCACGCTAGTTTAGTGTATGGGTAATAGTTGCGATATGATTATTGGTGTTTTGCGCTGGCAATGTAATTTTGATATTATGTACTTTGAAAATTTATTGAATTTATATTAATATTTGTTGATGGTACGTTAAATGGTACACAATTAAATGTTATCAAAACACCAAATACTCAGAAAAGACCACACATGAGTGAGTTCGATATGCCAGAGCTCATTCCTATTCCTTCCTATTTTATCTCTTCCCATTTTCATTTCTATTTCTAAATCTTCAAAGGTAGGTAAAAGCTTCAAAGCCCCCAGGTGCGCGCACACCTGGGGGCGTGCCAGCATTTGTCATTCTGGACTCATGTTGGCATGTATCGAGCATGTCGCAGGGCGACAGTATCCACTGACCACCAGTTTGATCTATCCGCTCGTCTATGGTCTTCTTTCTCAAAAAATATATCAAGAGACTCACAGAAGACTATAGGGAATGAGATATGCTAGACTTCATTCCCATCCCATCCTACCCTACCCCATTGTCCCACCCCTTTCTCCAAATCCATTCCTATATCTTCAAGGGTAGACAACGCATGCGGGGCCGTGCTGACGTTTGTCATTCTGGACTGACTATGTTGCTATGTATTGCGCATGTCTATGGACGACAGTATCCACTTACCACCAGGTGGACTGTATGCACGACTGCCGCCTAAGTTCTATAAAAAAAAATATAGACCGTGATCTGTGCAAAGGTTTGCTATTGACAGATCGGCGCAGTTGCTAGTGAGCCTGCTTGCCGTGCAAAAGGTTCCGGGTTCGATTCCCGGTCTCGGACACTTTGTTTAAAAATAAAGGTTTCTTCTGGGCTGGATGTGTGTTTGTTTGTCTTTGTGCATGTTTCTGGACTCACTACAATGGGAATACAATGAGGCATTATTTATTTAAGAAAAAAAAATACTGTCGTCGTACTTTTGCCCCTCGATATTATAAACCAGATATAAATTGCATTACTAATATCCTCTTCTAACCCCGTAAAATTAGAATGTGCGCGATTATTTACGATCGCGGCACTCAATAATATCGCGTGGCGAGCGATAATGACCGCAGTAAATATGATTTAGGGATAATAATCACGGTCAGGATGCGCCCGAGTGCCGCATAATGCGATGATTCATGCTCTCTAATTAGTATTTTATACATTCAGGACACAGTGTATGGTGTGCCATACAAACAGAGCATGCACGGTGTTTTCCGTAGTTAGGGCTGGAGATGGAAAACTAGACTGTTAGATTTAGGTAATTAGATTTCGGAGAAATTTACATATAGCGGAGACTATAGATCTCGACTAGAGTCACTAACTGAATCCAAAATATGAAGTCATACTTTCAAATTTCGTTCGAATTCAACGATATTTGTAGACAAACTGCAGGGCACATTTTTGAATTTGTCAGAAAAGTAAGTATTAGTACTTACAAAATACAATATCCTATTAATATTATAAACGCGAAAGTTTGTATGTATGCATGTATGGATGTTTGTTACTCTTTCACGCAAAAACTACTCAATGGATTTTAATGAAACTTTACAATATATAGCTCATACATCAGAATAACACATAGGCTATAATTTATAAAGATATTGTGTAAATTAGCCAAAATATAACGATAAGTGTCAAGTAAGTCGGAAAAAATGGCGTGCGCTGCAAAAACCGTAAGAGTTACACGAATATAATGTATGGTGGAAATGTTCCTGAAATTTTGAAAAAAAAAATTGTAAAAAAAAACTTATTAACCGAAGCGAAGCGAGGGCGGGTCGCTAGTCATACCATACGCCTGTGTATCTCCACCACACACCATACACGGTCTTCAGCTATTCTCATCCAGCTACTACCAGCGACTTTCTTCAAGTCGTCAGTCCACCTGACCGGAAGGCGTCTCACGCTACTTTTTCCGATACGTGGTCTCCACTCGAGGACACACCTCTCGCCTCGGTTTTTTTCTATGGACTAAGGCGGCAGACGAGCATACAGTCCACCTGATGGTAAGTGGATACTGTAGCCTATACACATCCGCGATACATGCCAACATTAGTCCAGAATAACAAACGTTGGCGCGACCCCGGATACGCTGCCTACCTTTAGAGATATAGGAATGGATTTGGAGAAAGGGTTGGGAAAATGGGAAGGGGATAGGATGGGAATGGGCTCTGGCACACCTCACTCACTACTTAAACACGTACTGGCCGACTGTGCTTCCGCCGGGAGTTATCTCTCTCTGTCTCTCCCTCATTGTGGCTCACCGAGTGTGTAACGAGATGTTTTAGAACTATATTTTAAATAATGATAATGGCATTTAAAATTAACATAAAACATATTTTTGTTTAATATTGATACATTATGTATATGTGACATATGTGCGTGTTGTGTGTTGTGTTTATGTGTTGACATAATAAGATGACAGACTCTTCTTTGGCTTTGTCGATTGGATGCAATCATGCGATCGGTCGATCGATTGATCGAGAGTCTTAGACCACACAACCAGCGACCTTATGTACCCAATGACTTAAGTCTGCTTTTGCCTTTATATTGTGTTTTTTTAGCGCAATGTATTTTGGTACTCGTAGAATATCATGTTTAAACATTAGGCCCATAATATCCATCTCCCAGTTACACAACACATTGCAAATTGAACACTATAGCCTTTGGTCAACAGACAGTCGTATACCAGTCTCATCCGAGCCCACAGTGGTAAATCCACAACATACAGGGTGTCCAGCGCAGGCTGCGTCGAAGTAGCGTAGTTATTGCCAATACTGCCCGGCAGGATTTAAGATGGGCTACGTCGACTTGCCTTGTTTTAATTGGCCAGTTGGTTGGGGAAGTGTATAGAGTTTTTAATACCCAGTTTGAATACTTAAATTTACGAATCCATTTATCATTAATAACTTCGATCGTATTCGGTCTAAAAATACCTGCATCTTCTTAACACTGAATTTATTTCGTGAAAACTAGCAACTTTTTAAAATTCACGACTTTTTCTTTTCACACAAACCACTCGCTCACTGGCACCGTGTAGGTACGTTAACACCGATTTACATAGATGTATGTATCTAAGCGGTTCGATTAGCAGCTGTTTATGAAAGCGAGTGTGAGGTGTTGCCGTTCGTAGCAAAGTACAGTCAGTGGTACGGAGTAATAAAGTTAGACTTTATAAAAAAAATATTTTTTTTTTGGAAAAATGTCAATTCTAAAAAAAGTCGTAGCACAACGTTGTTAGTTTTTTAATTAAAATTCTTTATTTCAGACTCATTCAAAGATTCATTATTCAGAGATTAAAACAAAAAACATAAAACAATTACATTAATAATATACATATAGGTGTTTTATTTGTCGGTGTGTAGCCGAATCAATCCACAGTCATGGGGCAGTCAGTTCGACCAGCTATTATGCGTAGGATACCGTTGGTGTTAACACGGACACGGCTTAACATCGAGGCAACTCTCTTTCTTAGGATAGCATGGAAGCCATACATCGGTGCGAGCGTCTATGTGCTACAGTGCCCCGGCAGCCCCAATAGAATACTAAACTCGTTATCATATTGCAGTTTTAGCTGTTAGAGAACGCCCCCAGGCATTCGCCTTTTATACGATTAATTCAAATTAAAGTTTCTTAAATAAATTCAGTGTTAATAGGGTGCAGTTTTTTTATTTATTTTATTTTTTTAGTGTTATATAACTCTGTAATAGACATAAACCATCTACATTTATCAATAATCATATACATTTATTAATAATCATATACCTATATATTAAAATGAGGCATATGGCCCTGTATTTGGGTGGCTGGATGGAAATTGCATCTACTAAAAATAATGACATAAATAACTATAATCCACACTATATAAATCCGTGCAGGGTTGTACGAAACCGCACGAGACCGAGTTACGGCGCGCTACTGCGTGCGGATGCGATGCTTCGTATTGCTAACACAGTTTATTGTAACGATACTGTCTGATAACCCTAGCGTCACGTTTATTACTCGTACATAAGCTGATCGAAACTCGGAGAAACCTAAGAAATTGCTATTTTCAAACATTCGGTCGAGAAAATGCCTCTTTTTTAGTCACTGGTAGTGATGACTAGAGTATTTTTGATGGAAAGAAACCGAAATGAAGAAAGTTTAAAAAAATCATAGATATAGTTCAAAGAATCAATACGCAGAAGTGACTTTGTGCAGGCTGCATTTGTCGTAGGACTATCAACTGAGGTAGACGAGTCCTCGAGTGGATGCTCCGTACCGGCAAACATACGCTGTAAACAGCCAAACCGCCACTCGGCATCATTTCAATAACATTATCAAAAACCGATTGGTCACCGCCATTAGTTCGCGCGTCGGAAACAAAATGGCGGAATTAAAACTGCATCCACGGTAATGGCAATGACGGGTAATTAGCTACTGCAGTTGTTTTATATTGTGGTGTTAGCACTTAGTAGAAAGTAAAGTTTATTATACAAACTATAATTACTATTATTAGCACAGTTAGATGAAACCGTAAACGTAACCAGCCCTTTTAGTATCCACTGCCGACATAGGCCTGTCATGGACATTGTCTTGTGTATGGCTTTAAATTCTTCATGTATGGTTATAAATCTCCACACTAGCCAAGCACATTGGCGAGGCCGAGATAAAAGTGTAACATACCTCCATAAAGAGCTCTCTATTGGACGAGACAGATTAGAAAAAAGAACTCACGTGACAAACAGCTGTCGAGATAGTCACGTGAACAACAAAACATGTACCAAGTTACATTTGCACTTCAATCGAACCTTATTTTGATCAATACTTATATTCAGACTGTATTAAATTGGCTGTTATTTTTAACTGCTTTAAAAATTCGAGTGACAAATTTACAATTGCGGTTATTAAAAACTCTATTTGAACACAAGCAAAACGTTGTTAAATATTATCAATTGCATTTAAAATGGTCTTTGATTTGGGTTGCAATGTTATTACTGCGGTTGTAATAAGATGTATTGTGAGGGTGGTAAAGGTGATAGTGAACGGATTTAATGTTTTTGTTTGTTTGTCATGCGACTGTCCGCTATTTAGACAACCTTTCGGATTGTGGGACAGCGTGTCAGTGCAATGAATGGTGAGTACGTTATGATGAACACTGAATTTAGTGTTACAAATAGAGAGAAAATGTCGAAAACGGCGACTTTTTGCTTTTTGTAATATCAACGTCTATAACTCCTATGAATTATTGCATGTTGAAGATGCATAATCTGCATGTTGAAGAGGCAGGTTATATTTGTCAAAGGACAGAATTGGGCGAGCATTGGGAAAGGCCTATATCCAGCAGTGGACAGACATAAGCCGATGGTACGATAGACAAAAAAGGGAGTTAACAAGCTCTACAATGGACGCCAAGTGCCGGGAAGCGCAGTGTGGGACGCTCTCTGGCCGAGTGGACAGACGACTTGACGACGTTTGTCGGTGGTGGCTGAATGAGAAGAGCCAACGGTCGTGGGATCTTGGATGGTGTTCAATCTTGGCCACAGATTAACTACATAGTACAAGTACAAAAGCCTACAAAAACATACCCACAAAATAAAATTTCGTTCAGTGCGAGCTAAATTGAATCCTACGCGCATCGAAGTAAGGCCATATTACACTGTACCGCTAAAGGACACGCACACAATGAATAGCATGACTCTGTGCACTAATCGTAAGGGTTGTCACTCATAATTTTAATATATTTACCTAATTAATTTTAGTAGTTTTCATAGTTTTAAAATACAATTTTAAATTTGATCTAAAATAAAATTAAATAAATAGTATTATACGTACTTACTCAATATGACCATAGCGTTTAAACGCTTTTATTTACGCGTGGGTTACAAAGGGCTCTCGGGAACCGACTGACGTGAACCCCTGGGCCACGCCGCTGTTGGTATATTTTCGTACCTAAAGTGCAAAGTGGGCCAAGCCTGTCTTGGGTGACTTTATCCAACAGAGAAGAGACATACGCTGACAGCATCGTATGGTATTCATTCTCATTTATTAGTATAATTATTTTGTATAAGGTATGAAGAAGTCAACCTTACATATTATTATAAAAAATAATTATTAAACTCAACAATTTCCACCAACTCAGTTGTTAATAAGATAATAAATAAACACAAACCAAGTTAACGTCAATAATTTGATCGTCCCCGGCTTTGTATGCCTCATGAACGTAAACTAACATTTCCATCGACCATGATCGTTACCACGAGTTCTCACTGTAAAGTGACAAGTGAGTGAGTGAGATGTTTTTTTGTTTATGGTACACTCTAAGTACAGCTCGCTGTTAAAAATTTTGCTATCTAAGGAATTTGTTTTATTTTTTTTATTTAGATAGATAAACTCTTTATTGTTCACCGACACATGTAAAAATTCAATATACGAGTAGTAAGTAACATGGAAAAGTACAATAAGCGGCCTTATTGCCGACTCTTCCAGCCAACCTATGGGTGGCAAGGAGAATAGATGACAATATCCTATGAGGTACATTGTGCAATCTATATATATAAATGAATGTATCTTTGTTTGTCCCGTATGCGTTCCTATACCATTCATCCGATTGCGATGAAACTTTGTTGATGATGAAATTGAGTCGTTGTGCGCACGCCCGCGAAGGTTTCTGAATTATTATTTTAAGACCACGAGAACGCGTATCGCGCAAAAACTATTACACAGATTTATATCGGATTAACATTTAGGGTAATTTTTATCCAGATCTTTATAGAGTTTCCACAGGAATCACTCTTGTTAACGTGAACGAAGTCACTGGCACCGCTAGTTGCAAATAAAGTCACGAAACGTACAAATAGTGACGCAATAGAACACGATCGCGACGAAACATTAACACAAGTTTATTGTCAAGCGATTTCCGAATCGGCGCCGTATTGCACCGCGGCCATTTTATCGCGAATATACGGCGGAATTAAAAATGCATAAATATGTAGCGTTTTACGATAATTACGCGGGACACTATTCAATGGTAGCGTTATAATGGTATAAATAAATACATTTAACGTTTAAATGGAGACCGTTTGTTTTAAGTAGTTTTATTTGTGACATCACGATGTTTATTTAAATGAGCTAATTATTATTTTCTTCGTAATTCCTCCTAATTTTGAAGGGGAGGGTGCACGCTGCTTTAGCACAGCCGCTGGGTGCACTCGACCGGCTAATTTACCCTGCTCTGACAGAAGCCGACGGTAAAATGTATTGCCTACTTTATATGCCTAAAAATGTATCTCCTCAGTTTGCGCACGCGCTTCGGTAGTGAGTTAGATATGCTAAAGCCCATTCCTATTACATCTTATCATTTTCCCATTTTCCCAACCCTTTCTCCAAATCTATGCTTATATTACCAAAGTTCAGCAGCGCATCCGAGGACGTATCAACGTTTGTCATTCTAGACTGATGTTGGCATGCACCACAAATGTCGCAGGGCGACATTATGCAAAGGTGTGGGTTCTCTGATTATTTATCTGTCACCTTTTTTAAAATTATATTGTATAAAGCGTCATGCGCGCATTTATTATGAAATCTAATTAAATATATTATTTAACACAGTAAATATTTACGAAATAATGAGTGGCAAAGCATATTTCATCGTTACAATGTCGTTAAGTTTCGCTAATTGCCCCGAATGAACAGACAAACTCATTAATGGGCTAAAAATTATTATTTACAGCCTTTTACGGACAAATTACGTTTAGAATGACCCAATTAAGTGGTAATATCACGTTTTATTGCACTGCGCAGTGTATAATGCGCGTGATTATGCACCAAATATGAAGCTAGTTTTGGTTGTGTAAAACATTAATCCTTTTCTTATTTCTCTTTTTGGTAGGAAAATATAAATCTCCGTGGCAGACGTCACTCGAAAGGGCTATTTCGGTTTCTAGGGTTAATGTTCTAAAGACCTGTTCAATCTGATGCCAACTTCGAAATTTCACCGCTCTCGTCATCGAATGACAATTCATTCGTACTTTCTTGACAAAGAGTCACTGCGTATAGTTCTACAGTGCGGTCTTCAAGACACTTTCTGTCAAAAACCTGACAATCATGTCATGGCCTCTTCAAAAGGGCTGTTAATAATATTCTGCAAGATAGGCAGCGCACCTGTATACCTCCTGGTGTTCCAGGTGTCTATCGGCGGCGGTGACCACTTGCCATATTTTGGGCCGCTTGCCCGTCTGCCTCCTATCCAATAAGAAAAAATACAAACTGTCAGTGAATCCCAAAGCCATTCTATATTTCCCCATCAAATCTCCAACCAGTTAACCCTCTCGTTGGAATCCGGGACAATAAACAAGGAGTAACGATTGTAATTCAGCCGTCCGGCCGCTGCGACCGGCCGATACCGGACAATCCGACTATGTCCGTCAATGTATGTCATAAAGTAGGGTTAAGCATTCGGCTCTGTACGGCAGTTTATAGGGTTGATACAGGAATGAGATTATTTTACAAGGATTGGAAATGTTACACCACAATAGATAGATAGAAACACAAATGGAGACATACATATCTCTTTATTGCACACCAAAACAAAACAATAACAGATATTTGGACACAAAGTGTTTATATGGCGGTCTTATATTTAAGGCCGCGGATAGGAAATAAATATTTTGATTACAGGTAGATTGTATACCTGTACAGGTAGATTGTATACCTGTACAGGTAGATTGTATGTATAGATTGTATATTGTTAATATTAAAATACTTACTGAAGTATAGATAATATATACATATCATAAATCTATACATACAATACCTATAGAGTAGCTTATATTTAGCAGAAGCAGTAAAATCATCAGAATAAGAGGAAAAATAGTACGTATGACTATTTTTTCTTTTATTCTCAAGATATAAATAACGAAATAAAAATAGTTCTGTAATGATAATTGTACTAGTAGTGTTATTTTGTGTACAGTTAAGCCAGATGGACCGACGAATTGAAGAAGTTTGCCGGTAGTGGCTGAATGTTCTCATCTGTTTGCTGGAGCAGAAGACCATGTGTGGTGGCGAGCCTCGGGGGAAGCCTGTATCCAGCAGTGGAGAGGCATAGGCTTATAATGGTATAGTTATAAAAATGAAAATTAAAGTTATGACGTACGATACCAAACTCAAAGCTTTCAAATATTAATAAATTACTATATTATATTATAATAATTCAAATAATATGATTGCAATAGATTGCATTAAAATACTTCGTAGCTCATAAAGTCACACGTAGCTTCGTAGACATTCGTAGCGGTCTACGCCGCGTAGCTTATACCCTGCTCTACGAGCAGGAACAAAGTGGAAGGCATAAAATTTAATTTCTCTTCTTTATTGTAACGAGAAAACACGACAAATTAGTAATAAGTAGAGACAAAGAATGCCCCGAGTTTGATACTATGTTCAAATCAAGCTTGCATACACATTAAATATAATAGCTTGGGTCGGCCGGTCTGCGCCTTGAGATGACGACGTAAGGAAAATGTGGATATGATTTTGTATATAAAAATCTTTTCTATTTAGTATTGGCACACTCCCGGATGCGCGCCTACCTTTACGGATTAAGGAATGGATTGGCACAAAGGGTTGGGCAAATGGGGAGGGATAGGACAGGGTGGGAAGGGAATGGGTTCTGGCATATCTCACTCACTACCGAAACACGTACGTATATTGGGGAAATACGGTAAAATAGGGAATGCGGCACATTTCAAGGTAGTCTTCTGTGAGTGAGGGATAACGTGGCCAGTGGTGTGCCCAGCGGCTGTGGGAATGCAGCGTGCACTTTCCCATAATAAAATTTGCTAATCGTTATTTGCGGAGGTGCAGTTGACAGCGATCATATCCACCATATCCTCCACGACGGAACCGCAGCACACCAACAAATTCCCCGCTCATTTGTTTTTTATTCATCCAACGGCGCCGTAATCGAAAGTATAAATTCGCTGTAACTGCGCTCGCAGGCCTCGCGGCCCGATAACACCGGCTTGTTAACTGGTAATAAGAAAAATAAACTTAAATTATATTTAGCAGACACTCGCCTTATGAAATATCAAAGTTTAAACTGAGAAAGTGGCGGTTTAGTGCGGCGTTTTTATTCTGTGGGCGATGAAAGGGTTTGGGGAAAGTTTGACTTATAGCTTCACTAAAGACATATAGTTATTAACCTTAGATGTGTAGAGACATCAACCTCATGGAACTTACACATGCAGTAGCTTTTAAAATTAGCAATGTTGTTAGGAATATTATCGTATTTATATAGATATTATGCAAAGGGATATTGTGTAGCTGTTATAACTTATATATAGCTTTTTTTTTATTGATAACCCAATAGTGATACATAGCATTTATAAACAAAAAATAAAGTAAAAAACCAAGGCCAATACAATATTACACTATATAGGTAGTTAATAAACATATATATTGATGAGGAGAGTGCACCCTGCAATTCAACAGCCGCTGGGCGCACCCGACTGACCACGTTACCCCTCTCTCACAGAAGACTACCTTGAAATGTACTGCATTTTCCATTTTATCTTATTTCCCTAATGTACGTGTTTCGGTAGTGAGTGAGATGTGCCAGAGCCCATTCCCATGCTATCCCTCCTCATTTACCCAACCGTTTCTCTAAATCCATTCCTATATCTCCAAAGGTAGGCTGCGCATCCGGGGGCGTGCCAACGTTTGTCATTTTGGACTAATGTGGGCATGTATCATGGATGTCTATAGATGTTTGCATGCTCGTCTGCCGCCTCCGTCCAAAAAAAAAATTTTACTAAACATTTGAGATGAAAGCAAATAGCACATTCAAATAATGCTACTTATATTATATTTATACATGATCCAGTTTTAAATAAATATAGCATGTATAAAAATATGAAGATTGGTGACTATAAAAAATAATAAATTTGATCCAGTCTATAATAAAAGAATACTGATAACATGTATGGATATTCTTCAAAACGATTCCTTTTTTCGAAAAATACGAGAACTTAAAAAAAAAAAGGAACTTTCTTAACTAAAAATAATCGCAGTCATCCAGTACTTCCCACCTCTTCGCTAAGAAAAGCCTCTTAAGCCAGAAGAAAGTTAAAAAATAATTAATGCTTTCGTAAATATTCATACCTTGGCGCGAGTTAAGAGTTAACCCTCTGAAGGCGGAACATACCGACCGGGATTGCGTGCGTTTCCGCTACGATTGCCAGTAAATCGACGGTGTACATTAATTAACGTAAGGGACGTCCACTATATTCAAGATTTTCTAAAAATAAATAACGCCTCCCCGAACGGCTTACACTAGCATTTCCCGAGTCATGGGTCACACAGAAAGACTCACCCAGACAACAAACACTTGTGTCCAAACAAATGAATATCAATCAGACTGGCATTCGAAATCCGGGAGCTTTTGCACAGCAAATAGGCTCACAACCAACTGCGCCAATAGGTCGTCGATGAGTGAAACATTATTTTTTATACAGTATCCACTGTGATTTTATCAGTGTTAGAACTAATGATTTCAATTTAAGATCTTTAAGATCAAAATAACAGATCTACAATATGAAGTTAGAATTATTGATAAAAAAAGAATATTTTTGGCGCATTTTCAAAGGTTTGTTCTTATAGTAAATTGAAATTTACATCATCGTTGTAGTTCAAGTTAATTTTTCAAATCATTATTCTAATAGTTGTTTTAAAAATAGAAATTATCAAAAATTACCAATTCATTCGAAAATAATTCTTTGGACAGATGTTCATATAAGTCAAGATAAATGAGATGTACCTTAAAACTATTTTTCCACTTATCACAAGTCAGACAATTTTGCAAATTATATTGTGTACATCACAGCCAAGTGACAGTAATTTTTAATTTCTTCATTTTATTTTAAAAAGTACTCAGGGTTTGTTTTCTACTCTAGTCTCTAGTTTGTCTAGAACAAACATCTAATATAGGAAGATGCTTGTAATTAAAAAAAAACTATTAAACCAAAACTTAGCCGGTGACTTCAAGCCGTCCTGTCCTGTTCAAGATTTCACGCCGTGTGTTTCCAAACTGAAGGGTTCGTCGAAACGACTCCGATTTAATTTAAGTCCGGCTCCGTTATCGGCGGAACCCATTGTTTTTCTTTCTTGAAATTTTACGGTCAATTTGACGCGATTCCCTTTTTTACGATTAATTTGAATTTAATTAGTTCTGCGGATTGTTGTCGGGTACTACCCTCTTATTAAAATACCTAGCTAATTTGTACGAGGTACGTGTTTGTAATATTACAATTTTTTTTTATCAAACTTATGTTGGATCTCTGTGGGGCAGATGCATCCGCTAGTAAATCGCTGGGCACGTAATACACCACGCTGTTCCAGTGCGGATTGGTGGATCACATAATGCAGATTTTTTTTTATTTCTGGAGCATGCGGGTTTCCTCATGATGTTTTCCCTCACAGCCGAGCATTTTCAAACAATTTTCAAAAAAATCCGTACTTAAGTAGAAACTTACTCGTACCGGCCTCGAACTCACTACCACACGAATTTGAGTCGAGTATAGATACCCCTAGGCTATCACCGTTCTCCCTAGGCTATCACCGCTCTCCCTAGGCTATCACCGCTATCACCCCTAAGCTATCACGCATAATTAGGTTACAAATGTAAAATTATTTTTTATTTAATTGTATAATAATAACAAAAGTATACATAAGTCCTTGTATACATAATTTTTAAATACATAATTTTAAACTTCAAAGGCTCTCTTTTTTAATGGGTCCAGCTGCACTTGACTGGTCAAATGTTAAAAAATCAAAATCGAAAAAATACTAAATTACAGGATGGACTTAAAATATGTTAATAATCAATTAAAATACAAATCTTCAGACTTTAGACAACCTCATCGATGACGCCTACATTTTTCTTAGTTTTCCAAATCACATCATCACTTTTAACTACATAGTATAGACGCACGTAAGTACATCGATAGATATTTTTGTGTCGGACGTTAAATACGGTCAAACTTGTTTTGATAAAAATACAAATAAAAAAATGAAAGCAAGGATGTAATTTAATTCACAAGTGTAATCAAGTCCCTAAAAGTATCACTCTTATATGACAATTATCAATATTCAGTTCATAATTGAAATCCTAAAATTACGTTTCGGCAACACAACTGGCTTTGTACACAAATTTATTACATCTCTCAATCTAAGGGCATTTGAGCCGAAGTCATTTATATACTGTAACTAGCCCTTTCATCGTCAACTGCTGGACATAGGCCACCTCATGTAGATTGTCTTGTGCATGAGAGATGTGTGGCCCCAAGAGATGGGGTAGTACATTCTACAGCCGACCGACATTACACGGCCACGTTATACATTAATTCGTTTATATAATAAAATCTATGCTACTTTGAAAGCAAAGCAATGTATGTGATCAAAATCTTCCAGGGCATCAGTAACTCCTCCGAGGAATCCACAATTATCAACCCGGAGCCATCCGACTAAATCCTGACAGAGTGCAACTTGGGAGAAAAGCCTCACTGTATAACCTTAGATATTGGCGTTTGTTGACATATTTACGAGGCCCTCGACTATTAAGTGGTGATTTAGTGTACGCATATCGGGATGGATACGTTTTTATCGTCGGCCATATATCCACTCGCTCGGAGCTCTATTATGTGAACCATTGTGTAGGTTTGGGAGATTTCACAGTTTCCCGTTCGCGTTTTGTGAGTTGAGACGTATGTGAACGGTTGATTGTGTCTTTATTTATTTTTATGTCGAGTTTTCGTAGAGTTTTGATGGAATTTCTTACAAAACTATACAATAAATATACTTACGTATCCACATACGCATTCTTATTTAATAATAGTAATAAGTAACGCCACACTCAATGGCCGACAGTAGTATTCCCTGTGTCGTGAGTCCAGAGACGCACACAAAGACAAACACAAACACACATCCAGACCCGTACAAACATTTGTCTTTAAACAATAACCGAGAATCGAAGCCGGGACCTTTTGCACAGCGGATAGGGTCACTACCAACTGCGCCAATCGGTCGTTATTATTAATTTATGGTAGGTAAAAAAACCTATACTTTGTAAATAGCATACTTCGTAAACGTTTTGGCATTGTCATTTGTGAAGAAGTTCATTCTAGTTTTTATATAAAACTGTCTATTTTTCTAAATAAAAGTATCGCCAAGGAGGTTTTTCTAATGGATATTATCATATGGCAGGTAATTTACCAAACTACTAGTTTTTATATTTTATATTACCTTAACTTGGAACCAGCCCTTTGAGTATCCACTACTGGATACGGGCCTCGTCATGTACATTGTCTTGTGCATGAGAGATGGCGAGTCCAATCTTTTCGAGGTGGTGTATGTAGTTCAGGGTTTGTCGTAGCAGCTTTATAATCCATCAGTCGCCTTTTATCACACCCACGGGAAGAGATGAGTGGTGTTAGTCTAAAGCAGGCCGTCACCACACAGCACCTGAACTTAAATTAAAATCTTAACTTAAAAATCTTTAATTAGTATAAAATTTTCTGAGTAGGTAATTCCACATTGCTACCTACATTTTATGATAATTTTAACTCCAAACGAGTTAATCGAAAAATATGGGGCCTCGGCCCCATATTATTGTTGGGCATTCTCCTTTTATTCGTTTATTTCATATGTATACGAGTATGTTTCTGTCTTTTGAATAAACTTTTGTGTATTATATTAAAACGGTTCTTCATGGTTTAGTACTTGGATATGGTATATCCACAGTACAACATTAAACCAACTGATTTCCTTAATAGAACTGACAGCCATCTTAACTCCCAAAATTGTCCGTTTTCACCCATTTCTGGATACAAACGAGCCACGTTAATTCTTCGCGCTTAATCTTAGGATATTTGCAGTGTACATTTGATGAGGTAATCATGGCTTTTATTTAATGCTTGAAGACCGCAATGGGCGATAGCAGACAGTGATCTATGGCAGCTAGATGAGCTTAGGTATTGCTTGTTATTATTCTCTTTGAAAAACATACATTTTCGTTCACTTTTATAAATTTCGGTTATGCCTAGCTCTTTCATTTACACCCGGTCATTGTCGCCGGGTTCATGGATAGTATATGTAAGGACACAGTGTCGATACGGTGTAGAACACAAGACCCAGTGTTTTGTTAACTCAGCAATAGAAACCAAACAGCACCGTACCCCCCTTCTCCCTTCAGTTGTCTCCTGCGCACCGATTTGTATAACCGTTATTGGTAATTGTATTCATGTAAAATCAAGTATTTGGAAGATATTTTCAAGTGTCTCAATTAAATATACGAACACGCGACCTAACTCAATAGACAATTAATTAGAACCGACCAGCACTCTTAAAATATAATTAAATGTAGCCATTTTCGAAAACGGTGCATGGTGTAACCCCACAGTCGCTGGGCTTCTTTCAGTGAAGACTACCGTGAAATGTACTTTATTTTTCATTCTATCTTATTCCCCCTATTATGTGTTTCAATAGTGAGTGAGATTTGCCAGGGTCCATTCCCATTCCATCCCATGCTATATACTATCTCAGCGAACGAAGAGTATTACAGAATAATAATTACTCCTTATTCAATTACAATCTAAACTCAAAAGTAAAGTACTAACTCGCGTGGACGTAGTGTGGAAGATATTCATAGGAGATATACAGTTTGGAAGACATACATGGAAGACAACTTATTCTAAAGTTAGTCTCCACTATTGAAGCATATTTATTACAATTTAGTTTGGCAAGTAATAATCCACAAAATAATAAATTCAAATTGAGAGACAATTTCACACCAATTCCAATGACACAGTCCACTTCCAATTCCACTTTATCAATGACGCCATTATCTTTTAAGCTTTGACTACTTCTACTACTATAACTATCCTATAACTCAATAATATTTATAGATATTTTGATCTTCAGTTAATTAATTAAATAAGAGTCAAATACCCCTCAAATTAATTCCTACGTGGGTAGGTATTTACGTAACAACTTATTATGCAGAAGATCCTACATCGTTATCTTACCGTATCTAGAGTGGAGTAATCATTGTAAATAATATTAAGGCATAGCAATACTGGGCCCGGTTAGGCAGTTACATCGTTTTGCGAGGACGCACAGCTTGTAACGGTTAATGCCTTAATCTTGAGGCGGTGGACGGCCACGGATTTCTTAGTGTGGATACGACGATTCTCCAACTATGCCTTATAAATCCAAGTTTTAATAAACTTATAAATAAATAATTTATTTGCCACACTTATTTTATTATCGCTACACTAGTACATAAGAAAAATAAAATATATACAGCTCTGTGCGCAAAAGGTCGTAAGCTCAGCGTACGCAGCGCCGAGTTTTAGCATGCAACTGCTTTATTATTACAATGCTTTCAAAATGATATATTTTTCCTTTATCATTCCAATTTCCTTCCTTTTCAATTACACGGAGACACAAAATACATAATAAAAATTATAAAGATATGATTTGTTTGAATTTGATACTAATAGTGTCTTAAAATCAAGTAATCATCAAGCCTTCTTTATAGAACGAGGTAGGAGAAAGTAAAATGGGCAAAGACGTGTTATATCTCCAAAGGTAGGCAGCGTATTCGGGGGCATATCGACATTTATCATTCCAGACTGATATTAGCATGTATTGCGTATGTCCATGGATGACAGTATCCACTTACTATCATTTGGACTGTATACCTGTATGCTCATCTGCTACGGAGAAATAAGAAAAAAAGGCGAGATTAATGTTTTAAGGCGTTCTCTATGAGCCAAGCTTTGGGTTGATCAGAGAGGTTTAATTTAGTGGTGCGTGAAAGACTCAAAGATATTGTTACCCTCCCATTCAGTAACATGTGAGTATAACGCCAGATTCATTTTCCTTTTCTATCCTATCTGGCTTATCTTCACAAATCGAACATCACCGCCGCATCACCTTGAAGGTGTCCCCCAGCTATAATTCTTAACGGCGGCGCCCCCGTCGACGCGTTGAGGAATTATTATTATGCGAATAAATACTCCAAATGTCACGACTAAATGTCTCCCCCTTTAATCCTAGGGGATGGGGAGTCTGGGGAAATGCCGTTCGATTCGGGTTGTATAGTTTTAAAGCGAACACAATTTTGGTGATTTGGAAGGTTGTTCTTTCATGATTTTTTATAGACAGAAGGTGGCAGAGGAGCAGACAGTTCGTCGGATGGTAAGTGGTTACTGCCGGCGCAGGATATAATATTTGTATAAGCCTTTTAGTGTCCCACTGTAGGGCAAAGGCTTCCCCTAGCAAAACACTTGGGTCGGTCCGTCATCTACCACGCGGGCCCAGTGCAGATCGGTGGATACACATACACCAGTTTTTTTATTTATTTCTGGAGCGGTTCTCCGCTGATTTGAACTCACGATCGTATATATATGAGTAGAGTATAGATACACTAATAACACTAGGATATAAATCTTCCAATATCTGATCTATTTGGTATATTAAATCCAACATCAGTCAAAAATTAAGAACATTGACATGACTGCAGATATGTATCTTTATGGATTTGGGAGTCAGAATTTGTACTGATGACCTGAAGATAGTAGCGAATGGCGGGTGGATGGGGAACTCAAATGATAGAGCATTTCGGCTCACATTAGGAGAGGCCTCTGTCCAGCAGTGGTCAGACTCAAGAACTCAGCTAACAGCTAACTCAGCTAACAGCTAACAAAGAAGAAGAAGAAAGATTTTATGAACAAAAATGCAAAACAATATGTCCTTTGTTTAATGCCGCTAAGTCGCTGGTGGCGCTAGTTGTTGTGTAGGAACTACATTGCGATTCTAGCGCAATGAATTTACGAAAAACAAAATCAGCTATCATTTCAGGGGGTGCAACGATATTTCGCCTTTTTTAGAAAATTATATAATTAAGTTACATAGGATGATAAAAATGTTGTGCGCCCCTGCTGTTTACGACGTAACTAATTTAAACTATAACCAATCGAGCATTCGCACAATTATAAACTCCTTCGCAGCTTATTATTAACTTATTCTATAAGCAGCGCCAACCGCAAGTATAACGTTGTGGAACAAATCTGTTCGTTCAGTTAGAGCAACGAATATGAACTTTAAACTCATGTCCAAAATTTGTTTACGAACGCAAATAAAGTTTGTAATTGTGCGAACACTTGATTGGTCAATAATTTTGTAGTAGTAGCATTACAACCACGCATGAGAGAGATAATGATAATTCCTTACTTCATATTTTCTAAAGTTCATATTTACAATATTCGAGAATATGAAAACGCCATTGTGTAATCAGACAAGATATCATTCTCTTCGTTTATTCACGAACGTATGAATGAATGAAATATCTTAAATACCCTATTTAAATTATTGAATAAATAGTTTATGATGACAGCTATAAAGTTCAGAATTATTATGTCACATAATATGTCAGTTGTTATCGTTGATTGCGAATAAGTAAAGTTTTTAAAAGTTCATACAACATTATTTGAATCGATATTCTAAATTCAAACTAAACAGCAATTTGCATTCAGACAATAGAGGTGTTACGAATACAAGTGTGGTTTTGATCAACTAAGTGTGACAATGAAATCTAATATGATTACCAAATCGTAAATCATTTGCAGCATGAATCTCCGTTTTTTTCGTTTCGTGAAGGATATATAGACGAATTTGGTACAATGTATATTACGTAATGACACTTGGTTCACAATAATCTTCTTGATTTTTTTTTTTAATTTGTAGAAAATGTAATTTTCCCTCTTTTAAAATCAGGTGCTGCCATAATTACTTTGTATTTTTTGTTATATATTACTACTCTATATAAATATTCGTAATTGAACGCTACCTACTCACATACCTATGTCTCAAAGGCAACTAATTAAGATTCGTGTAATTGGGAAAAATGGACTAAGAAACGAAAGTAGATCATGATTTACGATTGCTTTTTCATGTTCTCGAGTACTGTACTTAACATTCTAATATATTTTATTTTATTTAATTGTTTAACAATTTATTGTACATATATAACATTAAACAAATAAAAAGAAAGAAGAAGAAAAGATGGCACAAAACGTAAGCTTATCTCCTCAGGAGATTTCTTCCAGGGCCTTTTAGTTTCGTTTTTGAGGGTATCAGGCTGCCGATCGCGACTTAGTCCCGACTGGATAGTAGCAACTATATTTCCCTAGGACACATCACGTTGGGAGAGGCCTATATCCAGTAGTGGAGAGACATAAGCTGAGGGTTTTATATCGTATATTATATTATATCATACTCTTACCTCACGCAACCCAGCCAAGTCAATGCAGTAATAGTTTCCGGCCGTAACAGTAATAATTAGCCGTTCTAGATTCCTAGATTAAATCACTATTGCTAATAAACTATGTCGCATATTAGTCGCAGTTAGTCGTATATTTTGTTAAGATTAGAACAATATAAAAACATGAAGGTGTCTCGCGGTCATTACAGTATAATGAACTCCTTATCTGTCCGTATATCATTATAACACCGAGATGTTAGCAGAGTAACAAATCGGAAGGAAATGCCGTATCCAAACAGAAATCAATTTTAATTTTACGTAAACATTTACGAATAATAACTATTTTACGTAACAATTTTACAGTTGATTATTAATTTGCTGTTTGATATCACTCTCATCCAAATCAGATGCATGTAGATGACAATTGTATGGTTAATTACCATTGTATTATCAAGTATCTTAGCGTATAATTAAAACTTGTCGCTTGTTAAATGAATGATGTGAGGACATATTTTATTTTTTCGATATTTGCACTTTTATATTTTTTTTATTCCTTTCCATTTTTAAGTACCTACGGTACATTGCAAATAATACTAAACAATATATTTCTGTTGAACAAGAAACGAATATGTTTGCATATATAACATAACATGTTATAAATGCATAAATATAATGCATAAATGCATATGTAACATAAAAATAACATGTTATTTAAATCAATCACAGAATGAGAGACATTCGAATTAATAATGCGATTTTTTTATGAAAGATAATGTCAGACAGTCCGTTTGATAGCAAGCGGTCAATATAGTCTATTGCTATTTACTAAACATGCCAACACCAGTTAAACATGATGAATGTTAACATTAAAATAGTCTCTTGTGAATGTATAGTAACTCTACCAATTGAATGTGTCCAGCGGGTTTTTAACGTAGCATCGTCTTCTTTGTGAAAAAGAAAGCATTTTTTTAGAATAGAAGACAGACAACCAGACATTATTGTAAAAGTGAGAGTTGAGTGAGTGTTAATGAACCTTTAAGACACGAGCGTTAAACACGCGTGAGCGACATGGTCCAAGTTTTCAACGTTCGATGGTCATTCATGAACCATTGAAGTTAAAGGCTTGAATCTAAAACGGCTAGGGTCAAGGTTCTTAAGATTCATTAGCGCCGACAGTCAATCTGGTGGTAAGTAGATATATCGCCCACGGATACATGCCAACATCAGTCCAGAACTACAAACGTTGACACGTCCTACCTTTATAGATATAAAAGTGGATTTGAAAAATGGGTTCCAAGGGAGGGGGAAGTAGCACGAGACAAGATTTTTTTTATCTTATTACACTTCTCATTCCTTAATGGCTGATAGGGAGAGATGGAGAGTAAAGAGTATATTGAGATGGGGAGATTCCTTTATCCCATAATCTCTACGAAATGTGAGGGTGGAGGGGAGAAAAGAAAATACGAAACGCCGAGTTTTGTCAATAAATGCCGCATCCAAATTGCAATTTTTCTTACATCGCCGTTTCTTTCTGACGAGCGAGAGACTGTAGCGTAACGTCTTGTTTAAATCAAGCGCAGAATGATGGCAATAACAGTTAGCAGGCGAGTTACGAGCGAGTCGAGATAATGGCGCGGTCGAGAAGATTTCGCCTAAGTAATTGCTAATTTTGGGAGCGGAATTGCCGGGTGGGGGGTTCGGTTCTATTTGATAATTATTGTTTGTTCCCCTAATTCGGTTTGAGCTGAATATTAAGATCATACATAGCGCGAGGTGACATTTGGAGCAAATATATTGTCGTACACCTCAAGAGTGAGGTGAGGATGTGCTTGGAGTTTGGCGATACATAATGAGGCTATGCCTCAATTGAGTCTTTACAATTACTAATTGAACATACATCATCAGTAATCATTAGAGTCATTAGTAAAGTATCAGCGGCTCGTTATAAACTTATTGAATGGACGGTTATATAGTACCAACCGCAAATATAACGTTGTAGAACAAACCTATTCATTCAGTTAGAGCAACGAAAATGAACTTTAAGAACATAATAATAATTTGTTTAAGAACGCAAAAAAAGTTTGTAATCAAGCGGTTGACTAATGTTTCAGTGACGTTTCAAAGAGTTCCAGGATGACTTAGGCGGTATTAAGCCTCTATCGTATAACCTATAAAAAATAGATACTCATGTTTTCAAATGTGACATTATGAGAAAGGATCGTATTCTCGGTTCTAGTTTCGCACATATTTTTTTCTTTTCTTATATGGCAATAGCGTAATTAACACGTTCTGGCAGCGTTAGTTTACTTCTTAATTAACAATTTTAAAAGCAAAACAATTCGAAATACATCACGCAAATGTCCAGTCCCGTCGAAGAAAGTTAATAGTCGCTCAGTAAAATGATAGTCGGTTTACTGAGAACATAAAGTTGCTCACACATTCACATACGATCATATAATACATTCGTGTGATCCTCGGTCCGTACCACTGAGTTTCTACATAAGGACGGATTTAAAAAATAAAATGTCACTAGCTTGGCGGTGATGGAAAACATAGCAAGAAAACCCGCATGCTCGAGAAAAAAAATAGAAGTATGTGTATCCATTAATCCGCGCTGAGCCGCGTGGTGGATTATGGCCTGAAATATATATACTAATTAAAAACATTGTATTGTATATATTATATATACAGGGACTTCGCGGCAAGGCTGCTGGCAAGCATGCTGGCGGCATTACCCCGTTGAATGAATACTTATACGGTGAGCAAGGTAAGTATTATTGTCGGATCTGGCGTCACCGATGGTGTCGACTGTCGTTGAATTGAACTGATATTTAGATCAAGTTAAAATATTGACTTTTCTGAGACAGTGTACGTAATTTTAGTAGTATATAGTTTACGATAAATTGAATTAGGTTTCAATTTCGTGAATTTTTGACACTTCAGGTGCGCCAGCGCCCCGAATGTCTTCATTATTTATCACCGACTGTACTCCAAATGAACTATCCCACATCCCACTTGACAACACTGTCCCCCCATAAATCGCCGACATGTTAAAACAAGATAGACGTATTCGGACATCGCGACAACTCAGCAGGGCCCTTATCACGGACCGGGCTGTTATTTACGGCCTGCCCTGAGTTATGGCCAATTTACAGGCAGTCATTAAGGCGCTTAATGGCCTTAAGGTGTCCGGGTGAAAAGTTTCAGGATAAGTTGGCTGGGTGAGCGTTTTGTGGGGTATGATGTACGGGGGTAGTTTTTGTCGTGCATTGTTAATGTGTTTACAGAGTATGCTTTTTATGGCCGTAGACAGGCAGATGGTCCTCCCGATGATGCATGGTCTTTACCGTCTACCGTAACCAGCTTTTTCTTATATCACTGCTGGGCCTCTTCGTGCACAATGTCTCGTGCATGAGGGTAAAGCGGCCATAAATGTCAAGCCCAAGGTTTGCGGTAGCAGCTTTGTTATTCCTTACTCGTCTTATACGACACCCACGGGAAAGGAAAGGGTGGTGCTACAACTTCAAAACTATCTACAACATCCAAAATTCTTGGAATACGAACTGACTATTTATCATATTCTTTGAAGATTTGGACTTTTTACGATTTTTAATGAATGATTTGCTTTTTGATGGGGACTGAGTTCATGTTTATACGTTTTCACTTTCGGAACTCCACACCACAGCGCTTGCGCTCCTCTGAAAACATCCTACTAAATTTTCCTCTTCACACTTACAACTTTTACACCAACTCGTATACTGAACAGGCTGTCAGGCTGTGGAATGCACATCCATCAGACATCCATGCTTCATCCATCAGACAAGCACAGTCGTTACCAATCTTTCAGAAACTAATTAAACAACATTTCTTCCACTACTGATATTTTATGTTTGACCCTTATAATTTCTACCTACAGTCCTGCTTTAGTTCTTGCAACACTGTTTTTATCCTTAATAGTATTTGTAATATATATATATATATGTGTGTGTGTATACATGTATATTTATGTATTTGAATAATTATGTATAATATGTATTGTTTTTATATAATATTTCTGTTCTACAAGTATATATATCTGCGTTAAATGTATTGTGTATTGATACGATTATTCTCTTTCCTTCTTAGTTATATCACTAGTGAGTGGTACATCACACTTTTCCTACTTTCCCTAATCACATTTCCCTGTCGCTTGGTAGAGATTGCATAATTGCGATTAGATCGCTTACTGTTTTCTGTTGTTTATGGCTATGTTTTTGTTTATAGAAAAAAGGCGGCAGACGAGCGTACAGTCCACCTGATGGTAACTGGTTACTGTAGCCCATGGACATCCGCGTTACATGTCAACTTCAGTCGAGAATGACAAGCGTTGGCACGACCCCGGCTGCGCTGCCTACCTTTGCGGATTAAGGAATGGATTGGGAGAAAGGTTGAGAAAATGGGGAGGGAAAGGATACGATGGGATGGGAAATATATGCTGTAGGAAGGCATATGATGGTATAAATGTTCAGTAGCATAGAGGGTATCGGCGGAGCTCTTAAATAGATGATATGACGAGGAGGGGATAGAATCAAAGATTAACATCTTCGTAACAGACATATATTCCCCTTTCGGTACAAGTATGGTAATTGCAATGTTAACACGTTAAAAACCGAAAGAAAAAACAGTACCGTTCCGTTCAGGTTATGACGGACACGGTGCGTCCAACACTTCACTGTTCTGTTCACGCCGTGTCGGACACCGGTAACCGCGCGACCGAGAAACATTCAAATGTTTCTAGAGAGTCGACGGACACTTAAACAAAAGGTTTTAGCTATGAGATGCGAGTCGCGCGACCCCGTAGAATAACCTGTCTAAGTCAGCACGCGAAATTTCAAAATTATCGAAAATAAATGACTCATTTTATAAATTCAGTCACAAAAAGTTATAATTTAATCTGACCTCTTTTCAAATAACGAAGTTATGTTAATTTAGTATTGTTTTATATATTCTTTATGTATAATATCGATATTGCATGACTATGTACCATATATTGTTATTAATTTGTACCAATAAAACACATTGGTGAAAATTGACAGTTTTGCAATTTTCAGTTTGCCACACGGGGTTGTTGGTTCCAGCGACCTCGTGACAGCTGATCGCTCGGTCACGTGGTTGACCGTGGCCCCCCAGCTTATATTCAAGCGACACTTGAATGTGTCGATACACTTCATTCGAGTTATTAGTCGCTCGGCCGTAAGTCGCCACAATCGGTGTCCTCATGTGTCCGATGACTTACCATAATTTAAACAACACCTCATAAATATGTTTAAATTCATAGCACAGCGCCGTGTTGCCATAAATACAAGCAAAATGACCAACACTCGACAATGGCGAAATTCATTACAACGTGAATCTGCAAATGATAACCTCATTTGTGACCGGGAATGAATCAAACGTACATTAAAGCATTGTCATACGAGTAGAATTATTGTGACGCCTCTCGTTACTAGCACACTTCGACGCTGCCGGCGTTCAAAGCACAGGGGCGTGTGTTGATACCTAAAACATATTTTTTTTATTGAAATGTAATTAATCTGGAAAATGAGGATATGGTTAAGTGCAGTGTAGGACGCCCTGGGGTCAGGTAGAAAGACAATTCGAAGAAGTTCGCCGATAATGCCTGAATGCGAAGAGGGAAAGATTGTGTGTGATATTGAGCCTTGGTAGAAGTCAATTTGGGGACAGACATAGGGTACCGTAATGACCTTAAGGGCTCCCTCGTGCCTATTGTCTTGTGCATGAAGGATATTTGGCCTTAAAACACCAGGTCGGCGAAGCTGTTTGGCGAGTCAACTCTTTTAGAGGCGGTGTAATTCCTCTGAGCTTGTGGTAGCGGCTTTATCGCTTAGTGGTCTTTCATGACACTCTTGGGTAGAGATGGGATGTCGCTATCCTAAAGCAGGCCGACAACACACGTTCAAGACACAGGATTTTGCCATGGTAATAATTAGCACAACCACACACTCCATACCTTTCGTAACCCGCAAATTTTGCATTATCTCCCGCCTGTGTGACAGCCCAATGATATATACTGGGACGTATTATAAAAGCAATAATAAATAAATAAATTTAGAACGCCACCGATTTTATTGTGCGCAATAATGACCGTAGTTCGCGACGCCATTTTGTATTGCCCTTTGTTGTCATTATCGTAAATGATAGTGCTGGGAGGAGTGATATTAATTAATTAGCCAATTTTGATTAAATTATATTTTTATTGTTAAATGAGCGGTGATATCCTAGGGATATATACATATCGATACCGGAAATGAGAAATAATGCAAAGGTCAAATTGCAACTTTTCCGGAGAGCCAAAAAAACTGATTTTTATTTTAATGTTGTGGGTTTCTTTTGTTTCTTAAGCTATTAAAATGATGTCTACAGCAAAGTTACTTAGATTTTTGTGATTAACACCACTATTTCTTTAAATATTTTTTTTTCTAGGCAAGTGGGCGGACGAGCAAGCGGTCCCACGTGACGGTAAGTGTTACCGCCGCCCATGAACACCTGCAAAACCAGGGTGCGCCGCGGTCCTTGCAAAATTCTATTCACAGTTTTCTTGAAGAACCCCATATCGTAGCTTAATGGAAATACCTCTTGAGGCAGTTCGTTAAACAGCCTACGGGATCGCTGTATAAAATGATTTTCGGACCGAACAGTACGCGACACCTCCGTATCGAGCAAATGCTGATGGACCGTATTTCTGTGACGGGAGGTGCGGTTGTAGAAACTCGAGGTGGGAATTATATTGAACAATTATTCAGAGTATTCCCCATTGTACAGGCGGTACAACACACAGAGAAGCGCAACGTTTCTCCAAATGCTAAACCGCCCATGAGAGTGGGATTGTCGACAATACGAACAGCACGTCGTTGGATGGAGTCAAATGGGTCCAATTGGTATCCAATTTTGGCATTGTTTAACCTTACAGATTCATTCATTAAAAAATAAATAAGAAATGTCCCTTACAGTAAAACAATTTCGGTCAAAAACAAATAAAAGAGATGTAATCTATCACGTCCGTGAGAAAACTGACTGTTGATTTCGACGTAAAATCGTTATTACATTTTGACAATTTAAAGACAATTTGACAATAAAAAATACGGGATTTAATACCTTATCGCTATCGTTTTAGAGTTTATGGCCTAACGTAGGTGTGTGTGAGCACGGGAAATAGTATTTCTTTATCATCTTCCTATTTTTCATTTTTCTACTAGTCAATTTAAATGTGCATACAGAAATATCTTTTCAAGCATAAATCTTCATGTTGCATAATTTCATCTATTTCAGCGTTTACAGCTTTCAGAGTCTTTGGAGCATTTGTATTTAATAAAACCCATTGGACCTGCGTGGTAGATTATGGACCGGAACTCCCTATCTAAGGGAGGCCTATTGATGTATATGTTGACTAATGAAACAACTATTCTCATAGGCGAGTCGTTTATTACTGGTTACCAATTGTATAGACAACACCTTTGTAACATAACGCTATATGTGTGTATATACAATACATACATATCAAGTATGTATGTAAGTATGTATGTATGCAATACATACATATCAAGTATACTCTGCAGTGGGGCGTTGAATGAATGAATAAATTCTTTATTGCATTCCTGTTGTAACTAATTAATTACATTAAACATATACAGAACCAACAGGCGGCTTTATCGTTAGAATCGATATCTTCCAGATTACCAATGGGCAGTGAATGAAGTACTCAATACAAAATAATACACATATATCATAATCATGAAATATAAAATGTATTTAAACGTTGTAGGCTGATGTTAAATCACCCTAGAAACACGCAGATAGTACTTCTGTGAGGTAAGCTGAGCTTGCCCGAAAATCATATGAATATGAAGTTATGTCTCCATCACTAGTTTTGGCTGGTTTTAATCGCTTTTATCTAGTTTTTGTGGTAAATGACAGATGCAGGGTGTGTCCACACGCCGTTCTGACGTCCCCGCGCCCACAGACCAGCAACAAATAAATATAAACTCATTTTCGCTGATAATGTATTGTATTTAATGAGTACATTGTGTTTGATTGCGGCGGCAAACGCCCATGTTGTTTGCCAATTATTATATTTTTGATTAAACGTTTTGTGTTTCAATTAATTGTGTAGATGTTGGTTTTAATTTAATGTGGCGTTTAATGGGGCTTGTGTGTGACATAATTTTAATGAGCATAGTTTGGTATTAATTATGTTGTACTCGTACATAGGCAGATTTAATGCCTCAAAGTATTATTTAAAGGTCAACCGTTAATTAAATTAATCAATTAGATTAAAGCGGGCGAATCAGAAATTCAAATTTAATATATCTTTTTATGGTAAAAAACGAGCATACAGACCACCTGATGGTAAGTGGATACTGCCGTCCATAGACATGCGCAATACATGCCAACATCGGTCCAGAATGAGAAACTCTGGTACGCCCTGGGATGCGCTGCCTACCTTTGGAGATAGGTATAGGAAAGGATTTCGAGAAAGGGTTGGGAAAATGTAGAGGAATAGAATGGGCTCTAGCACATCTCACTCACTACCGAAACACATACGTACCTACACACACACACACACACATACATATATATATATATATAAAAATGAATACATAGGATATATTATATAAAAAAATATTTAACTACTTTCAGTGGATATTTGATAGGGTTGCTCGAAACGCGGTTACGAGCTGACCGGGAAGGTTAATTCAAGACGAGATTAATCATATTTTGTTTATTTTGCTAATAAAATCACTACTAATAAATCGCTACTATTTAAATGGCTACTATATAAATAGCTACTATTTAAATGGCTACTATTTAAATGGCTACTATATAAATAGCTACTATTTAAATGGCTACTATTTAAATGACTACTATTTAAATAGCTACTAATTTATTTAAATTAAATGGCTACTATTTAAATGGATACACCAATAACCATAACAGTAAATACTATTTATGCTTAAATATAGCTTAAATATAGTTAAAATATAGCTTCACAATTGTTACATCCAACAAATCGATGTCAGCTCGTCTGTTTGTCTGCACGCAACTCCGCGCGTCGATTGACACGGGGCAGCTAGATTGAGAGTTGGAATCATTGGTACTTACTCATTTGAGAGGCCTAGAGTTAAGAACGGTCATAGAGAAGACGATATTTTTAGTATTAATCGCTTATGAACTTTTTTTTACTGAAAGAATGTGACAGACGTGTACGCGGTCCACTTGGTGGTAAATGGATACTGTTGCCCATAGACATCCGCGATACATATCAACATCAGTTCAGAATGCGCGAACCATAGCACAACCCCGGATACGTCTACGTTCGAAAATTTAAGAATTGAAAAAAGAGTTTTAAAATAGGGAGTGATAAGACGGGATGAGATGGAAATGGAGATGGATGCATATCTCATTCACTACCGAAACACGCATGATCTACATTGGGAAAATTGAAAAAAGTGGAGAAATTCAGTACATTTTATGGCTGTGCTCTGTGAGAGAAGGATAACGTGGCTTGTCGAGTGCACCCAGTGACTGTGGGAATACAGCGTGCACCGTCCCTTTACGTGAAGGAAATAAAGGATTTAACGAAATTGTTTCTATTTTCTATCACAACATTTAAAGCGATAACATAATAAATATGAAAATAAAAATAAACAAATTCAGATATCCAATATCCAGATATCCAGCCGATATCTTTACGATTATTGCCTTTTACTTCCTTTTTCGTTACCTATATGTTTAGCCAAGCGTTCGGTTCGGTTTAGCGTTCGGTTCCTTCAGTTTCCAAAATTATTATTTGTCCTTTTAAAAACAAAAAAATAATAATAATTTTAATATAAATCTAATTTGTAATTGTTAAATTATTGTCACTTCTAAACTTTCTGTAACACTGCACTAAACCAGGGCGGCCTGCGATGAACGATTCATTCCTCCGATGACGAATTGTTCGAGCTGATCTCTCGGCGCAGCGTAAACATTGTAACAACTGTGCCTGGTGCAATGTGACCATGCATTACGAGTTCATCAGGATTTTTGGTGGACTGAGTCACCTTTGACTCACTCCTTTTAGAAAAGGGAACCATAGATTCATCCCCAGTTACAGTTAACTCCAAAAATTGTTTCCGTTGCTCTAAAAGGCCTCCAAAAGTTCTTTTGAGCACGCTACCCGATCACTTCGCTGCACATTCGAAAGAAGTTTTGGCATCCACCTCGCACTAATTTTATTCATATGAAGATGTTCATGAAGAATCCCAAGGACTGTAGTTTTTGAAAGCCCTGTCATTGCTGCCATTTCTTTCGTCTTTAGCCGTCGCTCGCTCATAACTTCTTCTTCCACTAATTTGATGTTGTTTAGAGTGAGTGACTCAACGGGTCGACCGGAGATGTATGTATGTCGTCGATGGACTCTCGTTCTAAACGAAATTGTCTTACACCAATCTTTGACGGTGGAAAATGATGGAATTGAATCTCAGTACACATTAGATCAGTCATCTCAGTATCAGTCGGGCTAACACCTTCCTTTGTAAGGAACTTAAACACGGAACGATTTTCCAAACATGTTTAAACATGTTTAAGATTTTGCAACTTCCCGTTGTTCTAAGAGTCAAGAAATCAAACTAACGAGGAATGAATTCTAAAAACTATACAGGAATTAGCAGGATAAATGACAATTACAATGACGTATAATTTGTTTTTTTAGACATCTAAAAATATGTCAGGCCAGAAATTTGGATCTCACTGGTACATTATGGTCGTCACATATTGTAAACCAAATTATACAGTGCACACATAAGAAACATCTATATGGGAATAGCCAAGATGGCACATCATACATTCTTATCAAAGAAATCTGGTTGGCAACTTCTAGAGGGGGTGAGGCAGATGAGGAGGGGTTCATTAAAAAGTCAAATTTGAAACATATGTATTAAAGAGTTCGAGAGCCGCTGAACATAGAACACTATTAGACTGTAACGTGCCTGCGCAAGAGTGCTTGTATAACATATCTAGTATGTCTTCTCAAATTGATTATTACAAAGGATTAATTAAATCTACAATATTAAATATAGGCAACATTTGTGAATAGAAACAACCTGATGTCAAATAATATTCAATTAATTGTATAGCAGTGAAATCAGATAATGTACGGAAAAATATAGATAATGTACAAAAAGTGTACAGAAATCAGATAATGTACAAAAGATAAATCGAATACTACTTACTTAATGTCGATGTCACTTCAGGGCCTGAACCCTGCAGTGGAACATTATAGGCTATTAACATTCAAAGTTTTCACTCACAGTCTCACGACGAATTAAAACTTTGGTAACCCTACATGCGCCCGCGCACGTTTCTTGATTTAAACCCTACAACAAATATGTACTGTTTTACGCTCACCCACCGACGGATTTATACGTCCTCACCGCCTGATTCACCGTATTGTGGCCATATAGCTTTTTACGAACTAAATATTTATATTACTGAACCGATTCGGATAATACTTTATGGGATATATTGTTAGTTTGATTACATATGTTATGGGAGTGTTGAAGTTGAATTATATAATAGGATAATAAATCTGAACGTTTATTTTTATGTTGAAAACATACGATGAGGTCTATTTTTGAACGAGATCTGCGTGTTGTGAATATTGTAGGATCCTCAAATGTAATAACAATTTATATTGACACAATATGAGTAAATATGTACAGTTATGGTTTAGTTACAAGATACAAGCGACGCGCGCGGTTGAAGCTGTAAATTAAAAAAATAACATAATTATAATATAATAATTATTTTTGTTTAAGCATTTATTTGAAACAACATCTTATCTAATATAGTATACAACATACTAATATTTTATAGGTAATGACAGATTCAATGATAAAATATGAAATTGATCTCGTGTGAGCAACCAAACTTGAAGAGATTACTTACAATTACTTAAATCACGGACAAATGAATACAATTTACCATTTATATATCTAATTGCGAATAGATTTATGAGTGTTTAGTTTGTGCACTAGTGTATATGTAGCACAACAATGCGTGTGTGCTTGTATTCTCATATAAGTTTCAATCACTTCACACGATTACTCACATTCATATCGTAACGTAAATCAATCGATATGGGAACAGGCTAGATGACACATCATACGTTCTTATCAAAGAAGCCTTGTTTGGAAATTCTAGGGGAGTGAAGCAATTGAGGAGGGGTTCATTAAGAAGTCAAATTTGAAACTTAACAGCTACATAATAAGAATGTTCCATTTTCAAACCACATATTAATTAAATAATTTGAGAGCATAAAACATAAAACATTATTAGACAGTAACGTGCCTGCCCTAGAGTGCTTGTATAACATATCAAGTACGTATTCTCAAATCGATACGTAAACCATAATCAGCCCTTTTATCGTCCACTGCTGGTCATGGGCCTCAAGACATACATCCTCAAGACAAGGCCATACATCCCTCATGCAGAATAATATCATCGAGCTACATGGAGTGTAACTGGGTGAGCCAGCCGCAGACTAGCTGATAGTTAACTTATTTGTTCTCTGTTTTTATATTTCAATATGTGTGTTGTTTTTCTTATTTTTCTTTTGTTTTATACACTTATCGAAATTTGAATAAATAAATTAATTAAATGAAATTAGTCTATAATGTCGGCGTCGAACTCCTTTTGTAATCACTATGGGATTTCGGTCCATAATCCGCCAAGTGGACTCAGTGCGAATTGATGGATACACATTTTATATAAGGGTTTATTGGGAGAGGTTTTATTGCAGCTTCTAAATATCTTTATTTCTAACAATCTAACCGCCGAGGAAAACTAAATCTTTCGCTTTGAATTTAATATCTGTTTAGTTGTTCCACTAAACCTCTTATAATTCTAGCGAACACCGCACACTGCTCGTAAAGAGGGCCGTACACTTGCAGTTTTTGTCTCGTGAGCTTGTGGTCACCGCATAGTTAAGGGTAAGTGGTTTTAATTAATTATTATTATTAAACATTTTTATATAATTCACACGCTCAGCCACGGCACGTATACTTCATTTCACGCGGTTTCGTTCGTCAACGTTCAATGAATTTTATTAGTTTGCGAACTAAGGTTAAGATTTGACGTGTGCGGAAGGAATTCATTTAGTTCGCTCCGAACGAAATGACTCGCGGTTAGTTCGCGTTTTGAAAGACAATTAAACGCCAATAAATTAAAGATTCTACCAGTCAAGTCTTTTAAATATTGCAATAACATCTTAAATTGCAATACCTGATGTACACCACGCGTAATCGCTGCGATTGAGGCTCTACCCATAACCATACCCAAATTGAACAGATCTTTGTATACAGTATCCTCAATTAAGAGAAAATAAAGCCTCTCCTTAACCCCCGGGCAGGTATTTAGCCGACTATTTACAGGCGTATGTTAAGAGACTGAGTTTACCGATCTCGCCCGCTGATATTATGCGACTTTGTGTATACTGTCGCATTATTCTTTGCTGATGCCGTGGCTTTTGCTGCAGGTCAGAAGTAATCGTTTCGGTTTTAATTTCACGCTTGCCAAAGGAGTTTTTCTTGCAGACATACTACAAGACTGCAATGCAATGCAACCGGCCCTTTCAGTATCCACTGCTGGACATGGGCCACCTTATAAACATTGTCTGGTGCTTTAAAAGGTCATGCTGGCCAAGCGAGTTGGCGAGTCCACTCTTTCAGAGGTAGTGTAGTGCTAGCGGCTTTGTTATCCCTTAATGGCCTTTTACGACACCCACGGGAGGAGATGGGGTGGTGCTATTCTGTAACCAGCAGACACTAAAGAAATACCATCACCCTGTGTCTCTCCACTGGTAAATATAGACCTCTCCCAGGGACACTTACTTCAAAATAGCAACTAGCAAAAATCTAGCGCAGTAATTGGTAAGCGTTGTGCGTGTTATTGCAATGTCGCTGTGATGTACGCTACCAGCAGCGTCGTAAACATCACCCCGTTGGCTTCGCTAAAGAGTATCGCGTAGGAAGCGTAGCGTCATCAGAAAAAGAAACTAAAATATAAGTAGTATTGTAAAAATTAACACTTACTTCAAAAAAGCAACTAGCAAAAATCTAGCGCAGTAATTGGTAAGCGCTGTGCGCGTAAGTGCAATGTCGCTGTGATGTACGCTACCAGCAGCGTCGTAAACATCACCCCGTTGGCTTCGCTAAAGAGTATCGCGTAGGAAGCGTAGCGTCATCAGAAAAAGAAACTAAAATATAAGTAGTATTGTAGAAATTAACACTTACTTCAAAAAAGCAACTAGCAAAAACCTAGCGCAGTAATTGGTAAGCGCCGTGCGCGTAAGTGCAATGTCGCTGTGATGTACGCTACCAGCAGCGTCGTAAACATCACCCCGTTGGCTTCGCTAAAGAGTATCGCGTAGAAAGCGTAGCGTCATCAGAAAAAGAAACTAAAATATAAGTAGTATTGTAAAAATTAACACTTACTTCAAAAAAGCAACTAGCCAAAAGCAAGCGCAGTAATTGGTTAGCGTTGTGCATTGTCGCTGTGATGTACGCGACCAGCAACGTCGTAAACATCACCCCCTGGCTTTGCTAAAGAGTGTAACGTAGGGGGCGTAGCGTCATCAGAAAAGTAAACTAAAATATAAATAAGTAAGTCACTTATAGAAAAAAAAACACTAATAGAAAGCAACCAGTCAGTGACGGCAACAGTTCCAGCAAATGATTAATTATAAGTGAATGCCCGCGCGATGTTGGTGTTGTCATTCAGAATAATAACGTAATAGACTGTTAAAAATTATAATTAAGTAACCTAAGGCACCAGAAGTCAGTTCGACAATACAAAAATATCTTGAAAAATTCCATGGAGGTTTCATTATTTTCCGCACTTTTTAGAAAAATAATTGTTTAAGCAAAAGTTAATAGCGTTTTACGAGTCCTATCCATGCTATCCATTACAAATCGTTTATATATTGACCATAATTTTTATTGTATTTATTAATATTGACGTATTAAACCGATTTGGCTCATTGAACTCAGTCTAGATATAGATCCAATGTAATTAGAATTTTTTAGATTGAGATGTTTAGGATTAATTTCTTATTTTTTAGGCATGTATCATCAAAATATTAAATCTTTTAATGCTGGGATAATAATAGCTTTATCAAATCGCATTAGACTATTTCTCTGCCAATTTTCATTTGTATCCGTTAAAAAAATTAAATGCGCTTAGCAGTTTATTCACAAATTAACGCTATATTAATTGTGAATAGTCCTTAAAACTTAAGTCCTTTTTGCCGACTCTCCCAGGTGCAACTACGCGCGGTATCGGAGATATCAAAAAGCTTACCCCAAGTTAGGGCACTCGATTAAGCCAACCTTGTTTGCATCGTTACGGCGCTGAATTTGCTGACCCTACTCGAGGATAGTTAAGCTGTTTTATGGTAATTAAAAAAAATTTCATGAGCTGTTTTAGCTGGATGCGAAAAATTAACAAGTACCTAAGCTGTTTAGAAAATGAGTGTAAGAATTAAGAAAAAGACCCACGGCAGCGCCAGCTGGAAGGATTTTGTTATTTTCCGTACGTTTTAGAAAAAAAGAGACGTAATAATATAGTGACATATTCAACGACATATGGCTGTGAAATGACGGATTTGTATGAGAAACTGAAGTTGTTTTTTTCATATTAAAATATTTATTATGTCAGTCGAAATATTGACCCATATTATCTACACGCGTTCGCCACCTCACCCAACCACTTTTCGAGCTTCTTTATTTTTCCGATTTGATGCAGATGAACCAACATCACTAACATCAAACTTTAATTCATCGTTATTTGACCTTGGTCGTAGGACATCCGTAGGATCCGTAGGACATCCGTAGGATCCGTAGGACATCCTCATCCATAAGGTCAAAATTTCCAGAACGGAAGCGTTCAATCTATCGACGCATGGTGCGATCGTTTGTGGTGTTTGGCCCATACACACCATTGATATTCTCAGCTTGCGTTGGTGCCGCGACAAAACTAGCACGAAAAAACTTCAAAAATTGCAGGAATTCTCAATTTATCCATTTTATTTTCGAGACAAACACATGAATAAAATTTAGGTACAGAAAAACAAATGAAATACTGATTTTGAAATAAGAACATCGTAGCTATTAGATGTTGAAATAGCTATTTGTTTTATTTTGAAATTCGAACTCAGTGGCCAGTAATAAAATCGGTCATTTCATAGCACCTAAGAAACCTTTCATACCTCATTTCATAGGTAAGCACCTAATAGTTTATATGTAATACACCGTTTTTGAGAGTTGAAAGAATTTGGGAGGTTTTGAAATGTTTACACCGTTGCAATTTTGGAATTATTGAACCGATTTGGCCCAACTTCGAAATTAACTTATATTCTATATCTAATATGAAATCGAAACTGATTGGATTGTAGATTAAATTCTTCGAAATCTCTCTAAAAGAGAAATAATGTATGTATGTTTATATATTTCAAGTATATATGTACATAAGGTCGGCTGGGAGAAAATGCTGTATAGCATTATGCACGTTATTTTTTTAAATATATAAAGTGTAAATAAAAACAAATAGAAAAAAGGAAATGGATATATATTCTTATAGATACAGATAAGATATGTGTAGTTAAGTAGATAAGTTATCTTAATATGGTAGTTGACTATATGTTAATAATAGAATGTTTTATAAGTTATTTGACAACAAAAAAGGAAACAAACACATATTGAAAAGAGAATTTTACGAATATTTAAGGTAGAGAGCTGTGGCTATTTATGTAACTACGGTGTTAATAAAATCAATAACATAGTACCATAGTACGATCTTTCTAACTTGCCTCATCTAAGACGGAAAAATATGCGAATCATTTTTTAACATATCCATATTGTTATTGATTTCACGGACTCTTATAAAATATATATAATCCCACTAGTATTATAAATGCAAAAGTTTGGATGTGTGGATTTTGTCACTCAATCACCTGGAAACGGTTGAACCGATTTCACCGAAACATGGCAAAAGTAGATTGTAATCCTGATTACCACATAGGCTTCTATTTAGATAGACCACGCGAACAAAGTTGCCAGCAAAAGCTAGTTATCTATAAAGAGTAAAACCTTGTTTATTAGTATCTATGATATGGAAATCTATGGTAATTCGTGTCATGTTCTCCCTCGTGTTCATTTCGATCACGGTACCAATATATTTTACTAAGACTGTGTAACATATTGATATATATAAAAACTTAAATCATTTCTTTCAAAAAGTCACAAACCATTGTAAAATTATTTCAACCACAATTTATTCCCCTACAAAACCCGAGCTAATCCCAAAACCATCACAAAAACACCCAAAAGACGTAATTCTTAACGCTCATCGCTCAACAACTTAAAACTCGGCCGTCACCCGTCCGTCCGTCCGTCCCATTTTCACACACCGACGGACTCGAATATAAAACATCGCGCGTCAACATTGAAATAATAAATCTGACAACGCACGGACCGACTGCGGGATTAATATATAAATAAAACAGTAGTCTATCTTCATGTAATACTAGAAATGTAAGTTACACGAACAAACGGCGAGAACTTACAAGATAGTGTGCGAGGTATTTTCCAGTATAGAATTCGTTCTTACCGACACAATTAGAAGTACCAACATTTCATAAGGCTCGGATTTAAACAAACGAGCACCACAACAGTACTAAATGAGAAGCAAATCAACAAAGCAAACTGTAAGGGACACAGTGTCGACACGGTGTCGAATGTTAGACACAGTGTTTTGTACTCTACTCAACCCTGATATACAAAGAATACATATAAAAGTCTTGTTGGGACTTACGAGATTATTTTTTCTCTTTATGAAGACTGACAGTGTGTTAAAAAGTATTTTAATAATTAGGTGCAACAGTTGATATTAGCATATAACGGCCCATTTGTAAATTAATTAATTAAGGGGTTTAGAGCCATAATTTACGTTGCGAGCCCAATGTCGTCTGCTAGATGCTAAACATGCCCCAGTTGACTGGTTGAAAGACTGACTGAAAGTATTTGGTGAAATGCTGTCTGGTAGAGAATGCTTCAAGGCACTAAGTGCGCCCTTCGTACATTATGTACATTCGTAAAGTCTTAATAAATGAATACATATATAATATACTGATTATGTCTGCATTGAAGTAGTTTTTATTATTACAAGCGTTCTGTTAGCATAAGTAAAAATTGTAAGGGGCTCTGAGTAGGCACGATGGGGACCACTGTAAAGCCAACTCAGGTAAATATATAAAAAAATTAAAAATATGAGAAAGACGCTTTTTCAGAAGGGAGCTTGAATTTTAGGTCTTCTGAGCACAAAGCACTCGTACTAAAAATATTGAAATATTAAAAAGGGACCGATAGCTAATTATAAAACGATAAAACGAAAGTTGCGCTACTGTTATTTTCATGTACCGTGTCCCGATGGAGGGTTCACCCCCTCCAAAACAACCCCACTCGAGCCCCAAGGAGGCAACCATGAACAGTGTCACGATATGATAGACGGCCCAGTATAAACCTGACGAGCGACCTACCCCGAGTCGGAATGGCTCTACGGAGCCCACTATATCACTTTTATTACATGCCATCTTCATTTTCATATTTCATATTTGCATTTCTGTCCTCCCCCCTACCCCGTCGCCCCTTTTAAGCGTTTCGCGCGTTTTTCTGTGTAATCGCCAAAGGCTTTGTGTGTAGGACGTAACGACTGGCCAGAGCTCGTCAAAGGGAAATTTTATGTTGGAAGAAAAACAGGAAAGAGTTTACTTGGAATTAGGATGGTTCTGTATAGAGATGGTTTCAGCTGTGATCGATATGGGTCAGTGGTACTTCTATAAAAGTTAGATACCAATCTCAAACCAATAGTATTGATATTTGTTCATGTACTATTTATAAAGTATTTAAGACTTTGTGGCAGACTACGCAGAATGCTGGCAGCATTACCTCTTTGGATAAATATACTATGCGTAATTCCAGGCCCTAGGATTACCGATGATGTCGACCAGGCGCTTCGCAGTCTGTAAAGAAATTATAAATATAAACTGTAATTTATAAATAGTTGCCTATATGGTAGTAATATTTCACAGTGTAGGTATTATAGAGTATTATTTGTATTCTTTTATAAGGCTTCTATGGTAAAACATTTTTATTCTCATTCACTCAATTTCTGGCATAAGGTGCATGTTACAATTTGCACCGTATGCAATAAATAAGTAAAGAATTTGATTTTTTTTTTAAATCTCAATGTTTATATTTTTATTTCATTTGATGATTCTGCTGGAATACAACAACGATTGTTACTAGTTGAATGGTTACACCGTTTGTCATATATTTCCTTTATATCAAAATCAATACTATTGGTTTGTTTCAGATTGTACTAATTTAGATATTCATATAAACCAAACCTTAAAATAACCAACCATATCTTTGAAATATTTTTTATACACACAGAACAGAAAATAAGAAAGACAAGATCTACAAAAAGACAAGCTTATAATACCTAAGAGATTTCCTCATATTTATTTACAAATTTATAATATACTTGATGAATATTTATAATAAATTAATAAATGAAAATGTAATCGAAATAAAAAAAAAATATTAAAAAGGCTGCTGTAAAAGGAAAAGAGTAATCGTCAAATGTTTCAGCTCTTTACTTCCATTTCAGAATATTTTTCAGTCATTCACCGTTTTACTTGGGGAACTCTAATATGTTAGGAAATGTTGGGCATGGCTTGGCTTGACGTGTCTACTAAGTAAACACATTAAAGTTAGCTTTTGCTCTCATTTGTTCAACCATCCATGTATAATCGGAAATATTTTTACTTTGTATTTTCGAAGGTTCGTAACAACTGAACTAATACAGATACAATACAGAATACAAAAATAGAATGGGATGCGACCTAAGTGGCATATCTTCTTTCCGCCATTTTGAAAAATTCTCGATTTTTCAGACGCTAATCAAACCAATATGAATCGATAGAAGACATCAAAACAAACAGAAAATGTCCTAAGGTAAAAACTCCTACAACGTCTCTGAACTAAGACAAAAAATAAAGTTTGATCAAAAAGTCAAAAAGTACTAATTATCTCGGTTTCTAGACGTTTTAGAAGTTTTTATCTATGACCCTGATTATTTCAGTTCCGAGACGTTTTAGGATATTTTACCAAACAACATTTTATATTGGTCTTGACGTTTTCTATCGATTTATTAAGGTTTGGTTGGTGGCCACGAAATCGAGAAAATTTCAAAATGGCGGAAAGTAGGTATGCCAGGCTCCATACAAAAATGTCCCAACTCTTTTTGATGTATACTTGTATAATATATGCGAAGGTACTTTTTGATATACCTTCGGTTAAACAAACAGTATATTTTACCATCACTACTGGGCAACATTTATATACCGCCAATAATTTATATACCGGCAATAATTTATATACCGGCAATAATTTGTGCGGTATTTGGTTCCTCGGGACCGATACCAGCATTTTATAACCAAATAGCTAAGTTACTGGATTCCTATTAAATGCTGACAGTAGGTATATAAAGCGGGTTTCTATTAATAATGGTGCCTTTATTCAGGGACACAGCCACGGAAACACAACTGTTCCTGGTTGTGTCATTATGGCAAAACAAGGACTTGCCGACGGCAGCAAGTAAAATTATTCCTTAAGACTTCCCTATGTACCCATTAGTTCTTTCTAACCAGTGGTTCTTGACGAAAATCAGATGAAGCTGTCGCTGAAGAATTCATAGTAGCAAGCGTCATTTGGATAACACTCATAAAACGAACCTGCAATGAAAGAACACCTTGCCATTATCCAAATATTTTTTCAACAATCGACGCGGGCGTAACACGCGATACATCATTCCAATACAAAGACAGAGCAATAATTCCTTCTGCGACACACGTACGGGCCAACAATGGCGAAATTAATTATCTACGTACGCCCAAAACGATAGCAGATGAAGCATGCGAAACGAAGCGACAAAAACCCTGGGTTTGTAGGTGCAAGTAATGAAGGAACAGCGGTGAGGGAATGCTCGAGCGAATGGAGGCAATACTCTCTTAATAACCGGCGATTTTATCGTCAATTGCTGGACATGGGCTTCCTCAGGTACAGTGCACATTATATGAAGGATGTATGGTCTTAAAATGGCACGTTGGCTAAGAGGGTTGACAAGTCAACTCTATTGAAGGTGGTGTAGATGTTCAGTGCATGTGGTACAGGATTTGTTATTTCTTAGTTGCCGTTTATGACACCCACGGTAAGAAAAAGTCTGTTCTAAAGCCGGTCTACACCACACGGCCGAGTAACTTCAAATAAATAAATCTAATACACAGAATGCTTTTTATAGGAATGTTGTGGTCGGTGGCAGGACATCCACGATATGTGCCAACGTCAGTCAGGAAAGATAAACATTGGCTATCCAATGTTCAGAAAGATTTTTATTTTTTTTATGGTATACCTGATTTCCATTACCTGATGGTAAATGGATACTGTCGCCCATAGACATCCGAGATACATACCAACATTAGTAAAAAATGAGAAACGTTGGCATGCCCCCGGATGCGCTGCCTACCTTTGGAGATATAGGAATGGATTTGGAGAAAGGGTTGAGAAAATGGGGAGGGATAGGATGGGCTTGGAATGGGCTCTGGCACATCTCACTCCCTACTGAAACACGTACGTACATTGGGGAAATACGATAAAATGGGAAATGCAGTACATTTCAAGGTAGTCTTCTGTGAGAGAGCTTTAACGTGGCCAGTCGAGCGCGCCCAGCGGCTGCTGGATTGCAGCGTGTACTCTCCCCCTCAAAATCCAGATGCTGTACTTACGTTTGGAGTTTTAGGGAAGAATTAGGAAGAATGTTTGGGAATGATGTGGAATAGAGAGAAGTTTTCTTATTCTATTACAGTTCCCATTGTTCCTTGAGAGCAGGGGTAGGGGGAGTTTGGGTTGAGAGTATTTTTATTATTATTGAGGATAACTGCGACCATTGCTTTACCAAGTGTCAAATAGAATCATCAAGTAATTGTTTTCCATACAAACTTTCACACCTCATTTCATACCTTTGGGGGTCGAATTTCGAGAAATCACTTCCTAATAAGTGTTTAGATTATTACAGAAAGCTATTGTTAAAACTTCCTCAGACTGCTTTTTTATAAACAACGCGAAAATGCTTTACTACCGAGAAACAATTTGTTTGAAACAATTCATATTCAGTAATCAATTGAAGTATTCATCAATCCTGATTTCGTAATATTCTTAGGGATTTCGCGAAATTCCTGATTCCGTCATTTCCCTGCAGCAGATAAAATATTCTAGAATGTTGAACCGCAGTCCTGTCTTGTAGCACCCTTTCCTGTCACATTCACTCTGTAACCGTTCCCTACATAACCTATACGTACCTACGTAGGCGTTGGCAACAAAATTATAAAAGGGTAAATAAAACAGAAAGCTTACACAAGTCATAAATTTGATTTATAGAGATTAAAAAAGGCGCTTTAGAAACGGCTCGAACGAAAATTTTCGGTGGGACGAATCGGGAGACGGGCGTAGGGTCGGAAAAACAATCTATGAAGAAATATTTTATATATATTACTCATATTAATGGCAAGTTATTATAGACATTGCAGTGTATCTAGGTAGATCGATAAATAATATCGATTTAATCAATACAATAATCGATCAATTAATCAGAAGTAGATCGCGCACGAAACATATCTCCAAGTCCGTGGGGCGTACCGTTAAATAAATAGACGTCAACTGTCAAGATAAAGCGTCATTAAAGTCAGAGATACCAGCGAGTGTGGACGTGCGCTCGACTCGAGGATATGATATTTTTTGAAACCCTATAATTTTAAGTGAACATTTTCTGCATAAATATTTATGCAATTTATGTTTTATGTCGATTGCTTATAATTAAAAAAAATCATTTGAACGTACAGAAACAAATAAAAAATAAAATGAAGCTCTCCAACTATAAATACGAATGTTTGTTTATATTTTGTTGCCTAATAACTCTGCAAAAATCAACGAATCGCTACCTTATTACGTATGATCAGTAAATTAATATTTAGAATAGTTTTTATCCCAGTAAATGCTGGCGAAGCAATTTTTGCATTATAAATTAGAAAGTTGCTTTGTATGTTACCTAATAACTCTACGATAACATAACAAATTGGTACCACCAAAACGATAATCAACAAACCATGAGAACGATTAAAACATAAGTTAAAGTTAAACTTAAGATTAACTTAAGTATTAATCCTTCTATACGAGAAGGATTAAGCATCTTGTTTCTTCTACATTGGATAAACATTCGTTAGGAACGACGACGGTGACAGCTTGTATTGAACTATCGCGGATTGTCAACAAGACTGGTTTATGCTTTTATTTTAAACTTTTCAAAGGTAATTAGAGCTTTCCGTCGGAAGTTTTGTCAACATTTTTAATTTCGTCCTTTTATTTTTACTTTTTAGTTAACACGTAACAATATTGATTTAATTTTTTGCACCCAAGTCCAACTATCATCGGAGCAAACTTTCTCTAAGGGGAAAAGATTAGTGTAATACTTTTCTCGTGTAAAGAACAAATAACAAATTAATTATGATTCGATTTGATTAAAAAACATTAGTCTCTTCTCACGGTTTCAGCATGACAAATTCTCATGACAATTGGATTTTTCATAACATAATGTATTTGCAAATGTACTTTGCGCAAAGTAACTAGTTCCTATTTTCAAAATCTAGCAAAAAATTCTATTTTCAAGATTTTTTTAATATTCACCCGTTTTGTTGACGCTACGCACGTCAACGTACTGTCGATGTTCCCAGCGTCAGAGGGGGCGTAAGAAAATTTACAGGCACCGCCGTATTTCACACCGCTTTTTCTGTTAATCTACCCTCTTAATGCGTCGCTTTGTTTACCTGCTGACCCTACTGGGATGTGTAGGATTTCTGTGCCGTTTCTTCGTACTTTAAATTGGTAGTTTTTACAGTATTTATTAAGAATGAGAGATAATTAATATTATCTTTTTTTTATATTAAGAAGGCGGCTGGCCAGCATACAGTCCACCTGGTGGTATGTGGATACTGTAGCCCATGGACATCCACAATACATGCCAACATCAGTCAACACTGGCACGCCCCCGAATGCGCTGTCTACCTTTTGAGATGTAGGAATTGATTTAGGGAAAGGGTTGGAAAAATGGGGAGGGATAGAATAAGATGGGAGGGGAATGGGCTCTGGCATATCTCACTCACTACCGAAACACGTACGTACATTAGGGAATACGATATAGGTAATGGGAAATGCACTACATTTCAAAGTAGTCTTCTGTGAGAGAGGGGTAACGTGGCCAGTCGAGTGCGCCCAGCATTCCGTGCATATGACAGCATGCAGCATGAATGGAATGGAATTCCATGCAGCATTCCATTTCAATATGACGTTCCATTGCATGGATGAGGCCTCCCCTAGTATCCACGACAATCCACGATGCGGGCCCAGTGTGAATTTGTGAAAAAATACCGATAAAATACCACTGTTTAGTGACGGCGCAGTTCCGCCTGTGGTAGCCCGATTTGATATGTTTATTATTATTAATAAAATAAATGTTATTAATAATGAGTTGTAGAATCGAACTTCATTGTTTTGAAGTCAAGGTTTCAATGTCAAGAAAAATCGGTTATTTCCTAGTACGTATATATATATATATATATATATATATATATATATAAAAAGAGTGATGAAAAGACAGATCGCACTACGGACAGACATATTTTATTACACATAGATTTCCGTAGCAATGCTTGTACAGTATCATTATGTTTATTTAACTTTTATGGAAAGTATAACAGTTACATATTCTGTTCTAATCACACATAAATAGAAATTTTATGTAAATATACTTATAATATACATACCTAAGTATGTGCAAAAATGTATATAGTGCAGCGTTAAAAATGTATCTGCCAATAAAATACAAATATGTGGAAAAGTTTTCTTTGGAAAGTCTTTACTTGTATAAACAACAGATGGCGCTACTGGTACGAGTGCAGCATGAACGTTCCGAATTCCTGCTTTATGAAACATTTAAGATTATCATTATGACATTATTATGTTTGTCGATGCTTATTAACATAATAGGAAAATACAGCTTATTATAAAATTATGCAAAAGTAATTTGCAAAAAAAATGTTTCATTTGTTGTTAAATTTTTCATAGCTGTTTGCTAAATACAAAACAACAAATTATTTTTGTAGAAGCCAGTTTTACATGATTACAGTTTTCCGGGATTACGGGTTTGGGGTATAGTTTCGGGTATACTCGTATATCCTGTATACAAATAGAGATTCTTTTCACAAAGTAAAACAATAATATTTGACGTCATCAAGCAAAAGGGAAGTTATTGTCGGTATGGATTCATTTACTTTGGTTAAGATTATTTAAGACTATTTGGCTTAAACTCGAGAAGTGAATTCTAGTTATTATTGGATTTATTATAAAAAATGGGTATTGTGGGTTTTGTGGTTTGATAGTGGTAGTTTACTTTACTTCAAAGTGTTTTTTTGTGCATAATGTTTGTGATAATCAAATAAAAGCATAAGACTGCGTTTCTCGTGTGCTCCCAAGGAGTCCAACTCTTCTGTACTCAGTTAACTATCACTTTAATGCGACGGAACTGGACTTTGACGAATTGTTAATTATGAAGAAACCTTGACACTGGCACAGTGCGGTATCTGCGCTATTGCCAAATTGGATTAGAAGTTGATCACATTAAAAAAAAAAACGTGCACAATACCTCCCTTTTCTTATTTTTTGAGCAAACCTATATGAATATGTATAAAAGCAAATGTTTGTTTAGATGGACTTTTTGACGAGAACTCGAGAAGCGAAGTTGAATTTTTGTTTGATTATTGTCAAAATGTATTAGGCGTTTTGTTTGATAGTGATAGATTATTAAACTTCAATGTGACACCCGTGCGTTGTGTTTGTGATAACCAAATAAGAGCGTGGGACTGCGTTTTTCGTGTGCTTCCAAGGAGTCCTCTTCTGTCCTCAGTGTACCCACTATTGGGCGACTCCTGATTTACTTTGACAAGACTGGACATTGATGGGATTCATTTCAGACTTTGAAATCGTTTATTTCCGGAGAAAGCGTGACACTGGCAGAATGTGCTAATTGCACCATTGCCATATATGAAGAAAAAAGTGTGCTTATACTATTTACACGGACAAATTATTGTAATTTTGTTTCTCCATAAGTGATTTATGTAATCTTTTGAGAAATAAATTATCTTAAACCTCTATTATCTGTTATCTTTATTATTTTAAATAAATTATCGTAATTATCCCAGCTTACTTCGTTGTTTCAAGTTTCTGCTTAAATAAAAACATGTTCTAACATCTGTTTTTAAGTTGGATAAAAAAAGTCACGTATTTATTAAAATTTTTACTAAATTGTAAACATTTTTGTAACTGGAACAATAAGTTGCCTCTGCTCAGATAATGTCACCATATTGTTTTAAAAATTTCATACGACTGTTATGTATCCAGTATTTTCCGTGTTTGCAAATGAGGCTTCGTATAGAAAGTTGGGCAATCGCGGAGATACGGGATACTTACGAGTCGAGCTCAGTTTTCGATTTGGCACGCATTGTAGCAATACTGTTGTTTCAATGAAAGTTACAGAGCAGTTATTATAGAGGAAAAGTTGGATTTTTAGCGATAGGAATGCATAAATGCAACTTCTCCTGCTTTGTCAGCCTGTTTCTGCCCACTGTTGGTCATAGGCCCTTCCGAAGGTGCGCCAAAATGCCTTATAATGGCACACTGGCACACACACTACAATAGAAGACATGCCTGTCATTAATTAAAATGTATTTAAACAAGTAGAAAGAAATACTAAATTAGCCGGCAAATCATGGTCAACTAATGAGTGGACGGAGTGAAGTTACTATGATACCTCACAAACTTAATTCCAAAAAATATTATCGTTTTATTAATATGAATATTGAAGACAAAAGTCTTCAATCAGTACGCTCTGCCAGTCATGACGAAAGGTGCTTAACTTCTAATGATAAACGTAATCCAAGGTTCGGTCTTCAAGAACACATAAAACAGACGCACACTGTATATGTATTGATTGCATCTGTTTCGATACGATGCAGACGGATCAACGTTGCGCAATCCGAGCGATAGAATTTTACGAGACTCCGGACGCAGGACGGTGAGCGTTTGTCGTAAATTGCCGGGCACAGATGTAAAGTTGCCCAGTTAGGTTCACTATAGGGTTGTCATGTGGGTTGTAATTGTGATTATTTTTAATGGTTTTGGCTTATAAAATATAAAAATGGCTTGAGGTGAATTAAATTTTACTTCAAGCCATTTTTATATAATACAGAAACAGATGTATTGCCGAAAACTAGGACCAGATTCTGAATTAATTTCCAGAAAGTATTACGCATTTAAAAATAATATAAAATATACATTTCTTTAGCTAATATAAGCACAAAAAAATTCCAGCCAGGTGGACTGACTACTTGAAGAAGTTCACTGGTAGTGACTAGACGAGAAGAACAGAATGGTTGCGAATCTTGAGAGAAGCCTATATCCAGCAGTGGAAATACATGGGTCAATGCTGTGGTATTTAGCAAACATGCATAAAAACTTAGTAAAATTAAATAATTAATCATTTGCAAAAAAAATATCATAAATTTTTATTAAGAATCCGTAGTTGCATACATCTGACAATATTTGAACACTCCCGTATACGTCATAGACGGAGATTAACCAAACGTTACCAGTTTAAATATTGTCACAAAAATAAATAATCTGGATTGTAAAATTTTGTACTGGTTTAATGTTTTAAATAGTAAGCTTACTATTTAATTCAATTTTATTAGTTCACTTGCTGAGTAAAAGAAGTAGTTTCTTCAGTTATAAGTACTTGCGTTACCTTCCAGTGAATTTGCCGACACTCAATCCAATGAAATCCAATGAAAAAATAAGACAAAAATGATGGTGGTTAACTAACTGATTAAACTGTTAGTTCAACCACCATTACGTTTGAAACAATATATAACATGGGACTAAAATGGATAGTTGTCCAATCACATGATCTATATGTAACAAACAATTCTTATACTATCTAATGACATCAACATCTTTAGTACTAATATCTCCCTTTTAACTTCTGCCAACCTTCTTAGTAAAAGCGCACTCAAAACGCGGGAGCCACATCCAGTAACCGCTTTACATCACTGTAACTGCACATTAATGCACCCGCCACCGTGTGCAACTATTACACAGTGAGTTGTGGATTTGTTTTGGTGTTCCAATGGCTGAAAATATGATAATGAGTCTCAACTTCCCAGGAGCAAGTAAATAGACTTGTATTTTTATCATGAACAAGCTTTGACATAATTTTGTTTCGGGATTTCCATTGGGTTAGTAGTTGGGAGTTTGTTTAAAGATACGGGTGGATGTTTGGAAATAATAATAAGAAAGACCTATGACACGCGGAACGTGGAAGGGGAGATTGCGCTATGTTTCTTAAGTTAAGCTTATCCCTAATTGCATTGCATTGCAACAAAAGTTGCAGTAGTTTAATTTATAAATTGCACCGCTCGTTGTCGTCGTTCGGTTCATCCACACTTCCTTGACACAGAGTCGCTGCGAAGTTGTGGAATGAACTGTCAGCCGAGGTATTTCCGGGGCTCTTCAAGAGAGCTGTTAACAGGGTTCTGCAAGGTCGACAGTACCCTGGTGTTGCAGGTATTCATGCGCGGCGGTGACCACTTACCATGATGTGTCCCGCCCGTTCGTCTGCCATCCATTCTATAAAAGAAAAACTCTGTCAATATAGGTGAAGCTTATAAATAGTAAGTCGTAACCAGCCACTTTATCATCCACAGCTGGACACGAGATTCCTCGTGCATTTTCTAAAAGGGCATGAAGGATGTAAGTTGTTAAAACGGCATACCATTTGTATGTATAGGGGATGAATCAATAAATAGATCTTAAGTTTTCCAAATAATAAATAAATTAAATTAAATTTTGTTTTTTTGGAAAGTTTAAATTTTCGTAATTTTGCATCTGCTGAACTGATACTTCAGGTGGCCATCAACATCATGAAACATCAAGAAATATGTTCCACGTCGTCGATTGTAATTACAATGGAATTCCTGTACTCTGCATTGGGTCGTTTCAGGTTGATATCTATTATCACATTTGAATCTAGATAAATTGTTATATGGCAGAATTGACAAACCTTCCTTCCAACAACTGGATTCAACTGGAAGCGTATGATAAAAGCAATAAGCAGGATGGCGGGTGACGCGAGACGGACAAAAGGTGGCAGATTGCTGCCACCCTGGCGTTTAAGGGCAGGAATATTTTATAAACTCTTCTCAACTCTTGAAAATCCAGTCTTAAATCCCTAAAGATTCGCAGCGCAGCCACAGGCATGCCCGCGTTTGCCTTTCTCGACAGATTTCAGCAAGTATCGCGGACCGGTGAACTGTTTGCTTCTCTGTCACCCTTTACCACATAAAAAGAAACATTTCAAGTTCTTCCACATAAGATCTTCATTATTTAACCCTTTACACTATGCAGTCGCGGTGACACGCGACCTGGCGACAATGTGTACCTAGGTACCTAGCTATAAAAGGCCAATTACCATACTACCCGTCTTTCCACTGCCGGATATAGGCCTCTCCTAGACACATAGGCAAACTGGTATACTGGCCGGAGAGCGTCCATTCGAGGACTTGTCTAACCCAACAGTTATCGGTCCTGTATCAAATATGATCCACTTCAGCATGTTGATTCTATGAGCTATGTCGGTGACTTTAGTTCTTTGGCGAATCTCTTCGTTTCATTATCCCGCAAAGAAACTCAGAGAATAGTTCCCTCCATACTTTATATAAACAAAAAATAAATAGGAATCGTAATTTTTTGACAGGTTTCTTCAAGTTGTGCTTGCACTTAACACTGCATCGAGTGAATTTCAAGACGGACGGACGTCGGGGGCAGGTAAAGGGGTCAAACGTCATCGATCGAAGGGGTGGGGTGGGTGTCCACTCCACTCACGTTTCTGCGCCGTAATCATGCGACTGTGTATTTTTTATTGGCTCGGTCTTTAAATTCTACGAGATACAACGAGAGCTTTTTAAAAGCTGATTTTAGAATGGACTGGTTTGGTTGGAGACCTCGTATACAGTATTTAGTGTATGTATATGTATTTATTCTCTGAGTTGAAATAGTGATTTTTTTTATTATACTACATAAAAAAATTAAGAGCGGCATTAGCCTACAGGTTATCTATACCTGATCGTGAATTCGAATCGAATTCGATACGACAATAAGTTGATATAAATTGTCATAACATTATGTTAAAATGTTTGTTTATTAAAAGATACTATGTTCATTTAATCGTTCATGATTCTGATTAAAAGAATGTAAAATTATTCTACTTTTTGAATTTATGCTTAATTTTTCACAGATATCTACAAAACACAATGCACAATGTTTTTTTACAACAGGTATATTTCATATCAATTAACTCAGAATCAAGATTACCATACATCTGATCTACTCTTTATACTCTAGCTGCTTTATAAATGTAATACAAAGCAAATACTCTAACACCAATTTCTAATAGCTCGTGTTTCAAAGTGGGACTCGAAGCAGTCTGCACCAGCTTAACACCCAGCTTAAGAAGCAGTGCATGTTTAATGGCGGTCACTTTGTGAGGACACACGTCGCCCCCGGAGGAGGGCCTTTGAAAACTGTCTCTAAGCGCACGTTCCCATTGCACGTACCTTCCATCATGTATTCATTACATCTATTCATATAACAAAAAATCGTAACAAAACCGTGACTGAACATATAATATTTACAAAAAAGTGATTGCAAAGTGGAAAATGGTAGTACAAAGCCATATCTATACATATAATAAAATTGTAACAGGCCGATGTCTGTACATTATAGATATTGAAAAAAAACTAATATGGAGGTCTTTATTAGAGCAACAGAAGCCAAAACAACAGTTTTTAGAAATTTTGTCTGTCTGTCTGTCTGTCTGTCTGTATGTTTGTACACGCATCACGCAAAAACTACTGCATGGAATTGAATGCAGTTTTCACCGAAGTATTGCTAGAGGTCTAACTTAAAATATAGGCTCTATTTTACCACAGGAAAATATCTTATTCCGATTGTTTTAAATTTAATAAACCGAAGCGAAGTGAGGGCGGTTCGCTAGTTAAAAGTAAATTTTATAATTAGTAATATTTTTTATTGTAAGAATTAGTTTAATGTTCAAATATCACGTTCAATAGCACATGATCAGCGCCGATAAATTTTCGTGTGGCGCGCTGTATCAACATCAATATAATTGTCGTGTGGCGCGCTGTATCAACATCAATATAATTGTCGTGTGGCGCGCTGTATCAACATCAATATAATTGTCGTGTGGCGCGCTGTATCAACATCAATATAATTGTCGTGTGGCGCGCTGTATCAACATCAATATAATTGTCGTGTGGCGCGCTGTATCAACATCAATATAATTGTCGTGTGGCGCGCTGTATCAACATCAATATAATTGTCGTGTGGCGCGCTGTATCAACATCAATATAATTGTCGTGTGGCGCGCTGTATCAACATCAATATAATTGTCGTGTGGCGCGCTGTATCAACATCAATATAATTGTCGTGTGGCGCGCTGTATCAACATCAATATAATTGTCGTGTGGCGCGCTGTATCAACATCAATATAATTTTTCTTTTATTTCTTTAGAGAAGTTTATATTCTATTGCACCTTTTTGGAAAGCTTATCATTCGTGCATTTTATTGCATCGAGAGAATTTTCAAAATACACCCTTGAACCGCAAATAATTGCAATTATTTAAACCTACGTATTTTATGATTACTTAATAACTTTGACTAAGATTTTAACAATTATCCAATAAATCTCGTACCGTATGAAATCGTGGTGAATTTATCCGGCCACCTGCATGCGCCACGATCTTCCATACGGACTCTTACCATCGCACTCCTTTGTAAAGGTCGCTTCAATACCACCTCTGCATATTTCAACCAGGCCGCGACCACAACTCTCTCTGTAAACGCTATCTCCACAAACTTTAACCTACATCGACCAAAAATTTTAACAGTCAATTTTATAAGGTGTTTGCATTCACGTAAGAGCAGTTTGGACTTTGACAGGTGTAAATATAAAATGGTAAAGATGCGAAACGCCAGTCGGTGGTCGCTCTTGAAATATTAGTAGCTTCGGTGGGCCAGATGGGTGCATTTACGGGGACACCTATGTTAGATATTTGCGTTTTGATAGCCGTCTTTGAACGATTCCTGGAGTGAATATGGGATGACTTTCGAGTTCACTTAGTGGAATGCGATATATTTTTTTTAAATAAAGTGTCTGACTTTGTTACTCTGTACTACTGACTCACTATACGTTGCTATGAAAGGCAATGCCGCGTCTATGTATCCAGTTACCAGCCGTGGTAGGCAAGGGGCGTCTATACTCGAGTCACTTTCGTGTGGTCGTTAGTTAATATCTTTGGCCCGTACAACTGAGTTTTTATTTATGGATTAGATGGCGGGCCACTTGATGGTAAGTACTCACAGCCGCAGATGGACACCTGCAACAACAGGATGCTTGCGGGTGCGCGCCGACCTTGCATAATCCTGCTCTCATAGCGTAGCGTAATGGAAAAGCCTCGGCTGGCAGTTCATTCCACAACGTTCGGGTTCGCGGTATAAAGCGTAAAGTTTCTAATTAAGTACGTTTCTTTTAAATATGGTATGAGGTAACCTGGATGGTAAGAGAAAACATCGCGCGGAAATCCACATGTTCAAGAAATAAAAAAGAATATGGAGTAGGTATGTGTATCCACTAGACTGCACTGGGCCCGCATGGTTAATTATGGCCCAGTGACTTACTAGAGGAGTCCTGTGCTCTGCAGTAGAACGTTGTAGGCTGATAATTAAAATCATCATCAGTATTTTTAAGACCTCCCAATTTTCAGTCAAAGCTACAAATATTTAGTATGTCGATGACGTTTTTATGTAGATAGATAACAAAGTATATGGATAAATTTTATTTATTGCGTATTATTATATATATAATACTTATATTTATATGAATATCCTACATACTACTCTGTCAAATAAGTATCGAGTTTTTTTTAATAAAAACAAATTGCTTCAATCGTCTAAATTTATTTTGTCGCTCTCGAAATAGGCTCCATTTGACGCAACACGCAATACTAGTTGAAAATCAACGCGGTGTGTCATCACAGGCATAGAGCTAAAGCTGAGCTGGACGCCCATTCAGGACAGTTTTAGGACAGCAGACTACGTTACTGTAGTATCGTATTTTCTTTTCACTTTCTTAAAATTTCTCTGCTGTTATGTGTTTAAATATGTATGTGATTGTATTTTCCTTTGTAACCATAGTGTCCTATAACTAAATAAACGTTTCTATAGTTTCTAAATAAACGTTTTATCTATCCTATAAATGTCGACCTGTTTAGTATCAAAAAAGACCTGTAAAAAGTGCATACGAGTAAGTACTCGTATATTCGAGTATGAACATATGTAAATACATATGCAGGTATATATATCAGTATTGGTGGTATATACATATATATCAGTGGTTGAAGAGAAGAAGTTGAAGGCGTTCTAGGCGACCTTCAACTTCTTCGATTGAAAAAATATAATATACTAGCTGTGCTCTGCACGTGCGCTGCATGCCTGTCAATTGTTTTGCTCATAATATATAGCCCATCCATCCATCTGGGATAATGTACCTTTCAAATGGTGTAAGAATTTTTGAAATCGGATTAGTAGTTTCGGAGATTACCACCTACATCCAAACTTGCAAACTTTACCTCTTTATAATATTAGTATAGATATACACATGTAGGTATATATGCAGGTATATTTATTCATATGAAAAGAAGAAAAACTACACATGTCCCGTACTTCCAGCCGGACTCAGAGCACAGACATCACAAAAACAATGCATTACGTAAAAAAACGTCCGAATGTAGTAACGGGAGAATGAGCATTGTTCTTAATGGAGACCCTGATGAGTTGGCGACACGCACAGTTGTGAAACTGCAACATTTATGTCAAGCTGTTGGAGGTACAGCCGTGAACAATAGTTTATTTATATGACGGGACGGAACAAAAATAGAACACTACAGAACCATTTTTCTACACAAGAGTCAGATGTGTGACTTAATCGATTGGTAGGTATGTCTTTTTTGTTATAAAGGAGGAGGCAGCAGCAAGGACAGCCCACATGATGGTAAATGGTCACCTGTAAATGGTACCGCAGCATGAACACACTTTTTTGTAGCACATTACTATTGTAATCGTCACTTTGATAGAACTGTATGTGCTGACAAATTTTATTATCTTTCTTTCTTTCTTCTTTAGGGGAGTCGACGCGATCATAGTGGCAGCAAATTTAAAGGTGCGTTCTGTTTAATATCACAATAATAGATACAGGAGTCCCGCGAAGAGGCTGTGTTGACATTCTTAATAAATAAAAATTGTTTATTTCAGTCATTCAAAGAAACCCTTCGATTTATTAATCATGACTCGCTGCCCATTAAGTATTTTTTTGTTGCTGGTTTAAATACAAACCTTAAATGAATAACAAAATACATTATGATACGGGACTACGTTTATGACAAAATAATGTAATTACTCACATTTTTCTAATACTCTAATTACAATTATAGTGTCTTTGCTTTATTTGTATACTGGAGTATTGTAAACTTAAGTTAATCATATATTTTCTCTTTAAGTGAACTGTTTAAAGTTCTTTGAGAAATAAATTTCCTTAAACCGAAGTGTCACGTAAAATAGGTTCACAAAACTCCAAGATACAAGCTGTATGTACACTTTTGTTGGCGAGTGTACAAGGCATTGTTACCGTCACGCCTCGCTGATAATTTGCGCTCAAGCTGAAAATGAGCTGCATTACACTTGCTCAGAGCACAGCTTTAGCGGGTGCTTAACATTTTCAGGAATATATTTTTTAATTAAGATCTCAATTATGTTGTTTATTAATTACAACAAGTCTTATTAAATTTGGCTCAAAAATACTTCTATGATGATATTGTTTTTCGACCACTTTTATAATGGGAAATGTTCTGAAGAGCTGTTCAATCTGATGCCAACATCGGATTTTTATCACCGCACCTCTCGTCACAAAGCATGGCAAAGAATTACTGCATAAGTACAGTGCGGTCTTCAAGACAGTATGCTGCGAACCGGAAAGTGGTGGAACGAACTGCCTATTGAGGTTTTTCCACTAAGTTTAAGAGGGCTGTGAATATGCAACATCGGCAATTGGTGTAGCAGGTGTTCATGGGCGGCGGTGACCACTTACTGTTTCGTTGGCTGCCTGCCTACCTGACACCTCTATACATAATATAATAGAATCGTAACCAAGTCGTGTCATAATGTACATTTAAAAAAAAAAAGTAACTGTATGAGTTATACAGAGCCAAAAATAAGAACTTTTAGAATTTTTGTCTGTCTGTCTTTCTGAACGAGCATCACGGAACACGGATTTTCATGAAACTTAAAAGAATTGTCTAATTAATTTCAACGCCACACACAAGCGCTCCCATTTCCAGCACATCCTATATCCTTTCTTAACATCTAGACTGTGGTTTTCCCGCGAAAAAAATTAAAATAAACAATGGCAACTTCCGTCCCATACCCCCGGGGTTGTCGTAATAACGCTTTTGTTCTAAGATTAGCTTTTAAGAAAGGCTTTTAATACAGCAACACAGGCGTTTGTGAGGAGTGGTGACTGGAGAGATATTAGTGGCTGGTTTTTGTGTGGTTTCAAAGAAAGGAGAGATGTGTGTAGCTTAGTGTGCAACGGCTTTGAGATTTTAAGGGAGATTACGAAGGAATCTACCTATGGCGAAGATCATGATATTTGAATTTCGAAAAGTTCACTACATCTCACCAGTTGAATCGAAACACCAATCACCAAAGTGGCAGAATGGTATATTCCGAATTCTTCATATCGCAACATTTTTTGACTATTAAAGCACGCCTTGACCCAATAGTTCCATTGAAGGTTGTACAATAAAGACCATACCATACTGTATCATATTTAAGGGGGTGCACCCAGCAATCCAACAGCAGCTGGTCGCATTCGAGTAGAATCTCTCACAGAAGATTACCTTGAAATGTACTGCATTCCCACTATATCCTATTCCTTAATGTATGTACGTATTTCGTTAGTGAGTGAGATATGCCAGACCTTTCTCCCAATCTATTCCTAAATCTGCAAGCACATCCGGGGGCGTACCGACGCTTATAATTCTGGACGGATGTTGGTATGTATCGCGGATGTACATGAACGACATTATCTGCTTTACAGTGGAACGTCTGCTCTTCTGGCACCTTCTTTCTATACAAATAAAATCTCCAGCTTGATAAGTTAATATTCAATTTGAAGAAGCTCAAAAGATAACAATCATTGAATGGCTTCACTACAGATAAATGTAGGTATATCTTTACAGGACATAAAAGTAATTATACCTGAAAACAACAAAAGCTAAAATAAGAGCTGAAAGTGACGTTACGTCAGGCTGACGTGCGCCAAGCGGACGACATTGAAGAGGAAATTAGCCTCAGTGTGCCTTGGTCGCATTTTTCCATTTATGTCGCCATGACAACGACAACTGTTGCCGCGACAAAAGACTCAGCTGTCAATGTTGGCGGTGACACACAATGCTGGAGTTTATATTTTTAAATTGGTTCTGGATGCCTTTCATGTGATTTTTTATGCTTATTTTATAACATAATAATTATACGATTAATTACCGTACGATACGACACGACTTCAACCTATCATTGTGGGTAACAGGTCTCCCCTTCAAGCAAGAGGGTTTTAGACAATAAGCCACCACGCGAGTTCAGTGCAAATTGATGTACATTACAGGTGAAATAAAGTGATGACTAAGTCTGTTTATATGTCCTGAAGAAATTCTAAATGAAGATCAAATAATAACCGACATAGATCAAAGAATCCCCGTGCTGTAGTATCAAGGATTTTGAGAGACCTATATACAATATCAGTGGAGAAACACAAGGCTGATGGTATGGTGTGGTATACATATCTCACTTTTAAGTATTAAACTTTTTTCTCTATTGATGTATCTATTATTTATTAAATAGTTTTGTTTATTTGTCAATTGTATATTTACAATGACAATTGAACAATAAGAACAAGACAAATAAATCAAGTTTTTAACACTATAAAAGTACACGTATTAATATGTATTTTATATTGCAAGGACTTCTTTTAATAATATTAAATGTACTTCACGACTTTATTCCAATATGGTGAATATACGGTCCATCCGCATTTCCTCGATACGGAGGTGTCGCGCACTGTTCGGTCCAAAAATTACTTTATACCGCGAATGAATGAACTGCCTCAAGAGGTCTTTCCATTGAGCTACGATATGGGGTTCTTCAAGAAAGCTGTGAATAGGATTTTGCAAGGTCGGCGGCGCGCCCGCATACGCTGGTGTTGCAGGTGTCCAGGGCGGCGGTAACATTTACCATCACGTGGGACCGCTTGCTCGTCCGCCCACTAGTATATATATAAAAAAAAAATATATGCAATGCTAAATAGCTAGGACATTGGCATATAATTATAGATTACGTAGTGAAGAACAATCTTCCACAATACAATTTCTCTCCTTTTTATCAAATTCCTTAATCAACGCACTCCACTTCCACAAGCAAACAAAGAAAACCCCCAACAGAGCAGGAGGGGAGAAAAAATCGCAAAGACGTCGGATAACACTAACACATTTTCGTCGCGAAGGCTAACGATTCCGAAGTGAACTGTCCCATAAATCCAGGCTGGTCTGATTGATACATGGCGGTGGGTTGACGCCCATCCCGTAATTTAGTGCCGTCTCCCCGCCCACAGCCAGATAGCGAGCAGTTTTGTTTTGCATTAATTCCTTTTAGCTCCTTCGTATCGAGGAACGTTTCAAAGGTGCAATTTGTAAAATGTCGAGTTTTTATTCTTTGTCAGTCTTCATTCTAATTCATAGTCATAAAGGCAGGTGTCCGTGAAAGCAAAAGGTTAATGAATGAAGGTGAAATTTTAAATCTTTTGATGTATTACTATTTCTATTAGGAGACGAAAAATTTTAAATTAATATAACTTTTATGTTTAGATTTAACACTTTCTGTGACTAGAAATTGTTCGCTGCCATCTCGCGATATCTCGCGATATCTACACAGCAAGCCATGAATATTGGCAGTGAAGTAAAAGAAAGGTAACGAATATCATAAGGCATTTAGTCGGCTTTTTGAACGATATTTGTGTGCAATAAAGTAAATATATATATATATATATATATATTCTAATTCTCAGTAATAATAATAATAACTTGAAAGTAACTTATTGATCCTACTTCTGATATAATATAATGATCTTTTCCTCAAAGCTCTCCACGCCGAGTATACAGTAACCTTGAGTATCAAAACCGAACCCACATAGTTCAAATTCACTTTGTGGTGTAGTGGCATATGGCAACGGGTTTGTAATTATAAATACTTCAGTTTTTATACCAATTTACTTTTACTACCCTGACGGTCTGCAAAGAAAGTCACTGGCATAGCTCATACAATTGAATTTGTTGAAGTGTCAATGGACAGGTCATATCTGCCGCAGAACTGACAACCGATGGGGTACATGAGTTCTCGAATGGAGACTACGTATCGGGAAGCACAGTAGCGCACTGCTGGACGCCCTCAACTCCAGTTGGCTTGAAGAAATTCGCTGGTAGTTGCTGGATGAGAAGAGTGGAAGATATTGTGTAGTGGCGAGCCTAGGGAGTGACCTATATCCAGCAGTGGAGACATAGGTAGATATGTATATAAGTTTACAGCGCTTTGTTAGCGAATATTTATATTAACTACTGACGTATATACGAGTGCATGCATGCCTCAAGGAACACTCTAAAACTACTCAAAACACATTTCAAATAAATTCACAGGGAACACAAACAACGCCGGCTCGTATCATAAATACAGCACAGGTGTGAGTTATGGTGTGTTTACGCAATCGTATCGTTATCGTAACGCGTGTCAGTCGTATATCGCTGCGATCGCGTCCGTTGTAAAATAAGCAGAGAGTTTCCGGGCGGTAACGTCGCGGCTACGAGTATAATTTAATATGACCTGAGTATTCTAATTCTTTACATAAATGAAACGTCTAATGAATATACATTTTGTCCCACAAAGACAAAGAAAGAAGTGTTGAGATGTTTTTCCAAAAGAACTAGTCAATATACCATTTGGTTTTGGAGATATAAGTTCATAAAAGAAATTAAATCAGTTAATAAATAGTTTCTTATATACAGAAAGTGGCAGATAGTTCGTTTGATGGTGAGTGTATATTGTTGCCCGTGGACATTCGCGAGACATGTCAAAATCAGTCCATAATGTCATACGTTGGCACACCCCCGGATATGCCCCTTATCTTACAAGATTTAAGTGTGGAAAAATTGGGAAGATTTAATATGTGTTGGGAAGGATGGATAAAATAGGGAGGAGAGAATAGTGAATAAACCCATTATAAACCCTATTCTGGCTTAAGAAGGGGAGGAAATAGAAACTTGTTAGTATAATACAAAAAAATACAACACATGACTGTTAGAGTTGAGTGCAGAGTTGTGTGAGAAGATTAAAAAAACATTTATGATTAAGGCAGAGTGACAGATATTTGAATAAAATTATAAATTGCTATAATGAATAAATAAATAATTCTTTCAGTCGAGCGCGTCATCTGAGCATTGCAATTGCATCTGCATTTGCAGCACACATATTTCTTATGGACATAGAAATGTTGGAGAGAGTTCAGAGAAGAGTCTAAAGGGGAGAAGGGAAAGAGGAGACTAGATCGAAACATACAAGATTCTCAATAACCACTATGGTGTCCCACATCTGAACTCTATATACAATACTAAAGCAAACGAGAATCTGAAAGGACCTACTTTAAGGCTGAAACGTACTATCGCTAGTTCTAATCCCTACAAACTACAAGTATATCCTATCAAATAGAGTGGTCAGTCAACTCGTCGAATAATGGGGAGTGATTAAATTAAAAAAAAACGCTCAGATAGAAATAAGGCAGGTATACTGAAAGCTGCAAACCTAATACATAAATAATAACAATAATAAATGCATAAATAAATAATTACTCCATTTCTACTGACAGAACCCCTTCAAGGTCTGGATATTCAAGGTTTAGGTAGAACGGGCGTTCGGCTGCAGCGGCCGCGGTTTGTAAGCAACACCGTATGTTTTCAACTTCCATGCAATCGACCCGCGTTAATGATACTATTTGTCAGAATGATGTACGCGATTATGGACTATATTCCGTATGAAGGTAGGCGAGAATCGCGTTTAAATTATTTGACGGATGGAGTAATTGTACCTGCTTGTGTAGAATGTTTTTGCAAAATAAATAATTATGGGTTCCGATTAACAATACAATGCAATCAGCTCGTTAAGTATCCACTGCTGGACATGGGCCTCCTCATGTACATTGCGACGTTCACGAGGAATGTATGGTCTTCATAAGGGAGGTATGTATGGCCACGCTGGCGCAAGCGGGTTAGCGAGTGCACTTTTTTAGAGGTAGTGTAGTTCCGCAGCATTTGTGAAAGGAGCTTTTTATCTCTTAGTAGCCTTTCGCAACACCCACGGGAAAAGATGGCGTGATGCTATTATGTAGCCAGCCGACACCACACGGCACTTAACAATTAACAAAGTTACTACTAATTGTATGATTAAGACACGACGTTGGTGTGCAGTAGCGAGCCGTCATAATTATTTTAAAGTTAACCTATTTATTTCCAAGTGTGAAGCGACACACGCTGATGTTGTGATAATTATGGTAAAAAAACTATCCAGTTTATCGACTAAACTATCCAACCCCATAGAACTTCTGTTCTTTATAGCAATTTATTTTAGAGCCTCGAACATAATTAGTAAATTTTACTTTAGTTCATTAATTTGAAATTATTTGCAATTGTGTACAAAATTAAATTATTTGCAATTAACTACAAAATTAGATTTATTAGCCATTAATTGTGTACAAAATTAAATTATTTGCAATTGTGTACAAAATTAAATTATTTGCAATTGTGTACAAAATTAAATTATTTACAATTGTCAGCATTTTATAATATCATATTTTATTCATTAAAATGCGAAATATTGAATACTGAATGGGCAGCAAATCTGTGGTTTAATTTGTGGTGGTTTTCTCTAGTGACAATAATGATAGAGGAGTTCCACGAAGCGGGATTCAGATTATTTATTTCAGTTATTAGAAATAGCTTTTTTTTGTTGATCACGTTACAACTAAAAACTCAATGAGCAGCAAACTGCTCATGGAGTTTTTTCTTGATCACTATTAGCTGCTCATTGAGTTTTTAGTTGATCACTATTTGCTGCTCATTGAGGTTTTTTTTAAATCACTAGATGCTGCTCATTGGGTTTTTGTCGATCACTATTTGCTGCTCATTGAGTTTTTCGTTGATCACTATTTGCTGCTCATTGAGTTTTTTGTCGATCACTATTTGCTGCTCGTTGAGTTTTTTGCTGTTAGTTTAAATAAAAGCCATAAAATTTTTATTGTTGTAATATATATATATATAATTGTTGGCACAGGAATTTTATTATTTTATTAATGGGTAATTGCTATTTTGACAATGTCGATTTTAAATATTATTTACGGTTTTAATTATTATTTATGATCTTAAATATAATTGACGACTTTAATTATGAAATATTGTATAGGTACTTTATCAGGTAGCCTAAAAAAGAAATTTTACATATTTTGTGAACACCTTATGTAGGTACTTTACCAATAGTTATGTAATGAATGATTAGATTAGATTTATAATTTAATAAAAAAAAAACAAGAAATAAACACAGATAAATATTAAGATAAATATAGCTTTTTTCCAAAAAAACTATTCAGTAGAAATCCTGATACACCATATAACTACCGAGCAATCGATAGACAAACAAGAAATATTCATAAAAATGCTAATTCGTACACCACAAGTGACACGGATAAACCGCGACAGTGAGCTACAGTCGCAGATAAGCGGTTTTCATTACTGCCGTGTCGCGGCTACAAGGAATGGCGACGCGACAAATCTTACCGAGTTATTTGTTGCTTTTGAGGAACTGCCTCCGTGCCTACGACTGTAGTAAATCGCATTGTCTTATTTATTAAGTCACTATATAGTAATCGGGATGTGGGTACTTAATTAATGTTTTTAGCAAACAATTGTTTGCTACCTTTTTTGTAGAATAAATAATATAAGAGACACTGTCTGATCTGATACATGCTTCGTTTTAGCTCGTGCACAAACACATTTTTCTTGTTACAATGCTATTGTAAGAAGATGTGTTGCTTTTCTTCAGGTTCAATACAATAATAGGCACTGATGGGGCTGCCACGTCACTGCAGCACTTCAGCGATGTTTGCTGAAGCGACTGTTGATTACTTCTTTGTCATAATTCGCAAACGTTGTGCTTCTCTGTGAAACCAAGAGCTATGCTGAGCACCAAATGTTGCGCCGATGGACACGACTGCACGCCAGCCGGTAGCCGGTACATGGCCGCAGGTTTGGGTTGTTGCATTATACTTTCATTCCCCGTAGTTTAAACGGCGTTTGTATAGTTTGGATAACGGCTCGAAACCTCCCGTGACTTACTAGGGCCTGTGCCCTGCAGTGGGACGTTATAAGCTGATATATACATACATACATGATACATGTCTATATAAATTAGGTATACAGCTCGCCATCTGCACATTTAGGAGGGGGAGAGTGCACGCTGCAATCCAACAGCCGCTGGGCGCGCTCGACTGGCCATGTTACCCCTCTCTCACAGAAGACTACCTTGAAATGTACTGCATTTCCCACTTTATCGTATTTACCCAATGTACGTACGTGTTTCGGTAGTGAGTGAGATGTGCCAGAGCCCATTCCCATCCCATCCTATCCCTGCCCATTTTCCCAACCCTTTCTCCAAATCCATTCCTATATCTCCAAAGGTAGGCAGCGCATCCGGGGGCGTGCCAACATTTGTCATTTTGAACTAATGTTGGCATGTATCGCGGATGTCTATGGGCGACAGTAGCCACTTACCATCAGGTGGACTGTATGCTCGTCTGCCGCCTTCGTACATAAAAAAAAAAAACATAAACCTTGTGGGTTTCAGAGTAGATGATCACATAATTTATTGTTACTATATATTGAGTGGTCTGAGAAATAAATTAAAAAAAATACATATCTCTCGCTAGGAATAGATTAGAGTGGTGATAACGTAGGGGTATCTATACTCAGCTCACATTTGTGTGACCGTGAGTTCATATCCTCGGCCTATACCACTGAATTTCTATTTTTGTACGGATTTTTAAAAATTTACACTAGCTCGCCTGTGAGAGGAAAACATCGTGAGGAAACCCGCATGCCCCAGAAGTTAAAAAAAAACCTAGCGTATGTGTATCCACCGATCCGCACTGATTTACTACGCCTTACTAGTTAAACGCCCCAATGATTTACTAGGAGAGGCCTGTGTCCTGCAGCGGGACATTAAAGGAATATATTTATTTGATTAACTAACTAAAATACGATTGATCGGAGAATAATCTTCAATACGAGTACTTTCTAAATAAAACCAATACTCTAGTAAAGTTCTTCCGTCTGAAAATCACCTGTGATTTCATTCGGAAGTTAGTTTAAGGTATTTGCTTAAAAACTGGATAAAAGTAGTTGATACTAGACTGATTTAAATCGCAAACAAAGTGATTGAATTTATTATTTGATACTTTTCACTCAAATACCACCATCTGCCTCTTATTAGTGTTACTTTACGATAGTAACGTTAGTTGCGCTAGGACGTAAATTTACTCGTTTTTCAAAAGAAAAAAAATCTTGGAATTTATTTTATTATTAGTGAAGTTAGGTTAAAATAAAAAAATATTGAAATAGATATCTGAACATATAATTTTAGGAAGACGACAGGTATAAATTAGGATTATACAGAGAAAAAAAAAATTAAAAATTCAAAGTCAAAAAGGAAAATTCTAGATAATCTGTCTATATATATTATATAAAAATGGATGTTGGTATATCTAAGGTTAATAGACTTCGACACCGTTTGACCGATCACTATGAAAGTTGGCACATACATATGTTATATGTATTTTTACTCGCCACTAGATGGCGCTGCAGCAAATCAACTTCTATACAATTTAATCGATCGCAAAAATCATATCGACGGCAAAACAGAATAATTTGTGATTTTATATACAGAGGTAAATAAATATACACGGGCAGGACAACGTCTACCGGGTTTTGCTAGTCTAGTATAAAAGTGAGATTTAAAAGAAACACGGGATCACTTGGCAGTTTGTAATATGAGTTTCTGAGTTTGTTCAATACGTTTTGTAATTATGTAAAAATAAAATTTGTCCATAACAAATTGGGCATACCGACAATTGGCATCTATTTCTGTGAAAAAATTGTCAGTTAGAAAAGCCATATTTTATTACAATGTTTTAAACACATTTTGTATAGTGGACCCCCCCCACCCCATCGTAACGTAGGTATATAACATTGAACATATACGTTACTGTAACATATACATGCAAATCATGATTAGGAATATACAATTATAAGGCTAAACACCAGTATATATCCCAATTAAAGACGTGCACAACATGGATAGAAACTTATACAGGCTAAATTGCTACTTTACGACACAAAATTAATTTAAAAAAAAGTAATTTGAAAGCTAAAAAGAAAATTAATAAATTGTAAATTTTTATTTAATTTTTTTGAGTGCTAACCTAAGAAAAAATAATTAAAATAACACAAAACTCGAATCAGCACAGGTAAGCCGTCATGAAACCGTGAGAAAGTCCGGTGTCGTTAACAACCATCCATAGACTGTCATACAACACTGCTCTATATCTCGACGTAGTTTTTACCCTGAGATTTTTACGCAGTGTCCACGGTGCCGCGGCATCGCCGTGTATGCTAACAAGCTCCCATAGCGGATCATGTGTCACTAACGACAGTAGGTTGGCACGGCGAAAAACCATAGATTTTCACGGCGAAAAATAGTGTTGTTAACATACGGCCTGAGAAATCTCAGAATTAAACAAGTTACGCGCTACGTCGATGTAATAGACACGTGTAAACTGACCTGATGAACGAGGCTTAAAACTCTAAAACTGACGTTCTTTATGAGATCTTGACGTAATTAACTGTACACGAATAAGATAAATGCTCTGTGTGAATTTTAATCTGATCACACATTGTACATCCCACTGCTTATTACTATGTGCCATCGATTTGAGAATACGTCCTGGATACGTTATACAAGCCATTATACATCCTATAGTGTTATAGTGTGCACTTTTATAGTTATAGTTATAGTGTTTTTACAACTCTATAATAATTTCCTATAATTCAATAATAATTTCTATAAACTGATTTCAAATGATTAACTGATTAACCTTGAATCAAAGCTTCGATTCAGCCTCTCCTAGTTACGCCAGTTTATCGAATTGGGTTATTGACATGAAGCTTTCAACACCAGAAAAGTTCACACAGTTAATGCTTCACAGTAACAGTTGGTATAAAAGCTTTTATAGGTTAAACATCTTTGTGAAAGGCTAAAAATGCTCCGAAAGCGATAGTAATTTTGAATTTATCGGTCAATCGAATCAAACAACAACAATACAGTCTAACCTCAAATCCTTACGAAACGAAATCGTCTTAATATCCCATTGTTGTCGGACTTTGACGAAATGTCAGGAAAGCGGAATTGTGTGCAACAATGAAATTCACACAACTTTTTGTTTCGTTACGGCGTCGATTTGCATATCGTAAAATTGGATTTTGTATAGACAATGTCAAAATAAAAGTAGATAGTAACTACATTTGAATTTGCATGCTATGGGCTGGCTTTAGAATATACCCATTTATGGAAATAAATGGGTATGATAGATCTATTATTATAAAAAATAATAACTAATTTATTTTTCCATTTATTATATTATATTGATTCTTATTAAAAATCAGATGTTAAAGCATGTTTCTATTTCAAAAATAACAACAAATGGAATAGCACATTTCTTCCCGTGGGTGTCGTAAAAGGAGACTAATGAATGACAAAACCGCTTCTAAAGGTGTGGACTCGCCAACCCGCTTGCCCGGCATGGCGTTGTGGGGCCTTACATCCCTAATGAACGAGACTATTATAAAAATATACTCGTAATTACTAGCATTTATATTATATACTATTTATATTATATATATTTATGTATAAATGTGTAAGTGCGCCATCTACCGGGCAGTTATTTTTCGTTAGTTCTCTAACCCAAAGATTGTCTGCACGAAATCGCTTTTAGCGATAAGACCACCTTTCGTATACTGTTCTGTATTGTTGTATTGTGTTGTGTTATTATCTGTGGTGTATAGGTACTTACAATGTGCATGAAGTGCCACACGCCCAGCAGTGGACGATAAAAGGCCATTAACTGTTACGAATATGAAGACTTAAATATGCTTTGAAAATAAGTATTTCCATTAGGTCATTTATATTATTCATTATATTTAGTCATGTATATTTCTCTTAATATAAATGACTAAGAAATATCTACACATTGAGAGCCGCAAGTGTTTTAGATTCAGATGTTTTTTTATAAATATATTATACTAGCAAAACCCCGCAGACGTTGTCCTGCCATAGAAGTTGATGTGCTGCAGCGCCTCCTAGTGGCGAGTTATAACAAAGTTAATAGCCTTAAAATATTCTCCGTGCTCAAATAACTATATACAGAGACCAATTTTCATGGCGATCGGTTGAACGGTATAGAAGTTGATGTGCTGCAGCGCCATCTAGTGGCGAGTTACAAAAAAGTCTATAGCATAAAAACTTTCTCCATGAAAAAATACATATATGTGCCAACTTTCATGGTGATCGGTCAAACGGTGTCGAAGTCTATTAACATTAGATATACCAATATCCATTATTTTTTATATATATAGATAGATAGATTACATTTTGTGAACCATACGCAATGAAATACATTTAAATTGTACTTAAGTAGAATGTAAGTAGATCCGATAATGTACACCAAAAGTTTTAATTTTACGCGTTCAGACCCAATTTACAATATAAAATGTGTACAAAACGCGAAAGTTTAAAATGTTAGATCCGACAAGGTATGTATCCGACAACATAACCTGTGATTAGGAACACAGGCTGATATTGGTGTACATGGACAGCCGTGACCACTTACCATCATGAAGCATGGACATGGACATGCCAGCCCTCTTTTATATAAAAAAAAAAGTTGGACTCTGATCAAAATGTTTCAACGTGAAATGAAAAGCAATCAAAGACGCAGCTGTTTTGTGGAGTTGGATAAACCTATTATGTTCAACGCCTTCTGAATCTTTAAAGAACCTTTGTATTTATAAACATTATCACAAAGACTTATTCAATTATGAACTACTGCTTATACAATATACAGTTATACAATTGCTACTTGGACGGTGAAGAAAAACATTATGAGGAAACAGTACGCTGAAGAATAAAAAAAATCTGGAGCCACTAATACTCCATAGACGGATCCATTGAGTATTGATGGATGGTGAGTTATGGTCCGATATAGGTTGATATCGAAGGTTCTGTTAAAATATAATAGAAACATGCTGTAACATGATTTTTGAGATAAAATAATGACTACCTTTGGCTTTGATGAGATTTTTTGATGAGTTTTGATGAGAATGATATAGAAAAACACTTTATTTCCCCACTCCAACACAAAGCGTTACAAAATAAAACACATAATAATCATGAGAATTTAAAAAAAATTAAAGAAATGAAGTGAATAACTGAATAATAATAAGCTAGCTGTGCTGCAGCGGCTACTATAAACAATTATTATATTGATAAAAGTAAATAATAAAATATATTATTTATTTATTATCTATAGAAAAACATAGAAATAAGTAACTGAAATAGATATACCAAACTTATTGTCCATAACTGATTCTACTATGTAGTTATTATACATTATCAATTGTAAAAATTAGGTAAGGTGGTACACGAGCTCTGACGCAAGACTCAGTGTTGCAGTGTGTGTGTGTGTGAAAGGGAGGGACTGAAGCGAAGTACGAACATCATGAGTGAAAAACTAAAGATAAAAAATGCGTGTGTGTGTGCGTGTATAAATAAATATTATATTTTATTGAGATTTCACTAGTCTCTCCATCTGCGAAACAATAAAACCTTGCAATAAGGTCCCATATTGTTTGTCATTAATAAATAATTATACATTTAAAAAACGAAGTACACATAAATAAACAAAATAATAAATACAGATTTACAAATGAAGAGGACAACAGCAATATTTTTGAAAATCATTCTGTTGCCCAATTTTCCATCCGCGACTAAGCTTAACAATATCGCAAGCCCCTACATTCACGAAGTGCTAGCTCAGCTCAATCCCGGGTCCACCTTAATTTAGTGACCGATAATTAAACCCTCATGGAGAAACCCCCTCCCCCCATCCTCCCTAGTAAGCTAAGTTGCTGAGATGGATTTTTGCCTAGATATTTGTAATCACAGGAAAGAGGGCAGGATAATTTTATGGAAAAATTACAAAAATACAAATAATTGTAATACAAGACGTTCTGGAGATGAGCGTACATATTTTATCACGTTAAACGCCGAAAGAAAAGACAGTATCTTTTCGTTCAGGTCATGACAGACACTGTGGTCCGACACTTGACTGTTCCGTTCGGGCCGCATTGAACACCGGTGACCGCGCTCCATTCAAATGTTTTTAGAGAACCGACGGACACTAAACCAAAATTTTGCGCTATGACATTTGAACCGTGCGGCCCCGTAGAACAACCTTCTACGTCGACACGCGGAATTTCAAAGTTATCGAAAATAATATATGACTTGTTTTATGGATCGGACCAGAAAAAACTTGATATGAGTTCATATGACTTTTTCAAATAACGAACTTATACCAATTTAATATTGATTTTTTATCTTCATGTATGGGCAATGGTGTAATTAGAACATACTGCCAGTGTCAAGTTTTCTTCATAATAAACAGCTTCAAAGTCTAAAACGTATCCTGTCGATGGCCAGTCCTGTCGAAGTAAGACAGGAGTCGCTCAATAAATAGATAGTAGGTTCACTGAGGACAGAAGAAGACTCCTTGGAAGCACAAAAAAAATAGTCTCATGCTTTTATTTGATTATCACAAACACCACACATGAAGTGCGGTCCATCCGCATTTCCTCGATACGGAGGTGTCGCCCACTGTTCGGTCCAAAAATTACTTTATACCGCGAACCCGTAGGCTGTGGAACAAACTGCCTCAAGAGGTCTTTCCATTAAGCTACGATATGGGGTTCTTCAAGAGAGCTGTGAATAGGATTTTGCAAGGTCGGCGGCGCGCCCGCATACCTCCTGGTGTTGCAGGTGTCCATGGGCGGCGGTAACACTTACCCTCACGTGGGACCGCTTGCTCGTCCGCCCACCATTGTTCTCGAGTTCTCATACATACATAACACATACATAACAATGACCAAAAAGTCATTGTTATGTATGTATTCTTGTGCAATATATATTCTTTATATACTTCGTTACATTAAAAATAATAATACCGACTTGATAATATTTTTGTATAAGTCCAACTTCTTTGTGTCTCAAGATCGGTATATAGTAGAGTTTCATATGAGGGTGAGAAATAAAGGAATAAATAGCATAGTAAACATAATGCAGTTCCTTTATTTAAAAAAAAATTATATTATCAACGAGATATAAGCTCTGTGTTTGTGTGAGTGCACACCGTACATAGTGTACAGTGCAAACCATTTCAACAATAATATTATACAATTCGGCACCTATTCACACAGATGCAAAGATCATGTCTCGTTGATTTCACTATAGTGGAAGCTAAGTCTAGGCGCGCATGATCGATTTATCGATAGGCCGATTAAAACGGCAGATTGTTGAAGTGAGCGCGCTTTCAGTACGATCTTTTAGTCGGTCGACTGCCGTTATACTTTAAAAATTGCATTAAAAAATATTCACAATTTCAATTGGAGTTAGTTCTGTCCAACCAAAGACCTACCAAAATTTCTTTTTTTAAATTGATTTTAACCTTTTATCTCAAAGTGCGGGTCGACCTTCGAGCAAAGACGTTGTCAATGTAGTCCATTTTTGGCTCGCAATTCTATGACGTGTTCTTCGCTTGGCGCTACTCGACCGATTAAATAGAGAACCATACGCGCTTGTGCATGCAAAACTGCAGGCGTGACCACCTCGGTTGATTACCATGGGCCGATAATTTTCTGCCTCACTACCGATTTTAAGAACGGCCGATTGAAAAATCGGTCATATGCGCCCGACCTTAAAAAGGGCTAGGTACGGTTACGCATATAATATAATAAAAAAAATGTTCAATAATTTAATCGGTTATTTATTCTAATATACATTCTCCTCTCTAATATACAACATGGGCTTTGGCATTATTAATGATTTGTGATTATTAATAACGAAACTTATTATATAATAAAATTACAAATATAAAATGTATAATTAATTATTGTTATAATATTACAATTTTATGTGACATAATGTGACTACTTATCATATACAATACAATACAATCTATATATGTATATGTTATCATTATAACAATACAAATCTTTTAATAATTTATCTTTAGAAATCCTTAATTTTCTAAAGGATTCTAATTTTCTTTATTTGTATTAATGAGAGTGAAATGTCAATATATATCAAATTGTTCCTATTTATATTACTATGTATATGCCAATGTGTATATGTGAATTTGTATTAATTATGTAACGTCCAATACTGCTCGTAGTGCACGCAGTAATGTATTAAAAAAATCCTTTAATCCATTAAATTTATACAAATATATTTTGATTAATAAATATTGTTTAGCTTATTGCGTTTATAAACTGCAGCTCAGAATGTTACAGATTTTCCGTATATTTATTTTCGAAAATAAAACAGGTGACATGTCTCTTACCCTATCAACAAAGCAATTAAAAATAGAGCCGTGTCATTGTTTAGCATGCTTCAGTAAATAAAAACCGCCCTTGAAATGAAAATATTGGCAATGGAAAATACTGTTGCTGGTTCCCCACAGATAAAGTGGCAAAGATTCATGGCAGCGAATCAATGGATAATGTGTCCATAATAAAAATTGGAAACACGCGGAATGTTTTAGTAAAAAAGGACCGCACATGACACTGCATTACACACATTTATATAAATAAAAATTAAATGCTGTTCGTTGGTAAGCGCATTGGTAAGCGGCTGCACCGATTTGGATATTTTTTTTTTAAATGTTCGTAATAGTCCGAATAAGGTTTTTAGGGAAAGAAAAATTGGGAAAGTTGCCCGGAAAATTGGAAAATTCGAGAAAAACTGAGTGCTTTTTTCTATGGGATTTTTATATGAACTTATTGAAATTATTGTAATTTGGACAGGACAACGTCTGTCGGGTCAGCTAGTTGTAAATAAAATTGGTTCAGTACAATTCATGGGCAAAGTATTGAAAATATTAGTTTAGTATTTGATAACAAAAGAACAAAGGACACGCTGAATCCCACAGCCGCTGGGCGCACACGACTGGCCACGCTACCCCTCTCTCACAAGACTACCGTGAAATGTACTGCGTTTCCCACTTTATCCTATATCCCCAGTGTACTGAATGAGTCAAAAAACAATGAAAAAACAGGTATTATCATAAAATCGGTAGTTTATTATAAGAATTAGTTTAATAATCACGTTTTGATAATGATGTTATTTAATTTGAAGATTTAATTTTAATTTTCTCTTCTATTTCAACCATTTTAATCACAGAACGGTGTAACAGGCGGTCTGTTGCATACGAATTGGCGTGAATTGTCAATGTTAATCTCGAAAAACTGTCATTTCTGACCGTGGAAGTTTTTAGAGTGGAAAATAAAAGAGCTCTGCGTCAGTTATATTTTATTATCAACTTTGGACTGTCCGTATCAATGCGATTTATTTCGGCGGTCGCACTTTTATCGGCATATCAAAATCAATACGTTGGATGCATTGTGAAGTGTATATTTTGAGACAGGCCTTTATGTACCGATCTAGTCGGTAAATGACCTTTGATAACAATAGATAGATAAAACTCCTTATTGTATAATTATTACATTTTGACTAAATTAAGAAACAATGTTTATAAGAAAAGAATACAACCAGGCGGTCCTAATGTATCTTGGCAGTTTCTTTCAGATAATATTGAAACCAAATTCCGGTAGCGTCACCTCATTGCCCGGGCTCCTGGTTGAATGTACCTTTGATAGCAAAAGTAACACAATTTTTGAAGGCCTTTGAAGAACACCTTAAACTCTTTAGTTGCATAACCTTAAACATCTTAAAATTACACTGCACATCCAGTCGAGCGAGAGACAGATTTCTTTTTTTTTTGTGACCACCTTCTTTATATTAAAATGGGCAGGTGGCCATACAGCTCACATGGAGCTACCGCCGTCCATGGACTACCTGCAACACCAGATGTATGCGGGTACGCTGCCGTCTTTGCAGAATCCTATTCACGGCTTTCATGAAAAACCCCATGTCGTAACATAAGCGAAAGAGCTCTTGAGATATTTCCTTGCACAGCCTACTATTTTTGGACCGTACAGTACGTGATACCTCTGTATCGAGGAAATGTGCATGTACAGCTCTTTAGTTCAAGGTTACATACATGACCACTCCGTTATAACGTATTTGATAAAACGTTATAACGGATATAAACGTTATATGCGTTAACGTATTTGATAAAACTATTTTTATATAAAATAAAAAATAAAAGCTCATATAAAAATAAGTGTTAAGCAGAGCGGTCTGGCATAGAAGAGAGCAGGCGTTTGCTCAACAGTGGGCCACAAACATAAACTAATAAAAAAAAAACTCAAAATTATAAGGTTACAAAGGTTTACTAATTATAAGCAATTATCGAGCTCTTTTGACTATTTCGCTCCACTGTGCACAAATAATAAGCAGCACGTGACATTTGTCAACCACACGCGCCCGCAGGTTCAATGCGATAGGGCCCGGACAAAATATCACCTCTGGCGAATATATCGCGGACATCAATGGCGTCTTTGAACTCTTGCTGCTTTTTGACGCAATCTGCGACAACGAAAACTGTGAGCTTTGAAATGTCGCGCATTTGCTAAAAGCTGTCATAATGTAAGAAATACTGTTCTTTTTTAATTTACATAAAAATATGTCTTATTACATTGTACTCTCCAAAATATTTCCTACTTTATCGTATTTCCTCACTGTACAGATCCCATTCCCATCCCATTCTATTCTATCCCTCCCCATTTTCCTAACCCTTTCTGTCAATCCATTCCTTAATCCGCAAAGGTACGCAGTGCATTCGGAGGCGTGCCAACATTTGTCATTCTGGACTGATGTTGGCATGAATCGCGGATGTCCACGGGCTACAATATCCACTTACCATCAGGTAGGTATGCTCGTCAGCTGCCTTTCTTCTATAAATAAAAAGAAAAAATAAAACCTAAGTCTAAAGTCAGTAGTCTAACTCAGCGACGATTCAGCAAATGATTATTAGAATATGTTACAGACAAAAATCATAATGGAGGGCAACAAAAGAAAACTGCGAGCAACCGAACAAAGCACACAATACAAAGTAAAATAATAATTACCCGTCTCACCCCGGGGCTGTGTCGAGATAAACTCGGCATCTGTATAACCTTTGTATTAAATAGATTTGTTTTTTTTCAATTAGTCAGTTAATATGGACCACTGTGTGGTATGGTAACGTCTTTACTGTGTGCTGCCGACGTTTTCTTTGAAATGTTAAAACGCAGTTTCTAAGCATTTATAAAATGAGATAATACATTTTATAATTTTTTTCCTGGCGGTAATCGCGTGTGGAGCACGGTGCAGATTGTTTTATAATAACAATTTAATCGTATGCCACTTACTGAAATTGTTTTTTTAATAAGTGAAATGTTATAATCACCCACAAGGAACGCATCTTTTTTATTCTTATCTGTAACTTTAGATTTATTTGTATTCAGTCATAATTTTTATCTGCAGTTTACGGGGAAACTTTTACTAAGTAGGATATACTAACAAATAATTTAGAAAGCTATTAATGAAGATTTTAGGGAGATAATGGGAATGATAAAGAGGCATCAAAGAGGAAAAAAAAACATAAAATTTATATCTATATATTTATATGGATAAAGGCGGCAGACGAGTATACATTCCACCTGATGGTAAATGGATACTGTCGTCCATCCACATCCGCGATTTATTAAATTTTTCTTCATTTACAAAGTTCACGGCTACAATTTATGGAAAGAGCAGTTTAACAATGTTTTAGGCCAATTACGAACTAATATTTTTTTAAACAATTAGTTAGTATAATGTAATTATGACTATTAGTGATGTGTGTGTTGTTTGAGCAATATGTAACGTTAGTGGTTATGTGTATAGGTGTGTGGTTAATTAAAGGCTTAAAGTCTGTTTTATGTGCCAACATTACTCTAAAATGACAAACATTATCACGCTCCCGGATGCCCTGCCTGTCTTTAGAGATATAGGAATGGATTTGGAGAAAGGGTTGGAAAAATGGGGAGGAATAGGATGCGATGGGCATGAGCTCTGGCGTATCTCACTCACTACCGAAACACGTACGAATACTGGGGAAATAGGATAAAGTGGGATGCGTCATCTGTGAGAGAGAGCTAACGTGACCCAGTGGCTGTTGGACTGCAGCGGGCACTCTCTTCTTCACATTGCGCAATATATTGCAATAACTAGTTGCAATTCCTGTCGAGAGATGGCGCTGTGCGGAAAGCTACGTTTACACTACTGTAACCTAATTGATAGGCTAATTCAATGTATTTTTTATGTAATTTTATGTTTTATATTATTATTTTATGTATTTAGACTATACCTGACGATTGATGGCATCATTATATGTGACATTATAATGGCGAAATTGTTTACATATTCCAAAGAAACATTTATTTATAATTATATAGGAACATGGTATAATTAATATCATAATTAACGGTGAGTAAAATTAAAGACCAAAAACCTCTCCGTGTAAGGTAAAAGCACAAATGATTGTACTGACATCTCATTAGCTTAGCGGGAAATGATACGCCTGAGGCGCTATTTACTTGTGGTACAAATTATAAGCGGTGATAATATAGAAAGGCAACAACTATGAGAATATAAGACTTTCATATTCTCACGGAGAATATGAGTGGCCCATAGAGCGTTCGAAAAAAATAAACAAACTTCTTCCGAAATATTTGTGTAAATAGTAATCTCGCATGTAATCAACACCAATTCGCGTATTTATTTTTGGTTTTTATTCTTGAAAGTTTCACTTTAAACTCATTTAAGATAATACGATGAAACTGCCAGAAACCAGGTTTTTTGTCCAAAAACAAATCATAACTTCATCGTTGTACCGTGTCTTAAAATAAAAAAGTAAGTGAGTAATATTTAATACAGAGTCAAATGTTGAATAATGAATAACCAAATTACAAATGTGTTTGAATATTAGAAGACATGTAGTTACTGATTCAGTAACGTCACTGAACATTATTCTTCTAAGAAGATTAATTAAGATTATAATACATTGAAATTTCACATAAATAAGACAAACATTCTTCTGAGAATAAGATACCGTGAAAGAAATTCTTCACAAATAAATACGTATTAAGAATACATTTCCGTTGAGAAGGAGACTCAATATTAATTGCTAATTGAAGCCTTTCGTAACACTGACATTGTTTATGTCACACAATCATAAAAAAAAACATATATTTTCTTGTGATAAATTAATTTTTACACAGACAGGCAATTTTTAAATTCCCGCCTAAACAATAAAACAAATAAAAGAGCAATAATTCAAGAGGAATTTGAGATCCAAAGACATACATTTTTAAATTATTTTAAAAAGCGATTCTGTCTGAACAGTTTTAAAAGGCTTGACAATTGACTATCAAGAGCGGCTTGACTCAATGGAGAAACCAATAAAATTGTCAAGTATCATATTTTCATTTTGTTTCCGCGCTCAGCCTACGCGGGCGGTTCGCCCGCTCATGGCCTATAACTTACACCGTGACATAAGGTAGAGTACACCACATATCTGTATTTTTGCCGATCAAAGGAGCGTTGCGGATGACGTGCTTTTGAACAACTAATCAAATTACCAATGCTTCCTTTTTGAGCAAAAATGTGTCTATCAGGCCCCCGATTGAATTGTTAAACGTTTTTGATCACTCCTTAGCGGGCTTTGTTTATAATTGAGGAAAGTTTTGAGTTTTTTTTTTTCCCCCAATATACATACAAAATATTATAATAATTAGACATAGGAACAAAAAAGAACCGAGGATCGTGTGTGGTGGCTAGCCTTGGGAGGGGCCTATCTCCAGGCAGTGGAGGGGCATAGGCTGATGGTATGGTATAGTATGGCAGAGTTATTCCTAGATGGAATCTCTTCCAGTGAACTTTGGCATAACCGAGTGGAGTTATGTCATTAAAAAGCTGGCTACGACATATAACAAAAAACAGTAGAAATATATCTGTACATATACACAAAAATATAAACATAATTATACATATATATATACAGAAATACATACACACATACATACCTTCAAACATTATATATAATACATACTCATACATATATATATACATACATACACGCCAACTCGTTTGGCTAGCGTGGCATTTTAAGGCCTTACATCTCTCATGCACAAGACAATGCGTCATGTCCAATGGAGGCCCATATCCAACAGTGGATACTGAAAGGGCTGGCTGCATAGCATTACATGCCTGAAAAGAGAAGGCTACCAACAGGAAAGGAAGAGGATTCTCGATCAGACCAAGTAGGCTGTAGAATTATAGAAGGATAGATAGAACCGATTTAATTCATCTCATAATGTTATTTCGACATTCGACTCAAAATATTTTTCTGTGCTTGCGCCCTTACTATTCGCCCTTAGATGATTGTCTACGTTGAAACTGATTATTGTATTTGACCCTTTTGCACAGTGTTACGAACTATTCATCGGTCATCGACCTACCAAACTGCCAATCTTTTACCAACGGTGTTCTACGATGAGTCCTTTTAAGCCCTAAATTGTGTTGCTTTCTGATTTAATGACGTCACACGACGCCCTCTATCGAATGTCAACTCGTATCGCTTAATACGCACCAACCACAAAACAGCCCAACTCTAATCATCTACAGTTAAATTCCAACCTTAACAAAAAACAGATAAAGTTGAATTTCGTTTGGTTCCTTATTGATACATGGATTGTAAGGCCGACTGCACAATGCACAGGTTAGATATTTGAGTCACGAATCCATTTTATGACTAATTCCATAACTTTGTATGTGAATTCGGGATCAGGTATCGAAGCCGCGTGTTTACAGTAGCCGTATCTCTCCGGGGATCTGGTGTGGAATAGGCCTTAGGGATTTGATTTAATAGCACTATTATGCGAGGTTGATAGCGACTTACTGTATTTGTTTAGGTATATCGGGAAGACATTTATATAGGACACTAGCTTTTGCCCGCGGCGTTCGTGTTCGGCAGCTTAGATTCAATTCTTAAAAAGGTAAAAATACTTACATGTTAATTTATTTGCAATGAAATGCAATGCAACCAGACCTTTCAGTATCCACTGCTGGACATGGCCTTCACATGCCGCGCTGGCCAAACGGATTGGCGAGTCCACTCTATCAGAGGTGGTGTAGTTCCTCACCGCTTATGGTAGCGGCTTTGTTATCCCTCAGTCGCTTTACACGACACCGAAGGGAAGAGATGGAAGAAGAGAGTGAAAAGAGAGAAGAATTAAAATGTATATCACACCGCCTTAGAATATTGAAGTGATATCATACAAAAAACATCCCGTATTTTAGCCTCCGGATACAATTTCGAAAAAGATTAAAATACATATTGTTTAACTGTTTTTTGTAGGGTACTTGTACCATGTTTCAAGTAACTACATCAAATACGTTTTTTTTCGTACCGACTTTGACACTCCGTTTCATCTCTTTAGGGGTTGAATTTCGGGGTTAAATACCTTTTTAGCAAGTCGTTACGTTACAAAAGGAAGCTACTGTCCAAATTTCAAGTTTATAACTTAAGCGGTTTCAGCTCAGCGTTGTTTCTCTTTAAACAAGCCAAGAAATAAAGTTTACTACTGTGTTTTATTTTAAACCTATAACCATGTTTAAGATATTACCTAAAGAGTAGAAAAAACAAACAAAATTTCCCTTTTAATTCTGACATGTTACGTAATAGCTATTGTGACGTCATATCTTATGAATTTGGTGGATAACGTGTTCACGATTGCTTCCTATCAAAGTCATTTTTAAAAATATAAACTTTTACTTTCACTAAACATCTTGAAACGGAACTGAGTGGGAAATATAAAGAGTTGTTAATAGTTTTATAGTGGTGGAGATAGTGTGACTCACGGAATATAATTATATTGTGTATGTTGTCTTGAATGTATCTTGTAGCAAAGTTTGAAAAAGATGAAGGAGGTGGTGGTTAAAATACCCCTTTGATTAAATAAAAATCTGGATCTCCTTATCTTGGACTGACCTTTTTGATGTCTCTAAAAGATTCATTTATCAGTTGCGCTTAATTGCCAAATCTTGTTCATGCTATCAGAGAGCAGGTCAACCTGCTTGTTTAGTATGTTGCCTTGTCTCATTTATCGGTAAAAAGTAGCCCATATCCGTCCAAACTGACTTCTTTATAAATTACAAATACTTGTCTGATCTAGGAGTTTTCATGTCATTAAGTTAGAATCTTAAACGGTCATAATTTCGGGAATTCATGGGTCCTGTACACTTATGTATAAAAATAACATGGTTTTAATGGGGGAGGGGGTCCGAACTACTCTATATAACATATCCTACAAATTATCTGATAACACCGCCCGCGCAGTACACGCCTTAAAACTCAACTCACCCGATACATCTTACTTTTTTTTGTTTTTTTGCTGTTTTCGACTGACCTTTGACATTTTCGGCTGTTCGCGTAATGGGTCACGTCAAAGTGGCCAATTTAGTTATTTGATATCTATACAACATACTATCAATAAACTCATTTTTTTTTAAATCTAATGTTACTTTCTCTCACCGGTCGGATGGATGGACGACTTGAAGAAAGTCGCTGGTAGTGGGTGGATGAGAAAAGTTGAAGGCCGCGCGTGGTGGTGATCCTTGGGAGAGTACTATATCCAGCAGTCGAGTAGGTTCGCCAGTCCACCTGGCCGGGAGCGCGTCTCACGCTACGTTACCCGGTACGTTCGAAGACTGTTCTCCCCCATATAATTTAATTAATTGATGCATGCGTATTTAGTAAAAAATATCTCGTTTACAAAATCATCGATCGTGTAGTAACACTTATTTACCGGTATAGTATTTTTTTTATTTATGAAACATAATTAAGCTGTTTAAGTTTGTTAGGTAAGTAATTATATAATTTTGTGTCCTTCACATATATGCTCCTATATCAGGTCTTGAAGTCATTACATAGATTCCCGTGTCCTTATTCAAAGGTTTTATGGTAATTTCTTTGGAAAAGTAAAGAATTTAGCAGAATGCCCTTTTGATGATTTTATTATGCAGATAGATACAACGTAAGAAATTTTCTATCTGACAGTAACAAAAGGAATGATATGACATTATTTTGTATATATTATTTAAAATATATAAAGATGGTATACGAGCAGGGGGTTCCATTATACATAAAAACCATACAGGTTTAACAATTACAGACATATTTAATATACCGAACAAACGCAGTAGAGGCACGCAAAATTAAACGCATTAAAATAATTAATATTTTTAACCAATGCAGCACGATTTACAAATTAATTTGACTAACAGGTTCGCGACACACTCTTTATGTTAATTATAAATCAATTAACGTTTAATGTATTCTACACAATTAATTTTTGTTTCCAAATGGATGAATAATGGGGTTAAAGTTCATAGAAATGGAGAGATTTTTATTTTAAACCACAGAACAAAAATATACAATATAACACAGCGATATCTGCCAAACTGCTTAAATTAATTGTACTGTGGTCTATTGTACAGTTATATGTAATTGTGTATATTATGACACATGTTGTACTATGTTACATACTATGTTACATACTTTTGTTTTATATAAAGATTAATTTATTTTTTAATTTTTGAAGAAAGCTTTTGACATATTTTTAATTCTTAAATCTACTCGAAAAGGTAAATTATTTTAAAATTTAGGTAGGTACTATATATTTTAGGTATTGTAGAGTGAGAGTGCACACTGCAATCCAACAGCCGCTGGGCGCACTCAACTGGCCACGTTACTCCTCTCTCACAGAAGAGACTACCTTGAAATGTACTGCCTTCCTACTTTATCGTATTTTCTCAATGTACCTACGTGTTTCGGTAGTGAGTGAGATATGTCAGAGCCCATCCCCATAAGATAAAGCGGGAAATGCAGTACATTTCAAGGTAGTCGCCTGTGAGAGAGGGGTCAGTCGAGCGCGCCCAGCGGCTGTTAGATTACAACGTGCACTCTCCCCCTCAAAAAAATTCCCTAGTCGCCTTTTACGACTCAAGACACACACGGGAAGAAAAGGGTGGTGCTACTCTAAGCCCGGCCGACACTACAAGGCAATTCGGGGATGATTTCTTGGAAATCGTGCGCCATATCGACCTTTAAGTAGCGTCACGCGACTAGCCCAGTTACTAGTCGCCGCAATTAGTGATTCTGTGTGTCCGACGCCTTAATGCTCCTCGTATTCATTAATCTATTGACCGATTAAAAGTCTGTAGTAGATATTGAGTCATACAGCGTATTAATTGGCTTTGTATGATGCGAAATAGTTATAACTAAACAATAGTCGGCCTTGAAATCAACTAGACTGTAAAGATTGTATTATTTTTTAATATGCGTCTTACAATCTGTATTACAATTGCGTAAGGCACTTATCCTCTCACGAATCTCTTTCGACAGCTTGCTTTTTTTAATATGCAATTGGATGATATGAAATTGAATGCAACTAAAAGTGAAATGTAATAGACAATAATTCATGGCTTTTAACAACTATTAAAGTCTTAAATAGGGTTACATTATTTTGGTCATTTGCATCGATTTCCCGAAATTATTTAAATCGGTTATCGCCTGCGTTTATCACATTTTAATGGAAGAGGTCGGGCCCAGTAAGCGGTCGGCGCCGCCCTCGGGCACCTGTAACATCAGATGCGGGTGTGCTGCCGACCTTGCAGAATCCTCTCAAAAGCTCAGCTGGCAGTTCGTTCCACAACTTTCAGGTTCGCGGTACAAGGTGTCTTCAAAACCGCACTGCACGTAGTAACTTTCTGTCAAGGACTTAATTATCATCTATATAATTTGCCGTTCAAAACTATTGAACCGATTTTGATTAACGGACTAAACAGCCATTTAAGTGTAGAATAAAAAAAATATTTAAAAATACTATTAACATTTTGTGTGCTTAAACGGCTGGACGTAGCAAATTCTGTCACACTGTGATTCCATCAAATGATCACAAAAGACTCATTCACGAACTGGGGTTGACAGGACAATTTTTTCTTAATATACTTATTAATAAAAACTTGTTTACTTTAGTTATTTTTGTGTTTTTAATGTCGTAATTTTCTTGTTTTATTTTTGACTAACCGGAGTAAATAATTTTAGATTGCTTAGAACATCATAGTAATTAAAACAAAGAATATACCTGGCTACGATAACACAAGGACTCTGAGGCATGACGAAAATTTAGTGCAGTTAGAAACCGAGATAAGTAGGATAAGGTGGGATATTCTTGGGTTAACCGAATTCCGTAGAGAGAGAGAGAGGACACTACTTATGGCAAGGTGACCAACCATCCCAAGGCGGGGTCAGTTTTCTCGTTAATATGGTCGTTGTTAACCACGTCGTGGAAGTGTCTGATATTGTTGCCAAGTCTACGCAAGTGGACCTTTAAGTCTACACCTTTTATGATGACATAAATAGAGCCCTGAATCAGACTATCGAAACTCAATAACGGGGATTTCAACGCCAAAGTGGGAGTACAAGGAGAATCGAAAGGAACCACCGAGGGTAAACGTTGGTCAACTTACTCGAGATGCAGGGGCTCTCTTTGATGAATTCTTTCTAGCAGAAGAAGAGCCAAGGAAGTGGATCTGGCAACGGGAGGACATTGAACGAAATTGACTTCATCATTGCAGACAAGAGGTGTATATTTAGAGATGTTACAGTGATCAACAGGTTTAAGACCGGAAGTATATCATCGACTTGTACGTGGCACTCTAAATATCGACTTTCCGGTGGAAAGATGTGTGGCGGCTAGCCTTGGGAGAGGCCTATATCCAGCAGTGGAGAGACATAGGCTGATGGTATGGTATGGTAAGAAGATGATCACCAAGTCAACGGAATTGCTCTTCACGAGACCAGTATTTCTTCATTACCACTAGAGAACCTAAACATGTTTTGAGTATTTTCAAACACTGAAAATATTTCAAATACCTACAATAAGTATTGTATCGAACTCATTAGAGAACTAACTATAATAGTTAATTAGAAAACTATTCAGTGTTTAATGTAACATGAATATGTAACGTAACACGACAAGTTACGTAATGACGACGATCTCGACGAAGACCGCAGATGTAATGTTGGAATGCACGAAATTGGAATGTACGAGTATGTAAGATGGTTATCAGAGCAAATGAGACCGCTGCGGTTTGTACAGAAGACGAGATACGGCAACGGTGATCTCTATTTGTCAATTTTAAATTATTTAATATAGTTCCGATTACATTATTGTCCATTATATTACGGTTATTATTAGTTAGTCAATAGTCAACAATAGTCAAGTTCACATTTTATACAATACAATACAAATTATATTAAATAATATTTTTTGCATATAACATCAATTATATTCTTATGTAATTTTTCTACTTAAATAATTATTTACATTTTTAAAATAGTTAAAAGGCTACTAAGCGATAACCTTGGTCACAAGCCTTGATGAACTTCACTACCTCTAAAAGACTGGACTCGCCAACCCGATTGGCCAGCGTGATGTTTAAAAGCCATACATTCCTCAAGACAATGTGCATGAGAAACACAAATCCAACAGTGGACAAAAAAAAGGGCTCATGGTTTTATTTAATCAAGTTATCACCAGAACCGCGATAAGTCGAGCAGGGACAGCTGAAAACCACTTTTTAAGATCACAGGCCTACAAATATTGAGGTTAGTAGCGTAAACAAGTCATGCATACAATAAACATATGTGCATATGATGTGGTACAAGTTACAAGCGGAGAGATTTGTTACTAGGAACGGAGTGACAGCTCTCATCTTCTTACTTTTCTTACTTTTGCGAATGAGTTATTATTAACACAGTGGGTTTAATGTTCATATTAATTGCTCTAACTACCTGAATGAATATTTTTTTGTACATCGAGTTTATTTATTTTAATAATTGTTTTATTTCATGTAAGTAAATAGAACTTAGTAATAAAAACACATTAATGATGTGCATTTTTAATTTTTTGCTAACACTAGTCATAATTGTGTACTGTATTATGCACAAATTCCGAATTTGGACGCACGATCTTTCTCAACCCTTTTTTAAATTATTTTACTTTAATCTCCAGGGATAGGCAGCTCACCCGTACTACCGTCTGTCATTCTGGACTATGCCATGTACCGCGGATGTCCATGGGCGACATTATCCATTTACTGTCAGGTGGAAATTTCTCTAATATGACAATAAAAATTGATTCTAAAAGGAACCTCACTGCCGCTCCTACACTTGCACCACACACTAATGTTGTTACCATTATAATTTTATTACATAATACGCAATTGAACCAGTTAGTGGACATCTATATACCAACTGGTATGGTGACAGAGGACATGCGGCGCTTACACAAACGGTGTTTTATACTACGACAAACATTTACGCATCTGCGCACGTAAAGCGGGGTAATGTTATAATGCATGACCTCCATTTGTGAAGTAGGAAGGTGTTTGAGAAGAAATCTACTCAGTTATTATTGGGTTGAAACATAATTCAGAGCAATTTATTTTTTCAAGTTTTAAAAGTATATTTTTAAAAAAGGATTGCAGCTCGAATTACCGTTCAATGGTGACATTCTATCTCCTCAGCCAATCTAAAGTCCAACGTTTCTCAACTTTTTCAGTGTCGCGACTCCCTAAAAAGACCAGAAATAAAGTGAGAAATCCTAGCAGAATTAAAACTAATCAATTGACTATTGCTCGCCATTCGCTAGTTTCACTATTAAAAAGTGCGATGAGTTAGTCATTTTGGTTAATGAAGAATAACAATATACATACATACATCGCATGTTTAACACGAAATGATACGTAACTACAACCACCCCCTTTAGCATCCACTGCATGCTGCATGGGCCACTTCATGTAATTTGTCTCGTGCACGAGAGATGTATGGCCTTGAAATGCCACGCTGGCCAAGCGGTTGAAGAGTCGAAATAAAAGTTGAAAAAAATAGAAGTTAAAAAAATAACCTCATGACCCACTTTTTAATAACTACCGTCCTAATTATGTTTTTAACCGTTTCATATTTGATTAACATTCATTAATTAATAAAAGGTTTTTTCGTAGATAAATGCTCAATTGCTCGTGATCAACGTCGATGGCCTGTACCGTTACAGTCATGGTGGTAAACGTCGATACAGTGTTTACCACCAAGGTAGGTCACGACGTCCAGGTTAAGAAACGATGCTCTAGTTGTTTGACATGGATTTTCGCGAATAAAATGGTTCACCGTTCAATCGGTTCTCAACAAACTCAACTGGGCGCTCTGAGGGTTGCACATCCTTGAGGACAAAATTATCGTCTTCGAAGCACGTATACCACCACTGCGCCGTTCTTCAGGCATTGAATGAATGAATTAATGAATGAGAGGTTTATCTATACTAATATAATCTATACTAATATAATAAAGAGAGAGTGCGAATTTTGTGAGTTTGTGTGTATGTGGAGGGTAATGTCCGGAACCTCTGCACCTATTTGAAAAATTCTTTCACCATTTGAAAGGTACATTATTCCAGATGGACATAGGCTATATATTATGTATATATATATATATATATATATTATGTGCAAAAAAATTGCCGGGCATGCAACGCATGCCGGGCACCTTTTGTTTTTTATAAAGTGACACACACAACTTTTAAACATGTGGTTTGAAGTAACAAAAAAAAAATGACAGGAACGAACTGCATGTGAATACAACATTTATTTATTTAAATATAACAGTAGGCACATTACAGTTATAAAAACCAATGTGTACATTCTTTATAACCATTTCTCTAAGATCTCCGCGGCATATCTGCTCAGGGCTCACTCATTTGAGAAGACAACATGCATGTCACTGCGCCTCGCTAACATTTTATAACGTATAACACATGACACTGGTGTATTACGTCGGAGGTTGGAACCTCCTCCAGTAACCGATGAGTTAGTAAGCGCGTTGATATACCGATTAGGGACATAAAGCGACACACTTATTTATTTGTTTATTTATACATATTTATACACTTACTTAGAGGCGGACTTAATGCCACAAGGCATTCTTTACCAGTCGACCTTTGGTTAAATTTGAAAAATTAAAACATGTGCAGTATTAATTGACTATAATAATAACATTGTTATGTAACGTCCTCCGATCCTAAGGACGTGTTGCATGTGCTGTATCAATTTATACAGTTATAAAATCGTAATTACAGTTTCGAAAATGTTTGTACTCCTTAAAAGTATAAAGTATATCCGGTGAATGTCACAAACATTTCGTACTCTAACCCATTAAATTAATATAACAGGAGCTCGGACCGTCAAGGCGGCTCGCTACCACTGATTTGCAGACGGACAAACCGTCATTATGGTATCTATTAAGTGCATAGATTAGATGACAATAAAAGAGACGCCTGACTATATATTTATTTAAAATCTTTTGCTAACTACAAAAATAAATAAAACAACTGAGTGAGATTTTAAACTAGAATAAGTTAATGAGCTTATTCCAATTTAAATTCTCGATAAAGTGCTAAAACTAACTGTCAAATTATACACGTTTTTAACAAGTTAGAGAGGGCAGGATTCTTGACAAACATCTGTATTACGAGGAGATATCTTTTGTGTCATGTCAAATTTGACATTATGCATCTCGTCATTTTTAATTAATGCTCATGACAATAGAAGAGGAAGGGATTACAGTAAGTACAATGAAATTTCTGTAAATTTGACAAATAGTGCTATTTTTATGGTTGCACAATGTATGTTGTACGCACATTTGAATGATTAACTGTAAAGTCTATTGCGGTATAAAATTGATTGATTTTTGCAAAGGTAAATTTATATATATATATATATATATATATATATATATATATATATATATATGTATGAATATTAAAAGAAATCTACTATCGAAAGCACCAAAAAATAGTACACATTTTATTTATTCACACGATTTTACCAATAAGTTTGATAACAAGAATTTCTTTCTTTAGAAAAGAAGGCGTTTCTTTAATCTTGTTTAAAGTACCATCGATATTTACTCTCAGGAATACTTTGTTATTCTCTGTCTCTCACACTACTCTGAACTGAAATCGCGAGCGGTCAGTGTGTTGCAATAGTGTTGCGTCAAGTTAAAAGATACAGTTATATTGCCTACTAAACCAGAGTGCATAATATGATGAGTTCATCATTAGACATAGGATAGGAATTTGTTTTAAAGAATGTGTTCGTAATTTATACTTTCATCCAATTATATACACATAATCGTAACAGAGCCGTGTGTCTGTCTGTACATGAAATATTTTTCGGACAAATTATTGCAATGAAGTACGAATGATATAGAGCGCAAAAACAACATTTTTTTGGGATTTATGTCTGTCTGTCAGTTTTAACGCACATCACGCAAAATCTGCGGGACGGATTTTAACGAAACTCGGTACAGTAATAGCTTAGGTGCCGGTTTAATATTTAGGGTACATTTTATTCAAATAAATTCCCACGGGAATCAGACATTTTGCGAACGAAGTCGCAGGCAGCGCTAGTATTATATTATAATGTTGACATTATCTGAGCAAATGGTCCATATTGGCTTGTATTAAGACTTGCAGCAAAAAATACTAAATTTGCATTAAAACATAATCAAAAAAACAGCCTACTTTCCAACAATGAAAGCGAATAATTTTAAATGACTAACAATGTTATCATCAAGTCGACACGGGGATGTAGGAGAGTACCTAATGGGAAGAAATAGGAGTTCATGGATTACTATTTCTTTCTTGTCACCAAAGAACCCAAACCTATCCCCATCTTTAAATTTGCTGCCATCGATTTGCTAAATATTTCGTATATTTTGTTACCCATCTGATCATTACTTTTTTAAGGGTTAAGAGTGTCTCCGATAGGACAAATTGCGTCAGTGATATTTTAAGGCTCATTTACACAAGGAGAGTTTCTCGAACGCTTCGGCCGACACCATTATATACGATTCTTATATGCGATCAATCTACACACTCGTACAATTCTCGACTACAACTGTTCATATGATGATAAAAACTATTATTATAACTATAATTTATACAGATGAATTAAGCTTTACTGTTTAATTTATTCCGCGTCCGCTTTAATTTTTAACATTTAACCAACGGTCGACTGGTAGAGAATGCTTTAAGGCATGAAAAAAACTATTATTATTATAACTATAATTTATACAGATGAATTAAGCTTTAACTTTTAACATTTAACCAACGGTCGACTGGTAGAGAATGCTTTAAGGCATTAAGTCCGCCTCTGTACTTGGGTAAATAAGCCATTACTCATGCTGGCATGTATCGTAAACGGTATCCTTTCACCATTAGGTGGACTGTCTGTCCGTTGACGAACTTGTACCAAAAATTAGTTAAAAATCAAGTCAAGATCAGAGTATGATTTGATCACATTTGGTATGACTTGTCATATTTTAAATCGATTTAGAATAGACTAACTTGGCCTTGACCAACTTAGACATGTAGTAATTTATCTTTTTATATTTAATCTCCAGCCGCCCTCCAGTCAGGTGAACTGCCGACTTAAAATACGCAGTGGCTGGATGAGAAGAGCTGAAGACCGCGTGTGGCTCTAAGGAGAGGCCTATATTCAGCAGTGGAGAGACACAGGCTGATGTTGCAGTACATTTAATCTTCATGTACTTGATCCTTCTATAAAAAAACCGATGGTAGCGCCAGTCTGATGGGAGATTCCGTTATTTCCCGAGCGTTGTTGTACTTAAAATTAATTATTACAATAAGATATTAGATAAATTAGAAACGTGGACTTATTTCTAGAAGGAATCTCTTCCAGACAACCTTAGAATAACCGGAAGGAGTTATGTCACTAAACGGCAGGATACGACATTTAACAAAAAAAATAGCAGATATATTTGTACATATACACAACAATATAAACGTATATGTATACATACAAACATATATATATATATATTATACATACACATACATATAGATAGTTAACTAAGAGTTGTACCTGTTTAAAAAAAATGTTAAAACAAAAGTTGAAGAATTTTACGAGCCCTATCGAATAGTCAACCCGCAAGCCCAATGTGCAGTTTTCATTTTTTTTTTTTAATTTTCACCGTCATAATTTTTGTGCTACCATTGCTAAATTTCCAAAGGTAAGCATGCACACTTCTGGCATCGTTGACTGATGTTTACAAGTATCGCGGATGTCCTTGTGTAATAGTACTCACTCACAGTACCCCAGGTGAACTGTCTAGGAATAGGCTGGACCATCTAACTATCTACGTAATGAAAGGGTGGAAAGGAGGACTTCATGGGACAAAGAGTTTCCTTTTTTCCTTGTTTCTATTTTCTTTGTACTCTTAAAATTGGTTAGTTATATACTGACTAACGTAACAACATAGGAACAACTAACCGATTGCATTCAAAGTCATATATCTGTCAGAGAAATAATGTCTTACTACATTACTGCATAATCTACATCGTAAACATGTACTTAATTCAATATGGCTGCTGCATAACTGTCCACACCCATCGCCCTTTCATCGCTTGCAATAAATTATTATTTATATTTGTCATGGTGGAAACTTCCTGGCGTTACTCAATGCCTTTTGGCATTGCTTGATGGTTTAAATATTAGCCATAAAATTCTTACGCTTTTTGAGCTGACGTCACATGATGTTATTTTTTTTTTCATACATGGCAATGGTTAAATTAGAACATCCTGCCAGTGTCAAGTGTTTTTTACGTAACAAAAAATCAGGAGTCACCTAGTAAAAGGATAGTAGTTTGCATAGGACAGAAGAGAACTCCTTGGAAGCGCACGATAAACGCAGTACCATGTTTTTATTTGAATATCACAAACACCACGCGCGAAAAACACTTCCAAGTTTATTAAACTTTAAATTACATTTAATAAAAACTTAACAACAACATCTCGAGTTCCCGCCAAAAAGTTCCACATTATGTTATGGGATTGATAGTGTGTTGACAATTACATAACTTCTAGTATGAAGTGCGTCAAGTTTGTGCGTAATGTTTGTGGTAATCAAATAAAAACGTAAGACTGCGTTTTTCGTGTGCTTCCAATGAGTTCAACTCATGTCCACAGTAAACCTACTATCGCTATACTGAGCGACACCTGACTTACTTCTACGGAGAAAATGTTTCATAGAAATTAATTTTGACTTGACATCGCATTCGAGTCCATAACTAATATTGCCAAACAAAGAACCCAAGGAACCCAAACTCAAAGAAGAAGATTTTCAGTATTTTATTTATAAATATTGAGTTATTAAAAACCTAATTAGAGTAATGAGTCCAGGATAGTATAAAGCCGTAGTGAACACGTTTGCCGAATGAACCCGGAAAACTTTTTTTATAAAACTATGTTGTCACATGATCAGGCAATTCCTTGGTGGTAAGTCGGGTCGTTTATACACAAGCAAAGTTGACGTGCTCTCCTGAGTAGCAAGAATTTATATATCATGTGCATTTTTATAGAAAGACGGCGGCAGACGAGCAGACAGTCCACCTGATGGTAAGTGGATACTGTCGTCGATAGACATCCACGAGACATGCTAACTTTGGCACAACTCCGGATGCGCTTAGGAGATTGGGAGATTTCGAAATGGATTTGGAGAAAGGATTGGGAAAATGGGTAAGAGAGATATGATGGGATGGGATAGGAATGGGCTCTGGCACATCTCATTCACTGCCGAAACATTGGGAGGATAGGAAAAAGTGGGAAATGCATTTTACGGGAGTCTACTGTGAGAGAGTGGTAACATGGCCAGTCGAGTGCGCCCAGCGCCTGTGAGATTTCAGCGTGCACTCTTCCCTTCCCAAAGTATGTATTAACGTTGATACATTTACACTAACTAAGCAAACAATGACATAAGAGATGCATTTTATACTCGGATCACACTGAGATGCAGTTAGTTTAGTAATATAATAAAAAGTACAATGGAAAGCATATTGTTACAACGATATTCAACTTGCCGTGTTGCAATAGTGACGGTCTGAAACTGCTTTAATTAGGGTTATCACATCAGCAAACTGAAAGTTACACTTGTGGACTAGAGAGAAATATAGATTTGTTTATATATATTTCTATTTATACAAAGCACCTATTTCTCATCCAATCCCGTCCAGTAAAGTTCGAGATAAAAACATCCCTGTCCCATTAGTTTCTTTTCCCTATTCCATTCCATCACCCTAAGGAAGAAAAGAATAAGCAATGCGGCAAAAACTATGGGATTATAATGAGTCATTAGAATGATTAGTAATTAGTCGCTTCAATAAAAAAAGGTACAGGAGGCGACTATAGAGAACAATAAAGGCTCTAGAGTTTTTGTTTAGCCCCTTGAACGCAGTCATCTGACGATGCTTAAGAGCAGTAGTGGCCTTCGCAGAAGTTGAATAAGATGTAAATAAGATCCTGAAGGTCGGCAGCGCACCCGAATACCTCCTAGTGTTGCAAGCGGTGACCGCTTACCATCTTGTGAGCATCTTGCCCGTTTGCCTTCTTTCCTATTGGAAAAGCTAGATGCTGATAACCGAGAATTCTTAAAACGCAGTAAGTGGCAACCCTAATAAAATCTGCGTACAACATTGCAGTAGTGTCTAAAGTACGATTAAAACTTTTAGTGCAGTTTATGTAACAGTAGGTAACGTAAAGGTTGATCTCGATCCGTCATATATGAACAATACAGTATTTACTCAACGCGATAAGACCGTGTGTACAGAGATACATCGATGTAGAACGGGCCAGTACATTCAACATTATCACTAATTGAGTCTTGAAATTCATGAACATTTCGGTGGCATGTGGACTTAGAATTGGATTAAATTACTGATTGATAAATGTTTCAAGTTACGTATTAATAATGGTTGCGTTCGAAAGTAAACCGTCTTCAGACTTCAGTGCACCGGTTTACACCGGTTTATCTGTATTGTAACGGCAGTATCGCGTTGCTTGCTCCCAGCAAATACAATTAGGTATTACAATCTTTACATATCTTTACATAGTATAAAACAAAGTCGCTTCCCGCCGTCTGTCCCTCTGTATGTACGCTTAGATCTTTTAAACTACGCAACGGATTTTAATGCGGTTTTCACCAATAGATAGAGTGATTCAAGAGGAAGGTTTATACGTATAGTTTAATATTGTTTTAACGAAATCAAAGCGAAGCGAGGGCGGTTCTTTTGTTTTCTGTTTTTGTTATTGCATGCATTATTTTGTTTCTTTTAAGATTTTCCCTGTATACAGGAAATAACTTACTTTTCTTTTCTTACTTTCTTTAACTATATGAAAACAATTTGTTTACAGAACCGGTAAAATACATATCTATTATAACAAAATATCTAAACAATACATTCTGCGTTGGTTTCGAAATCGGTTTGTTTACAACGCATAATAAATTATGAAGTTAAAAACAATTAGGTACTCTTATGTTTGTTTGCGATTGACTTAATAATTAAATACGATTAATGTATTTATTTTTACATAAAACACGCAGGAACCGAGGCACAAGCACATTCGATCTCAACGTAACAAACCTTAGAGCCATTCTGATTAATTTATTTGTGCTGTGTAAGTAGCATACTTTTGGCGATCTCTTGTCGGCAGACCCGTCAGTCTAGATTTGGAGATAATGTAGTAGGTATACTTTGAAAGATTAGCAAATAATTTAGGCATAAGATTAGCAATACACATGATCATACGCACCCTCGGCGATTGTTATATTTTTTGTAAATGTCTAATTAATATCTCTCAATTGTAAACTTCGTGTAATAAACTATCGAGGCCATTTTTAATGCATAATGCATAATAAAAGTATATTAATAATGGAACGCATTAATTTATACTTTTATTAAAATCCGTTCAATACTACTTTGTACACTCACAGTCACTGTCGATATTATCATTTTTTTTTTTAAATTATAACTTGTTCGTGAGTATATATGCTAGCATATTTTTATTATAATATATATATATATATATATATATATATATATATATATATACGTCATTTATTTATTTATACTTTATTGAACACAAACAGTACCAGTCAACTTTGGGACCAGTCCACTTCTCTACCAGTCAACTCTTGGAGAAGAGGAGAAACAAAAACGGGGTACATCAATCAATAATAACTATACCTTCATACCTACTCGTACAAGGATTATAAGGGAAAGTTAATATATTATTATTATTGTTCATTAACTATAGGGCATTACCTATGAAATTTCCCTTTGTTCATAGTGGCCACTTTGAACGTAGGTACTTTGCGTTTGGCTTGGAACTACAAATTCAAATTCATTTCTAAATCAGTTACTCATTTGTTTTCCGGTCAAACAAAGTTTTTGCTTAAATATCGTTGTGTTTGCGACCATGTAAAAGTTAAAAATTCGTGTATATGGACCGAGCGCTGCAATCGTATGCAACTGTTTGTTTTTGGTTTGATCGTTTCATTTCTGGAAATTTCTACCACAAGAACAAGCCTAAACGTAGTTAACTAAAGTCGATAATGATGCATTGAAAGCAACAGTGGAAGCGGATTCATCAAAGACCACGTCTAGCAACAGCCTTCGGCGTAAGTGGCTGAACGATATTGATTCTTTTGCGTCAAATCGGAAGTGAAAAAGCTCAGTAAGTGGGTACCGTATGCCTTTAATGAACGTTAGATGCAAACACGCGTCAAAGCTTGCCTTACTTTGCTGAAACGGTACAAAGTGAAGAGGTTCTGAATCGTATTGTCACTTGTGATGAGAAGTGGATCCTGTATGATAATCGTAAACGTTCGTCACAATGGTTGAACCCAGGAGACACCCAAACAATGTGTCAAACGTAAACTTTTAACTGTCAAAAGAAGTTCATGTTGACTGTATGGTGGTTCTGTATCGGTATTATCCACTACAGCTTCTTGACATCTGGCACAACAATTAATGCAGATGTGTACTGTGAAGAACTGTCAACGATGATGGACAAGCACGCTATCAAACTACCGAGTCAATCGCTCTTGTCCACTGCTTCTCCATGTTAACGCTCGCCCACAGGTCACACACTGCACGACAGACAGTCTCAAAGTTACAGGAGCTTCGACTGAAAACTCTCTGTCACCCATTGTAACAATGTCCCCAGGAGACACAGCCATAAAATGTCCCAAACGCGAACAGAGTCAAAAGAAGTTTATGGTGACTGTATGATGGTCCTGAGCCTGTATTATCCACTACACCTGAACTGTACATTTGTACGAAAAACTTGTATTTTTTTAATTTGGATACGTCCCAAAAGTAAATGTGTCATTTTTTATGTCATAAGTGTTATGAGATAACTGTCAAAATATCTATATACATATAATAAAATTGTAACAGGCCGCTGTCTGTACATTATAGATATTGAAAAAAAACTAATATGGGGGGTCTTTATTAGAGCAACAGAAGCTAAAACAACAGTTTTTAGAAATTTTGTCTCTGTCTGTCTGTCTGTATGTATGTTTGTACACGCATCACGCAAAAACTACTGCATGGAATTGAATGCAGTTTTCACCGACGTATTGCTAGAGGTGTAACATAAAATATAGGCTCCATTTTACCACTGGAATATATCTTATTCCGATTGTTTTAAATTTAATAAACCGAAGCGAAATGACAGCGGTCGCTAGTTTAAAATAGATTTATTGAGTTTCTTTCCTAGACCACTAATAAATAATTGTGGCAAGGTCTTTACACACAATAATTTATTTTCGTTAGTGGTTTATATTAAGAATGGTGATAGGTGGGTGATAGCCTAGGGGTACCTATTCGACTCGCATTTGTAAGGTCGTGAGCTCAAATCCTCGGCCACTGACTCAGCGGTGAAGAATAACATCGTGAGGAAATCATCCGAATAAAAAAGAAATTGGGTCTAGCATAGTAGATTATGCTCTAAGGGGATTGCAAGGGTAGGCCTATGTCCAGCAGTGGGACGTTATAGCCTGATAAAGTAGAGAATTACTCAAAAAAACTAACAGGAATGTTAAAAAATAATAATTCTATACCAGCGCAACTATTGACAAGTGCGTTTGCACGGAAATTATTTTTAAAGCATTTTTTTTTTAATTTTTTGTATTTTAATAATATTTATGTTCGTGTATATACTATATTCCTACAGTGCATAAGTAGATATTTTGACTCGCAAACGTGAGGTTACGAATATAAACTGTAATAAAAAATCTAAGAATAAAAACCGTCAAATTTCGCTGCATTCTATATCAATACTAAAATACACTTTTGATTTAGCGAACATTTACTACAAATACACTTTCAAAGGCAGCAATAAATAAGATATCCATCGACAAGATTCTTCTTACACAACAATCAAAACAATCACATCTTATAAAAGGTATCCGCAATAAATAGATACCATCTTAAATTTGCAATACAGTGAACGATATAAAATGTGTAAGGCATCTGTCGTGAAAGATGATTTGCAAGGTCATAATGACAGCGTTTTAAAAACATTCGACTTGCGTCATTTATTTATTTATTTGGAAACATATGACTTGCCTTATCCATATTTGAATCAACAGCCTTATCCTATAGATAGTGACTAATAATTATAATTAACTAACATTTCACGGCCAATAACAGATTCAATGGTAAAATATAAAGTAATTTTATATGAACAACTAGACTTAAATATATTTCTAAGCTAAATCAAATTACGAATAGTTTTATGAGTATGTGCTTAATTGGTGTACTCGTATAGTGTATAGGAGGGGGTGAGAGCACAGTGCAAAAGCCGCTGGGAGCGCTCGACCGGCCACGTTACCCCTCTCTCACAGAAGACTACCTTGAAATTTACTGCATTTCCTACTTTAACTTTTTAGACTTTCGCGTTTTGTACACATTTTATATTCTAAATCGGGTTTGAACGCGTATAATAAAGGTATTTGTTTACCTTTTATTCCTACTCGATGTTCCGGCACCGGTTACACCAGGTGTGGTCATAAACGTCGAGTAGGAATAAAAGGTAAACAAATACCTACCAGGTGTCGGCCAGTTTTAAAATAGCACCACCGCATCTCATCCAGTGGGGATTGTAAAAGGCAACTAAGGGATAACAAAGCCGCTTCCACAAATCCCGAGGAACTACACCACCACCAAAAGCCAGCGTGTTTTAAGGCCACCCTTTAATCCCCCGTGCACCAGACAATTTTCACAAGGAGGCCCGTATTCAGTATTGGACGGAAAAATGACTGATTACGTTTACAATCGATACGATCAAACGTGTGAATCCAGGTTTAGGTATAAATATTATTACCTATCGCAAGATTGCAAGTTCGTTATATACTCGTATCTTGCAAATTGTACCTATAAAGTCTGAAAGATATGACTGCAATTCATTAATATGTGTTTAATATTCTTTCAACTTTAACGACACATAATGTGTGTTTACGTGTCTACTTTCTAATTAGCTAGTTAACTACATGTTCGTTTATTTGTAAGTAACATTTTACATAATCGTTGGATTCGTCTTATTTTATTCCGACAATTTTTCTTTAACGTTTTTAATGCTAGTCGGTGGCAGATTATAAAATTGTCTGATTAGCATTTTAGGAACTTAGGCATCTGCACTTGAGAAAATACAACGACGGTGCAGTCATAAAATTGTAAGTGACGTTTGAAATGTCATATGTGAAGAGCAGGGTCACCTATGAAGGTAATCTTAGATTTAACGAAAGAGATTTTGTGAGTATTGTGTAGTACGAAGTACATACATAACTCTCATTGGAGTAACCAGAACTATGACAACAACAAAATACATGCTTTAGGTAAGTGTAGTCGGACCTATTGTTGTAAAAGTTGTAAAAGCGTCGATCGCTCGAGGGCTGTGAGCGCTTATAAATATTTAAGACGTCCAGCGTTAAAGGCTAGTGAGAGCTATAGTCTAAATTTTTGATCTTTGTAAGTCTTAACCCTTGTAGTTAAAAGCTCGTGTCTAAACAGGTTAAAGTTCAAGTTCAATAGTATTAACTTAGCGCGTCGAGCGCTCAAGCGAGCGCTCTTTTTACCAACAGTAGTCGGACCTCTTCTACAGTAGCGTGATTGTCCCCAGCTGCGGGCATTCTGAACGATTATTGTCTCCTTTGATTGCTGTATGCCCATTTATCTTTAATCTTCGCGACACGATTTTTTTTTTATAGACTAGTGGGCGGACGAGCAAGCGGTCCCACGTGATGGTAAGTGTTACCGCCGCCCATGGACACCTGCAACACCAGGGGGCATGCGGGCGCGCCGCCGACCTTGCAAAATCCTATTCACAGCTCTCTTGAAGAACCCCATATCGTAGCTTAATGGGAAGACCTCTTGAGGCAGTTCGTTCCACAGCCTACGGATTCGCGGTATAAAATAATTCTTGGACCGAACAGTGCGCGACACCTCCGTATCGAGGAAATGCGGATGGACCGCACTTCTGTGACGGGAGGTGCAGTTGTAGAAACGATTGCACCAAACTACCGAACAAAAGAAATGCACCAGACCTGCAGTTCGATGGGCCGAGTAAAAATCTTCCAGTCCGTGTTTAGAAAGAGTTCTTATTCTACACAGGTGTATGCGGAGACGACTCCTTCAGCGGGGTTGTCATGTAATACGTGAATTGTAGTTCGGGGCAATGTAATCGTAGTGTGGTACCGGGGTGGAGTTGGGTTGTACGAATCTACCGACGGCTTGCGATTAACTGTCTTTATTTGTGTGTAATTTTAATTAATGTACATTGATATATACCTAGTTATACTATACTGAGTAAATTTCACTACAATTGAAACTATCCTCCCGCTTTTTACTTTTATCTATAAAAAAGTGTACACTATAGATCATTATAGAACTACAATCTATATCGGAAAGGTCCGTCTTCGTGTCGACGTAGTGTAGGTCATTCTCAAATCGTCATGTTGTATCGAATCAATAACGCAATAAGACATCCCGTGACCCGAAACGATAGCGATCATTTAAACACGTTTACATGTTTGAGATAAAAAAAATGCTTTTTATATAATGCAGGTGATTGGTGAACGGATGCGCGGGTCAATTCTTCTGTTACGATGAGTTTATCGAGTTTCCATTGTGAATTACGTTACGACACTCCATTTTTTCTCTCCACAATGGTCGCCAAGAACCTTGTCTGTTTTGCAGCAAAAAATTTTAATGGTAGCTTTGAGACGATAATCTTATATGTATTTGTTTTAACACCCTATTAAATAAGCACATATTCCTATACCTAAATAATCGTATCGATATTACTACACTCACGATTCTTTGAGCAGGTAAGCCGTGCTGATTGCCTAGATGATAGCTAAATATCTTTTCGGACATATTCATAATTGAAAACTGAAGTTTGAATTATACACCCATATACACATATACATATGTATATACATTACACAGGATGTTTCCGAACCTTTCATGAAACTTGAAACCAGGGATGAAATGTAATCAGAATCTTGAACGGATTCAAGATTCTGATTACATTGACATTTAGTAAGTATATATAACATTGGAGATTATCGCGTTTTTCACACATATTTATCGATTTAAACGGGCCTTAACGCGAATGTTCACGTTATTTTACTGGACGTTTCGGTTGGGTTGGGTTCGATAAATATCATAAAAAAATTGTAACGAATTTCATTGCGGTAGGTGTGATTTGAGAGAAAATGTAACGTCACGTAAGATTTTTACCCCCCTCCATACGCTTTGGTCATCCCCTCCACACGGTATGGTCGCGATTCTCGCGATCGTGTCAGTTCGTCGATATTCGGTAAATTTCGGTAGTGGGCCGATCGCTAGTTCTCTCTCTCATGCCTCGCTCGATCCGAAACGAAAATATCCGATTCGACTACATCGCCATCGCTGATTCGCTGAATCGTATCGTTGTTTTTCGATGTAATATATCGCACAGTGACATCGATGTTAGAATGATATATTGAAAAATACATCGATATTTGCAATATATCGATTGTTTTTAGAGTTTACTAAGATTATGATTATAACATGCCTGAAAATGAAAGTATACGGATGCGTTAAGTTCAAAACCTTTATTATCAATCAAAATTCAGAATTAAACAAAAAAAAAAACACATTCGGAGTTTAAAAAAATGCGTAAGGATCTTCGGTCCTGACGACCCCCCCGCCAGGAACAGTTTTTACCAAATTTTTGATACAATTTTACTAAATGGAAAACCCAATAGTTGATTTTTATGGCAATTAACTTAGAATTACCCATATGAGCAGAATCTAAGGTTTCAGTTTACGGGACACGTTTTAGCGCACTCTGTACACTATACATATTATAAACTATCTTTGCCCGCGACTTCGTACGTGTTGAATTTTGGTTTTTGAATTCTAAATTGGGATATCATTTCTTCCCGTCAGCCGATTTCGATGAAACAAAGCCTATTCGAAGCGCCAAGCTAAGCTTAATTAACCAGTAGAAACCCCATGAAAATCCGTTTCGTAGTTTTGGATATTAGCGTGTTCAAACAGACAAACAGACAGACAAAAATTATCAAAATCGTCTTTTTGTATTTTGATACTCTTTATTCATCGCCCCCAATCAGTTTTTTGGTAAATATATTCAATGTTCAGACATGCTGGTTCTACAGTTTTATTATATGTATAGATAGAAAAACTATACATATATTTATAACTATAAATATATGTTAAGATATTAAGTAAGTTAAGGTGAAGTGGAGAAAAAAACGAAAACATGAAAATTCCACCATCAAACCTGATTAAAGCAAGAGAAATAAATATAAGTAAGTAAAAAATGAGAAATGTTTTACTTAAATTGCAACTTATTATCGGTCCTTGTCATAAATTACATTCGTGATATGATGGAAACAATTGCTAATTAACCAAGTACGAGTCTCAGTGTGAATCTTCAAAGCCTTTCTCTGTTCGCGATGAGCGATGACTACACTCGATTCATATGTACAGTCGACAGACAATGGTTTTATTAATTTTCACTCGTCTGTGACATGCGTCTTATTTTTGTAGTCACTTTGTACAATCTCATATCAAACAACAATCATTTCGTTAAAGCGATTGTATTGATCTACTTTTTATTTATTACCATATTTACAAACAAGCAGCATAAAATTATCATAATTCTATTTAATAAACTATAAACTGCGCGCTTTTTCCAACGGCATCCTACGTACACTTTTAGACAAGGGGCATTGGGTACACCTGCACATAAACAGGTATGACTAAGATGTCTTGGAGTGTGAGAAGAGCAAATACTATCTATTTTTGCTTTACTGTCTTACTAATACTAGATTTTAAGTTTTTATTGTCAGTTACTAACAATGCTATGGTTATCTAATCTGCAATAAATAATTTATTATTTACCAAAATAAAAATAAATAAAGATTTGTCTAAGACACAAGTTCTGCAGTATCAGTGAACTTAGACATTACCTACCTATGAACAATGAGCGAATTATAATTTAGCCAAAAACTATATTGTGAATTTATATTTTCACTAATATCTGTTTTTATTCCTATCCTTCTTATACACTTCCCAGCTAAAGAAGAAGAGATTCGCCAAAGCACTAAATTCACCGACATGACTTTAAGAATATACATGCTGAAGTGGAAATCGGAAGGTCTTATTTGCCGTAGGATTAACAATCGATGGAGTAAACACATCCTAGAATAGGACCTGGAAATCGCAGTTTAGGACGCTCTCCGGTTAAATGAATCGACGCTTTGAAGAAGTTCACCGGTGACGGATCGATGAGAAAATCGTATGTTGTGGCGAGCCTTGGGAGAGTTTTATATCCAGTAGTAGAGAGGTATAGAGAGGCAGATGGTATGGTATGGACACTTTCCTTCTTTCCAACCGACAGATTACGATCTGAGTCACTAGTGGGTCATACGTCGTAGGAGATTGGTATAACCCGTTTCTTGTGCATAACAAAATCAACCACTTTATGTAGACTTTAGCTTCGAAATCATCATTGTGTCCAAACGAGGGCAAAGTCTTCCATCGTTAGATTTCAATATTATTTTTGTATTAAAATGAAGATGGCAAACGAGCAAACAGTTCTTTTTTTCTTCAAAATATGATACGAAGTGAGTTACGGGACGCGTTATCAAACTTCATAATATAGTCAAGACTGATTAAACATTTTTTTTTATAGAATATATGGCAGACGAGCGGGTGGACCACATGATGGTTAATGGTCATAGCCACCCATGGGCACCTGCAACACCATGTGGTTTGCGGGCGCATTGCCGAGCATACAGAATCCTGTTCACAGCTCTCTTGAAGAGCCCCGAATCGTAGCGTAGCGGTAAAACTTCGGCTGCCATGTCATTCCACTTTCCGATTCGCGGTACAGTGTCTTTTTACAGCACTGTACGCAGCGGCCTTTCTTACATCTTGAATATAATTATATGAATATAGTAAATTACCGACAAATGGTAATTATTCTTAGTGTACTTATCGATATATTATTACGTTTAAGTTTGTAATAAATTCTAAATGTCGATTTTTCTTACTTTAAACCCGTTTAATGTGGGGCACTGGCTTTCAAGATACATGTTTATCATCTAGTTTGAGTCAGGGGAGAGTCAAAATCTGGTACGTAACCATTGAGAGAAATAAAGACAATTTCAATTTCAAATTTCTTTCATTTTATTCTATAGTGTGCTTGGTGTGATTATAGAGTTGGTGTAGTTGGATGAGTGTACCTCTATAGGTACACTCACCTCTATGAATGAAAGTTACTGGGGCGTTGTTTGGGTGTGGTACGATATTACGTTACTATGTCTGTTTGATTTTTACATTGATTTGGCATGTGATTTCGATTTCAAACTAACAGAGTTTCACATATGAATACATGCAATTAGGCAATTCTTATGCAATTACTTTAAGTATGTAGGTTTACAGTTTAGACGTATTAAAAATGTCTAATAAAAAGATAATAACTGATAAGATCATACATAAGACTACCGTAAAATGTTTCTTCCCATCGCTATCCTGTCCCCCCAATATGTGTTACAATAATGAGTGCGATATGCCATCGTATCCTATCCCTCCACATTTTCCTAATCTTTTCTCCAATCCATTTACTTGTTTCTGTAGTGAGTGAGTATAATTGTATAAAATAAACCCCTTATTCAGTTATAAACTTAACATCCCATCCTCCCAAGGAGGATTTGGAAGTGTAATGAAATGGGGAAAACTCCTCGTCCCATTATATTTCCTAACCGCTTTTTCCCAAATCCATTTCTAGATCACCCAAGGTCGGCTACGCATTCGGAGGCGTGACAACGTTTGTCATTCTACTGCGCATCCGGAAGCGTGACAACGTTTATCATTCTAGAGTCTAGACTCTAGAGACTGATGTTGGCATGTATCGCGGATGTTCATGGGCGACAGTATCCAATTACCATCAGCTGGACTATACGCTAGCATGGCACATTCTGTCCATAAAAAAATCGTGATTAAATAATACGCCTCGAAAAGAATGGTCGCCGTTGTTCGTAATTTTCAATTGTACCTACTATTGGACGGAAAATAACTCGTGCCTGGGATATACAAGTATAAATTCCACGCAGTAAATCCTTAGCATAGCGCTAATAAACAGACAGACAGACGTTATTTGTATTCTTCTTCTTGTGGTGCCTCTCCAATTAGTGGACGTTGGCAATCAGCTCCGAATATTTTACTGTGTCTCTCGCGAGGCGAAGCCGAATATTTTACTGTGTCTCTCTCGAGGCGAAACAATTCGGCGGCACTCGCGATGCCACTCCACTCCCGTATGTTACGCAGCCATGAGTTTTTCCTGTGACCAACACGCCTCTTACCGGCAATTTTGCCCATCATAATTCATATTTATATACTTTATTATTTATATACCTTAGTTATTTATATACCTAAGTACAAATAGAAATTTTAACGTCGTGATTAGGTTTTACAGTTCGTATAATGTTACTAAAATCACACTTGCAATGTACATATCTAGTAAATTCGTAACACATTAGGGAACTACCCCATTAATATGTATTAAAATACAATTATTTAGATGTTTGGAAGTTTGCTAGTCAAACACATCGAAACGGCTGAATCCATTTCGTTGAAACTTGGCAGATATGTAAATTGTAATAAGGATTAACACAGATATTTTTATAGGAAGTACAAAAACTAGTATTTTTATTAAGGTACTTTTTTATGTTTTATGTTCAGTTATCTCATACGGACCAAAATATATGTGAACCTTTTGCGTTATCCTACCATTAAAAGGAAAATGCTTCCACAACGCACGATTTTACAATAAAAATGTACTAAACACTTCAACTCAAACATCCGTGTCCGCTGTTATTGACCTTGCGACCCTGACATCGCCGTTATGCCAGGTCAGATTATGTCATTTCGTATTTGTCTTGTCGGGCCCTATCCCACACATTTTTGTTCAACATAAATCTTACACAATGTAAGATGTGTGAAAACGTACTATTGTCTAATATTTGTATTATAATTTGTTATATCAAATGATACTAAAATAATAAATGCGATTCGTGGTCAATGAGCTTCGTTACACGTAAAGAATTATCATAATGACGCATTCTAATATAGGTTTTGGAGGAGATTTTTGACACGCTGCAATCCAACAGTCGCTGGGCGCAATCGTCTTGCCATGTTATGCCACACTCACAGTGTACTAACATAAAATGTACCTACTGCATTTCCCACTTTATCCTGTTTCGGTTTCGCTAGTGAGTGAGCTATGCCATTCCCATCCATTTTTCTAACCCTCTCTCAAAATCAATTTCTAAGCACGTTGGACAGAGTCAAGTGAGTCCAGCTGGTATTTCGGTGCACCAGCCCAGAGTGCTGACAAGTAGTACTTCATGTGGGGTCAATGTGCTTCATTATACGCAAAAAATACCCCAATGATACATTATAAATGTTGCTTGCCAACGATAATTCTATGACTATTATTAGATGACTTATGGTGCTAAGATTTGAAAGATCGGATTCCTAACATCGAGAGCCGGCGTCGTATTAAGGTACAGTATGGTGAGAGCGTTAAGGAGCTGAAATGGTATTGAGCAGGACATCTAGCTAGAAGAGGTGATGGCAGGTGGTGTAAGATGTTAACAGAGTAGTGGCTGAGGGAAGCGTTTGGCGTCCGGCGTTGGCTATTCTATGACTTTAGGAGAGTTGCTGGAGGGATATATAGTTAAGAACAGCGCAGCACCGAGGAGAGTGCAACAAACCATAGAACGTTTTATAGTCAGAAATAAGCTGATGATGATGAACCCAAGACAATTTCTTCATGTATGTCAACACTATTTACCATTCCTCAGACAATGTCACGTGATTGTATTCTGTATAGTATATTTCTTATTTGTCTTCTTCCTAAATATATTTATGCGTGTACGAGTATTTGTTGTATTTTCAATATCGAATGAAAGTTTCTGTCTTTCTTTATTGGTTTTCGCCGGCAAATACTGCAAAGCCATTGAGACTCAGAATTGAGACCTTTGTTGCGACCTGATATCAATAACTATAATACTAGGTAGTCGGATAAGTTCGCGGCCTTTTTATAGTGAAAATAATAAAGACTTTTTTGTATAAGTATTTATTGAACGGAATATTGTCCATTTAATTCGACTGTATGTGGCCATTTTAATGGCAGAGCCATTATCCCATCGCTATAAAAAAAATTGAGTTTCTGAGCGAAAAAACTGATTTAAATAGTTTATACAGGCTCCTCTTGAATGTAATTTTACTCCATTTAGAGAACTTTGTAAAGAGCGGAATAAATGATACTCGTATATCCAAAAATATACTTTGAATAATGTTCAGATTGTTTCATATTATAGCGGAAACTGAAAAATATCACAAGAACTTTCGTTATTTACTTCCCCTGACAAGTTAGCGATTTGACTTGTTCCCGTTTTGACTGGAGGCACTGATATGACCCATCAGGTTTTTTTATTATTCATTTATTTAGGTTCATACATGTGCATCTAAATAACATAAGATATACTGTTCTGCAAAACTGTGAAAAGAATTTGATGGCAGTCCGTATAGATTCTACCTTTAAAACTATGGATGCTGTAACATGGATGCGAATTTGTGAATTTGAATGTTATTAGTGGGTTATATTAAAGCTCCCGTTTTAGACCTTCCTACTACAGTTCGGTAGTAAAATATGTTAGTGTTTTAGTGTTAAGTTAGTGTTATTTACTATATTTAGTGTTGAATGACAGGTTTTTGCTGTGATCGACTCCAGCTACAGACGGTATCTGTTCATATACCATGTGCCACTAGTAGCCGACATATATAGTCGCTAAGACTCATTCGATTTAGTTTCTTTTTGCGACTAGTATTAACGATGAAACATCTAGATTACATTACATTTATTTACATTAATGTGCACACAAATAATAAAAAATAGTTACAAACGAACTGGGCGAGCGATGAACTTACTTCGAGAATGTAAATCGAGAACGTTCCCTTTGGCTATCACGAGAATGTAAAGCATCCACTACGCACCTCCGAATAGCAAATTCGTCTTAAAATCGTCTATAGGCGAAAGTCATCAATAATTTAACGGTTAAATAAACCAGTTGCGACTGGTTGTGATGCCGTCATTATATTGCTAATTCTTCCTTTGCCGTTCTTTAGCAACCATAGTCATCATAAGTTATCTTTATTACTTGTTATTGCCCGAGAATAAATATTAGAAACTATTCTTCTTGTAGCGCTATCATCTGATGGGTTGGCACTTGTAATGGTTATTTGGACTTGCCGTGTGCTGACTAGGGAATGGCACCACGTCATCTGTTCCTGTGGGTGTCGAATGAGGTGGCTACGGGATAACAAAGTCGCTGAGGAACCACATCACCTCTGAAGGAGTGGACTCGACAACCCGTTTGGCCAGCGTGGCGATTTAAGCAATGTTCTTGAGGAGGCCCATGTCCTGCAGTGGATACGGAATGGGCTGATTGCATTGCATTGCATTGGGACTTTAGAAACTGCACCACGGAATAGGGACCCACTATGTGGCATTTTCTTTCATTTAACCACCACATAAAACAGAAATAGAAACGCCGAAGAAATAGGAAAATAAAATAGGTTTCAGAGAACGAATAGAATTTTTTTTTAGAGACTACTAAATGTAATTCTAGTAGCAGTAGCAAAAACATCAGCAAAAAAAAGAGCGAACGCTGATTTTTTTTAAATTAGCTGTAGCATATGTTACTATAATTACATTTAAGTACTCTCTAAAGAAAACAATTCGTTCACTAGAGCATTGTAAAGATCATATTGTCCGTTTTGGAACACTGCGCGGGTGCAATTTGGTTTAAGTATAAATAGTACAAATAATATTTTGTATACGTATATATATATATTATATATATATATATATATATATACAATACTGCGCGAACAAGAGTTCAAGAGTTCAAGAGTACAAGAGAACAGAAAATTTGATGGAGTGATAAAAGTAGGTCACAAAATATTTTCTGGGTTTATTATTTAATGGGGTTAGGGAGCGTTACTGCTTCTGACAATTCAAGTAAGTAGTTCACCGTAACCAGCCTTATTAGTATCCACTGTAGGACAAGGACTTTCCCCGTACACCTTGTCTTCTAGGTACACGAGGGATGTATGGCTGTAAAACACCGTGCTGGCGAAGTGGATGGGCGAATCCAGTCTTTAGAGGAGGCGTAGTACCTCAGGGCTTTTACGACACCCTCGCGAAGAAATGGGGTGGTTAAAGCCGGTTTACACCACATGGCAATGATAGTAGCCCACATGGAAAAATATTAAAACGTAACTTCTCACATAAAACTGTTGTATTGCGTAATTCGCAAACAATTCTGAGGACCGGACCATAAAAGGAATAAAAATGGTGTCGAAATTTTGCAACTATAAATCGCTTACGCAAATATCCTTGCTTCAAATATTGCGTTATAATAGTGTGAGAAAGTTAAAATACAGATTATGACCTTTAGTACTTGGTGATAAGACTTTAAGGAGCTGTCTACAAGAGAATTTTTTGTCGGAATAAATGCTTGTAACTACGGAAAAAAGTATAAACAATAAAAAGTCGCCACGGAGTCCAGGTTCATTTTTTTTAAAATTTATAGCAAAGGTGCAATTAGCACATTGTGCCAGTGTCAAGTTTCTTTCATAATTAACAATTTCAAAGTCTAAAATGTATCCTGTCAATGTGCAGTCCCGTCGAAGTAAGTGAAACTGAGGATAGAAGAAGAAGAAGTTGATTATCACATACATTACGTATAAAAGACACCTTGAACTTTAATAAACTATCACTATTAAACCACAAAACGCACATTTACACAATTGTTATAATAAATCAAACAATAACTCAATTTCACATTTCGAGTTCATGAAATATGTGTCGCCTTAAAATGCCACGCTAGCCATGCGAGTTGGCGAGTCCACTGTTTCATAGTTGATGTAGTTCTTCAAGACTTGTGGTAGCGTCTTTCTTATCTCTATGTCGCCTTTACGACATGCACGGAAAGAGATATAGCGGTGCTATTCCAAAGGCCGACCGACACCAGACAGACGGTCGACATACATTCATTATGTACTTCCCCTTAAATAAAGAGCTGGGATATCTATAAATATTTCTTTTAATTATATTCGATATCTCAGCGTATTTTGCAACCAACGTTTCAACTTATCGATGATTATCTGAAAAATTGATTAAATACTAATTGTTAGCATTTGTTTAACACAATAGACAATCAAGATATCGTTCCTTGTGTTTATTAGAAACAACCACTGAATGAATGGTCAAACAAACTTATTTTATTATTGATGTACCTCTATATAGATATGTACATATGTATATATATATACATATGTGTCTTGCAGGGCGTCGCGTCGCGGCTGCGTTGTCCTACGTGGGAGTTGTGGACGCGCGATTGCGTTCAGTACTATTCTAATTTTAATAAGACAACACATGAATTTTATCGCTTATTGGTCAGTGAAAACATTTACCTTAAAGTAGATATTTATATTTAGAAAGGCAAGGAGCAAAACAAGTAGTAAACGGACGCTCGTCACGCACCACAACGGTAGTTCAAGGAGGACACACTCGTGCACCGTGAATACTTTCGCGACGCAACGCGCGCGCGCGACGCGACGCATGACTTCGCGCGCCCAGCTAGGGACATAGGATAAGGATCAATTTGGTGAGGTTACGAGTACAAATCCCGGTCCGTACTAACTAAATGTTTAAGGTTTAGGGGTTCCTTGTTTGTTGAATGTTTATCCTCTCTTAATCACCTTGATTTTTTCTGTTAATTAATTATTGTATATGTATTAACATTTATTTTATTTTATTGACAAGTTATGTATTAACATATACAATAATTAATTTACAGACAAAACTGTAAACTGTAAAAAATTGTAAACTTTGTAGACATTTTTTGTAAACTTTATTGGTGTAATTTAATTTATGTAATCATTAGGTCATAAATGTTATAGTGATATTAGTCTCTCAAAGAACTGTAAAACTGAGGTAAAAATATCATTTATTTGAGCTTTATATTTTTAACTTTAAGAAAATTCAAATATATATTTTTTCGCAACAAATGTTTCGTGAAATGTTCATGCCTTAAGGCTCATTTACACAAGGAAAGTTTCTCGAACGGTTTCGAGAATATTGTATACGATTCTCGTATGCGACCATACTTCATACAATTCTCGCTTACAACTGTTCACACGATAATAAAAACTCGATGGCAATACGGATAACAGTGATCAGATAAGGATAATAGTTGATAACAGTTGACTAGCTTTTGACCGGTGTACGAGAAACTCACGTTAGAGAAACTCACCTTGTGTAAATGAGACTTTATCATGTAGGTACAGAATCCATGTACGGTTTTAGAAAAACTTCCTGAACAACCTGTAAAAGTTAAAACAGCGGATGGCATATTAAATACAGTCCTTTGCAAAAAAGGCCGTTACCGTGCGACTTAACTGACCATATTCCAAGATATAATTACACGAAATTATCAAGTTTCGTAATGTCAGTGGAAGCTTATTAGCTTTAGGCCACGAATTGAACACAGAGAGATCGTCATTACAGACCAGTTTCACGCGATGTCACACAGTCATTAAAATCAATTTTAATGTTTTTTTCTTTTATTGGAAAATGAGCAGAAGGGCAAGCGACCCACAAGATGGTAAGTGGTCACCGTCGCCCATCGACACCTGCAACACCAGGTTGTATGCCGGTGCGCTGCCGGCCTTGGAACCCTACCACACCCTATTCACAGCTTTCTGGAAGAACCCCATGTCGTAGCGTAATGGAAGCACCTCGCGAGGCAGTTCGTTCGACTACTACGGTATATCCTCATATAGTTATGTTATAAATACAGTTATATTCGCATGTTTTTAATACCTGAGACTAAATCGGCTAATACCATCTAATTTAATACCATCTATATTTATCTAATTTTACGAGAGGCTAACTTTGTAAATCACATTAGTCAAAAAACATTTTGACTAAAACCATTGTCGTCGCCTTCAGTCATCAATCAGCCACGTGACCGGTCGCGTTCCCGATCACCACCGCCACAAGTTCGACATCTATGGAGAAATAACTTGCCGGTATCACATTAGCGTTTGTAAACGAGAAAAGCTTACACTACAATATCTGATAGGATATGGCTTCAGGACATATGTACAAGTATTTTCCTTTACAATCGTACTACTGGATACATTAGAACAAAAGTGATCAAGCCGGATAACTTACGACCTCACGCTTGCGAGTCAAGCTTAGTAATTACCACGCTCTAACTGTTCTATTTGTTACGTAATTACGTTTACAATTATTAAAACCTTGACATTTATCATAAATCGATCACGAAAGCCTGATTAGGATTACCTAGGTAAATACAAATACCATCATCAAAGTTAATATATTTGAACAAGACGGTAATGACTGGATGGTAAGGGTCGTTAACCCTTACCATCTAGTCATTACGGAGTCATGTTAACAACCAGTTTAATGGAAGTTACAGATTAAAGTTAAATACATGTCTAAAGACAAATTTATTTCTGGCCGCAGGCGATGTCGGGTGTATTTCGACATCTGCCCAATCGCTCGGGGATTGTGTGAGATTTTGGGATGTTTTTTGAGAAATCAGTTGTGTCCAAAAATAGTACTTATTAAATGTCTCAATTAAATTACTTATATTTCAACATATTAAAGTTTCTATTCCGAAGGAAATAGTACAAAAAAAAAATACTTATTAAACTTTAAAAACAGTTAATAAACAGAAACAAAATAGATAACTCTAAATGATCGTAATATTTAACGTCCTCACTCCTCGTGAGGGATGTATTTCCCTAAAATGAGACGACGCCCAGAGTCCATCCTTACATGACAAGTACCCATTGAAAAGTGACGATTTAGTTAGTGGTAAATTATTTGTAATTAATTACACGTCTGTAATTAGTCGATGAATTTTCAATTCCTTGTGAAAGCTATGAAAGCTTGTGAAGTTAATAATAATCCCACCACTAAAGTCACAGACATAGGTCGTATCAGTATGCATAGGTATCAGTATGCATAGGTATCAGTATGCATAGGTATCAGTATGCATAGGTATCAGTATGCATAGGTATCAGTATGCATAGGTATCAGTATGCATAGGTATCAGTATGCATAGGTATCAGTATGCTAAAGTTAAATTCTAAATGGTCAGGTCTATTTGCCGCAAGACTGAAAATCGACGAGGAAGAAGAGGTCTTGAATGGAGATCACGTATCGCAAAACGCAGTGTGGTAGTGTGGCTGGATGAGGAGATTCGAAGATCGAAAGTGAACCTCATATCCACCAGTAGAGAGACATAGACTGATGATATGGTATGATATTAGTACTGCCGGCATTGTTAGGAGACGTACGATGACCATCCACAGGAGTTACTTTTGAACACCCTCACATGTCCCCCGGATGGTGCCAATTGGATGCAATAATTATTTATTAGAACAAGATTAAAAATTAAGGAGAACCTTAAGATTACAACAGTCAAATAATTACTGGTTTAAGTTTTGGTACGTTCGTATGAGTTTCGGTAGTAAGTCCAGAGCCCATTCCCATCCCATCCTGTTCTGTCCTTCACCATTTTCCCAATCCTTTTTCCAAATCTCCTAACATACCTTCCCAAAGTACATTTCTAACTATATTTCCAAAGTTAGGCAGCGCATCCGGGAGCGTACGTATCAATGTTTGTTATCTGGACTATCCATGTTGTCCATGGGCGACAGTATCCACTTACCACTAGGTGGACTGTATGCTCATCTGTCGCCGTTAAAATAAGCTAATAAAAGTTACAAAATAACTAATGTATTTGTCATATGTTTTTAATAAAAAAAAATACGAATACAAAAGCGAACAAATGAAGGTTAAAGGTCATTAATAATTTGATAGATTAATTTTTGCCATTGTCAGGTCCCCAGACTGTAATTCTCTGTACTGTTTATATATGCAATTATATTTACCTATTGTTAATCAGGGAACAATAGGGAAATCATTTTACTAGAGATTCCCGAACTAAGGACATTAACAACTCTCACAATTGTAATCAAGATTCGAACCTAGGACCCATCGCTGGAAAAGCAAATTGCTGCCGATATTGAAGCACTGGATTGTTAAATATGATATAAATTTTGACTAGCAAGAAAGATATCTATCGAGACCGCAAGGATCCGGTCCGTATGAGCGAACTGTGGGAATTTCTGATTTTTTATGAATTATAACTATAAGTATTGTAGTAACAATAAGTATTATTTAACGGTTAATAATAAATTGTTAATAATGAATTATTAACAATTAATAATATTGTTAATAATAAAAGTTGAAAAACAACAGCGCTAAGCACAATGTTTCAAATAATAATTGTATCAATATAACTCGCTTTAATAATTAAGACATTTCGAGCATAACATTTCTTGCGCTGTTGCTACATTTTCTTTTAACACCAGAGCAAATTACAAATTGAAAAAGCAAAAAGATGTATCCAACACATTCGCAATATCTCACATTGTTTCAGACTAAATGTAAATAGTGCAAAAAAGCCTTTTACAAAAAAAATAGACCATTTGTAACCCGAGTTCGTCCTCGGCACTCCATACGCCATCGTCGGACCGAAGTAAAAGTCGCCGGCAGAATCCCCCCTATAAAAGAGGCTGGTAGTTTTGACCAGACATCACACAACATCCAAGTGTTGTACTGTACACATCTAACATGGCCAAGTGGAGCATTGTAAGTTATCCGTGAATTTTGGAGTGCAGTGACAGTGACTTGAAAGGATTTTGGAGAATTTTGGAAAATATAGGGCGCAGTTTTCGCGAAGTATCCGCGGCACGATAGTAGTACATGTTGAAAACGAGGGTCAAAGTTACAAGTGTGAGAAATTTTACTCGAATCGATTCAGTGGCTTCCTGTGCAGTTGACCTTCTTTATAGAAGTGTCGATCGCGTGATTTCTTTTCTCAACTTTCGTGTTATAGTTTGATGACCTCTGACCAATAATCTTAACCTGAGTTGTGATGTTTACATAAAAAAAATCATCAATTTACATATTTGCGAGATTTTTTGTACAATTATGATAAATTACTAGAAAATCAAAAATTCAAGTGAAACATCTCTAAATATGTTAAGAGAAATTAATCCAATGATATTATAATACATTTGAAGGAATAGAATAAAGTTAAAAAATTTGCAACTTGGACCTCGCCGACCATTCCAATAATATGCGGCTAGAGTAATAGGTATTACGTGGTATTCAAATTCATGTGATTACGTGCGCCGAACACATGTTGTTTCACACGCTCTGTTAGCTATGCGTCTCCAAATTACGAGAACACGTTTAAAATTTCCAACTCTAAAACATCTTACTGGTCAAGTTCTTTAATAAGTCTTTCTTTTTTTCCTAGGTTGTCCTCGCCCTTTTCGGCTGTGCCGTTGCTGAGCCCCCAGTGAGCGGTGGCTACAGCTACTCCGCCCCTTCATCATCCTACATCGTTGTCGGTGGTGGACATGGTGGTGGATCAGGCGTCAGCAGCGGAGGTCCCTACCATCCCGTTTCCGTTGGCCATCAAACCTCTGAGGGCTACAGCATCGACCCTCATCTCCTTGGCAAGATCAAGCACATCATCCTGAAGGACGAGATCCAGAACCAGGCCTACCAACAATCTTCTTCCTCCCACGGCCATGGTATCTCTTCCCATTATGGTGCTCCCGCGCCCGTGTACGGCGTGCCTCAGGACAGAATCGTCGGCATTGAATTGGACCATATCCAGCAGGGCCTCCAGGTCGCTCAGTACCACTCCGCTGAGGGAGGTTATGCCGGTGGCTACGCTGGTGGATACTCCAGTGGCGGTTACTCTGGCGGTGGATACTCCGGTGGTGGATACTCCGGTGGTGGATACTCCGGCGGTGGAATCTCCGGCGGTGGATACTCCGGCGGCCTCTCCTCTGGACACGGATCCATCTCCTACTCCGCTCCTTCTGTAACTTACACCACCATTGGTGTTCCCTCGGGGTCCTACGGCGTCCCTTCCCCCTCCTCATCATACGGCGCCCCCCAACACTAAACGAACGAAAATCATAGTCATCTCATCTCATTTAATGTTATGAAACTCATGTGATCGCATCCTAGATGTAATATGTATTATATTGTTATTAATGTACGTTTCTGTAAATAAAACTCTTTTGTAATGACTCGTTAATTTTCGTTTCTCTGAGAGCTGATGTCGAATTCGTAATTGCACTTTCACAACTTGGAGTCGAATAACTGGAATATGTTTAAGGCAACAATTGTACAGCCGTAAAAGGTGCTCGAAACGCAATTCCATACGTGAAGTGCTCTTGACGCCTCGAGTAGGGAGGTAATTGGGTCCTATGAAGTTGAACGGGCGAAAAGGAAAGTTGGGTGAATGTGGTCGATTTTATGACGGATATGTCAAAGAGTGAAGGTGGTCTGACGTAAGCGATCCAATCTTGATGATCCATTCTAGAATACCAAGTCTAGTCATCTCACGCACACACTCGGCTTTACTTTTACTTTTTAAGCCACTTAAAGCCGGTTGGCGACAAAGACAAATGCGACGGGCCTATTAAACAAACGATATTTCTCCGTACATACAAAGCATAATAATAATCAGTGAAAGCAATTACAAATTATTTTAGCATCATTATCCTCTTCATCTCTACGTTAAGATGAAACCAAGATAAGTACAAATCATTTTTGATTTCTTAATCTATTAATAGTTGCTCCACAATTCCATAAAATTAATCGGAATTCACCCACACAATCACACATGCTCACAAATCGCCCGTCACAGTTACATCACAGCGGCCATTTGAGCAAAATTAGCGAATATTCGCCGGCGTGTTAATCCGAGTGCACCCTGCACTTTCTCCTGCAACCTCGGGTTCCGAATCTCGGATCGGTTACGCAATTATGCGTCGTCACGTTATGAATGGTGAGCGGCTTTACTTTAGCGTGTAGAAAACGGAGATCATACGTAAATGTGGTCTAGACATGAGTGGTCAGTTTCTTATTGCCAGAAATAGATAGTGATTTTCTGTTTGATGTTGAACGTGATGATGACCCATGTAAAGATATACATTTATAGCAAATTGAAACGGCATTACATTTATAATATTGTACATCTTTACTAAGTACGTTAATGTGTCCTCTTAACTCCCTACTTAAGAGAGCCATTGAGTATTCAATTCCACTAAGATCAAAAACTTATCTGCCTGTCAAGTATCAATAGTCTACGAAGACAGTAGTCATTTACTACTAAGTAGATCATCCGCATCTAGACTTTAATCTAAATCTATGAACCTAACAGACCCCGTGGTTGCTATTCAATTCCAATTACATAGAGATTCGTGACAAGGCAATTTACGGTGCGAAACTGACTTATCTCGAATTGCTGCCCCAAAAGTGTTTTATCCTGAAATATTTGAAGTTAGCCAGTAAATATCAATACAGATGAAATTTTTGAGAAGTCTCATAGATAAGTTGAGGAAGCCTAATTATGCAGATGTTTACAAGAAGCAGTAGCGACATACCGTCACACAGACCACCTGCTAATCTGCCCTAAATTTCACAAAAACCGCCTCCAGCTTCTGACTTCGTCCAATAGTCTCCGTGTACTTTAGATTGTAGTAACGCGGGTTCTGTACTGATTGTATAACGCGATGTTCGCAGGGTTTGTCAATTATACCAAATAGTTTTCAAGGTGCCCGCTATTGGTAAAAGTTGGAAGGTCGCTGGAAAGGTACACGGGCGTGAGCTGTGAGGTTTTGTGGTGTTATTTAGATAACATCAACGAAAATTGGTACACGTATCTTAAATTATATTGAATCAATGGAATAATTAATTTCCTGTCATTTTTTTTATAGAATAGATGACATCCCAAATGGCGAGCCACGTGATGGTAAGTGATCAGTGCCGCCGATGTACACCTGCAAAGGGGGCTTGCGGGTGCGCGCCGACCTTGCAGAATCCTGTCCACAGTTCTCTTGTAGAGCCCCATTTCGTAGCATAACGGAAATACACCAGCTGGCAGTTCCTTCTATAACCCTTAAGTTCTCAGTATATTGTCTTTTGGTAGTATTTCAAAATTACATGTTGAAACAATTGAATAAATAAATGTTGAGTACTGTCAATTACTCATAACATTGACGATACTAAAGATTCTTCTCTATTTACTTTTTCTTCTTCTTCTCTATTGACTCCCATCGCTTCCTCTAAATCTTATACATCTTCAAAGGCAGGCTGCGCATTCTGGGACGTGCCAACGTATGTCATTCTGGACTGAAGTTGGCATGTACCGTGGATGTCTATGAACGACAGTATATATTTACCACCAGGTGGACTGTATGCTCATCTGTCGCTTTCTACCTATGTAAAATAAATTTATTTTTTTTTAGTATAAATTTGAGTTTTAGTATAATTTGAGTAAATTAAATTGAATATTTTGTTTCCGCTCAATATTTTTTTAACATTGGCTAGATCTACATTAAAATTCTTGAATAATGTCATTGCACAATATTTTTAATTAGTGCCTTATACCTAAACGAGTTTCAATACACTCCCTAAACGATCAAAAACATTGCACAATCTGTAAAATGCCACAATATAATTTACTCTTAATTCAAATATAATATCAAATCAAATCATAATGTGAAACTACATTATGATTTGATTTGATATTATATTCGATCATTCACATATCATTAGTTTTACTACTCTGAACTCTATTCCTAATCTAGATTTATTTGTTACAATAACTACAATTTTAATTGTTTTCCGAAAGTTTTTTAGTGAAACGAAAAATAATGAGTCACCTCTTCAAAAGCGTGACATGAGCGTACTGCTTAATATATATATAACTGTGTTACGTAGTTTTGATACAGAAGTTAGTGTACGACAGGTGTCGTGTTATATCATCAGGTGTTACACCATAAATTTAGAATCACAAGATTGACAATGTAAGATCATCGCAGCACAAAAAATCTCTTACATACTTACAAATACTTATTGAGGAATCCTTCTTATTGTTTTATTATTAAATGTATTTTTATCCGTCACTTTCGTCCGAAAGTCAGCGTCGAAAAATTTAGTGGTTTCCAACATAATGCTGATCTGAATACCGTTTCAAAGCGGCGCTGCAACACGAGGGATTATTTCCTTGTAATGTTGAATAATTCTTGTGTGTTCCTCCTTTCTTTCAAATAAGCGTCACTTGCTATAATACGCATGACAGTGTCTTCTAAAACACCACTCTATAAGACACATATTTGACTGATCTCGCTTCCTCCCCGGCCTCGTTGTAAATGTCTGCTAAATTTATTGATAGTTTGTTCTGTCCCTATCTTGCTTATTGCGAAATTGCAATTAAGATTCTCACTCGGACGTGTTGTTAGTCTTTGTGACAAGTAAATAATTCTAAATCTGTGGGTGCACTAGCGTGTGACGTTCTTTCGTATCAAATATCGTGCGATTAGAAATTATTGGAATTGTAGTAATTGTTACCGAATTTCGCAACTCGTGATCTCTGCCGTCTCCTCATGAGGAAGCCCATGTCCAGCAGTGGATATTGAAAGGGCTGAATGCATTACATCGATCTCTGCAGTAGGTAATTATTTCTTTGAAAACCGAAACCCCAAAATTTATCCAAAATGGAACAAAGTACCACAACATCAAAGCAGCTCAGACAGATTTCTCTTGCGACTTATTTGGTCATACTGAGTGAACATTGAATGCAAATTTAGCTTAAGCTTAAGGTTACGTGATGAGCGGTTCCGTATTGTTTTATATGGACGATTTTATTTGCCAAAAAGATTTTGTTTGGCGTTATAATGCCGAGTGAATTTCCCTTTTGACATCACGCTGTAGCGTTGATCATTCCATTATATTGTACTAGCAAAACCCCGCAGACGTTGTCCTGCCATAGATGTTGATGTACTGCAACGCCATTTAGTGGCGAGTTATAACAAATTTGATAGCTTGAAAATATTCTCCATGAATAAATACATATATGTGCCTACTTTCATGGTGATCGGTCAAACGGTGTCGAAGTCTATTAACATCAGATATACCAACATCCTCTTTTATATATATAGATATAAATATAATATATATATACAGATTACAAAAATGTATGTAAACTTAAGTATATATTTGTTATCGGTTCGGCGGCAAAAATGATTTGCAACGGGCCAACGGGCCACTTCAACATTCAGATTCTACAAGCTACGTCGGTGACTTAAGTTCTTTGGCGAATGTCTTCATTTCGGATCTAATTACGCAAAGAAACTCCGAGCATAGCCCACTCCATAGCTCGCTGAGTGACCTTGAACTTCAGACCTACCGTCAGAGGGCACGTTTCGTCACCATACGTCATTATTGGCAGGACGGACTAATTGAAAACTTTCGTCTTCAAGCATTGTGATATAGGCGACAAGAAATGGAATATTTGCGTACATATTTTGTGAAAATGCAAATGTATTGTGTACATATTATATTTATATGTTGTAGTGCTGGATTTGTGTACGTTGAATAAAGTTTCAATCATTATCAATTATATATTAGATCTGTAGATTTATTATTGTATTAAATAATAAATAAATGAACAAAATGTGAATGGATAGGATGGGGATGGGAATGAACTCTGGCATATCTCACTACTGAAACACGTACGTGTACTGGGAAATAAGATAACGTGGGAAATACAATTTACAGTAGTCTTCTGTGAGAGAGGGGTAACGTGCCAATCGAGTGCGCCTAGCAGCTGTTTAAATGCAGCGTGCACACTAAATTTGATAGGATAAAATACATTATATTTAGTGTGAATTATAATAAAAAAATATATTTAGGAAATATCTGAAGACAATGAATCCCAAAGACAAAGACAATAAATTACAATTATTGCGGAAGTCCAAAATGAGTAAACCCCGGAAGATGAATATAATCTAGACATGCTAAAGCGACATTGTTCACGTAAGCTATAGTTTTGCATGTGGCTTTGTTTATTACCTTACAGTGTGAATAAATGAATAAATTAAATTAAATTAAATTAAATTCTTCAAGAGAGCTGAGAATAGGATTTTGCAAGGTCGGCGGCGCGCCCGCATACCCGCTGGTGTTGCAGGTGTCCATGGGCGGCGGTAACACTTACCATCATGTGGGACCGCTTGCTCGTCCGCCCACTAGTATATATATAAAAAAAAAAAATATATAGTTTGATTTTATACAATTATTGAAGTAAAACAAATAACATAAAGTATAATAAAATAGAACATAAAATAACACATTCACTTTTATATTCTAAATCGGGTCTGAACGCGTATATTAAAGGTATTTGTTTACCTTTTATTCCTACTCGACTTGTTAGTGTAGTGTGTCGCAGCCTGTCCGATTGTAAAGATCAAATGTGGGTAGTTGACGAAACTGCTCGCAGCTCCCATCCCGGACTAACCGCCTCTTCAGTCAGCTCATGACCACGGCCGGTGTAACATGCACCGAAACGTCGAGTAGGAATAAAAGGTAAACAAATATCATTATGATACGCGTTCAGACCCGATTTAGAATATAAAATGTATACAAATCGCGAAAGTTTAATATGCATATGCAATCAGCCCTTTCAGTGTCCACATTAGGGCACGGGCCTCCATATGCGCATTGTCGTGTGCACGACGGATGTATGGCCTATAAACGTCACGCTGGGGAAGTGGATTGGCGAGTCCACTGTTTTAGAGGTAGTGTAGTTCTTCAGGGCTTGTGGTAGCGGCATTTTTATCCGTTAGTGTATTTTATCAATAAACATGAGAAGAGAGGAGATGATGCTGTTCTATAGCCGACCGACATAAGACGGCCAAAATATATTTTTTAAATTGAAATTTACTAATCACATTGTTTAGAATTTAAATAGCCATTTAATCATTATTATAATAAAACATACTAACAAAAGTTGCATTTCATAAATAATGTTATGCAATAGTGCAACTGTTATATAATTTTGAAATAGAATGTTAATATGTATTATGCCAACACTAATAAAATGGTTGCGTCTCGTCGTATGCATTTTAGACATTAACATAATTCTGAACAGTATTAATTATGCAAAGTGCCTTAATAAAATGCACTTTAATCTTACTTTTGTGTCGTAGCATTTGAATTATATGTTTTACGTATTTCGTTGTATTATGTTCATATTCTCTGTCGTAATATTATGTAATTTGTCAAAACATTTTAAGGCTGTTATTTACCCGCGTCTATACATACAATAAATTAACAAAACCCAGTTTTTTTATAGGAAAATGTGGTCGACGAGTAAGACACTCAACTTACCATGTGGTGGTAAGTGGATACCGTTGCATATGGACATTCGATATGTTTGTCAACATCAATGCATAAAGATAAATTATGGCACGTCCCCGGATGCGCTTTATTGGTTTTGGAGTGTATTTGGAAGAAATCTTGGAAAGGATGGAAAATAGGAAGCAAAACGGGATGAAGAGTTTTTCCCAACCCCTGGACACTTGTCATTCCTCCTCTGGGGGAAAGGGTGGAATGGGTAGAGTATAATGATATAAGAAAATTACTTTACCTCATTTCACTCTGCTCGATGACATGAGGTTCAATTAGATGGGATGGGGTTTAGGGACTTAAACAATACCTAGACAAAATTCACTTATACAATAGAAGCAGTATTGCCCTATCTTTCATTATTTAGTTTAATTTATACACAAAAATCCACGACAGAACTTATTATACTTATGAAATGGCCATTTTATACGGAAAAATGCAAACGATTCTTTTTTTTGTATAAAAATAATATATATATATATATATATATATAAATAATATATATATATATATATATATATATATATATATTGCACGTTGTACGTAACATCAAACTTACATCCAATGACATACACCCTACAAGGGCACAGCAATTCAATTTTTGTTTAAATACATACAATAATTAAATTTGAAATTGCATTAAATTAAATTATTATCCATTAAATAATTAAATCATACGATGCATTTATGAATGAATTATTATTTTTTTCCAATTAATTATTATTTAGTTACTTATTAGTCAAATTATATGTTCATTTATTTTATTATATGTTATGATTTTTACTACATTTACGACATAGAAAAAAAATAAGATTGTTTTAAAAAAATGAGAAATATTTTAAACGCAGTATGGTCCATTATCAATGCACTTTTACCATTTTAATGGAAGTTGATTGATGCCTCTGCTATAGAACTCCTGGGGACGGGAATCGATGAATTCTCTGAAGGCGTTTTTTACTGCCTCGTCGAAGTTGATGTTTTTCTGTCCTGTCCTATCCTTTCCTTTTCAAATTTCGTAAAAAATGTTTCGAAAAAAATCGAAAAAAGAAAAATGTCTGGCGAGTACGATGGGTGACGGAGAGTTTCCAGTCGAAGCTCCTGTAACTTTGAGACTGTCTGTAGTGCAGTGTGTGGCCTGTGGGCGAGCGTTAACATGGAGAAGCAGTGGACTAGAGCGATTGACTAGACTCGGTAGTTTGATAGCGTGCTTGTCCATCGTTCTTCACAGTTCTTCACAGTACACATCTGCATTAAATGTTGTGCCAGATGTCAAGAAGCTGTAGTGGATAATACCGGTACAGGACCACCATACAGTCAACGTGAGCTTCTTTTGACTCAGTTTACGTTTGACACATTGTTTGGCTGTCTCCTGAGTTCAACCATTGTGACGAATGTTTACGATTATCATACAGAATCCACTTCTCATCACAAGTGACAATGCAATTCAGTATCCTTACATTTTTGTGCCGGTTCAGTAAAGTAAGGCAACCTTCGACACGTGTTTGCAGCTGACTTTCATTAAGCTCATGCGGTACCAAGCTTCTTCACTTCCCGATTTGACGCAAATGCATCAATATCGTTTTGTCGCTTACGCCGAAGGCTACTTCTAACTCAGAGGTGGTTTGAAATGAATCAGCTTTCACTATTGCTTTCAATTCGTCGTAATCGACTTCAGTCTCCGGTCGTCCACGGGGTTTGTGTCCTTGAGCTCCGAAATTGCAGCGTGGATGTTTGGTCCGTACACATCGTTGATATTGCGTGCCGTCTGTGCTGCTTTACTGCCACGACGGATCTCATATTCGAAAATAACGCGAATTTTTAACTTTTCCATGGTCGCAAACATAACGATATCTAACTAAGCAAGAAATCGTTTGGCGGAAAAACAAATAGATAATTGATTTTAAAAATAATGTCGTAGCTTTAAATTGAAATTAATTTGAATTTGGAATTCCAAGCCAAACGCATGATAACTCAATTAAAAGTGGCTACTATAAATAAACGACAATTTCATAGGTAAGGCTCGAAAACTCATAAACCTTCCTTTTTGGCTTCGTCGTAGTGGGATAAAAATTACTTAAGCACTTTTAAACACTAAGGGCCTTACTTATAAAAATCTCGCTAAGCAATACTTAGCCACCGCTTAGTTAAACCGCTCTTAAGCTATAAATCCATGTTTAACTTTTGTTTACTTATAAACGTTGATTAGCTGTTACTTAGTTAAGAAACGAACAAAGAACGATACATAGATGGTTGGCACAGATTATACCTAAAATAATCGATTAGATAGAGAAATTGAATGAACGAAATTGTTAAAAGTTCTATTTTTTCCATATTATATCATCTATGACAGTATCCGAGTGCCGTGAATTTGACAGATAACGCTCATTTAGTACATCTGTCTACGTTTAGTACCTATATTTTATAGCGGGAATTTCATTGTAAATATCTTCATTTTATCTTTCATTTTTAATAGTAGTATTTATAGTGTATTAATTAGTTTTATTCAGTGATGGACACCCCCGAGCAAGCCAATAAAAGAATACGATCCACCAATTGGAGTGATATGGAAAAGGTATTTGTAAATAAATATATTTGTATTTGTATCATCCGATAAACTTTGTAGCGGATTAAAGCGAACTCTGTAATTCTTCGTCTTTCTTCTCCTCCTAGCTCTGAAACTGCTTAAATCAGCTACGTCGTTTTGGAAATCACGAAGATCTTCCAATCCATCCATGTTTTAAGCACAAATATATATTTTGTTACTAACAAACAAACGCAAGTATGTAGGTATGTAGATCAAACGTCACAATAGAACAGCTGATTTATGTGAAATCCGCCATCTTGCCGCTTAGCGAGAGTTAAACTATGTCTCGGCAGTGTTTAATTTTGACGGCTATTTAAACACTACTTAACGACTTCTTAACGCTAAATAGTGTTTATAAGTGAGGTTTTTGCTAATCCGTAGTTAAGCAATTGATTAAATTTTAAGAAACGTTTATAAGTAAGGCCCTTAAATGATAAGTAATTACAGTTCGACCACTTAAAATCGACCTCTTTACTTGGACATTTCGAAACATTCGCTGCACGACATTTCGTTATGCAATTTAGGGCTTACGATGAGAGAAAGACTGACCGGTCAGATTTTAATGCAGTTTACGTTATAAGGTGGGTAGTTAACGATAGTTTCATTACGATAGTTGTATTTAGAGACTTGTTTAAAGCAGAATTCGTATGCCTCCCACAGCTGCTGACCAACTGATTGAATTATCCATCTCTCATAGAAGATTGCCATGAAACAAGTGAATTTATAAAGTTAATATACTAGCTGTTGCACGCGGCTTTCATACAAAATGGACAACCTGCATTTTAGCCCCCAATTTAAAAAAAAAACAGTAAAGCACGTGTGTAATTAATTACATTGTTGAATATTTATACAAAGTTACAAGTCAATTAGAACATCAAATATTTTTTCCATAGAAAATGTTCACACGCTGTTTCATTCAACTGTTTAGGGATTGAATGTCAATCTTTGCGTAAAGGAAAGCTATAATCCAAATGTTATGTTTCTAACTTCAACAGTTGCGACTCGGCGTTGATGAGTCAGTCAGGACATTTCTCTTAATACTTTGTACAAAAGCTAAACAAATAATGAATGATAGATTAAAAAAAGAAATATATAGAAAAATTAGAAAAAGGTCTAAAGTATGCATTTTTAATATTGAATTTTGTGCTATAGTAACCAAGATTAATATGAACAACATAAAAAAAAACAGTACGTTTGGGCCGAAGGCATTTTTAGCCCAGATCATTTGCAATGGCTTTTTAATACACGATAACTTCAGAGAAATTGATTTAACTAATAGAGTGATAATAAGAAATAAGTTAATAATAATAACAAATCAATTCGGTAGCGGGAGACGGCACGCTGCATTCCCACAGCCGCTGGGCGCACTCGACTGCCCACGTTACACCTCTCTCACAGAAGACTACCTTGAAATGTACTTGCATTTCCCACTTTATCGTATTTCCCTAATTACGGTACGTGTTTCGGTAGTGAGTGAGATTTGCCAGAGCCCATTCCCATAATATCCATTCCCATTTTCCCAATCCATTCCTTAATCTGCAAAGGTAGGCAGCGCATTCGGGGGCGTGCCAACGTTTGTCATTCTGAACTGATGTTGGCATGTATCGCGGATGTCTATGGCCGACAGTACCCACTTACCATCAGGCGGAATGTATGCTCGTCTGCCGCCTTTTTTATAAAAAAAAAGTTACTTAAACAGCTGTAGATTACATACATAAGTAAATAAAATATCAATATTTCAAGGTCGGCGGCGCGCTCGTATACCCCCTGGTGTTGCAGGTGTCCACGGGCGGCGGTAACACTTACCATCACGCGGGACCGCTTGCTCGTCCTATAAAAAAAATAAAACTATGAACTATAAATTTGTTTATAAAAAAAACGTTAAACTTTTAAATTGTGTCTTTCAAAAACAATTGAATAGGACTTATTAATTATTCCTGTTATACAGGGATATACTGGTAAGATGTAATATAGTGTAAATTGCAGTGCGGTGTCAACCGGTTTTAGCACCCAATCCACCCAATCCCAACCAAAAGTACCACCCAATCTCTTCGCGTGGGTGTTGTAAAAGGCGAGTAAAGGATAGCAAAGCCGCTACCACAAGACCTGAGGAACTTCACCACCTCTAAAATACTGGACTCGCCAACTCTGTTGGCCAGTGTGTCGTTTTAAATGTCCCCAGGTCCAGCAGTGGACACTAAAAGGGCTGGTTACAATTAAGATATAGTGTCCAACTTAACTCGTTTGCTAAACGTATCGATTTTTCTAAAAACTTACCTGGAAGTCAACGTATATTAGACCATTCCGGGATTTGATACTCATAAGACATATATACAAATACATTCAAATGAAGGTAGTGAGTGAGTGTTATTCATCTACAATAATAATCCGGCTTCACTTCTCTGCGTGACCTGTACTTCCTACTGTAACTGAACGTGTTAAGAAAGGAGTAGACATAACAAACTATTTTTAACGAGCAGAAAACTAGTAGAAATAATAAACATTCTAATTCAGATCTGGAGAATTTTTGAACCGATAAGAAGAGAACATGAAACTTGGAGCGAAAGGAATAACAAAGAGTTGGTGTCCGAGCCGAATATCGTCGGCGATATCAAAGCGACTAGGCTCAGTTGACTTTGTCACATCTAGAACCGAGTGGTCGGAAACGGATCGGACGTTCCAAGTACAGCTGGAGAGATAAAGCCGAGAGGGACCTGCGAAAACTCTAATTAGCCTGCTAGCATGAAGCAGTGCAACACCGAAAACGATACATCCTTAGTGTCAAATCAAATTATTTATGTGCAATATGACTAGTAACAGATGGTAATAGTAATTAAAGTAATGTACAAGAAAATGTTCGGCTATTATCCATGTTTATATCCATCATTGTTTGTCGTAGGAATGGTTGGATGTTATTGTACGGCTAATATCCGAGTATCCATCATTGTTTGAATTAGGAATGGTTGAATTACTACATTATGAAACATTACAACAACATTGTAGAAAGTTAAGAAACAAAAATTTCAAAATTAAAAAACAATAAAATATTATTTTTCATATGATTAACATGTAAACATTAATCAATAGAAACAACAGATACATTCACATATTACATAATAGTTGTAGCTCAATAAATAAAGATACGCCATGTCTAGTACTTTTGCAGTCTGTGCAAGGTGAGCGATCAATCTTGCGCGCGCGCAATACAGATAATGTCCGTCTTGTGGTACAAGTATTGAGTGATCGTCGCAATTATTTCATACTCATACTCTTACTATACTCTCGCATGCTCTTATCTTAAAGGCTATATTTAAAATAATTTACTCAATTATCTTTCATTTAAGGGTCATTTGATGACAAGCGGTAATAGTCTAAGGGTGATAATAATAGTCGACTTTATCCTTGACTCTTATTGGTGACGTCGTACGTTCCAGCCTTTGCCCGTATCACTGAGTTTCACTTAAATATAGGGTTTTAAATAACTCCACTTCGGCGTTGAAGGAAACTATAGTAAAGAAACGTACATAACGGAGTATAAAAAAAAGAGTAAGTGTCCACAAATCTACACTGGGCCCGCGTGGCAGATTACGCCTCGAAAACCCCCTCGTGATTAATAGGGGGAGCCTGTCATTTGCATGTTTCCTAATTTTATTCATTTCTGTTCTTGCTGTGTTGGTATACCAGATTACATACTGTTGGAGAATCGTATGCAAAAATATAAAATATACTTTGTTTAAAAAACTAGAAAATCCGATGAAATTCGGATTTTCAAAATAGGAAGTGCGGTCCATCCGCATTTCCTCGATACGGAGGTGTCGGGCACTGTTCGGTCCAAAAATTATTTTATACCGCGAACCCGTAGGCTGTGGAACGAACTGCCTCAAGAGGTACGATATGGGGTTCTTTAAGAGAGCTGTGAATTGGATTTTGCAAGGTTGGCGGCGCGCTCGCATACCCCTTGGTGTTGCAGGTGTCCATGGGCGGCGGGAACACTTATCATCACGTGGGACCGCTTGCTCGTCCGCCCACTATTCTATAAAAAAAAGAAGAAAATATTGAATTTTCACATGTTCTACATAATAAAATAAATGTTATTCGATTCCAAATATGACATTTCTTGACATTATTATTACTATGATTTCATAATATACTATAATATAAAATGTTACCTGAATATAATACATACATATAAGGTTTACAATATAATACAATTTTATACCGTTTGTTGGTGTTTCTTACGTGTTAGCTTTTCAATTTCTATTTCATGTTAAAATTGTACGCCATTACTATTAAAGGTGATTTGACTGTACTCGTATTTAGGTGCTATCTACTGTAACGAACATTGCAAATAACTAAATTGAATTGCACTGAATGTAACCTTTAAATAAATTCGAAGTTGTCATTTCCGCTACCTCTCATGACTTAAATCACTCCTACCGAATGGTAACCTCTCATTTCATTGTATGCGTCTCGCTACTTTTTGTATCAATTTATGCATTATACCTTTTTGTCCAGCGATGATGTCTTACTTAAGGTCATTATATGTATTACATCAACGCATGATGATTGGATATTAGAAGCAATTTTTATTGGTCATTACACGCTTTTATATAAATTTACCGTGAAGTTATTCCATTTGTACGGATGTAATATTTTATGAAATTATTGTGATTGAAGTGTATTGATTGAATTTTGACATTTTTGACACAAATACAATTCGTTCTATAATTATTAGAAGGTTATCAATCATAACATGTCATCGGCCTGTATCTTTTCATTTCTGGATACAGACTTCTAATAAAGCCCGCCACTCTTATGACCTTCCGCTTTCTCCATCTAGCCACAAATATTCATTAAACTTTCAGTTAAACTGGATGTTCCCATATTACATAGGTACATAAGTAGAAACTCAGTGTACGGATCACAGGGATGTCCCCTGAGCTGTCACCGCTCACCGATTTTAGTCACTAATGTTGTTAAAATGAGCGTTGAGCGATTGAGGATTCGAGCGCTGGCGCGCTAAGTTACCTACCGCTATAGAACCTTAACTGTGAAAACTATAAATAGGATTCTCAAGGATGGCAGCGCACCCGCATACCTCCTAATGTTGCAGGTGTCGTGGGCGGTACCATCACGTGGGCCACTGGACCATCCTCCTTTAATATCAACAAAAAACCTTGATCAAATTCAATTTTCTTTTTGTCTTGCCTTTGTCTTTATTTCGCGTGGTCATTCTCACCGTGACCTGGTTCATATTAACTGGACCGAAATATCGGCAATACAAAATCGCCACCTACATAGAAACCTTGAGGGTTTCTGTTGGTGACTACATAGTTCTTTAAAAATTGAATTTTTTTCTTATCGCCATAGATATAGATGAAAAAAATAACATTTTCTTTTAGCCACAGAAATAAATGAAAAAAAATCGTAAGTAACAAATAACAACAGAGCGGCTACCAAAAGTCGGCTACACGACGTCTAACAAAGTGGACTCGCCAACGCGCTTGGCCATCGTGCACAGGACATGAGGAGTCCATGTCTATCAATGTATACAAAAAGGGGCTGGTTGCGGGTTGCATAAGTCCTCGTAACATTTTTAAATCACATTCATTAAGTTCAACCACGATAACCAAAAGTTAAAAATCTCAAAATAAAAAATAAAACATTCGTCTATCTCTTTTATTAATTAATCTCGTATAAAGTTGATTAATTTTACCTCTCCACTGAATGACATGATTGATATAATAAAAGTGTCATCACAACAATATGACATAAAAACGCGGACAACGCCGCCGCGCGCCAGAAGACAATGATTTACAATCGTTATTGCTAATAAGGCTTTGCTCACACCCATCGTATTAAGTAATCAGAGAACAATGAGTTCATCACTTTCACCACTGCGGTCATCTTACGTTGAAAGTAAAGTTTAGAAGCTATAAAATGTGTTTGGTATTCCGCGAGGCTACTAGAGATGCGTTAGATACGTGTTGCAAAGGATTCGCACATACTGGTAGATGCAAAAGTAGTAATTTTATGTCTGTTTATATTTTATATCGCTCAATGACAGCAATTGCTGTAAGACAGTAAATGCTGTCGTTAAGTGATACTTCAGCGTATTGAATTGGTGTTTACATAATTTAACTTTTATAATTAATTACCCATCTCTTCCCTCTAACTATAATTATTTATCAAATTTGATTAATTACTGTCTAATTTTTGCTTGACGACAAGCCATCCATTTTCCTAAATCTGTAACAACTTACTCCAAATTTAGGTGGCTATCCAAAATAATTTCCCTGAATACTAACGTATATTGTCTTCCATAGACCATACTTATTTCATTAAAGTAGGAAATACACAACAATAGTACACACACATGTTTATTAAAGGAATTTAAGAATCTATCTCTATCTATATAGATAACCAGATATATCCTGACCGATTGACTGATTCACTGACTGACTGACAGACTGACGATGATCAGACTGACTGATCATCGCCGAGTCGGAACCGCTGAAGCTAGAAACATGAATAAATGAATCCTAGTGTGGGCCTAGTGTGGGCCTGGTGAGGGCCTAGTGTGGGCCTAATGTAGGCCTGATGTGGGCCTGGTGTGGGCCTAATGTGAGCCTAGTGTGGGCCTAGTGTGGGTCTAGGTTGACCTAGTGTTGAGTGTCACGTTATATTAGTCACTAAGTGTGTTGTTATATGTGGTGGCCATTGTGTGTGGTGCACAGTAGATAGGTTTTATGACGTATGTATTTATTAAGAAAGGATTCTTAGAAATTTTACTAGTTATTTCAATTAGAGACATGAAATTTGGTATATGCCTATTCATTTAAAGTAATCGTATCTTCGTTTTTTGATATTTGATTTAGAAGAGGCATAAAACGGACGGAAAAAAAGCTAATTTAATATACGTTGCTACTTCACGTAAACTGAGTGGCGTATTTTGATACCTCAACTGCCTTGTTATGCGTCAAATGACACCTCGTAATACGAACTTGCCAGTCAGAAGACGCTGTGACGCGAATGAACTGCAATGGGTCACGTGACCGTTTGTTAACAGTGCGTTGAAAATACGAAATTGCAATGCAGTTCAATTCACAGCGTAAATTGACTGAATAAGAGCTCATAATAGGCCCCCTGGGGGTTAAATGCACAGGTGTCTCGTGTTACGTATGAGGAACTGTTCACCAATCTGCATTGTGCATTAGACACCCGCAACTATACTCGCACGAGTAAATTATGGTCAATCATTCGGTTCTAGACATCGGACGTGTTGTTACTGGATGCTATTAACTGAGTCACTTTACTGAGCCGCTCCTGTCTTGCTTCAACGTGTCTGGACATTGACGTAATGGCTTTAAATTGTTTTGACTTTTATTACGAAGAATACTTGACATTGGCAGAATGTGATAATTGCACCATTTGCCATATATGAGAAAAATAACGGACTACTAAATTGGCTAATCATCATGTGGCAATTTCGAATTCCATATTAACGAATTCGCGTACCATTACTAGTTTATCAAATAATTGTATTATTAGTATGGATAAATATGCAGTTTCTATGCGCATGATGCAAGAAGATATAAGTGGGTGAACTTTAGAGTTAATTGTGTTCCTGGCTAGATAGATGTGTAATAGAAATAAAGTAGCGTAATTTCTGCCAATTATTTGTGACCAACTGCGAATTACGACTTCGAAATTAAAACGGATTGACGAGTCCACCCTTTTAGAGCTGGTGTAGTTCCTCTGCGCTTGTGGAAGACGCTTTGTTCCATCTCTTAACGTGGAATGGTAATCACCATGGCTATTCTCACGCGAGAGACTGCTGATAGGAATAAGATTTGGTGGCCGTTCCGAACTATTCTCTAAGATTTTAGAGCCAAGACGTCCGCCTTCTGGCAGGTATATGGCGACAAATGTATGATAATTTTCTTATTATAACTGTTTTGATGACCTACAAACCCTTAACCGATTTATTGCAAAACCGTACTTTCGTACAAAACCGTACCGTAGCCTTGTCGCCTTTAAAGTTTCTAAGTAAAGTAAACATTTTAACTTATGTCAGACCGTACAAGCGGACACAACGACTTGTTTTGGTATTTCAAAATGTGCGTAATAATGGTGAAACTTGACCGTTTCTTACATTGGATAACTTAGCAATAGTGCGGCAAAATGAAGTGCTAAATACGTGGACAAATGAAAAGTTGTAAACATACTCTTTCCATGTTCTTGAACGTGAAGTATCCATTAGAATAGTAGTAGTTTTTGAAGTGATTAATGGAAAACAGAATGTTTTTTACTTTGTACAGCGGCGATAGCCTAGTGGTATTTAGTTTCAACTCTCATTCATGAAGTCGTGCGGTCAAACTACGGCCCATATCACTTGAGTTTCGAAGTCTGTATATTTATTGTAGAAAGAAGGCGCCAGACTAGCAAATAGTGGTGGTAAGTGAATACTGTTGCACCGTCCACCGTCACCCACCTCACAACGTCTCAATGTCAGAGAATTACAAAAAAAATAAGTAATCTAATAAAAAATTGAGTGCCGTGTGGTGTCGGCCGGCTACATAACAGCACCATCCCATCTCTTCTCATGAATATCTTAAAAGACGACTAAGGGATAACAAAGCGGCTACCACAAGCCCCGAGGAACTACACCACCTCTAAACGAGTGGACTCGTCAACCCACTTGACCTGTTTTTAAACCACTATGCCAAACCACTTGTTTTTAAACCCATACATTCCTTATGGACAAGACAATGTACATAAAAAGGCCGATACCGATACGTCTAGCAATGGATACTGAAACAGCTGGTTGTATTGCAGGAACTAATAAAACAATAATGATTTTCGTTACATTTAATGACATAAACATTTGATTCAACTGTAGTATCGAACGTTTATCAAACAAACAAGGTACAAAATTGATCATCACATCTAACGACATAGCTTAGTAATAGTCAAACGTAAAGCAATCGATCCATCATTCGATAATCGAGCATTTAATTATTCGATTATCCGATGCATTCGAATAGTTTCGTAATGTGATCTATAAAAACAGGAAAAAGAGATTATGTTATTAATCTCTTACCTTGTATACAATGAACGTTCCAAAGTGTTTTAGGAGTAGATAAAGATTATCCGTTTGTTTATAATCTTATTCCATTCCCTTCCATGAAATGCAGAGTATAATATGACGAGAGAAACGTGTCATTCTATAAATTATCATTAGAATCATGATCAAACTCCATGATTTCAGATTTCGGGATAAAACACAGCCTGTATATATACATTCGAGTATATATAGAAATACATTTAAATAGCAACAGATTTATAAAATATTCTTTCATTAATTTCACTTTGAGATATAGTCTGCGGCTATAGTTCATAGAAATAATCACTACTTTAGCTACATGTAGACATCAGTAATTACAAACAAATTGTAGACGTATGATTATTTGCTAACTCGCAAGATCAACACAGCGTGTGAGCGAGAAGTTCAACCGTATAATAAGCCATATGCGAAAAAGAGTTAGAATCAGGTTATCAAATGTCACGTTTTCAACTAGTCGAAGAGAAACTGCCCGGCGATGAATCAGTGTGAAATCTCGTGTACGCCCTAGAAAGGGAAGTTGTAATAAAGAAACGGGAGTTTGTAGAGAAAGTGCACGCTGGAAAGGGTCCATGCAAATATGTAATATTTTTAAATAAACCTTTGCAATTTTTTAGTAATTATTTTTAGGTGAAGGTATACGTTACATGGGGCCTTTGTTGCCTGTTATACATAATTAATTCTTTTAAAAACTGTATGTACCTCCCACGATTCGATCTTTATAACCGTAAGGTTGGTAGGTAGTGAAACCCATCTGGCCGGGGTCGAAAACGCCTCCTAAGTATTAGTTGGAGCTAATCGAATGTCATGTACGAGTCCATTTAGACAAATCACGCACACGAAAAATTGGAGATTTCTTAGAGTTACAGTTAGAGAGAAAAGTTAGAGAAGCGATGCGTCAAATTTATCTTTGGTAGTCTTTTAATTCTAAAGCTATGGTACACATAGAGATAGCGCTCCGGTGGCACACACGGTCACCACATTCACTTTCGTTGCGTAACGCTACACATCCGCTCATTGTCCGACATACTGAACTTGTTAGTGCAATTTGATATAAATTAAATTTGATATGCGTTAATAGTAATCGATTACAGATTGATAGAATCGATTGACATTCTTTTAAAATTGAATTAATGCAGCTTTGTGTTTTAAAATATTTTGTTTCAGCGTTAAAATAATAAATCAGAGTTAAGTTAGTGAATATGCAAATTCAATAACTTCGTAATAACTAGAGATTTGTACACATTTTGGGTAAATCATAATGGAAATAATTGTATTTACTTAAGATCTTTGTATTTATGTACCTATGATTACAAATAAATTATATTATTATTATTAAAATAACTTACGTATTGATTGTAATATAAAAAATAAAGATTCCAGTTTCACAAAGTGAGATTTTTTAACATAATGATTTTTTAGAAATGGTTTAAAAAAAAATGTTTTAACAGTTTGATTTTTTAAAAACAATGTGGCAGACGAGAAGACAGCCTCTAGAAAAATGTGTTTAGAGAAGAGTCTGTGTTTCTTTTTAAAGTTACATCGATCTAATTTGAAACTACTGAACCGATTTATCTCAACCGATCTCATTTACGAACTTTATTGAGATATATACACAATGGGTACATGTATACGCAATGTAGAATGCAATCACTATATTTATAAAACGCAATGTCTGTCTGTTCTTCTGTCTGTGCGCTTATTTATAACTTGTATTTTGCTGAACGGCAAATCGCATTTTTGCACGATGCGATGCAGTCCACCTATTCCTATAAAACTCTTATTTGCATGCTATGTTCTTCCCTCAGGGAGCTGCTATATATGTTAATGGATAAGTAAATTATATTGTACATATTTATATATATATATCGCGACTGTCAGGTGATGCTGTATTTCCGACGCCTTCCAGCAAAATACATTAACTGAGCGTTCTGCGTAACTTTGACAAAATACAACTTACAGCTTTTGAATACCACCACCCTATCTCCTCCAGTAGGTGTCGTAGAAGGCGACTTAAGGTAAACGAAGCCTGTTACTGCAAACCTTGAGAAAGTACACCACCTTTAAAAGGGTGACCTCGCCAACCGGAATTAGCCAGCGTGGCGTTTTAACGCCGTAACATCCCTCGGGCATAAGGATTGCCCATGTCCAGTAAAAAAGTCTGGTTTAAAAAGGCTGGTTACGGTTATAGAGGACGGTGTGTGTCGCGTGGCATCAGACACGGCTATAATGATCACAATTTCAATTTATGTCTGTACTTATACACTTGGAGATCACTTCGCCAGTACATACGGTCAGTACACTCACTTACATTGCGTAACTCGAAACGTCCGCTCATTATCTGACGTACTGAGCCAATTGTCAGTGCAATTCATTATCTAGGTTGTATGGGAGTAATCGATTTATCTGCGCTTTAGATTTACGATAATTGTAATTTTAATTGAATCGATGAATGTAAGTATCGATTGTCATTCGTCAAATGCCAAGACCAGTAATACGTAGCAAAAATACTTTTATAGAAATGATCGGCTCGCCAACCCCTTAAAATGGCCAGCGTGGCGTTTTAAGGCCACGCATCTCTCATGTACAAGACAATGTACATGTGGAGGCCCATGTCCACAGTGGGCGATAAAAGGACTAATTACGACTATTATATACTGAAATCAGAATTGCACCTGCGTCTCCCTATCTCTGTTTGATCTGGCGGTTGCCTGGTAAAAAATAAATCCGTCATTTGTACAATTACTTAAGCAATGAAATTTAATTAAATAAATAATCGTATGTAAATTGTAATGTGTAAAATGTTTACGCTAACTAATCCTACTTACATATTGTTATTACTATGAAATAGAGATTTTATTAAAACTTTCTTTTACTCGATAATTAAATCGATTGCTTTAACATTAATTAAGAATAAAATGAAAGGTTAATATATGTTGAGCAGATTTACAGTAGTACATCACATCAAGGGTTGTCACAAAGGTGTTGAACATACATTAATTATTGTTTAGACAGCTAACATTACTGCCAACGCCTCTAGCTATAGACCGTCTGTAACCATCTGCTCGTGGAATTTAGGGTTACGTATGCCTGATTTCGACTGTGATTTCGGCTGGCTTTGGAATTGCATCACCCCATCTCTTTCCGTTTCTATGAGGAACCACACCACATCTAGAAGAGTGGACTCGAGAACCCACCTGAAAAAAAACTCTAGTTACGGCAACGCGCGAGTTTACGGATTTATTGATCCAAAGTCAATAAGACAATGCCGACGCGGACGTCACAAGTCATCAAATATTTAATAGTTACTTCCATAGAAACAGACGTAAGGTGACTTTTAAATAGTCAAATAGAATTTAGTGCCTTTAAGTAGATTGTCCAAGTAAATAAGAAAACCAAATATTAACATGTGAATTAATAGAAAAATATTCTACTAACGAGTAATTAAATTGCTTCAATGTTCATATATTTTTGTAGTTTAATTATTTACATTTGTGTTCAAGTCAGGTTGAAACCAGCGCTGTGGTTCACTGCAGCTTATGCTGAGTTGGAGTCCATTGCCGGCAACGCAAAACACATCGGCACTATGGTACTTCTTACTGTAATACGGCACTTCTGTTTTTTCTGATGGGTTCCTATATTGTTTTTTCTGATGGGTCCGTCTGGTGGGTCGTTGAACACGTAGCGATTCGTGTATTAGCGTTATAATTTGTCAATGACATCGTTCTTAGCGAAAAGAAGCAAAACTAAGTACACATGTCGAATTATTTATTCGAGTCTGGAATATGACATGTAGAAATGTCAATAAAGTGTCATCTCTGTACAAATTTCTCTCTATTATGTACAGCTTATTTATACTTGGTCTTAGTGTTAAGTTTCCCTCGTTTTGTATATCGTTTCTTTAAGAATTAATTATGTTTTGTTTATAAAATATATGAAATGAAAAAAAAAACAATAAGTACAATTTTAAATATTTTTTTTATGTACAATAAGTACATTTTTTTTCTTCCGTATGGCTAAATTCTTGTAGCCCTAATGGCCTTTCAAGAGTCACCGGACATGTATAGACATGTAGACATGAAGAAGGCGCTCAGCCAGGAGCAAAGAGTGTATGCAGCAACGAGCCTAAGAGCTCCCCCGCCGGTAGACCGGCGGAATGAACGGACCTCGGCTTAGGGCGTTGCTTTGGGAGGGTACCGAGGGATCGCGAGTCGGTGAGAAGTGATTGTACACGTTTTGGACAATTTACTACGAACATTACTGAACACAAAATTATATAGTTGGCATTCTGAGATTACGCAAATTTGACCGGCTTTAATCAGAATGAATCCATCGCACATGTAGTTTTAAGATGCTGGAGTATTTAGCAAAATTTGAAAAAACGATACGAAAGTGCAATATATGATTTGAAGCTCTTAATTTAAGTCTTAAAAGCTGAAAATATTTGTCACAAAATTCGTTATAATGAAAGTCAATCGGTTATTTATAAAACGTAGGCATAATGCGATCTCATGTATGAAGAATTGAAAATGTCGACATTGTGCTATCAAATGCATGTAAGCATTGAAAATTCAACAAAGTAGGGTAGTAGGTATAGCATAGGTATAGGTAAGTAGGACATAGCATAATTGCTATGAAATCCAATAAAGTGTAGGTACTTAGTTACTAACTAACTTTATAAACACAAAATATAATGTCGAGTTACACACAACGCCAAAAGACATTATCCATGTTTTCAAGATTAATCCCCAGCAAAACGTCGTCCACGTAAATCAAAGAACAGACAGAAATGTTACTTCGGATGATCTACTGTTTAGGTGTACGTAAAATATGGATATTATTACGGTTAAATTATTACACTGTGACTTTGTTTTGTTGTCGACAAATCCACAAACAGGGACAAAACGGTCTTAATAAATATCTGTACACATAGAAAAATAGCTTGGAAATTGTGATATATGCAGTGACTGAAGGACAAGCCCAGGCGATTAGCCTTACATAAATATATATATTTTTTATAGAAAATAGACTGCAGACGAGCATACGGTCCACCTGATGGTAAGTGGATACTGTCGTCTATAGATATCCGCGATACATGTCAACATCAATCTAGAATGACAAACGTTGCCCCGCCTCCGGATGCGTTGCCTGCCTTTGCAGATTGAGGTATGGATTGGGAGAAAGGGTTAGGGAAATGGGGAGGGTAAGGATGGGATGGGAATAGGCTCTGGCATATCTCACCCACTACCGAAACACGTACGATAAAGTAGGAAATGCAGTACATTTCAAGGTAGTCTTCTTTGAGAGAGGGATAACGTGGCCGGTCGAGTGCGCCCAGCGGCTGTGGGAATGCACCGTGCACTCCCCCCCTACTAATAATATATGTAATTATTATAGAGAATCCTTGTGCGTTTGTTTGTTTCTTTATTTGTTGGCTTTCTAATATTAACGGATGGACAATTCGAACTGAATTTTAAATTTTTCGTTTTTATTTTTTTTCCATACAAACTTTAACCCCTTTTGGAATTTAATTATTCTATCTGAGTCTTAACATCCTATAAGGAAGCTACCGTCCAAATCTCATGTTTCTGGCTTTAGCGTTTTTGGCTTGGCGTTGATGAGTCTGTCAGACAGTCACATTTAAGATATTTCTCTTTATATGTATAGATAACAAAAACATCAGCCTACCACACAATATCGCTTTTGATTCGCACCTTCAATATGAAACGGGCTTACGCTGGCTTCTGTACATATAATAAGATACTAAAATTTTGAAACGTCAATAAAACATCCCACACACATCTCCAACCCCAATAACGCCATAATTCCCATCACTCAGTCCTATATATCTCTGGTTGGCTCCCAAATGTCGCGGCGTTATTAAGAGAAGGCGTTGCGGCGGAGTAATTCAAATGATTAGACAGATTTATGGCCCGGATTGGGGAGCTAGGGCGATATCGGCAGTCCCAGACACCCAGACACTTCACTCACGACACATGACATATTTAAACTTCACATTAAGTATGGATTTTTTGATTAAAACTATTGCTTGTGCCGAAAAGGCAATCCAGACAATCGGTACCAATTTAACTTATACTAAGAGGCGATCCACACAATCGGTACCAATTTAACTTATACTAAGAGGCGATCCACACAATCGGTACCAATTTAACTTACACTAAGAGGCGATCCTCACAATCGGTACCAATTTAACTTACACTAAGAGGCGATCCTCACAATCGGTACCAATTTAACTTACACTAAGAGGCGATCCTCACAATCGGTACCAATTTAACTTACACTAAGAGGCGATCCACACAATCGGTACCAATTTAACTTACACTAAGAGGCGATCCTCACAATCGGTACCAATTTAACTTACACTAAGAGGCGATCCTCACAATCGGTACCAATTTAACTTACACTAAGAGGCGATCCACACAATCGGTACCAATTTAACTTACACTAAGAGGCGATCCTCACAATCGGTACCAATTTAACTTACACTAAGAGGCGATCCTCACAATCGGTACCAATTTAACTTACACTAAGAGGCGATCCACACAATCGGTACCAATTTAACTTACACTAAGAAGCGATCCTCACAATCGGTACCAATTTAACTTACACTAAGAGGCGATCCGCTCAATCGGTACCGATTTAACTTACTAGGATTCGATGTGTCATGGGATGCAGACACACACGGGACATGTCATGGGATGTCATGGGACATACAAAGACGAACACAATCAACTGGACTAATTGGACGCTAATTAATACTAACTGCAAGGCTCGTCACCACACACTTCAGCTCTTCTCATCCAACCGCCATAGGCAGAGTTCTTCAAGTACTCAGACCACTTGGTCGAAGGGCGTCCCATACTGCTCTTCCCGTTACACAGCTACCATTCGAGGAATTGTCTATCCTGCCTATTTCGACTTAGTGTGTTCGACTTACTACTTTTTCGAATCTCTTCGTTACATATTCCAACAAAGCGACTGCAAGCATAGCCCTTTCCATTGCTCGCTGAGCGACTTTGAACTTTTGAATGATATTAATATTAACAGAATTGTATGCAATTAATCCAATCCAATTTCTAATCCAATAAAAAATTCAAAGGCTTTCACTTAAGATCTTCACCTGCTATATACCGCAATAAGCTCTAATAGTAACTCTGCTAATTAACGAATATTTAAACGAAACAACCGAAAACGCTAAGTTGAATTTATACCAAGACGATATCAGAAGAGAGAAATGAGCGGAGCGAATGCAATAACAATAAATAGCTATAAATAAAAGGATTCAGTCGTTGCTTGTATTGTATGATACTAATCCTAGGGAACAGGGTGGTGTGGAGACGACGTTAGCGCTTTATTAATTTCGCAAGTATTTTTAGGATTTCGAAAAAATCTTCCTATTGCGATTAAGAAATGGTTTCTCTTGTATGTAAATACTATTTTATATATCGCCCGTGGAAATTTAGAATAACATACTACTAACTACTAGCAAACTACTGACAAAAATAACAATAGGTATCGATACTTATACATATCGATACTTGACAAAGAGAAGTAAATGATATTTTTTTAAAATTCTTTAGCTATTATTTTAACCGTAAAAGGTTTAAGATTGAATTAATAATTTATTTGATAGGCGTTAGTAAAATTCTAAAACAAAAAACGAATAAAAAATAAACAAACAGTAATTATTTATCATTTTATTTCCAGCTTGATTTTATATTAACGAAATTTTTTCCAAATTTTTTTGCTTCATTTTTGTGGAATGTCTTCAAAATGTACTTTTTTCTAAGGAGGGCGGAATTGTTTTAATAAAATAAACATTTTTTTATTCGTCCTTAAGGAATAAGTATTTTACGCCAATTGAAAGTCCTTATTAGCGATTCAAAAGTCGTGATCATTTAAATAGGTTGATCTCGTGTATATTGTCCTAAAAAACCTAGTGCTCTTAAACAATATTTCTAACCAATTTTCGTCGGCGACTCGACGCCACCGCAATCTGCACAACTAATCCGAGGCAACGCCGACTGTTACGGCGATTACTTTAATTGGCTCAATCTCCATTCAAAACCACCTCGCGGCCGGGGGAGGGGTAGGGGTCACCTCCAGATTTATGGCGAAAGGGTAAGACTTCTGATCCCTGTTTATGAAGGAAAATAGGAAAGGAGTCGGGTAGTTTTTGCGTTTAAAATGCTGGGGTAGTTGGTAGGATAATGTTTGCATTTGCTTTGATTTTACGGCTTCAATAATTGTAAGGCGCATCCGGGGGAATAAATTAGTCTAATATGCCCCACTGCAGAGCATCTACTTCTCCTTGTAACCAGGAGTGGGTTTAGGGCCATAATCCACCTCACGGGTCCACTGCGAGTTTGGATATACATGACCCAGATTTTTTAATACGACGTATTTTACATATATAAATTTTCTCATGAAGTTTTCCCGATTGTTTTACATTGAGATATTGTTCCCGATATAACAATATCTCAGCTTTTAAATAACCGGAGATACCCGATATGTATAGAGCTTTGAACGAAGGAAAAATCAGAGTAGGGTTATAGCACTTCTGTCGGGTTCGAAAGTTCGGAGCTTAACATCAGATTACACTCCCCTGATACGGGCTGAAGTTTCAATTCACGACCTCATGAATGAGAGCCAGAAATAAACATACCGTACCATATCATCAGCCTGTGTCTGTTCACTGCTGGATATAGGCCTTCACACAATTTTCGGCTCGTTTCATCCAGCAACTATCGGTAAACTTCTTCAAGCTGTTGGTCCACCTAGCCGCTGGGCGTCACATACTGCGCTTCTCGATACGTAGCCGTTCGGTGACTCGTCCACCGCATCAGTTCTCGGTTATCGATAATACTTTGACATATTGTCACTGCTTAATCAAGTTAGTTTTCAAATTACCTTGAATTCTAAATTGATCTAGTTTTACCTGTCTTCTTTCACCCCCGGGTATTTTCAGTTCCACCCCTAGAAGTCGACAAAAGCGCAAGACGAGTCGTCGCCCCGATGACCTGCCCACTTCATCACTCGAGCCTTGTTTTCATTAGCCCGCTTTAATGTATGACGCGGCGAGGGACTAAATCTTCATTTTTGACGTCCCACGGGTCTGGACAATGATGTACGAGTGCTGGATGTGACATTGACAGTGTAAATCTAAAAGTATGTGCGCGTATAGTGTATTTTTTTCTCTTTCACAAACATCACTTTTACGTAGGACGCGTCAAATTAAAAAAAATAACATTTTTTTTATTTAGTTTTCATAATCGTACAACTTTATACACGTGGCATGGATCTCCTTTTAAATATAAGAAATACCTGTGTCAGAAGACCTCATTCCGCGATTCCGCGATGCCAGCGACTTCGTTCGCGTGAACTCGTGATCCCCGTGGGAACTCTCGATCTATATAAAAAGTACCCCAAATGTTAGCTCTACGCATAACTAACTATACTAAGTTACATTAAAATCCGTCTAGTAAATTTTGCGTGATAAGCGTTTAGTCAGACAGAGGGACAGACAGACAGTAATTTTTTTTTAAAAGTGGTTATTTTGGGTTCTTTATCGTTTTTAGAGTATACTGCAATTATTTTTTCAAATAATATTTCATGTACAAACATAGGTCTGTTACGATTTTATTCTATGTACAGTTTATGACACGTCTATCTACATAAAATGCAAAATTTCAATTATTTTTTTTATAGACAAGAGGGCGGACGAGGTATGTGATGTGTGTGTGATTGTTTGAGGATGTGAAGGTGTATGGGTGTGTGTGTGTGTGTATGTGCATAACCATAAGTTAGGTACTTAGTTAGGTCCATGCGTGTTGGTGTAGAATAAGAATAAGCGTGTGAGTAAGAATTTAAACAGTAATTTTCCGTGTGGTGTCGGGTGTCGTGGCCTTGAGCAACTACACCAGCTCAAAGGAGTGGACATTTTCAGGCCTTGCATCCCTCTTGCACGAGTCAATGTACATGACCAGCAGTGGATACTGAAAGGGCTGGTTGCAATGCATTGCAATACAATAATATAATTTTAAACAGTAATGTATTATAAACAGTGTGTGTATTATAGCGGATTGTTTGCTTATTTCTTTCTGTCTGTTTTTCTCTTTTGCTTTAAGGTTTTGTGTGGAATCGGAAAAATCTCTAAAGTTACATGACACATCTAGTCGACTTTATTCCACGTTCACATGTCTCGTCCCCGCCGGACGGGGGACAGCGCTAATGTTGATATATCGGCCAGAGTTCGGACGGACAGACACACGAATTTTGTACTGAGATGTTAAATAATAAGGACATTTCTGTAAAGAACGTGTTTACGAGTTGGTGAGACACACGGTGGATTGGTAAAAGGAAAAAGGTAGACACTTTGTATGGTGGGTTCTTTCGTTTATATTAGTTAGTCTTTTTGACAATAGATGGCACATTGAGGTTAGAACAGTTTCCTTTTTTTTTGGAGTATAAATATTTTGCTATATAAGTTTTTTCTTATAGAAAGCAGTTGACAGGCGAGCAGAGAGTCCACTTGTTGGGAAGTGTATGCTGTCGCCCTGTTTGCAATATTTAAGAATGGATTTGGAGAACGGGTCCCAAATAGCGAGGGATAGGATAAGAAGGAATAGGAATGGGCTCTGAGATATGCTTCTCACTGCCGAACCATGTACGTACTCGTACATTGAATAAACAGCATAAAAATTTGATATGCAGTACACTTTAGGGTAGTCTTCTGTGAGAGAGGGGCAATGTGGTTAGACGAGTGCGACCAGCGACTGTGGGATTGTGGGATTGGAAATTTACATTTCAGAAAAACCGAATTATCAGCTATAAATTCAGTCTGTAACACTGATGAATGCTCAAAAAGTTGCCTTTTGCTGAACCTCCATCAATAATATCTTACGGACTAGCAGCTTAACTACTAACAGGAAATAAGATATATTTCAAATATATAAATCAGAGATCTAGCAGTCCACATACAGGTTGCTCGCTATAAATCAATAGATTTGTCTTCTTTTTTTAAATAAAATTAAGATCTTCAATGACACTCATATTGTAGGTAGTTACATTTTTCGTACGTTTTTGAAACAAAAAAGACCGAATGGCAGCGTCTGCGGAAAAGGAGATTTCCCTATTCTCAGTATATTTTTAGAATAATAGATATAATTTGTGTGAAAGTATAAGAATGTTTGAAAATGAGAGGGAAGGTAGGCGCTGCAATGCAACAGCCGCTGGGCGCACTCGACTGCCTTCGTTATCCCTCTCTCACACACGGTTATCTTGAAATATATTGCATTTCCAACTTTATCCTACTCCTCAATGTACGTACGTGTTTCGGTAGTGAGTGAGATATGACAGAGCACATACGCATCCCATCCTATTCTATATCTCCAGATTTTCCCAATCCTTTCTCCAAATCCATTCCAAAGTCATGGAGCGCATCCGGGGGAGTGCCAACGTTTGTCATTCTGGACAGAAGTCGGCATGTACCGCGCATGTCTATGGGCGACAGTATCCATTTTACACCAGATGGACTGTAAGCTCGTCTGCCGCCTTGTTCCTATAAATTGATTTCACTCATCTTCGACTGAGATATAGTCCCAATCATCGATCAACTGAAATGCAGAGAAGGATCGTTCCTTGTCACAAAAGTGATTGACGTTATTGATAAAAGTGACATAAAAAATAATATTATTACCAAAAACGAGTTGTGATAATTACGTTTTTAATTAAACGTCTCTTCTTTATTTACTTAAAATTAATTTCGTAAACATATTTACTGCAAAATATCGCATATATAAACAACATACTGGACCCACTTGACTCCATCCAACGACGTGCTGTTCGTATTGTCGACGATCCCACTCTCACGGGCGGTTTAGTACCTTTCAGCATTCGGAGAAACGTTGCGTCTCTCTGTGTGTTCTACCGCCTGTACAATGGGGAATACTCTGAAGAAATATAATTCCCACCTCGGGTTTCTACAACCGCACTTCCCGTCACAGAAGTGCGCCCCATCCGCATTTCCTCGATAGGTGGCTAAACGGGTTGACGAGTCCACTTTTTCAGAGGTGGTGGAGTTTCTCAACGCTTGTGGCAGCGGCTTTGTTATCCTTTAGTCGCCTTTTACGACAAACGCGAGAAGAAATAGGATGGTGCTATACCACAGTCGACCGACAATCATACGGCACAACAAAAATATATTAATGCAAAATTGCAAAATAAATAAGAAACCGACTTGTGTTTTGTATTCTGCAAGTGTTTCGGAAACTCGTGATATTCACATTAGATAGTTAGATTTCTTCTAATCTCCCGAATAAAATCTCCCCCGGAAAATGTGAAGCGTTCTGTATGTGGCGAATGAGAATGATCAATATCTGGCAGCATGATGTAGTGATCATCCAATTTTTCAGTCTGCGCTATGTTGCCTGCCCCTTGAAAATTATCGGGGGTTTAGATGTTATAGACGGCACGCCAGGAATGTAGCTCTACTTGCTTATATCAAAGTACTGTGGGGGATAGGTGCACCTGTATTTCCACAGCCGCTGGGCGTATTCGATTCGCCACGTTACCCCTCTCTCACAGAAGACTATACTTTGAAATGTACTGCATTTCCTACTTTAACGTATTTCCCATGTGTAAGTACCGTGTTTCAGTGTTTCCATACTATCCTATCGCTCCCCATTTTCTCCACCCTTTCTCACAATTCATTTCTTAATCATCAAAGATAGGCAGCGCATCCACAGGTGTGTCATTGTTTGTCATTCTGGGCTGATGTTGGCATGTGTCGTGTATATCTATGGACTGTCGTCTGTGGATACTCAGGTGGACTGTATGCTCGTCTGCCGCCATTTTTCTACGAAAAATTCGCCAATAGACATGGAATCATAGTAATCATGGAAACCCAGCCCGACTATGTAGCACTAAGCCAAATACACGGAATTAGGAATGGGTAAGCATTGAGGAACGAGCTTTGTATGTTACATTTGTTAGACTGTATATTTTAAGTGCCTATATTATCAAGTATAATAACTATGTACGTATATTTACATCTGCATAGTTACACGTTTGTGTAACTATGCAAGTTCTTCTTCTGGAATAAACGAATTAAAAATAAATAAATACTATACTAACAAGATGTCTCCCGCTGCTGAATATAAGCCTCTCCCAAAGCTCGACCACTACCCACGGTCTCTCGTCCAGCGACCACCGGCGAACTTATTTAGTTGTCGGTCCAAATGGATTGAGGGTGTGCCACACAGTGCTTCGCGTTATATGGTCGCAATTCGTGAATTCGTCTACCAAATCGTTAATATGAAATAGATGATTAAATAATAAAATTAAATGAAAGTTTTTTTAATTAACTGCAAGTAGAGCATCAACCAGCGGTGTTCATTTGCAAGTAGCCAATCTCGTTCGCAGATAATTTATTTCTCAGCATCACGAGAGCGTTTAGTCTATGTAGGTTAGGTTCATATTTCCTTCAAAAGTACTGACCGTTCTTATATTGAACTAATAAGTTGTTAGGTAGGATACATACACTCCATCAGCTTGGTGGAGTACCTACAGTCAGCAGCACGCTAATATACCCAAAACCCATTCCATTCTAATCCTTATTACAAGCGCATCGAGGTGCCGATGGATACCCATCGGTACCCTACCAAACCCTAACTTATATATACATATTACCTTTTTTTTTATACAAAAAAGACGGCAGTTGAGCATACAGTCCACCTGATGGTAAGTGGATACTGTCGTCCATAGACATCCGCAATACATGCCAACATCAGTCCAGAATGACAAACGTTGACCCGCCCCCGGATGCGCTGCCTACCTTTGCAGATTAAGGAATGGATTGGGAAAATGGGGAGGGAGAGAATGAAATGGGAATGGGCTCTGGCATATCTCACTCACTACCGAAACACGTACGTACATTGGGAAAACACGATAAAGTAGGAAATGCAGTACATTTCAAGATAGTCTTCTGTGAGAGAGGGGTTACTTGGCCAGTCGAGTGCGCCCAGCGGCTGTGGGAATGCAGCATGCAGTCTCGCTCTACAAAATTGTAGTTACTGACCGTACTGTAGTTGTAGATTCATTGTTTTCCCCTAGATTCGAACCCGCTGCCAATCAGCATTCGCGAACGAGTCTGAGTGAGCGATGTGGAGCACACGGGGGGCTATTTCGTCAAGCTTTCTCTCTAAGGGTCCGGGATTTTAACCAGTTTAAAATAGCCTCGATGCTGTTTGGGGAGTTATATTTTAACGTGGAAATGTTATTAGGGAATTTCTTGTTTTATTTTTGTAGAGTAACTAGAACGGACCGGTGTATGGTAAAGAATCTACCTAACTTGAGAATGACTTAAGTAACTTAACAATGTATGGTAATGATTTACCTATTTTAGAATAATTACCTTCAACCGTGATGTGATTCACATGGGGCTCCAATGAAAACCAGCGTTCTGCTGCGATATAAATGCTGAGTTCCCTTCTGACATCACACTGCAGTAATTCATATTATATAAATATTTAATAATTAAGTAAGTACCTGTTTATATAAAATCTTATTTATATATATACCTATTGTTTAAATGTAAATTGAATCTCAAATAAAGTTTTAATTCATTCATAATGATTTCATATTCTATAACGTCCCACTGCAGGGTAAGGTCCATTCCCTCCAAGTTCGGACCAAACCTAGCGGTTATTCGGACCAATCGCTCGTCCCGACATGCTTTTTTTCTGGCCCATTTTCATTTTTAAACTCACTTCTTTTTAGGGCTTGACAACTGAAGAATGTGTGTGGAGAGGTTTATATCCAACAGTGGAGAGACCATGCTGATACTATGATATTATATTATAAGAAGTAATTAATGATTAGCAAAAAATATTGAATAAGCATCAAATCGGTGGTAGTAAATTTAATAAGTTCTTTGATGACCATAAACCTGGACTCTGTCGACTTGATGATGACATCTTTAGTAAAAAAATATTAAATAGCCTAATAATGTTCCACTGCTGAGCAAAGGTCTCTCCCATTCTCGTCCAAGCTCTTCGGTCTGCAGCCACCTTCGGTAGTTCGTTGATCACGATTGGCAGCTCATTTAGAATTTCTTGGTGCTCCTTTATATACCTTATTTTATTAAAATTAAATCTTACATAAGTAAACATTAACTTCTTTTAAATAATATCTAATTTATTCACACCTTATCTAACAATTATAGTTAAATATTTACATAAATAAGTGCTTACATATCTAGTCCAAAATTAAATATTTACTGAATAACAGTAATAAATCAAAAAGCTTCCAGAGTCCGCACAACACACTACCGCCATCTATCAATCTCCGCCAAACATTACACCTTGCTACAACCCTGACAGATGGCAGCACCCGTTGATAGATTTATAATGCGCAGACGTTTTTATATACGGATTTGATGTGTTGTAGTTTTTCACGAGTGAATCACCAAGGAATTTTTGTTGAATTTTCGTGTCGTTTTATAAACATGTTAACGGCTTGTTATTAATTCAATTTCAGTTTTTTTATTGTCGGAGTACGGATTGATAATTTATTATAGATGTTTTGCAACTAGCTGAGTGCACAGATATTCTGCGTCAGGGGCATGCAATTTTCTATAGCATATGTATTGTATAAACAATTTCATTCTGTATAATCGTTTTATCCTTACTAGACAAACAGAATGTTATCTACGGGTAAAATTTACTGGATTCGGTAGATTATACATTCCATTATGTACCGATATAATATAATAATTTGAAAGAAATGTTTTATTTTAACAATAAATATAATAATTTGAAAGAAATGTTAAAATTTTGACAGTTGCTACTATATAATTAATAGACGTAACAAATTGTCAACTATATACAGTGTTATACACCGCAAACTTCATTTGTGACACAGGTCATAAAATTGTAAAAGAAATTAGGAAATGTGGGTATATTTAAGAATTTTTAGAATCTCGTCGACCGATCGAGTCTAATACGACGGTGTTGCAAATAATTTGCAAAGACGTACAAATCTTGGACAAACGTTAAGATCAGGAAACTCCATTACTTCGGTCATATAATGAGAAGCAACAAATATGAGCTCCTCCAATTCATTATACAAGGCAATATCTAGGACAGGAGGAGGCACGGAAGACGAAGCATACCCTGGGTAAATAACTTGCACCAGCGGTACGGCAAGAGCACCGTGCTGCAGTTTCTAAACTATAAATAACCATAATGATTGCCAATGTTCGTTACGTAGTTTAGTTTAATCCGTTAACGACCCAAACGGGCCACTCCATCGACTTATCCCTATACGGTCTAAATGGGTCACTCCATGTACCTATCCCTATACGGCCCAAACGGGCCACTCCAGCGACCCGATCGTATTGGCGGACAGAGGCGCAACTGCAGCAGGGGACCCAAACCCGGTACTGTTTCCTCCGGCCGCCGTAAGGAGAAGCGCAAGATGATCCCGATAATATTCGATCGAAGATGATAGAATAAGAAGAAGAAATAGAAGATGTTATTTTCTAAACCCCGGAGTGCACGGTTTTTATGACTTTAAAAGATTTTTTCTACAATATTGTATTTGCGGTTAACGCGACTTAATTACCTATTGAGTTTATTAGTAATGGGCTGCAAAGGCGGCCTGTATTTATTAGAATACTCGATTGTCAAATTATATTGTTACACAAGTACTAACTTCGCACACACAAACAGATAATTGAAAATTGCGACTCCTGGTCCTTGAAACTGCTAATTAATAAAACTTGAGCGATAAATAAAGTGTGCCGCTTCGTAGCAAAAACTGCGGGATCATAAAGCTGTCAGCAGATGAGCTACTGCCTTTGTTGCTGTTTCGTCGCCGGCCGCCGATAAATCTAATACGCGAACAATTTCAGGCGTGTGGTTGAGCCTTAAGAAATAATGCGGGGGACGTATTGATAGAAATGACGGGGAGGGGGAGATACAAGTAAATTTGTGATTTCGTTCTAATTGAAACATTTAGTTAGAAATTTTAGGTTAGTCGGTGCAATTGAACTGAAACTGTCAGACCGACTATGCTGTCATTAAAAGGCATTGAGAATATTTTTAACGAAAGCATAATTAACATTAATTATTGGGAAATTAAAAATGAACTAAGAGGATAGACATTGTTTTTTTTTTTGTTTTATCCAAACCTCCAAATTACTGGCATGATTTTAAATTAATGAAAATTTTAACAAAATGTATTGCCTAATAAGCCTTGTATTTAAACAACAAACAATTTTAGAATAACTGAAATAAACAAAGTCAACACGAAGTCGACGGAGTTTCACTTCGCTGGACTCCTAAGTCTTCATTGTCACCAGAGAATCAAAACCCAACCACATATAAATTTGCCGCCATCGATTTGCTGCCACTTTCAATATTTCTGCTGCTCATGTAATTATTTACCATAAATTAATTAGTCCTTATGTTGATGTTGGCATGTATCGCGGATGTCGCAGGGCGACAATATCCCCTTTCCGCCATCTGGAGCCCCTGTGACACACGGACGTAAGAGGGATGTATACATTGTAATAATATATAAAATTAAATGAAAATAAATAGACTCGTCCTCTGTTGGACATGGGCCTGCTCGAGCAAATTGTCTTATGCATGAGGAATGTATAGCCTTAAAGCAACACGCTGGCCAAGCGAATTTATTGGCGAGTCCACTCTATAAGTGATGGTGTAGTTTCTTATCCGTTAGTCGCCTTTTACCACACCCACAGGAATAGACGGAGATGGTCTATATATATATATATATATAAAAAGATATTAAACAGATATAATCATACAAATAGATTTTACAATAATCTAAATATAGCACAGAGGTATCATGCGTTAGATGGCCCTCGTTAATATATCTTGTTATTGCCCATTTACGACGCGCCATGTATAGTCGTATACTATACTCGTTTTTTTACTCTTTCCGTAAGATACTTCATTTAATTTACATTTCCATCAAAGAAATTTACTCAGGTAAGAACGCATAAATTACACTTAAATTGTCAATTCCTTTCGAGCCAAATTAAATACATCGCATCTCGATATTAAGCACGCGTCACACAACCGCAACCCTGCGAGCGCCGGGGAAAAACACCCCCGTATCAGGCCCGAGGCGGGTCGATCCGACCCATAAATAATAAATACTAGTACGGTGCGTCTGCAGATAATGGTAATTTACGATTCGCAACCATTGGCGTCAAATCTTTGGCAGCCGTGAAACGGTTAGATAGACAGTCGGGTTTTTTCGGGTACACTCGGGTAGTTCCGGAGAACTTTCCACAGTACGTTTGTTGCTTTAGCTAAAGTGAGATTCGGTTATATTTATTTGAAAGTGAAAATTGTATATTCTTTGGATTTATACATGGTTCAATAAAAAAAAATCCGAATGATGATGAATGTACTATGTAGTATGTGGCCTTGAAACGCCACGCTGGTCAAGCGGGTTGGCGAGTCCATTCTTTTAAAGGTGGTGTAGTTCCTCAGGGCTTGTGGAAACCGCCTTGTTATCCCTTAGTCGCCTTTTACGACACCCACGGGAAGGGATGGGGTAGTAGTATTCTAAGGCCGGCTGTCACTATCCAACCGCATTTTTTTTTCGTTTTTTTTTACAAACTAATGTACGTTATCGTACAGAAGACCAGTGTAATATTTCAAGACATTGTATACCAGCTAACCTTTTGGGTTAAACATAGAGATACACTGGGAGGTACGACGAGAAGTATTAATATATAACATAAATGGCAACGGTGTATAAAATTTCCTTTATTATACGTAATATACATAAGCATAACGGATATATACGTATAATACACAAATTGTTATCATATTTGTACATTTCTGGGAAATGGACATATTTGTTTATCATTTCTATGCCATTCTTAGCCTACAACTTCACCTTACCAGGTTTATAGTGTTATGTTTCAACGCAAACGTTAAATCGAAAGACTCAAATTTCCATATCACGAGATTGGAAACTTCTAGAAGCTCGTAACTCACCGTGTCGATCGTTAATATACGAACAAACATTGTCGCTCGGTCTCCGATCGAATAAATTACAAAGATATATTATTATTAAAATTTGGGCGCCAACTTTCGGGCATTAACTTCAAGAGATGGGATTGGGACGTACTGGGAGCGGTTTAAAAGCTCTGTTATCTGAAACTGAGTTAGACCACAACTCAGTTTCAGATAACGTCATTTTATTCAGCTTATAACTACAGCCCGGTAATACACACGATCTTAAAGTTACACCCACAATTTTTTTCTAAGTCAATAACATGCGAGTCAATAACATAAACAAAAACATGCTAGGGTCCGTTCAAATTATGATTAATGATTAAGTATCGTTTCCGCACTGGACCCGCATGGTAGAAAATGGCCCAAAATTTCCACTACTATGCTGCCCTCTTAAGAAGAAAAGGCACTAGTAATAACATTTTTAACGAAGGCATAATTAAGTAACATTATATTTCGAAATTAAAAATAAAGAGAGACAATAAAAATAGATTAAGCTTCTTGTTTTACCAAATATTCTAAGTTTCTCGTTTGATTTTAAATGGCATATAATGGCAGCAAAAACACTTAATGGGCAGCAAATCATCATTAGAAAATCAACTTATTATATTGAAATTATAATTTACTTAGAATGTAGTGACCGAGTCGAAGGATTTTGCCATCAGAGTCATCTTTATTGTCATCAGAGAACCAAAGCTATACCTATTATTTTTGTATTTGTCTCGATTGTCATCAAAGGCGCTTGTGCCCTTTTTTAAGGAGTATTTATAAACAGGTCACACGTATCCCATTTTTCTGTACGGGAGATATGTGTCCTGGAAGGTATAGACTACGCTGTTTCCGAGTAAACGCTGTTTCCTGTTTCCGCTGTTTCTTAAAGGGCACGCGTTTTCACTACGAGACAGAGAGGCCGGAGTCCTGACAAAAGTATAATGGAATAAGGAGTTTCTTCTATTGATTGTCCTAAATCTATACATATAAAAAAGTCGTAACAAACTCGTGTTACAACATTTTTTCCCGACGCGAATACGGCAGAGTCCCTTACGATCCCAACCCCCTAGTAGTTGACAGCCTAACCTATGTCCCCGATAGGTATGATGTCGTTGCCGTTGTCGTCCTCGGCATGTCAAGACGACTCCGACGACTCAATTACTGCTGCCAATGTGGTTATTACACTACACTCACAGGCTACACACATACACTGTCCCCGTCGGCGGAGACGAGGACGTCACCCTCACTACACCGTGAACACACACCGGCCTTCAGCCAACACTTTTACCAGGTATCGGCACGTGCCTGGGCACTTCTCACCGACTCGCGATCCCGCGGTACCCTCCGGTCCGTTCCTTCCGCCTGCACCGGCGGGATAGCCTTTAGGCTTGTTGCTGCACACACTCTTTGCTCCTGGCTGAGCGCCTACTGTGCTCGCCCTAAACCGTACATGTGCTGTGACTCTTAAAAGGCCCTTAGGGCCACAGGAATTTAAAAAAAAACAACAATATTTTTTTAAAAAAGGCGTTGCAGTGTAAATAATAGTGATAGATACAGAGTCTAAAACCATCTGTCTGAACAACCTTTCCATCTGTATCAATGAGCACCATGTAAAAACCACTCGATGGATTTTAATGAAAGTTGGCATAGTTATAACTTATGTGCCGGGTTTAACCACTTAGGATAAGTTTTAACCAGATCAATTACAGAAGCTCCCACAGGAATCAACCTAACCAAACATACTGTCAAGTCTACGCGTATGAAATCTAGGGCACTGATAATAAATAAATAATATATATCCTTAGGCTATCACCGTTCAAAGGCTCTAATTAACTTTGTAAACGCACTGAATGTACCAAACGCCTGCTTACTCTGTGACATCTAGAAAATTAACGAGTAACGTTCAACGTGCGATTCGGAACAGTGATAACGGCCTTTCCGTGGTTCCGTCGCAGCGATTCCTCGAGATACGGCACCGAACGGAACGCCTGTTCCGCTGTACTAAATCATACCCAAGATTTAGTACATCGAAGGGCTACTTAAAGAGTATCTTAAATTGCGAGGTCATCAATTACGGGGACGTCGTCGAGATGTATCTGAATAAATAATGTGATCTCACGATAGCTTGATAGCTCTAAAGTTTTGTTTTCTATTCATGCAATTACTAGCTTTTGTAGTTATCATTAGAATGGGGCTTTAAAATAGCACCATCCTACCTCTTATCATCCATCCTACCTAATGATAAGAGGTAGGATGGTCTCGTAAAAGGCGATAGATTACTAATTGATTCAAATTAGTACATGAAACGCAACATACACACCATAATGCTGTCGTAGGTCCTTAGCACACATAAAGATTAAAAAAAATAAGCTAAGATTAACAAAAAATAAGTCTTAAATTCTGTAACTGAAAGGTTTGGACAATATAAGTTCAGATTTATAATATTTTTATTTAGCTTTTTACAGTTAACTATTTCTAAAGTTAACTGTAATTATTATTTATTACATGGTCAAAATAAAGTTTACTATAATATGATAAAAAGTAATTCGCATTTCAATAGTAACTAACAGTTAGTAATTCTAACAATTTATCGTGTTCATCTTAAATCTTAAAAAAATACTATACGTAGGTATAACAATTGTTTCTATTTCGGTAGGTTGAAATGGTAAGCAGTATTCGCAGTAGGTACTTCAATGGGCTTTACATGTTCACTATTTCGACCTATATAGTGTTCCTTTTACCTATATATATATATATATATACTCCTTTTGTAATAAATCCTGTCCTTAGTTAATAATAGTTAGTAGGTACTAATAATACTTTGCTGTGACGGCTTGTAAATAAGGCAACATTTAGTTTAATAACATTGTATTTAGCCTAGTATTTACTCTTGTTTCATTTATGTCTTGTTGGCTGTTCTACTAAATAACTTTAAAGAATTACATAGGTATTCTAAATGTACTACTAGCGCCATCTTTTGTAAAACATATGAATTCATTAGATGGTCACTGACCATATTACAAGTAGCGCCATCTTAACTGCTTTTATGCAACTTGTAAGTAAAGTAAAGATTCATATTACAAAAAATCTTACAAAAAGGTATTGCTTTTGCGTAATGATTTCACTTTATGTTAAATTGATTTATTTTTCTAAGAATTATTATTATGCAGACGATTTACCACAGTTTTGAAAATTTTATGGTCATTGACCACACATGTACTGCCATCTACTGACATTTTTAAAAACTATATCGATTTTTGGAAGCTACCTAACTGCAATGCTAATTAATTTTTTTTCAAATTTAAATGCATGTGTAATCATCACCTCTCCTAAACAAAACAATTTTAAAAACAAATATTATTTTTAAATTCGGAACGCGAAACTGCACAGACTAATCAAAAAGTACAGAGGGTGATTTATGTTTATTTATTTGCTCGCTAGATGGCGATGGCCGGCTAAGTGGCGCCATTTTCGCGTGTACTTAAAGCTGGGTACCGTTGTGACCGTGTTATTTATCGCACCATTACTGCACGGGCCCTTAAATCATCATGTGACGTCGCCCTACAGCTTGTACGTGCGCCTTAATGAATGGCGGGACGCGCTAGCCTAAAACTTTTTTTTTTCTTTATGAAATTGTTCAGAGAGCACTTAGCAGGAAAATCTATTAGACGGCCGGCGAGAATAAAAATGAAGTGTTTCGGGACTTTGTTTTTGGATGACTTTTTATGAGAGTACTTGCTACGATGGCAGTTTTTAATTGTAATCTACGGTGTTGCCGATATGACAGTGTGCAGCGGCATGTAATTAAAATTTGATAATGCGAGTCTCAGGGGCAGTTTCAGGGGCGATTTTTCATTTTATACTCTTGTTATTTATCGTCAAATTAATGGTAATTAAAAATAATAATAATGTCTTTGAAATTGACCACAATTTAATAAACTTGAAAAGGAATAATGTGTAACGTGTAGAATTGCGTATACGCAAGAGTTTTAAAGAATGTTTAATTGAATTAAAGATTAACGATTCCCGAGTCACATTCATGGAGTCGCGATGTTCCTATGATACCACTGATTTTACATTTAACTAACGATGATATTTTCCTATCTATAAAGTACAAAATCATTAATTTAAAAAAAAAAATCGACTAATTTAAAAAAACTTCACTATTTTGTGAGTTTTATAAATTTTAATATACTTATAATTTTTGTAAAATTTATAAAACTTGTAGCTTTAAGAGCGTATCCAATGACATATAGGTGTACAAACCATGTCATTTGAAAAGTTGACGTCTATACAGACGGCGACTTTTTTCTAGGTTATTATTTAATCTGAATGCTCTTATCTAAAGGAAACACAACAGCTGTAACACTGATAAAGTTATAGAGTTAGGCAGCGTATCAAGGGGCGTGCCAACGTTTGTCATTCTGGACTGATGTTGGTATGTATCGCGGGTGTCTATAGATGACAGTATCCACTTACCATCAGGTGGACTGTATGTTCGTCTGCCGCCTTTTTTTTTTTTTTTTTTTTTTTTATTAAAAATTGTTTATTTCAGTAGGTAATTAAAAAATCTTTTGTCTTGTTGATTTATTAGCATTTAGCATTTTTATTGCGCATTGCTTAATTACAAAATAAGAATGATGACAAAAATGAACTAAACCTTTGTCACAAAATTAACAATAAAGTAAATCATGAATCGTCTCAAACAACGCCAATACAAGAAGTTAATCCTTAACTTATGAAATTACCTGCCCTATAAATAAGGGCCGTGTGCCCAAACTACGGCACAAGTAACATTTGTTTTGTTATCTCGCCGCCGATCTGTTGAAATGTATGTGATCGCGTCATGCGCCCTCGTCTTTATGTTGGGGCACTTTGTATGAGTAGTTTAAACTGAAGATAGTTATCCGTGAGGAGACAATAGAGTACTTATTGTTTTTAAGTGTGTTAGTTAATATATTTCTATAATAAATACTTAACCAGCTCCATCTTAATCAGTACCACTCCATCACTTCCGTGGTTGTCGTAAAAGGCGACTAACAGCTACACCACAGCTAAAAGAGTGGACTCGCCAACCCGCTTGGACAATATGGTGTTTTAAGGTCATACATCTCTCATACACGAAAAAAGGGTGGTAACTAAAGGGCTGGTTACGGTATCCCTAATACACTCACAGGGAAGTAAGTTTACCCGTTAGATATCTTGTCGGTATCTGAGAACTAGAAAAATATGTGACAAACACAAGTGTCCTCACCGCATACATTAGAGACATTATCGTGTCGTGGCCCACAAAAGGTTGAAAAGTAGCATTTCGCACGTATCGCCTTATCGCCGGTCTGCTCAAACCCTTACGTTAGGGGTGAAATACGCGAGTGTCTAAGGCACAAGCTTAAGCGAATTTAAGACTAAAAGATAAGAAATATTTAGGGCTTAATCTAACAGTAAATGTCAACAGATTAAGAAAATGGTAGGAAATATTGAGTTTGATTGGAAAAATAGTGTGAAAGGTTAGTAACTTGAAATTATAGCTTATACCTATATTATACCTAAGCTCTGGTGTTCTAAATATTTTTTTCTTTCTTTATAGAAATATGCTAGGCAGGGGCGGACCGTGAATTTGGGGGACCCTGAGCTAACACTACTTAGGGGCCTACCTAATTAATCAAACTAATAGCCATTTTGTCAAAAAACTGTTTTCTATAATGATGTATAGGTTATAGGTCCATTGTGTATATATTGTCCATTGTCTTCAATGGGGGCTGTGGGCCCTTTATATCTACGGGACCCTGGGCTGCAGCCCAAAAAGCCCATATATATAGATCCGCCCCTGATGCTAGGAAACAAGCAAACGTCTACCTAGGACCAAGGAAACAAGACTGTCTAGGAAACAAGACATCCGCGATATATGCTAACGTCAGTCGAGAATGACAAACGTAGGCATGGCTCCGAATCCGCTGCATAATTTTTGGTAATTTAGGAAGGGGTTTGGAGAAAGGGTTGGGAAAATAAAAAGAGATATAATAGTATGGGATGGAAATGGGCATTGCCTTAACTCGCTCACTACCGAATCACGTCATACATTGGCGGAATAGAATAAAGTGGGAAATGCCGTACATTTGACGCAGTGTTCCATAAGTGTGAGGTAACGTGGCCAGCCGAGTGCGCTCCGTGGCTGTGGTATTTCAGCGTGCAAGCTGCCCCTGTCAAAACTAATAATGTACACAGTAATAAGTAAAGAAACAAATACTACACCCACGGGAAGAGATGAGGTGTGCTATTTTAAAGCTAGCCCACAGCACACGACCAAATGGTAACATACCATGTTTTTTTCAATCTCCTACAGTTCATTACCAATCTCCTTCTCTTACTCACTTGGACTGAACAGTCACGTTAGAGGGAGAATTATCAGGAGTCGTTCAAATGATTTATGTACACAATTATTGGGTTATTCAGGTACGATGTTTTGTGCGATCCGATCAGAGTTCGATAGAAGTTTTGAGACAATGAGAGTTAATTTAATGGTGTTTTGAGACCTTTGACGTGAGGTTCGGGTTCGCCAATTGCCAAGTTCGGTATTGGATTGGGGAAATTAGTTTTCTTCTGTTATTGCCTGCCTTATTCTGTGGAAGTTAATGATAAAGACGATTAAAAGATATGCAGAAGCTTATTTACATTTACAATATTCTAAATAATTCTAAATAAATTTACTAATAATCTGTTCATATTAAAAAAAAGTGACGTCATGCGTCCAATGTAGCATAACACAGCGTTAATTGGTAAATCGACGAACGCTCCCTCTTGTAATTGGTCAATAGGCGGAATTACGTGATTGATAGTGGTGACATCATTTTTTTCTTAACTTGAACAGAGTATAGATAGGTAAATCATTAATATTAATTAATTATCCATAGTAATTAATACTCAATACTTTATTGCATTTTATAATGTTTTACAAATTGGCCAACTTATTACCTGCGAGGTCATTATGGACCCCAATGGGCACGGCGATTAAGATATACTAAATAAGTATAAATAGATATACTTAGGTAAGCGTAAGAAGACATTTAACTTTATGTTAAGTTCACTATATACTATACACTATTACATATTACACAATGTTACACAATATGTGTAATATGTTCAATAAAACATAGTTCTCACTAAACACAATAAATCTGTCTCAGATTCTAAGTCAAATGATTTAAAAATGTTAAGTATATACATATTTTTGGTCTTCTTCTGTCTTCTGGAAGTCCTGCATAGAGAAAATCGAACCCGTGGATCCTGGAACTTACACAAGCTGATAAAACAAATACGTTGAAGTTGAAGATTTTTATTATATGTTATTAGATTTTTTTATAGGAAGAAAGTGACAAACGAGCAGACGGTCCAACTGGTGGTAAATGAATACTGTCGTCCATGGATATCCATTGCACATTGAGGCGGCAGGGTGCACGCTGCAATCCAACAGCCGCTACCCCTCTCGTTACCCCTTTCTCATAGAAAACTATCTTGAAATGTACTGCATTTCCCACTTTATCCGTATGTATGTATGTGTTTCGGTAGTAAGTGAATATGCCACAGCCCATTCCTATCCTATCCGTTCAATTTTTCCCCACCCTGTCCGCGATACATGCCAACATCAGTTCAATATGACAAACGTTAGTATGCCTATGGAGATTTAGGAAAGAATTGGAAAAACGGTTGGGGAATGAGGAATAAGAAGTATAAAGGGACAGACAAAGAGTTTTCGTCAAATCCTTAAAACGCCTTAAAACGCCAAGGTGGCAAAAAGGGTTGGCGAGTCCATTCTCGTTGAAGTAGTGTAATTCCTTAGAGCTCGTTATTTCAATATTCATAGTATTAACAAATGCATGTTTTTAAATAAAGATATCTTAAAACTTAAGCCTGCAACTGCATTTAACTACAATCAATTTCCAGTCCTGCAACACACCACAAGGGAAATGCCTTCAAACGTTACTGGAATAGAATCTGTCACTGTCCGGATTGCTTACCGAAACGAGCAGGGCATAAATCCCACATGTATAACGTGGTTTTGACATATCATTGCCATAGCTATCCCATCTGAGCATCACCTCAACACCTAGTGTCTCTCGAGGATATCAAACGAAAACTATATTTACTTTACCACGAAAATCATAATGAATAATTTCTCGGTGCATTATTCATCGCTGCTATAACGTAGTACATCATCCAGGTACGCGAAGTAAACGTGAAATGGTCGTTGTGTATTACTTTTAGAACAACATTCAAAATCATGGAAGGCGTTTACATTAACACGCAGTTGATAAAAAGCGTAAGTCCGACTAAGTTTTTGAATGAAATTCAGATCAATCTTCACATGTTTAGAGTTGAATTTGGAACGGATAAAGATGCTGTATAGGGTGTTTTGACAGGTGCTAAATGTAGATAGTTTGAGAGACAGGCCCTATTCAAGCAGTGACAACTACATATTGTTTCGACGTGTGTTTTATTTGGTAGGTGCTCTCTGTTTAGGTTGGTTACTCTATATCGTCTTGCGATCGAATACATTATTCACACGTGTCAAGATGAATGTTGTAGCGAATGTTGACAATTGTTTGAATGTCAAATGTAAAGGGGCTGTTGACAAGGCTGTATAGCAAAAAATGTTTTATGTGGAGACGTAGCTCACTTTAACGGGTTGGGAAGACGTTTTCTACCGCTTTTATAATGGGGAATGTTCTGAACTGTTCAATCTGATGCCAATTTCGGGGTTTTATCGTCGCACCTCTCGAAAAGCGGTACATCCGCACTTCCTTGACAAAGATTTACTTCGTACAGTGCGGTCTTCAAAGCACTTAATGCCGCGAACCCAAAAGTTGTGGAATGAACTAAGGTTTATTCACATACATCGGGCTCTTCAAGAGAGCTGTGAATAGGATTCTACAAAGTCAGCAGTGTACCTGTATTCCCTCTGATGTTACCATGTGTCCATGGACGGCGGTGACCATTTGCCATCTCGTGGACTTCTTCAATACGACAAAATAATGAATATTAAAAAAGTAACGTAACGAGAACTTTTCTATGAAATATATATGTATTGTAAAAATGAATGTTTCTTTGTTTCTCCCGTATGCGTTCCTGCAAGTACCTACCTTTCATCCGATTGCGATGACACTTTGGTGCGTTGTTGTGCGCACGCCCGCGTAGGTTTCTGAATTAGTAGCTACATGAAGACCGCACGAACGAGGTCGCGGGCAACAGCTAGTTATTCATAAAAATGCTGGATATAAAATTGATGATTTTGTATATGATCGTAACTCTTAGGTTAGAAAATTAACTACCGAAACATACTGAATTATATTAAAGACCTTCCTATGATTAAATTCAAACAATTTAAAACTATAGCTCATTGAACAGGCTTAGTAATTATTAGCTAACCTTAATGAGTTTTATTGTAGCAGTCAAAATTAAAATGTAATCCTTATCACTCACTAATTAGAACAAAATTGACAGCTGCGATGTGTTCCTTGACCCGAAAATCCTCTCTACTGACCGTCGCTATTATCCCAGGATTGTACATGAAGCGATTGAAATAAAGATTTTTTTTATCGGAAAGATGGATGGAAAGATGTCGTCGACGTGAAATCCAGTGATTGACAAATTTAAACATTGCGATTTCCCGTCGAATACGCTCGTGGACATTGTTAGTGTAGTGTCGCAGCCTGTCCGAATGTGAAGGTAAAATATGGGTAGTTGACGAAACTGCTCGCAGCTCCCACCCTGGACTACCCGCCTCTTCAGTCAACTCGTGACCACGTCTGGTGTAGCCCGTGCCGAAACGTTGAGTAGGAGTAAAAGGTAAACAAATACCTTTAGGATACGCGTCCAGACCCGATTGAGAATATAAAATGTATATTGTATGTCTGATTAGGGTAGAGACTGTTATTACTTATATAACCATGGCTAAGAAGGCCTGGCACAAATTATAACAGTTGACCAATAAAAAAAAATCGTATTCTTATTCTTAAAACGACCTTAAACGAGTGCATGTTCCAATCCAACAGCCGCTGGGCACTCTCGGCTGGTCACGTTACCCCTCTCTCACAGAAGACTACCTTGAAATGTACTGCACTTCCCACTTTATCTTATTTCTTTAATGTACGTATAATGTAGAGATGTGCCAGAGCCCATTCCCGTCCTATCCCCCCCCCCCTATTTTGTCAACCCTTTCTCGAAATCCATTCCTATATCTCCAAATGTAGGCAGCGCATCCGGGGGCGTGCCAACTTGTGTCATTTTCGAGTAATGTTGGCATGAATCGCGGATGTTTATGGGCGACAGTATTCACTTACCATCAGGTGGACTGTAGGCTCATTAGCCGCCATCGTCCATAGAAAAAAATACAATCGTGTAAGACGTATGTCAGTTGATTGTTTATCTTTGAAATACATATTATTATTATGAGTTACTGCTACTGACCTGATTTATTAACAATCTTGATATTCTAACTAGGTAATATTAGTTATAAAAAAACATTAGCCAAAAAAAGTTAAAGGGCTGAACACTGGCAGATGAGGTTTAAAAAATTAAAAAAGCAGGCAATAAATAAAAACGGACTTATCTGATTGGGCGGGAGAACTTTAACGTTTTAATAAATAACTCGTTCAGAAAGCTGGGTGTTTGTCGTTTTTTTTAAATTAATAATAATAATATGAAATAAATCAATAAAAGAATGGAAAGATTTCAGAACGGGCACCGGTTGAATGATTTGTTGTAATGTGAGTGTTCGATGCCGTCTGTCGGATGCTCGGATACGGTTTAAACGGTTTTGATACTTGGTGATAAAAAATATACAATCACATGAAAACTAGTTTTGAGTGACATTTTGATATTGTTAAAAGAAGTTAATTTTAGATATTTTGGTATGATTTAAACAGTTTAAAATATACCTAATTATAATCGCATAAAACTAGTCTCGTTTTGATTCGACATTATTATCTATTACCGACATATTAATACATTGAGATTACTATTAGGTATTGTCATAGTAACCGATTAATTTTGATAATATAATAAGCGCTCCTTCGTGAATTAGAATCACAACACCCCTCCATGAACATACTCCAAAGTACGATTAAATGTTTATAAAAAAACACTTCAAAATCAGTCTAGCCGTGGTAACAAAAGGGTACATAAACATCCATACATTTATTCTCTTACCCCAAATATATATACCATCTTCTTTATATCATGTGTAATTAAATGAAAAAACACATACATACATTCATATAGGCTGCTTGTCTGCCATCTTATTTACCCCAAATATATATACCATATCCTTCCTGTCATGTGTAATTAAATGAATAAACACATACATACATTCCATATGGGCTGGTTGTCTGTCAACTTATTTCTATAATAAAAAAATATAAGACTATAAGAGACAAGAATTTAGATTAGATTAGACATTTGATTTGATTAGAGAGCACGGGGGTTTAGTTAACTATACAGTTTGGACTCAGGCTTTTTTCTCAAGTATCAAGACCACACGGACAATCTCACAATAAAAGCTAGTCCTATATCAGTTGATATCGACTCGACTCGACTCTAGATCTGAGTTCCACCTCCAATAAAGTGTGCCCATCAATTCAGGCCCTGCAAAACGATTTCTTACCTTAAGGCGGGGTAAGATGGATGGATGGGTGGTAGAATTTGTAATTAATAACTTTTAATGTGTAATTAAGTTTTGTTATTTATCGGCCTGTTTGGAACTATATATTCATGTGTTAGCAGATCGAACCGTATTGATTGATATTCACTTCCCTTTAAGCAATATACAATATACAATATACAATGCAATCAGCCATTTTATTATCTACTGCTGGACATGGGTTTCCTGATGCACACAGTCTTGTGAATGAGGGATGTATGGTCTGAAAACGTCACGCTGGCCAATCGGGTTGGCGAGTCCTCTCTTTTAGAGATGGTTTAGTTCCTCAGCGCTTGTGGTAGTGGCTTTATTATCCCGTAGTCGCTTTTTACAACACGCACGGGATGAGATGGAAGGTGCTATTCTATAGCTGGCCGACACCACACGGGACAAGCTATATTCATAGATTGTTTTCTATTGTATCGGTGGTCTCATTGGGGCATCGAATTGAATATACATACTAGATAAATGTTATATTCACAAGCACTGTAGGGCAGCCACGTTACAGTCTAATAGTGTTTTATGTTCACTAGCTCTCGAATACTATAATTCATGTGTTTTGAAAATGGAACAGTCTTATTGCGTAGTACTTAAGTTTCAAATTTGACTTTTTAATGAACCCCTTCTCATCTGCTTTACATCCCCTAGAAGTTGCCAACCAGATTTATTTGATAAGAACGTATGATTCGTCACCTAATTTATTCCCATATCATTGGGTCAAATTCGTTATAATATCAAAGGTGTACAACATCGATAAACGATAATTCCTTGTGGTATAAATAAACTGTGACATGAGTGTGGCCAGTGTAGCCAAATAAAATGTTACTGTCACGATAAACGTGAAGTAATAATTACGTTTTTAAGAGTTTTTGCTTCATTTATGTATTTAGAATCAATTATGCAAACTATTACCGCGAAATATTACAACATAAATATTTTTTTCCGATTATTATGTAGAAAACGTTTCATTTTTGCAATTAATTCTAACCGTTAATTAACCGTTAACCGTTAATTATTGTAAAAAAGGAAAAATATCAATCACACATTGTTGCGGTTGAGTTTTTTGTCGCCAAATGACAGACCGAATTGTCAGGAGGTCAATTTGACCGTCTTGCAAATGCCTCGTTTTTTGGACCGTAACTGATACATCTACATTTCTACAGAAGTGCTGTCCATCCGTATTCCTTCAATACGGAGGTGTCGCTTACTGTTTGGTACAAAAATCATTTTATACCGTGAACCCGTAGGCTGTGGAACGAACTGCCTCAAGAGGTCTTTCCATTAAGCTACGATATGGGGTTCTTCAAGAATGCTGGTGTTGCATACCCGCTGGCGTTGCAGGTGTCCATGGGTGGTGGTAACACTTACCATCACGTGGGACGGCTTACTCATCCGATTACTATATAAAAAAAATGGTTTATCCATGGTGAATCCATCAAATTTCAAAATCTTTATTCTAAACCCTTTCAGTATCCACCGCTGGACATGGGCCTTCTCATACACATTATCTTGTTCATGAGGGATATATGGCTTTAAAACATCACGCTAAGTAAGCTGGTTGGCAAGTCAACTCCTTTGGACGTGGTGTAGATCCTAGAGCTTGTGGTAGCCGCTTTGTTAACCCTTAGCAGCCTTTTACGGCACCCGCGTGGCGGGAACATATGCGTTGGTGCTCATTCTATAGCCGGCCGACGTCACACGACACATGGCAGTTAAAATTCCCAAGAAATCCCGTAACGGTTTTATTACTTGGATCTAAGAATCATCTTGTACCGACACAGAATAGAAATTAAATAAATCACGTGAAGGTAGACATTGGAGATGTCACTGCAACATGTACTCGCATCAAAATTCAAATGGTTCCGTCCGTACGTCAGGGACAGCTGACGCCTTAGATTTAGATAACACAACCCTAATAATATATTACCAATAGCTGAACCGGAAGACGGAGGAGTTTTGTTAGTATTTTTAAGGCGTAATATATATAGAGTTGTGGTACTAACTCTACAAGATGGACGATTTTCGTTTTTTTCGGTAACTTTTTGAAAACTATAGAGTTGCACAGTCATTTCACAATAGTTGTTGCGCTATGACAAAACAAGCTACATGACATTATCACTACCTTGTATTACATTGATCATTATTAAATTAGTATCTTTTATAACGTATTATGTACACACAATTCTAAGCCTACTTCGGTAGTTCACAGTTGCAATTTATACATACGAGTATATATATATGAGTATATACTCGAGTACGAGTATATATATACTCGTATGTATAAATAATGATCTTAGTGTATATTTATAATGTTCTAATTAATTTCTTATCATTATCCGTGCGTCTCTAATGGCTCCATTGAAAATCAGCGCTGTGGTCACGTGATGAAAAGCACATGATTGCAGGTGTCTACTTAACTGCCGTCCATTGGACTCCTGCAATACCAAGGAGGGGTGCGAGTGTGCTCTCTATATTGCATTGAATCGATGGAATGCAGTTACCAGAATGCAATGCAGTTAGCAGATGGAACCAGAATATCCTGCGCACCAGGGGGTAAGCGGGTTCGCTGACAAACTTGCAAATTCTTGTTCACAGTTCTCTTGAAGGGCCCAATGTCGTAGCATAGCGGGAAAACTTCAGCTGGCTGCAACTTCTACATTCATTCTACAACTTTCGAGTTTGTAGTACATATATAGTGCCTCGATGACTGCACTGTACGCGGCGACTCATTGTTCGAATGGTAAAAATTTGATATTGGCATCAAACTGAACAGCTAACAAAGCCTCGTGTAGGAGTCATAAGGTAACAGGATAACAGAAGAATCTAAGTCCATATAGAAGCGTACAGGCAGTTACCGTCTTCAAAACATGGCGTAAGCGTGTGTCACTTTACCTGCATATAGACGTTTCCAAGACGCACCATCAAACACGATCTCATGCTCTTCTCATGCAGTTAAAATATTAATAACATATTTTGTCAATGATTCCAGATAATCTTATTCCATTATCTAAATGTTATTTAAAGATAAGAAATCAACTTTTTCATGGGAAATTTGTCGAATCTTTTTAGACAGCCAGTTGAATGTGTTTTGTTCCATAAATCAATCACAAGATGTCGCTACTGGTATTGAAAAGAAGTATTTCGAAGAACTGGTAGATGTTGTTTTTATTTATAGACTGATAAACAGCCGATCGAACCCCATCAGAAATCCGAACCCATTGTAGATTTTTATGTTACAAAGTCCTATGAGCTAAATAAATAAACTGGATGAAATTCATTCCAGTAAAAAATATAATTTCATGTAAAAATAAGTTTCAATAGTTTTGATAATTTTGGTTAGGTACTGCCAAAACACAAGTGCATATAGAAAGTCTAAAAAAATATTTTAAAAATAACTGAATGCTTTTGACCTTGTTAATAGCTCAAATTTAATCGGATTGATAGGATGGGATGATTAATAAAGATTATAATGGAATGAGACGTTATGCCGGTAAGATAAGTGTTTACGTCATAAACGGAATCTACAGTACTAGTTAGGTTAGTACTTTACAGTACTTGCATCGGCTCAAAATTTTTCTACCGACCAAGACCAAAGCTACAAACACTCATATCATCCATGCAGTTGTGTGTTAGTCAATAAATTCTCAATAAACAGCATAATCTCCTCAACAACTGTATTCGTTTTCTAAGTATTTCTTAAGTATGATCATATCTCGTCCTATCGCTCTCGGCTTATGTACAGCTGTGGACGCTTTATTCAATTTTATACGATCCGTTTGACCCTGAATACCTGAAATATAAATTTCAGTTGCGGGGTGACACTCATAATCGTTATCTTCTCTCTGCCGACAATGCCTCTCTGTACGTCCCTCTCTCCGTACTGGCTTCATGTCCAATTCCTTCGCTGTTCAGGCTCTCACTCTCTGGAATACACTTCTCACTGACATTAGGAAAACGCCTAAAAAAAGATGTTTTAAAAGACGGCTTCAAAATCACTATTCAGTCAGTGATCTATATTTTCTGTCCTACTTTTTATCGTTCCATTATGTTTTCTGCTCTCTTGTGTATTATAAATGCAAATATTTAAATAACACCACTGCACCCGCGTCCTATTTCTGTTTGATCTGGTTGGTTGACTCGCGGGATTTCTCGAAAGCCCTGATTTCGACATTTCTCTATAATATTCTCTCTAACTGAGTGATTCCCAAAGTGTCGCATTGTGTCGCTGCTGCAGCATGTTCTCGTTTACGTAGCGTAGTATGTGAAGGGTTGTACAATTAAGAAGATAAGAAAAAATCCAGTATCCAGTAATGATCGAAATTTTAATAAGTAAAAATAAGATACTAACTAAGAACTAACTAACTAAAATAAGATACGAGTCGCGAGAACACTATACATAAAATTAGTTTTTTTTTTTTCGGTGCCCACCCAATATTCGCTTGCGACCCACCAGTGGGTCGCGACCCATACTTTGAGAAACACTGCTCTAACTCATTCTAGTCATTCTATGTGACTACTTTTTTTCGGAATGGCTATATTCTTGTTGATCTAATGGCCTTTCAAGAGTTAGGTTAGGTGTATGATTTAGGGCGAGCGCAGAAGGCGCTCAGCCAGGAGCAAGGAGTGTGTGCAGCAACGAGCCTAAGGGCTCCCCTGCCGGTAGACCGGCGGAAGGAACGAACCTCCGCTTAGGGCGTTGTTTTGGGAGGGTACCGCTGGAACGCGAGTCGGTGGGAAGCAACCAGGCACGTGCCGATACCTGGTATAAGTGTTGGCTAATGGCCGGTGTGTATTCACGTTGTATCGAGGGGGACGTCCTCGCCTCCGCCGGCGGGACGGTATATGTGTGTAGCCTGTGAGTGTAGTGTAAGACCGCATTGGCAGCAGTGATTGGGTGGTCAGGATCGTCTAACACGTGCCGAGGACGACGACAACGGGGAGCGTCATTCCTATCGGGGACATAGGTTAGGCTGTCAACTACTAGGGGGTTGGGATGGTGATGAACTCTGCCGTAGTAGCGTCGGGCGGAGTCTTTCACATATTTGACGATGTGTTTCACGTATTTGACGATGGAGGGAAGTACCAAGTCCTTGTGAAGGTCGACATTGCAAGAGTAATATGGGGCAACCACGGCCTTACGCACGAATCTATTTTGGAGATTCTAATTCTAATAATGCTACTATAAAAGTTCATTCAAATAATTCATAATTCTTTTATAAAAAAAAAGTTTAACTATTAACTAAAATGTATAAATCCCTTTACAGGAACACAATCAAGAATCATACTGACCATCTAAAATTTATAATCATTCGATAAAATCTCGGGGGTGTAAATACCCGTACAAAGGTACGCGCGCGCGCACGATCAACCGAACTAATGATTATGTGCGCGCTCGACAATTAAGTTTCATTCGTACTGGGCAGTACCTTGTCAGTATTGATTTGTGATTGATACTATATACTGGAATCGGAGAATACATTTTCTGTTACAACCCAAATTGAACCCTGTACACTGGTCATAAAGTTCGGTTTTCCTTGTTACAGGTTAGGAATGTTATGCGCGCGCTGTCGTTCGAATTTTAAACCATCGAACTCGATTCTAAAGTCGAATGTCTGTTTCGCATCGAAATAACATTTTAACATTTCTCGCGCCATATTAGTGTGAAAAAGGACTTAATTGTATTTCTATTAAAGTTCATTTTTGAATGGATGTAGATTGTACTGAGATACAAAGTAAGGAATAGTAATACGTCGTAGATCACGTTTAGTAGTAGGTGAGTCCGGCCTAGAGCTTTATATATGTGGTAAAGTCAGCGACTAAAACTATGGTTTACATTGATGTTATTTTTTTTTTTCATATATGGCAATGGTGCAATTAGCACATTCTGCCAGTGTCAAGTTTTCTTTGTAATAAACAATTTCAAAGTCTAAAACGTATCCTGTCAATGTACAGTCCCGTCGAAGTAAGTCAGGAGTCGCTCAGTAAAGCGATAGTAGGTTTACTGAAGACAGAAGAAGACATGAAAACGCAGTCCCATGCGTTTATTTAATTATCACGCACAAAAATCACTTTGAAGTTTAATAAACTATCACTATTAAAACACAAAACGCCCAATACACATTTTTTATCATAATCAAACAAGAGCCCAACTTCACTTCTCGAGTTTCCGCCAAAAACGTGTTTTTATAAATATAAAATTTATAATAAAATGGAATGCAAAATCGTTTGTATGCAGCGTCTAAAAAGAGGTTCAACTATAGATGATTTAATAAATATTGTTGCGATTAATGAATACACAGACAATACAAATGAATACAAAGGTGTCTACTGTATCAATAGTTCGCTTAAACGGAATATTCGATTTTATAATTAAAAGTTATAAAATGTAAAATTTTGCTTGCTTAATAAATAAAAATTCCACAATCGGCAAAATGAATTTGCAATTTTATGAGAATTACACGTTTCGACCTATATATTGAATACACATTATTAATTTTATATGCATATATTCATCAGCCTATGTCCCTCCTCTGCTAGATACAGGCATCTCCCGGGTCTCGCCACCATACACCATATCCTCGGCTCTTCTTATCCAGCTACCGCCGCCAAACCTCTTCAAGTCGATCGGTCTGTTTAATACACATGCTATTAATATGTTTACAAAATGCGAAATTTTATAAAAATATTTTTTTAAAAATATTTTCATATATCCTATCCTATCCTTCATATCTTTTGTGGTAGCTTAATTAGCATATGAATTAGTTGTAACTTTGATGTATCATTATACATGTACAATTATACTGTTCGTTTTCGAATAAATTAAAATTAAATTACGAGAAAGTACTCAGAATACTCAGAATCTTACAGAAAAGAAACCAGTGCGCGCTAATGCGGTAGTCACGTTCGTAATCTATAGAAACTTACACTCCGACCACTGGTGTCATATACGCAAGTAGTGTTGTAAAAAGAAGCGCTTAGCGTTCGAGCGCTAAGGTGTACCGCACGGTAACCAGCCCTATTATCACGCATATTGTCTTATACATGAGATATGACTATAGCCTTAAAACACCATGTCAACCAAGTGGTGAAGAGTCCATTCTTTTAAACTTGGTGTAGATCCTCAAGGCTTGTGATAGCCGCTTTGTAATCCGTTTGTGGCCTTTTAGAACACTCACTAAGTTAACGCTAACAGAGCTTACCCGCTAAGCACTAAGTCAACGCTAAAGAAACTTAACTTTAACGGACTCTAGTTTTTAACTTATATTATTAGTTTTAACTTAGTCTTATCGTGGGCGCACTGGACTGGCCAAGTTACCCCTCTCTCACAGAAGACTACCTTGAAATGTTTTTTTTTTTTTTATAGACTAGTGGGCGGACGAGCAGGCGGTCCCACGTGATGGTAAGTGTTACCGCCGCCCATAGACACCTGCAACACCAGGGGGTATGCGGGCGCGCCGCCGACCTTGCAAAATCCTATTCACAGCTCACTGCATTTCCTACTTTATCGTATTTCCCTAATGCACGTACGTGTTTCGGTAGTAAATGAGATATGCCAGAGCCCATTCCCATCCCATCCTATCCCTCCCCATATTCCCAACCCTTTCCCCCAATCGATTCCTTAATCAGCAAAGATAGGCGCGCGCGGCGTACCACCATTTGTCATTCTTGACTGATATTGACATGTATCGCGGATGTCTATGGACGACAGTATCCATTTACCATCAGGTGGACTGTAAGCTCGTCCGCCGCCTTTTTTTCTATAAAAAAAACTTAGTGTTTAAGATCATCAAACTTAAATACTTAGCGTTCACTCAGTGCTCCAACATCGATCGTTCAGCACTCATTTTTACATCACTAGTCATAGTAGCTAGTCTGGATAAACTCGAAACTGACTGTCCTTTAGTCACTTATTTCTAAAACCAGTATTTCAAACAAAATGTAACAGTTTTTGGAACAACACAAGCGTTTACGTAATTTCAAAAGTTTCCTCTTTTTCACAAGGTAGTCATAAACATTGTTTTATAGTTTCCTCCGAACAAATATGAATGCGTCCATAGATTATTTTTACAATAGACCGTATATTTCTAAGTGAAAGTTTTTGTCTTTCCATTGTGAAATATGATTGATGAATAGTGAATGAATGAACGAATGAAAATTCTTTATTACATTTCCATTTTTAACTTAACTAGTAATTTTACATTCAACAAAATATATACAGAAGCAGTAGCCGGTAAATTATCGCTAAATGCGATTTCTTCCTAGCTACCAATGAAAAGAGAAATTACTTAGAGGAAGAGGTAGGCTTTGCAATAAAGTAATCTATATCTATACATATAATAAAATTGTAACAGGCCGATGTCTGTACATTATAGATATTGAAAAAAAATTAATATGGGAGGGGGGGGGGGGGTCTTTATTAGAGCAACAGATGCCAAAACAACAGTTTTTTGAAATTTTGTCTGTCTGTCCGTCTGTCTGTCTATGTCTGTACACGCATCACGCAAAAACCACTGCATGGAATTGAATGCAATTTTCAAATATAGGTCTAACTTAAAATATAGACTCCATTTTACCGCAGGAAAATATCTTAATCCGATTGTTTTAAATTTAATAAACCGAAGTGAAGTGAGGGCGGGTCGCTAGTAGAAAATAATACAAATAAAATAGATCCGTAACCGAAAACTGTCTTTTCTGTCGTCCATTGCTGCACATAGATCTAATAAACCAGACAAAATAAACATATGTTTGCAATAAGTGGCTTTTGAAATCACATAAACAATTTTCCCTTCAAGGACTCGTTTGTCGGTCCTGCGGCAGTTATGACACGTCCGTCGCCACTTCAGCGTGCTGATTTTATGAACTATGTCCGTGTCTCGTTCTTTGACCAATCTCAGCAAAGCGTTTGACACACTCGTCGGTGGTGGATGGACGAGAAGAGCGAAGACCGGAGTCAGCAATGAAAGAGATATAGGCTGATCGTACTGTATGGTAAACAATTTTTGTTCTAGTTTCAAAACCAATGCCTATTATTCACCAAACTCATAGAAACGACGTCTTGTTCTCAAGTTTCGTTACAGACACACGTCCGGACATCGAAAGTTAGTAATTAAGAGAACAATAAATAACCTAAGGGCGGGCCGGTATAAGGCGTAGTGCAGGATAGCAGAACATGCGTTTAAAACGACGGCTGGTATTGACTATTAAGATTATGGAAGAAGATTATTTATTTGAGACGTGCGAAATACATGTGTAATAAGTATATTTCTTTCTTTTTTAATCTCGGACACGTATGTTTTCACGTAGCAAGTGAAATATGCTATTTTCCCAAGTGAAAGTGAGAGAAAAACAACAAAAACTCAAATAATAGCTGAACGTGACGTTGACGTGAGCCAAGCGGACGACATTGAAGAGGAAATTAGCCCCAGTGTGGCTTGGTGGCATTCTTCCATTTATGTCGCCATGACAACGACAACTACTGCCGCGACAAAGGACTCAGTTGTCAATGTTGGCGGTGACACACAATGCTGGAATTTATATTTTTGAATTGGTGCTGGCTTCCTTTCATGTGATTTTTTATGATTATATCGTAACGTGATAAGTATACGATTAATTACCGTACAATACGACACGACTTTAACCTATAATATGTCATTGTAGGTAACGGGTTCCCCCTTGATATAGCAAGGGGGTTTTGTACAATAAGCCACCACGCGAATTCAGTGCAAATTGATCTACATTACAGGTGAAATAAAGTGATGGACTGTATGCTCGTTTGCCGCCTTCTTTCTAGAAAAAAAACTTACGTTTTCCTTTACCGCCTATAATAGAAAAAAATAATTTTTAGTAAATAATATATTCTCGAAAATACAAGTTCATATTTATAGTTACTTTATAAAAAATGGAGACGATTTTTATTTTACCGATGATACATTTTTTATCACAGCCATTGTTGCTATGCCGTCTATCAACATAAAATCTATCTGCTACTGTATTTATACCTATTCATTCTATTCTTATTTTGTATAAGATAAATAAAAAATAAAAGTCACAGAATAAAACAACATGCAATAAAAAAGCTTTTCATATCAATAACACGTAACGTTTACACCGTGTGCACACACCTTTACGATAAATCATGATGGGTTGAGCGAGTGACATGACGCTCGGAACTGTTAATTGCTATAAACATAGGAATTTTGGTGGAAAACAAGATTTATGCCGTTTTGTTCTCGTTTCTAATGTATAAAAGATTGTCAGTCAGCACACAAAAACATTTCAAATTGGAATTTGTTTTTCTGTATAATATTTTGCGCAGTGTGTAAATATAGTCAAGCCTTTTTTGATAACTAGCTTGCTCTTGCGGCTGGAAATCTCTGTCCGAGACGATTTGTAATTACCCTAGAGAACAGCTTATATTAGAGTGGCCTAGGAGAGCCTACATATCAATGAGGTCTTGTCTACCTTCTTGCAGGAATAGGACTACCATACTCTACCGGTGTTATGCCACCGTGTACGACAGATTTGAAGAGGCGTTGTAGCTCTCGATGGGTTAGACGAATCTTTGAATGGAGACCACGTAATATCAAGCGCAGTGTGGGACACCCTCTGACCAAGAGGAACTACGACTTGAAAAAGTTTGTTAGTGGTGGCTGATGAAAAGAGCTGACGATCCTGTATTATGATGAATCTTGGGAGACGCCTATATCCGGTAGTGGAGAGACGTATGTTATGGCATTACGTTATAGGGACTATTTCAACTTGAAGTTGCAAAAAAAATCGCGGTTAAAACATTGAAAAGTCACTTTAAAAAAAAATCATTTTTTCATACAGTTCAAATCCACGGCCATCACAATCGTTAACCCAGATAGCAGTGAGTGGTTCGATATCGACAATCGACATCGATATATCGATACACCCCGATACAGATTATTTAATACGAGCACTAAGTAGTCGTTAACTCAGCGCCTTTCGATTTAAAAGTGTACAAAATATGCGATTTTTTCATCTCTCGAACAATAAAACGGCTAACGATTTTTATATTGTCACTCGTGGCGTCAGATTGTTCCTTTCGAACTTTTGACATGTCGAGAGTGACCCGATTGACGTGTTTCCATTGTCGTACGTCAACCGCTACAAGTCTGGTAACTGCTTAACTGGTAACCATAACTACTGGAAATGGGCCTTTTCCATTCTCCAGCACATAAAGCGAAAAGTCGAGCTGACTAAACGTATAGGCGAGTCTACTCAAGGTTAGCGGCAGTGGCTTTGTTATCCCTTAGTCGCCCTTTACGACACCCACGGGGAGAAATTGGGCGGTGTTGGGTCTAAAGCCGACACCACGTGACATACTTCAACAAATGTCAAGAAATCTGCAATAACATAATGAATATACTGGGTGCGTCCGAAACTCTTCCGAACTCTGAAACCATTCCACTGACGATTATGAAACAATTTTAATTCACGATGAAATTCTTAAAATCCGTACTTAAGTGGAAATCCGTACTTAAGTTGTACGACCCGAGGATTTGATCATACGACCTCACAATCACCGCTCTAACACACCGTTCTATGTGATAAAATTAAAGTATTGTGTCCATAATGGATGTGCTTCACGAATGGAAACAAGCCAATCGAATCGGTCGCATCAAACAGAGATATAATTGCGACAGTCCGGCGGCTCTTTAACGATAATCGTCAGCTCGTGTGAAAGGCCTCAACTTTTGTAATTTTTAATGTTAACAGCTGAGGTCGGGTCGTGAATCCGTTACGTTGAACGTCGTTATAAACCGCACAACTTATAGTTATCGGGTTTACGATAACGCCGACATTACGATAACGCTTCCAATCGTCTGTTTGCAAATGTTTTAAAGACATTTTAAAAATAATATTCAGGTTGTGCTTTAATTGGGTAAGCTCACTGGTATTTACGGTTTAACGACACTTCCTTTTAAACGCAGATGATGTAGATGATGGTAAATGACGATGGCAAACAAATGAATGAGAGTTATCTCCATTAAGGAGATCTTTGATCTTTTTTCCGTTTTATTCTAAATCGGGTCTGAACGCGTACAATATTTAAGATCTCAGAGGTCTTCCGCTTGTCTCATCCAACCAGATGGACCCGTTTGACCATCCTCAGGGTGGTGGCGAGCCTTGGGAAAAGTCTATATCCAGCAATAGAGATAGGATGGTATTATATGGTATATTGCTTATTTTTATTTTATATTTAAAGTTATTTTTAAATCGATCGATCAATAGATACCTTTTTAAAATCTTAGAATGAAAATATATCATCTGTTGGTTAAGTAGATCCTAACGATTTTTAATTTGTCCGTCTATCAAACATATATCCCGCTGATTACTTTTTATTAATCATAAATTCTCTTACATTCACGACTGATCGAGTAGTGTGTATGATCATTCCTAAATTACAATTTACGATAACCGACTTTACTGCCGATCGGGGGTCGTAAACGCTGTCACTTTAAAATTTTTGCAAAAACAATATCCATAAACATGTCACGAGAATGATTTCATGTCGTAAAGTCAACGTGATATTTTTTATACAAAGTGTAACGCGCATAAATTGTAACCTTTTGATGGTTTAAAGGTTGACACAACTCTTGTTATAATAACAATTTTACCAGTCATGCCTTACGGTGCCTAAAGCTTGATCCAAGAGTCTAAAGTCACTCAGCAATTAAGTTATTGCTTGGAGTCCCTATAAGGATATATCTGAAAAGAACAAATTTGATAAAGAACTGTAGTCACCGACACAGCTCACATGTGATAGATGAGTCCTGGAGTCCTGGAGACCATATATTTCCGAGAAGCACAACATGGAAGCGCCGCTTTGCCCAATAGGACCACTAATATAATAATACCAAGAGAACAATTAAAGGTCAAAGGACATAACTCGACGTAATTAATAAAGTAATTAGTGATTAGACTAGTATTGTGACGTTTTTTGACTGCACAGACATTTTGCCTCAAAGGTTGGCCGGTTTTGCTTTCAGACAAATCTGGAAATCCTAAAAATATAGGCTGTTTTAAGGATTAGATGTTTTAACTCTTTATAGCACACCAAAGCAGAACAAGACAGCAGACATAGTAACACATCAGATGCACAGAAGGCTGTCTTATCGCTAATAGCTATATGTGCCAGACAACCTTTACGTAGAGAGGAAATAAATATTTTAATCACAGATGATGTACAATATACATAATTACATATAATATATACATATACATACACACTATATACAACATAATTATATAAAATAGTAAAATGAAGTATAAGTAATAAAACAATTAAAATAAGAGGAAATGTAGTCATACAGGGGTTATAGGGAAACAAACAAACAATTTACATAACTATTACACCCATTAAAAACTAATTTAACCCACAAAACGGTCATAAAGCTCAGATAACCCGTATCTTAATCCCGCGCCGACAAGGACCTGTCATGCCACGAGAAGGCACGTCAAAATTAGCCGCTTATCAGTTTTATGATGCGATCGTAAATCTATCCCATTACCTTTTTAGCTCAAACTAACCTTTTCTCGCGGCTTTATCCGCTTAGAACACGTCGAAATAAGAAGGTAAATTGCAGGCGTCAGTAAGAAAGGAAAATTTCGTATTAAAAAAAACCATAAGCCTATGTGTCTCTATTGATGGATTCCCTTTCCAAAGGTTCGCAAACACACGATCATCGACTCTTCTCATTCAGCTACCACTGGCGACTGTTTTCAGTCGTCGGTCCACGTAACCGGAGCACGTTTCACACTACGCTTCCCGGTACGTGACTTCTATTCGAAGACTTATTTGCCTCATCGGTTGTTAGTCCTGTGGTAAATATGACCTGCATATTGTCATGTTTTCGATACTGTATATATTTGGATATATTTTGGATTAAGTGGATACTGTAGCCCATAGACATCCGTGATACATGCCAACATTAGTCCAAAATGACAAACGTTGGCACGCCCTCGAATGCGCTGCCTACCTTTGGAGACATAGGAATGGATTTGGAGAAAGGGTTGGGAAAATGGGGACGGATGGGAATGGGCTCTGGCACATCTCACTCACTACCGAAACACGTACGTACATTAGGGAAATAAGATAAAGTAGGAAATGTAGTACATTTCAAGGTAGTCTTCTGTGAGAGAGGGGTAACGTGGCCAGTCGAGTGCGCCGAGCGGCTGTTGTATTGCACTCTCACCCTCATATTATTGGCTCATAAAATTTGACAATTTTATTAAAACGTACGTAAATTGGCGAAATCTACCTTTATGACGCGTGCCATCGATGCTTTGTTTTTGTCTAACTTAAATTTCAACTCACACTAAGTACCTAGTTATTGAAATTCAGTTAACAAATACATTATTTCGATTCAGGAAATAATTTATATCAACTCAAAAATGTTAAAGGACTCAACGATCATAATTACATTCATAATCAGTAGCAAAAGGATCCTGTTAACAGGATTTTAATAAATTGACGTAAGGTTTTGTACTCACGGATGTAGAAACAAAAAAAATTAAATGACGCTTAAACCAAATCATAACGCGATAATTTAATTCGATCACGATCAAAAAGCGTTAAAGATATCGGTTTGATCTTGAACAAAATCTTACCTTCCACGGACCTGATTATTTCTGAATTTACGTTTTAAAATCAGGTATTCTATATTTTGACCTTTAATTTTTTTTCTTTTTTTTTTTTATGTACGAAGGCGGCAGCCGAGCATACAGTCCACCTGATGGTAAGTGGATACTGTCGCCCATAGACATCCGCGATACATGCCAACATTAGTCTAAAATGAGAAACGTTGGCACGCCCCCGGATGCGCTGCCTACCTTTGGAGATATAGGAATGGATTTGGAGAAAGGGTTGAGAAAATGGGGAGGGACAGGATGGGATTGGAATGGACTCTGGCACATCTCACTCGCTACCGAAACACGTATGTACATTGGGGAAATACGATAAAGTGGGAAATGCAGTACATTTCAAGGTAGTCTTCTGTGAGAATGCAGTGAGAATGAAAAATTTTATAGAGTGCATTAGAATAAAAAGAGAACTGAGAAAATGCTTTCAGAAACATCAAAGAGAAGGTAAAAACTATCCTAAAATTTTCAATCGTCTCTCAAAATTGGACATTCATATTAAAAGATGTGGACCAGAGGCTTGATAATAAAGAATTTCCTAAGAATTATATATTTGAATTGTGGCTTATTTTTTAATTCGTTAAGAAAAGTAAATTTTAAATGTAGGTAAATCAAAATTATATATGCAAAAGAAATTATATGTAAGAACAGAACAGAACATAATTTTGGCCGAGTGATGTCCACCGGCTATAAAATAAACAGTAGGTACTCCATCTCTTGTCTTTTTAATAAATAAATTAAACGAACTCCCCCTTTCGTACATCTCAAATACTAGTCCAATATAGTTTAATTTAAATAAATATAAAGTATTTAAATTTGATTATATTCTTATAAAAATAAAGATTATCAAATCGTATTTTTACACTTTTTTCTGGTTGTAGTATACCCTCTTAACCATCTTCAATTGATTCACTTTATTAATCCGTTTATGACCATAAGTTTTATTTATATGTATAACTAGCTTCTACCCGCGGTTTCGCTCGCGTGGACTAAACAACTGTAAATTCCATCCAGTAGTTTTTAGGTATTTCTATTAAGTCTTTTTTTTTATTTTCCTCCATAACTCAACTTCCTTGTATCATATGAAGATGATACATATACCAGTTTTGCTTCTGAATACTTAGCTATACATTAGTGGAAACCCGATCAAAATCCGTTCAGTAGTTTTTTACGTGATGCTCAAACAAACAGGCATACAGAAAAACAAACAAACATACAGACAAAAAAAATTCAATCTGTTTTATGTTCTGTAGCTTCTAAATAGACCCCCAATTTAATTTTTAATTTAAAATAATTCAAATAATAATTCAATCGACCCTTTACTGTTTTATTATATGTATAGATATCGAGATAAGTTCATGTCACAGTTTTGCCGTGGATTTTTGTTTATAGATAAAATAAAAATAAATAATTAAATGAAATAACCATACGCTGTCATTCTGTCAATTACTTTCGTGAAAGTGGTATTACCAAACTGCTTTTTACCAAACGTGACCTTTCACCGATAAAACGACAATTTTGGAACAATTTCCAAATACCCAACAATCCAACGAGTCGTAAACATTTATACGCTACGATTCCTTAACGGTACTCTTAAATTGCGAGTTCGCGTCTCCAAATTATGTGTATTTTATTGAAGTAATGTGCCTTTATTGTGTATAAAGTGGCCGTCGTGTGAGGGGTAGCTGAGGAAAGTACGCTTGATAATATCGGTGGACATTGGAATTAAATTATTTGGATATGGTACTGTATCTTATATATCGTGTCCATAAAGTTTTCGGAAAAAAGTACGATATTGTTACAATACTAACAGATGGTGTATAGTCACTTTACAATCTGAAATTTAGTGAACGAACCTGCTAAATATTAAACTTCTTTTTCTTCTTATTTTGTTACCGTCTCCTAACGGAGGTTGGCTATCAGCATGGATATTCTCACGCGAGAGACTGCTGCGCAGAACAAAGACCTCTTGTGCTCATCCCGAACCATTCTATAAGATTTCTGAGCCAAGGTGTCTCTCTTCTGCCAGGTTTGCGGCGACCGTGTATCTTACCGTGCATTACTTGGAAAAGATGGTATTTATTACGACGCATAACATGACCAAAATATGATAATTTTCTTATTTCAACTGTTTTGATGACCTGCAAAACACTTATCTATTCTTTATAAGACCGTCTCGTATCTCACACAATTCACCCACGATATTCGTAACATCCTTCTGTGCACTCACTTTCAAATGCGTGTAAACTTTTAGGTACATTATATAATATATTAAAAAAAAAAGAAATTGTAATTCTATATGTTTACATATAGATTTTTATGTTTTCAACAGAAAATTATAAAAAATTTTAATTGAATATAGGATTTCTAATGTAACGTTAGTTCAGGTGGTACTGGTTCTTATTCAAATTAGAATAGCACTGACGGCAATTGCGCGTCCACTACTCCCACGTTAGTAGGACAAAGCGTCTGCGACTCGACGCAGCACAACGTAACGCATCGCAACGCGTTGCCTAGCAGTACTTAGGCATTTAGAAGCAATGAGTCCCGTAAAAAACAGTTCTCGAAAAAGTATTGTTACACTATTTCTGGAATTATTTTATTTTGAGAAATAAAAAGTAGAATCTTTTTTTTAAAATTAATGTTACTGGAATGCCATATCCATTGTAAGCAAATTTATACTCGTACCTTCTCGTGTAAATACGAAAACATGGCAACTATTGAATATTTATTTTAGTTGAACCCTAACAAAAAGACGGACATCGTGTCCGAATGTCCGGACATCAAAGACAAGACGGCTCGTTATTTTTTTTATGCTACACATAACAATATTCTTTGACTACCTACCATTTAGATATGCGGACAAATTACTATTTGAAGAGTTTGTATGTCCACGCAAACAATATATTCCTTGTATGTACGGTTTTTTTCATAAGAAAGAAGAAATAAATTTATTAAACAAGTTTTCGCGTAGTCATGGTGGCAATGTGCGTGAGGTGGCCCAAGTCCGGCAGTGGACGGTAAAGAGCATGGTTACGCTATCTCCAAAAACTCATAAATCAATTATTTGACAGATAAGTCACAGGAGCATTACTGGCAAAGAAAGTGAACTAGAAAATAAAGAAGGGTCCATCTGACAGTGGACACTACAAATCATTGTGAGTGCGTCCTCAAACAAATGTGTGAAATATGAACAGTTGCGCCTTTATCACAAACGCCCAAAACACAGATACGTATGTCTGTGGTGCAAGTGAACCGCTCAAGATAAAAGATACTGTCTTTCACCTTTTCCAATCGGATCTGGCAGAATAACTAGCGTTTTGGTCTGCTTCACGGGCCACATCGCTATGCTAAGCTTAGTAGTCGTTTCCTTAATACGACACACATATTGGAGCGGGAGGGTGCGCGCTGCAATCCAACAGCCGCTGGGCGCATACGATCCCTCTCTCACAGAAGACTACCTTGAACTGTAAAGCATTTCCCACTTTATCATATTCCCCAATGTATGTACGTGTTTCGGTAGTGAGTGTGATATGTCAGAGCCCATTCCCATTCTATCCCTTCCCACGTCCCCAACCATTTCTCCAAATCCATTCTTTCATCAACAAAGATAGGCAGCGTATCTGGGGGCGGGCTAAAGTTTGCCATTTTGGACTAATGTTGGCATGTATCGCGGATGTCTATGACACTTACCACCAAGTGGATTGTATGCTCGTTTGCCTCCTTCTGTCTATAAAAAAAGGTAGTAAAGCCTGTTAACAAAACCCTGTACTATAACCAAGAATGGTCCTTTCAGTAAGACTCAGTACCACCCGGTACTGAGTACCCCCACATAAGGCTCGTTCAACACAGGCGTGGCCAGAAAGGAATATCCTCGACTTCATTAGAGCTGAAGACTGGCCGTCATCCAGTCTCGAACTTAATCCGCTTGATTATAATTTATGGTCTCTTTTAGAGAGATGGCATGCTCTAAACGTCATGATAATATTGAATCCCTAAACATTCCATAAGGGTGGCAGTTGCCAATTTTCCCATGGATAGGGTGCGTGTTTCAATCGAAAACTGGCCACAACGTTTGAAAGATTGCAAATTTACATTTCGAAAAAAACTATTTTAGTCCACTATTTTAGAGGTGATGTAGCTCTGTACATGTACATAGATTATAAGTACACTGTACTCGTTTACATGTACTCAACTTTGTTACAATTTGATATTGAATAAATTTTGGATATTTCAAAATAATGTTTCATTAATACTACTTCCATCAAATGTCTAATAAAAAAAATTTGTACCTTCTTCATAATGACCAATTTGTACTGGCAATTTTATAAAATAAGGACACAATACATTAAAGAAAGTACATTTTCGGAGTGTGTTGTAATTCTATAATGTTTAGTGTTCACTCCAGACTCGCCTCGACCCATCCCTTCGACCATTCGTCCAAGTTCACGTAAGACGTTATTTATTGGCGAGAGGCGGCCGTGTCCAAAAAGCTTAGTTGTGTCAAAAGTTGAGCGTTAAATCATCGGCCACTATCTGGACAGTGCAGGCCGGACGGTGGCCACTAGTGTTGTACGTTTTGCCATTGTTATACGACAACATTCTTCGTCTTGCGATGCCATCTTCTAACTATGATTGGCAATCATCACGGCTATTCTGCCCCTCCTAAGAAGAAAATGCTTTAGTAACATTTTTAACGAAAGCTTTAGTAAAATCATATTTGGTAATTAAAAATAAACAAAGTAAATAAACAATGGTTATTTGTTTTATTATATCCAAAACACCAAGTTTCTATAGCTCGATTTTAAATTAATAAAAATTATACCATTTTTTGTGTGCATTTCTCGTGAATGTCATCAAAATGCCTTTTTTTCTAAAAAGAGCAGTATTTGTATTTCAGGAACTGCAGCGTGGAATACTACCCTCCTAAGAATAAGTAATGTTCTATTCGGAAATTACAAATAAACAAAAATAATAAACAGTGGTTATTTTTTTTTTATTATTTAAACCGAAACCCCCAGTTTCTAATTAGATGTTTCCAAATATTATAATAATAATAATGAATATTTTAACCAAAATTTCATGCATTTTTCACGAATGTCATCAAAATTCTCTTCTCCCTTTTTTCTAAGAAGAACAGTGATCGTTTGCTCTTGACCTACCACTGGCGTAAGTTCATCTCCTTTGCAAGCTTTGATAGTTTCAAGCAAGCCTTCACCTGCGCTGGATCTTGGTATAATAAGTTGGTAGATTGTTCATTTTTATTATACGACCGAAGTACTTGAGTTTCTGTAACGGTATTCTCGAGAAAGAGCAATTTACAATTAAGTTTTTGCCCATTCACTGTATTACGTACTCGATGAGTTCAAGACATTTTGAAGGCAACATACACCAACATCGTATGAAAATGGACACGGTCCTGAGTTTAGTGATCCGGCACAAAATGATATATGAAGACATTTTACACATTACATTAAAGAATTTTGTGTGTAAATGGGAGAACAGTGCATCGCTGATTTGGAAGAACTGGGGTCGAAAATTCTGAAATACTCGTGCATCTTGGTGTAAACGTTAAAAAGGAATTATGGATGTGTAAAAGATAAATTTATTTAGGTGTAATCGTACTCTACATAACATCAACGTGCAATCTATAACAGCCCATTTTTATAGAAATAAATGTGGCAGAAGGTCACACTGTTCACCAAGTGGTCGCTCATGGACATCTGCGATACATTCCAGTATCAGTCCGGAATGACAAACGCCCCCGGATGAGCTGTCTAGCTTTGGAGATGAGTTCAAGGGCTGGGTAGGATGAGAACTAGGGGATACAACGGGACGGGGAGTTTTCCTAGTCACATTTACGCCATTCCTTTTTGAAGAGATTTTGAATTTTCCTTCATTTATTTACACACTTTGTGCAAACACAAATAACTATTATAAAGGAGAAATGTGTAGGTTATATGCTGCTTGTCTGCTTTCTACCAACAAACCAAAAATAGCAATAGGTCAGCAATGAAGGACCTAGGAAGAACCAAAAGCTTGTTCCAAATCTCTATCCTTTTCTACTCTTAAATGTCCAAAGGTAGGCAGCGCATTCGGGGTTGTGTCAACATTTGTCAATCTTGATTAATGTATGCACGCATTGCGGATGTCAATAGGCAACAGTATCCACTTATTAATGTTGAATTTCTACTCGTCCCCCAATTTATTTCTATAAAATATCTCTGGATATGCTAATAATCCTCGTTCCATAACACTGGGTTTCTACTTAAGAAATTATTTTAAAAATTGCTCGGCGTTGACCGGAATATATCGTCAGGAAACCCCGCATGTTCCAGAAATAAGTGTATCCATCAATCTGCACTGCGCCCGCGTGGTGGATTATGGCCTAAAACCCCCGAGTCATTTACTAGGAACAAAATGGAAAAAAACGCCACTAAAACCGTATAATGGCTATATGCCATGTAACATCAGGTATGGTATTGTACTGTGAGGCAACTCAGTTAAAATAAATACAGTTTTCATAGCCCAGAAACAACGCATACGAGCTATTTGTGATGTATCGCCTGTAACTACCTATATTTGTGATGTATTTGAGATAAAGAGACGGCACGCTGCAATCCAACAGCCGCTGGGCGCGCTCGACTGGCCACGTTACCTCTCTCTCACAGAAGACTTCCTTGAAATATACTGCATTTTTCACTTTATCTTATTTCCCCAAGCGCATCCGGTTTCGTGCCAACGTTTGTCATTTTGGACCAATGTTGGCATGTATCCCGGATGTCTATGGGCGACAGTATCTACTTACCATCGGACTGTATGTTCGTCTGCCGCCTTCGTCTATAAAAAAAACTACCCGCTAGCGTTTATTCAAAGAACTAAATTTACGAAATGAGCAACTTAGTTAAGATGAATCGAGGTTTTATTTTATTTAATTTATTTAATGTTGTTTTTAATACTACCAAATATAAAATCAGACAGACGTGTCTCAGAAACAGTTATTGTATGTCAGTTAATGTTTATAACCGTTTACCTGAAATAATTAAAACTTTGCCTGTTAATAAATTTAAAACCGTAAGTGGTTAGTTGACTAATGTTTTTATTCCATTCAAGAATACTTCAATATTAAGCACGTGTAGCTAGTGGATATTGTGACCATAAATATCTTATCTTAAAATTTGAAATGTTTCGACTTAACCTAAATGACATTCTGTAGTAATTATTAATTTGACATTCCAATTAACTATGACATTATTTTTATTTTTCCAATTATTATTGTCGTTTTTTTTTCTCTCCAATAATTTTTGTTTTTTTGTTTCCAAATATTTTGCACGCCACAAATGGCAAATGTGTTGGCACAGACCACATTTGTAAAATCTTGTCGCCCACTTTTGTGCAAATAAATTGATTTGATTTAGGGGAGGCTTGTGGCCCGCAGTGGGACATTGGAGTGTATGCATTTTCTTACATCTTACGGCTCGTAAACCACTGTTTTATCTAAAAAAAAATCAAAACAAAATAAAACAGTGAAATCGTCCCTTCGACTAGCGCTGCCGTCTCTTTTTAATTTAACTCTGTTCTCGTAGTCCGTTCAACCTGAGACAAAAACTAGTAAATAACAAAAGTAATACTACCCACATTACACCCATTGAGTTAGAGCTTACCATTAGAAGGCTGCACCCAATTTCATAAAACACCATCAAATAATTCAGCGCGGCTAATGAAAGCCGATCGGAATCAGCGAGTGGTTAATTGCTTCCATCCTGTAGTTTATAATACACAATTAACAATAAATAATAATGCAGTAATCTCATTAACCCTGCAGTGTACGGCCGCTTATCTTTTATTGTGTTTTATAACGAATAGGAAATAGCTGCAGATGTGTTAAGTTGAAAAATAATGTTGAAAAATAGGTATTTTGGTAGGGTGCACGCTGCAATCTCAAAGCTGCTGGGTGCACTCAACGTTACCCCTCTCTCACAGAAGACTGCCGTAAATTGTACTGCATTTTTCACTTTATCCTATTCTCCCTATGCAGGTACGTGTTTTGGTAGCGAGTCTCATATGTCAGAGCCCATTCCACTACAGTCACGAGGTCGAGGAGACGAGGACGTCCCCCTCAATACACCGTGAACACATACCGGCCTTCAGTCAACACTTTTACAAGCTATCGGCACGTGCTTAGGCGCTTCTCACCGACTCGGGATCCTGCGGTACCCTCTCAAAGTACCGCCCTAAGCCGAAGTCCGTTCCTTCCGCCGGTCCACCGGCGTGGGAGGCCTTAGGTTCGTTGCTGCACACACTCTTTCCTCCTGGCTGAGCGCCTTCTGCGCTCGCCCTAAACCATAGATGTCCGGCGACTCTTGAAAGGCCATTAGGACCACAAGAATTTAGCCATTCCGAAAAAAACATAAAGAGCCTATTCCCATTCCATCGCTGTCGTACTCCTTTTTTCCAGTCCTTTTGTCAGTATGGACGGATTTTGGCATGTATCGTGGATGTCAATGGACGACCATTTACCACTGAATAGACTCTCTGCTTGTCTGCCACCTTCTTTCTGTATTCGTATAAAAATATAACTGATAAAAGCTTCAAGATTCTTATGAAATTGACGAAAAATACTAAAAGGCAGTTATTTTTTGCCTGTCTGAATATATTCGTATTTAGTAGTCTATGTTCCGTGTCTATTCCGGTATGAATTAATCAGTCGGACTCGTCATTTAGCGACATCAAAGTCCCGTCTGACTCGCCTTCACGGTATATAAATACACGTTTGTTATATTATAATTGATTGTACTTGTAATCACCATAAAAACTATTTTGATATTTTTAAATTAATGTATTGTACTCGACACAACTTGTACACATGGACTTTTTGACGGGAACTCGAATAGTGAATTTGAGTTTTTGGTTTGATTATTGTAAAAACTGTGGTATTAGTTTAATAGTTGATAGTTTGTTAAACTTCAAAGAGAATTTTTGTGCGTGGTGTTTGTGATAATCAAATAAAAGCGTGGTATTGATTTTTCGTTTTTCAAGGAGTCCTCTTCTGTCCTCAGTCAACCTACTATCCTTTACTGAGCAACTCCTGACTTACTTCGACGGGCATTGACAGGATACGTTTTAGACTGAAATAATTTATTACAAAGAAAACTTGACACTGGCATAATGTGATAATTTCACCACTGCCATATACGAGTATGAAGAAGAAAAAACTTGCACGCATGAAACGTCAGGAAAAAGAGAGTGATGTAGTTTCGAATCGTTCGGAAACCATCACACCCTCATAAAACACCGAATTTCTATTATTGAAACTAACAACTTTTGATGTTCGAGTTCTTCTGAGCTTCTGTAATAAATATTCTAACAAAAAAAAAAAATAATCAAAATTATAATTTAGAAAAAGCTTTATTAAACTTGTTTTTTTTTTAAGTTAAAACTTACTGCGCTACTTTTCATTGAGAGTATATTAGCGTGTTGCAAACTGTGCAAACATGCTATTCCAATGTCTGAGAAACAATATAATTAAGAATATTGTTCCTTTTTTTCAATTTGTCTCAAATATTTCAACCCAATTTGTATCTTGACAAAGTTCGACATAACAGAAGTCTCTCCAAGGTTGCCTATAACGATCAGCCAACATCTATATTTAAAAAAAAACTACAAGACAAAATTAAATGTAGGTATTATCAAATAACAGACACTGAAACGTTTGTGCGTCTTATTTTAGAGTTTAATACGCCACACAAATTACGTCCATACATCAGGCTCATAAGCCGCGACTCGCCCATCAATCTGAAATGTCTGTCTGTTTGTCTACGTCATATACAGAACTATTTATACGGGACAACTAAAAATAACTGGAAATTCGCGAGTTGGTTTCTTTAGCGGAATGTCCATAAAACATCCAAATCAGCCCATAATGTCTCTCTAATATTGTTGTAAAAATGTGCGTAGACGTAACTTTACTTTTCTTACACCTTTTCTTACGTAACTTTTCTGACACCATAATACTCAGTAAAAGGTAGGAACAAACAAATTGCACATTCAAATTAAAAATAATGAACATTTTTTTTTCTCTCTATTTTATTTAGGGGCTTTTACACTGTTGTATATGTGAGCCCCATCGTACCCTAAAAGTTACAATTTCACCATCTATCTGTCTTACTTATCTACATCTATCTATACTATAATTACGTCTATCTGTCTATCTTAATTTATCTATGACTCTGATAGCGACTCGCAAATTCACACAGAATGTTTAAAGCTTTCGATGTTGGCTCGGACAGAATTCTATGGAACATCCCTACATCAGACCTGTTCAAATTTAGTCTCTATCAGAGCCTTCCTCTCAGGTTCGTTCCGGGAACACTCCAACAACAAGTGTTGGACATTTTCAACTGTACCACAACTTTGACAATTAGGAGAATTTATCTATCAGAACATAAACATGAAATTATGCATTTATTAGGTAATGAAGTTTTAACATAATGTATAAATTAAATTTATCCCAATATGACATTTTCCATTTTCAAAATTGTTACTACTATGTAACTTTTAAGTGTATTTCTGGAAGAATTTTGTAAATAAATTGAATTGAATTCGTAAATTAAATAATGAAACACAATAAAACGACATAATCTATACTTAAAGTGTTCAATGCGACGCCGGAAATGATCTCCAACTCAGCATATGCCGCGGACAACCCACTGCGCTGATTTGTCCACAGCACGGTACAGATACAACGTGACCGACGAGCAAACAGTCTATCTACTGGTAAACAAATACCGTCACATAGGACATCCACGATAACCATCAACATCAGTCAGGTATGACCAATGTCATCGGCCCATTAATCGTTCACTGTTGGACTGTGGGATGTACGACTTTAAAACGCCACGCTGGTAGGCCGGTTGGCGACACCACTCTTTCAGTGGTGATGTAGTTCCTTAGGGCTTGCGGTAGAGGTTTTGTTACTCCTTAGTCGCCTTTTACGGAGTAGTGCTATTCTAAACCCGGCCGACATTACACAGCCACATTTAGGAGTGAATTAGGAAAAGTATATTGATACTTATACCACATTCCTTATACCATTATACTCCGCATTCCTCCTTTAAGGGATAAACTCCAATAAAATATTTCACATAAAAAATCTTCAATAGGTACCTACTTTCAAATTTATCTAATTTAATGAAAATATGAAAAATTAAATCTGCAATAACATCGGAATTACATCACAAATATCAAGCTTTATGAGTATGAATATAAAAACGACTATCGCGTAAATTTAAAATCAAAAATATGTGATAGGTTGCGTTCGGTCCGGCTGTCTCGCTCAGGATACGTGTGGGCAATCAGGGAATCGAAAAGGCCGGGTTGGGCAAGTATGGAGATAGCTTCTGTTGCCAGTTATGACCAAAGGTCGGAATTAGGTAGTGTGATTTATGTACTTGCAATGATATCATAGAGCAAAAGACTAATGTGGATATGCCTCAAATCCCGGGATTTCAGTTTAAAGCGTATAAAAAATCCGATGATAGATTAGATAGAATTGTAGGTTAATGTTTGTAAATATACAAACTGTTAATCTATACGCCGACAAAATTGAAGGCGACGGACGCTGCTTGTTTTAATTCAATTTCCATCCGAAATTTGTTTTACAGGCGCGACATTCAGATGACATTCACACTATTTTCTTCGATAGTCGATAATTGGAATAGACTTGTTTTTTTTTTTATTTTTGAAAAGCTTGTTATTTTCGAACTACTAAACGAATTTGGTTCTACTACGAACTTAATTTTGCGAAATATTTTCGAAATTTCAAAGTCGATCTGCAATAGACAGTTTATAAAAATATACTCAATATTTAGCAAAGTCCGTCTCCATATAAACCATGCTTCGTATAAAGGACTTATAAAAGCTACTAAATAGTCATGTTTATTAACCATTAAACGTCTAAAGTTTAAAAAAACACCAATAAATATATCAAAAGGCTTGTCGTATGGTTTGATTCCTTCGATATGAATACGATGAACATTGAGATTGGAAGGTCAATTATTAAGGTCTAACATAGAATCGTTTCAAATACCAGATTGACTGTATCAACTAATAGATTGTTATACTCGTAGTGACCTTACCGATTACTTTTATTTAATACAAGCTGTTGCCCGCGGTTTTGCTCGTATAGAATTTGGTTTAAAAATTATCAAGTTATATGACCTTTGTTAATTTTTGATAAAATGGTCTTATTGGGCTAAGCCGTGTTTGATTGATTTATAAGTTCAAACTCGCTCAGGAAGAAATTCGCCATCTAACGAAAGTCACCGACATTTCTATGAACAAATAGCTTCCTAAAGTGGCAATCGGTATATCTGCCGCGGCACCTACAAGCGATGGGATAGACCAGTTCCTGAATGGAGCCAATGTATTTGTGTTTGACAGAGGCCCTGTGTATGACACCAGGTAGACCGACGACTTGAAGAAGTTTCGTCAGGTGGATGAGAAGAGCCGAAAATCGTGTGGGGTGGAGAAATTTAGAAGAAGCCTATATCCGGTAGTGGAGAGACATAGGCTGATGATAAAGTATGGTATTATGTGCTCGTAGTGACAAAAATAAAGTTCAGTACCGTTCTTGCAAAGGCAACTCATTTTTTTTTTATTATTTCGTTTTTCCGACTTATTAAGAAAGGCAAAGGAAAATATGCTCCATTCAGCCTTTTGGGCGCGCGATATTTTTTGGGCACAGCTTTGTGTGAAGAAATTAGTCTGTGGGCTGAATTTTAAATTTTGAATATGTGATACGTTGGAGAAACAACAATTCATTTCAGTTAGGTGGGCATTGAATAAAATTGGATTTCTATATTAATTTAGAATAATTTTCTTTTTTAGAAATTAATGCAGTATATAATGGGCGTCCGTCTAGAATTATTTTTTAGTTACGCAAAACCATGAAAAATCAGAGGTAGTAAAGATTTATCTATGTAATCTTAAATACTTATCTAATCTTAAATCAAATGTGGGCAGGCCATATATGCCTTAGGTCCGATAACCGATGTAGGAGACGAGTCCACGGATGCTATACGTACCACGTACTGAGAAAAGTGGCGTGGGACGCCCTCCGGCCAGGTGGACTGACGACTTGAAGAAAGTGACCGGTAGTGAGTGGATGAGAAGAGTTCAAGACCGTGTGTGGTGGCGGTCCTTGGGAGAGGCCTATATCTAGATAGAGGATATATAGATATCTATCTAGATATATCCTTATATATGTATATAGAGGGGAGAGGAGAGGAGGAGAGGGAGAGTGGTATAAATATCTAAATTAATCGGATCAATTGTTAATTGGATAAACGACAATTCATTTACGATATCTGTTTACCTGGCATTTACTTCAACTTGTTTTCATCTTCTTCTTTATTTACTTTTCAATTTACAATTGCAATTGCAATTACAATTTTATAAATTCAAACTAACTAATAAATAAAGTATTAATTACTAAAATTTATACTATTATACATTGCAACATATCTTATTTAATATTATACTTACATCAAGTCATTTTAATATTTTAACACTATTAACATATTTAATAAAACCAAAAACATCTGTATCATATTCTCACTATATAATAATTAACAAAAAATAACAAAATATCCATTTCATGTCATATTTACATATATATTTATTTGCATATATCTAAATGGCTTACATATTATTGATAAATGAAAGTTACCGAGGTACATGTTTTATATGAAAACTGGATCAGTGGAAATGAAGGATTATATAGAATAAACAAGCTTTAAAAGAATTTAGATTTCAATAAAATTATAGAAAGTTAGAAATTTGAATAAACTATTTATTTAAGATTTCAAAAAGTTTATTTTTGTCATTCTCAAATTTAGACAGCGTTTCTTTCAACACAACAATGAATATAAGTCAAATCTATTTACGTCGCGGAACTATAGACGTTTTCATTATAAACCGTATAAATTAGAATGAAAGCTAAATATTTAACCGACTTGTATACGACGAACTCCATCCAAATGTATCGCATAAATTCCACCAAGTAAAAAGTCGTCGTGTCTCAGACGAAAGAATTGTGTAGATATGTCTGTTTTACAGAAAGTGGACGCTGTCGCGCATTGACATCCATGATACATGCCAAAATCAGCCCAGAATGACAAACATTGGCACGCCCCCAGATGCGCGCTTTGGAGATTCAGGAATGTATTCGTAGGATATTATGGGATGGGAATGTGCTCTGGTATATTTCACTTACTATCCAAACACGTACGTACACTGGGCGAATAGAACAAATTCGGAAATTCAATACATTTAATGGCAAACTTCCGTGAGAGAGAGAGAGAGATAACGTGCACCTAGTGGATGTAGGATTGCCACGTGCACCCTTCCCCTCCCAGTATGAGAGTATACGAAGATAAGAAGTATAAGAAGAGATCTTATAATTAAACTTAATTAAATTAAACTTTAATTAAATAAAATATAGAAATAGTCTTCGTAGATACTTGTTATATATTTTATATACTTTCTATATTTTATTTAATTAAAGTTTAATTATTTTATTTAATTAACTACTGTTGAATGTCTTTCTCTGTAATTTCTCCTTAAGTAAATAAATAAATAAACTCTATAAACTTGGATTATAACTCTCAAGAGTATTTACATATTGAGTCTTGAGGTTTTCAGTATTCACTCCTAGTATCAAATGCTCAGCGCTTACTTTTTCGAAACTGTACAGAATTATAATTTTAAATCATCTATACTATAATAATATAATAAAGAGGTAAAATTGTGTGTTTGTATGTTGGGGGTAGTAATCTCTGAAACTACTGAACCGATTTCAAAAATTATTTCACAAATAGGAAGCTACATTATCCGTGTCTAATATAGGCTATATTTTAGTGTCTAATATAGAAATTGTGAAAAAAAAACTCTTATAAACCGAAGCGAAGCGAGGGCGGGTCGCTAGTATTAAATAAAAAGAATTAAATATTAATTTAAAAAAACAACATTGTTGCATGAAATAGATATAATCAATCACCATAATTTGGATCTTTTATAAAACATACATTCTTAAATTTTGCTTACAAATGTAATACAAACAATCTAGTTATGTCTTATCCATGTTTGCCTTACGGTTGTTGCCATTAAACGCAATAGTTACGGGTACAAAATTTATTGTTTTTCATCTTTGAAATCTTAGCGGAGTCAAGTTGTATAAATCATGCGTTAATGCCCGCGCATTATACAAATTCAAATTTATAACCCGATAAAATTACAGAATGGCCGAAGGGGTGGCTCCCCACCCCTTCGAGGGGGGTTGGAGCAAACTAAACGCGACCCTGATTCATTAGGTATCGGGGTTTGATATAGTTAATTGTGCTAAAAATAATTACGTTTTGGAGGCGACTATCTACAAGAAATGTTATTATTTTATATCTTTGTACAGGTATTAAACGCCGTTGACAGGCGCTAGGCTCAAAAGTAGACTTCGCATTTTCCGTATGTTTTAGAAAAACTGTCTATTAAAAAATTGTAGAGCTTTACGAGCCCTACCCAATAACATACTGTTTGTATATCTTACAGATCTGATTTTATTTGGGATTTTTGCAAAGTTTACACTTTCGTAACTTTGAAACTACTGAACCAATTTGGCTTATTATATATAACATTATACATATGTGTAGATATATAAACTTCTAAACCGATTAATGATTTAAATTTAGCTGGCTAGTGAATTGAAATAAAAAAAATAAGGAAATAGTCCGGAAGCGTAATCTCTAAAATTAAAGAAATCTGTCAATGTCACAAAAATAGAATTAATCCAGTTCCATTTCTGTTCCAATAGACATTTCTGTAGCTTATGGTTTTGTGGATGACTCTCTTTAGTTTGTACCGTTGATTTTTAAGCACTCTAAATTAAGCACTGGTTTGCTTTTATATCTCAATCATCGCACGCAGTCAATTCAAACAAATCAACTGAAAATCGAATAAAGTGTGAACAAATTCCGATAACCGTCAGCGTTTGAGCCCCAAATAACACTCAAGGTAATTATTATCAGGACGTTTGATTTATAACGACTTTGGACTGTAAACCTCTTTTCTTTCTATTCACGTTTAATTGAATGATTAAATCGAATGGCATTAAAATCGTCGATTTTGGCGGCATTGTCTCGACGCCATTTAAAACAATGGAATCAATCGATGACGCAGTGGTTTTGCGGCGCTTCGAATCACGGATTTGAATTTCGAATTCTAATTGCCAACTTCGGGAGTTATTTTAGTAGAAATTTTCGATGAAAATAAATAGTGTAGGTGTTTGGTTCATTTTTATTGTTGAAACACATTTATAACAATGGAATCAATCGATGACACAGTTTTGCGGCGCTTCTAATTTCAATTGTGTTATTTTGGTTGACATTTCTGGATGAAAATAAATAGTTTAACTTTTTTGTTGCAGTATTATTATTGTTTCATATTAAAGTAAAAGATAATTATTATTCTTTCATAATTATTCTTTTAAGAACCAATTGTTGAATCGGGTTATATGCAAAAATAGTGCAAGAATCTTATATTTACCTATGTACAAAAAATGAAAAAAACTACAAAAATTTACAAAAAAATATTGCTTATAAGGATGCGTAATATTTTCCATAGTTCCATGAATTCATAGTCACGGGCTTTGGTTATGTCAATTGATGGCATTTGCCATAAAAAAAATACGGATACTTTTTTGCAATTATGTAGTTTTGTTTTTGTAATTTTTTTAAGGTTTTACTTAGCTCAAATAATTGATACCTACTTCTACAAATAAATACGTAACATGTTATTTCAAATAACTCAAATTCCACCTGTATTCAAATATTGACATTCAAATATTCGTGTGTGGAAATGTCAAAATTATACATATTTCAGAAAACGTTATTAAAATATAGTTTGTTTATTTCATTCACATTTCCGCATCCCCAATCCCAAATCCCCATAGAACTAAAATTAACAGTACACGCTAAAAACCGTGGCGAGAAACGTCAAAACTCTGCAAAACACATCAATCAGTATTAAGGTGGACCTCGGGTAACTTCCACCATAACTAATAATTAGACGCGCCAGCACGCGAATGAAATATAATAAATACATCCCTGAGCGGTGATATGGTAGTCCACCCTTTTGGGGCGCGTCCACACTGGGATACTTTATTAGCAAGGACTGGCCGTCGATAATAAAGCTTGCTATACACGACTCGATATCTGTAGGTATATTGTTGGTCAATATATACAGTTTACGAATCAGGCAATACAGAGAGGAATCTATGGTATAGCTTAAGTAAGTCAACTGAATTGATAAATGTCAATTGATAAATGAAAGTCAACTCTATCCTCCACCTCTGCAGTTTATAAGATCGAATAGTTGTGTTTTTTATATTGATTACACCGATATTTATTTATCGCTAAAAGCCATTTATTGTGAAGCTATTGAACATCATGGAGTAATTTTTTCCCCATAAATCAAGGAGAGGGATAATGGCTTAAAACTATAAAGGTAAGGTATTTAAGATTCCGCGTACGTATGTCGGACAAACCGACCGACAAACATAACAGTTGGTACTAATTATATTATCTTTACTTTTGCCCATGATTTCCACACAGTTTTAGTGCTTCCGACAACCAATATTTCCGGTAAGCGTCACGTTCTTCTCGCCATCGTTTTCCACAGCTCTCACGGGGTATTTTGCCATTTTTTGGATCCATTTATTAGTCGCTACTTGCCACAGGAATTTGGGCTGAAGTCCCACTTCAGATTTACGGCATTTTTTTAGAACATTGCTTATTTGCGCTTTGAAGCGCCATGGAGCATTTCTAAAGCGATCTGACAACAGACCAATTTTCTCATAACTTAAATAGGTAAATAGGATATATATCCTTATGTGTGTAGCTATTCTACAGCCGGCCGTGTGGTGTCGGTGTGGACGTAGTGTACTGTCGGAGCTTAAAGCGCTAACCCATATCTTCACGTGGATATCACAAAAGACGATTATGAGATAATAAAGCGGCTACCACAAGCCCCAAGAAACTACCCCACCTCTGGAGAAGAGGACAACTCGCTTGACCTGCATGGGCGTTTTAAGGCCCAACGTCCCTCATATTCATGAGGAGGCAGGCCGATGTCCAGCAGTGGATAAAAGGGCAGGTTACGGTATATGTGGGTTATGATCCAACGAAACATATGTCAAAATAAAAATCTTCATTTTGTGTATTGTTCACTATATCTAATGTGTACGTACACCCCTTTATTAGATGTATTTACAGTATTTCACAGTTCGGCTCCGTGTGGACATTACCCCGGTAACGTTCACAAAATGCAATGTATTGTTTTTCATATCCATTTAATTATTAAATTACATTTCGACATGAGTGTCATAAATTTTAAGGGGGAGAGTGCACGGCGCAATCCAACAGCCGCTAGCCGCACTCGACTGGCCTCTTGTGTACCTTGAAATGTATTGCATTTCCGATTTTACCCTATTTCCTAATGTACGCACGTGTTTCGTTAGTGAGTGAGATATGCCAGAACTCATTCCCATCCCATTCTGTCCTATCCCTCCCCAATTTCCTGCTCCTTTCTCTAAATCAATTTATTCATCTCGAAAGGTAGGCAGCAGATCCGGGGACGTGCCAACGTTCGTCATTCTGGACTGTAGTTGGCATGTACCGCGGATGTCCATAGGCGACAGTATCCATTTACCATCAGGTGGATTGTATGCTCGTCTACCGCCTTTATCCTATAAAAATGCCGTCAGCTCATGTCTCTCCACTGCTGGATGGCCCCTCCCAAGGCCATTACACACGATCTTCTGCGCTTCTCATTCAACTACCGGATCTTCAGTACAGATGGACTGACTATGGCTAGATAACCGGAGAGCATCCCATGGATGTTTTATCAGGGAGCCTGAAAATTGATAATTGATTTTAATTATTAGAAAAATTTAACCAAACAACATTATTCTGTAATTATAAATTAAATAATTGTTTATCTATAAAGTGTTATTGCAGGTCGTTTAAACCCTCTCTTGACTGCAAGGGGTAGGCACTGTAATTATCAAAGCGATTAGAAGTCCTTACTCTCAATTGCGTGGGCCTAGGGTTCCCTGACAGGACAAACACTAACTAGATCCGAACACACATTTGTCTTTAAACAAATGAATGTCCGACCCGGAATCAAACCCGGGACATTTTGCACAGCGGGCAGGTTCACTACCGACTGCGTCAATCGCTCGCCTTTGAAACATCAAAGAAGCTAAAAATTTGGACACAGCATACACTAGTGCTTTAGTTCTTGTATTTGCACGGAACGCAGATAAGGGTAAGCAATGTGCACACGAACTGTGGATAAGTAGCGCGGTTTGATGACTCGCCGACGTATAGCCGAGGAAAAAGTGTTGATACGATTATTTTATAAAAATTGCATTAATAATAAATAATTCTGTATTCTAAAATAATTATATATTAGAGTACTCAAATGGGGAACTAGAATCTGGCAAACGAAATACAGCATATACCTATTCGAAATTATTTTCATGAAGTAATATTTTTAATAGTAAAGTTAGTGTATCGTAAACATCTTGATACTTGTGTGACTAATTGGAGAAATGAAATTAAATGCAACGGAAAGAAAAGGAACTTAACGAAAGTCCACTTTTAGACTCGTGTAGCCCTATCTAAATATTAGGTGTTATCCTCGAGAAGATATGAGATGGTGCTATTCTGAAAATGTCCGACATCACACGGCAACTGATAATAGGTGCATAAGTTAAAATAAAATACAAACGAATAGATAAACCTCTGTTATCTACCATTTCTCACCATCTTCAAATGTTACTAGTTTTAAAAAATAAACTATTTTAAAAAACAAACAAACAATGGAAAAACACTTTGTTAATCTTTGTCACGTTTTATAATGACGAAACATAGCATATGACGGAAATTTTATTTCGATATATAATACACAATATTTTTTTTTTAAATCTTTCTAGAGCCTTAGAGTTATTATTGATTCCATGCACTTGTTTCCCTGTCAGTACGTGTGTACAGAACAGTCTTTCGTTTGCTCGGCACGAGTCGGTTATCGCATACGCTTAACATCGGTATCTCTGATTAAGTCAATAGGTGGCTTGGCTCCGTGGACTCTCGGGCTTACATTATTTACAGGTCCCGATAATGCTATTTGAAAATGTACATATTTATTGTTTTAAAACCTTGGGTTTCGCGGAAAGTAGTAAGCTGGAGATTTAAACGAAAGACTGTTAGCAACACTAGTTGGAAGGGTGACTACGCTATTTCATACCGTAAAGGGGTTGCCTTTTTTTGGTCACCACATTGTCTTATGCATGAGGGATGTAAGGCCTTAAAACAGCACGCGTACACATCGTTGATATTGCGTGCCCTCTGTGCTGCGTTGCTGCCACGAAGGAACTCATATTCGAAAATAATGCAAATTTTTAACTTTTCCATGATCGCACACATAACGATATCTAAGCAAAAAGTCGTAATGTAATGTAAAAATAAACGCAAAATAACTAAAGTTCACAGGGGCCACTGTGAACAGAAGGCAATTTCATGGGTGAGGAACTCACATCATGTAACTACTAATAGTAGTATCGGTACTACTTACATACTATCTTGTTACAAAGTTACAAATTGTTGAATTCAAATTGTAATAATTTTCGATCCAAACACTTAACATGAAATTACACTTATTTATTTTCATTACACTTTTTGCAAATCTTGTATGAGCCCCGAGGAGTCCGTCGTATCCCCCCTTCAACCTTTGAGTTTTGACAGATTTATGACGTCATTGCGATTTGGCACGCAATCACATTGTTGCTGATTTATTTATGGCCCCGCTTGTAAATCAAGCGGGGTGCATTTTTATCTGACGGCCCGGTCCCTAACAGGGTGACGTGGTTAACAGTCTATGTGTGAACGAATGGAGAGTTTGAATGAAACGCAATTAGTTCATCTTTTTTACAAGCACATCAGTCATTTCCTATTTTACTTTATCTAACTAGCAAAAGATGTGTTCTACAGGTTGTGAGCAAAAATATCTGTACCTTTGTTACTTACACAACTTTTTAAAATTTAGTACTATTCTCTCACTCACTCACTCGCAATGAGTAGGTGCATCGATTTACTTAGATATATAAATGGAGTATGCGGCATTGCCGTTTGTAGCAGCGTATAGTAACAAAGAGCGTTCAGTAGTACAGAGTAAGAAAGTCAGAGACTTCATTCAGACAAAGTCGTCAAATAAAAGTTGTTAGTGTTAGAAGTCGAGAGAACGGTTCACAGAAAGCTTAAAAGTAAATTTAAACTTAATTAGTCCTATAAAAGTCGTATAAAAGTATATACACGTTTATACGACTTTGGTGCATTCAGTAGCTGTATAAGTAACAATTTGGTCGCGTAGTGTCGGCCGGCTTTAGAAAACCACCACTCCATCTCTTCCCGTGAGTGTAGTAAAAGGCGACTAAGGGATAACAAACCTGCTACCATAAGCCGCGAGAAACTACGCCACCTCTAAAATAGTGGACTCGCCAACCCTCTTTTCCAGTACAGAGTGGTGTTTAAAGGTCATACACCCCTCGTGTACAAGACAATGAACATGGCGGGGCCCGTATCCAGTAGTGGATGCTAAAGGGGCCGATGACGTTTTATATGTTTTAGGTTTTGGTGAACCTTGTTTTTACTTCATATATGGCAATGGTGCAATTAGCACATTCTGCCAGTGTCTAGTTTTTCTTCGTAATAAACAATTTCAAAGACTAAAACGTATCCTGTCAATGTCCGTCGAAGTAAGTCAGGAGTCGCTCAGTAAAGCGATAGTAGGTTTACTGAGCACAGAAGACGACTCCTTAGAAGCACACGAAAAACGCAGTCCCACTATTAAACCATGAAACGCCCAATACATATTTTTTTAACAATAATCAAACAAGAAACGCCTAAAGATGAACCTCAAGTCGAGCTCGAGATTAGATAGTGATCCTTTCTTCAAAATTTGAACGTCGATGTCCCCGTAATATGTGTTATGAAGACTAAAAGACTCAAATTCAAATTCCATTAAAGCGCCCATTCTATAAAGCCACATGCACATCCGCGACACACATCACCGACGTGACACACGCAGCGGACTTTTTTTCCAGTTAATGACGTGATTTATCGCTTCCTTCACGCGGGATTAGCCGCAATGTAATAATGACGGGCCAAATGTTTCGCCAGTGTGCATGTGGCTTTATAATTGGAGTGTGAATTTTTCGTCACGTTTGTGACTCAAGGCGTGTTACATGTTTAAATTATGAATATTGAAGTATAAGGTATAATATTAATGCAAGAATTGTCTCGGAATTCTAACTGTATTTACGTGCATGGCGGGAGTAAGTTGATAGCGTAAGGGGGAGAGTGAATGCTGCATTCCCACAGACGCTAGGCGCAGTCGACTGGCCACGTGACCCCTCTCTCACAGAAGACTACCTTGAAAATGTACTGCATTTCCTACTTTATCGTATTTCCCCGATGTACGTAGGTACGTGTTTTAGTTGTTAGTGAAATATGCCAGAGCCCATTCCCATCCTATCCTATCCCTCCCCATTTCCGCAACTCTTTCTCCCAATCCACTCCTTAATCTGCTAAAGCAGGCATCGCATTCTTAAGTTAAGAAAGGTAGGCAGCGCAATCGGGGGTGTGCCAACGTTTGTCATTCTGGACTGATGTTGGCATATATCGCTACATGTCTTTGGACGACAGTATCCACTTACCATCAGGTGGACTGTCGCATTTTCTCTATAAAAAAAGTCAAAATCAAACCGTTTTCAAGGCTCGGTTCAAAAGTTTAATGTATGGTGTTATTCTAAAGCCTACAGAACCCGAAAATAATTTACGGCAATAATACGGCAAACTAAAAATTTATAAAAGCTAATTCTAAATATACAAAAAGTCACATAGAAATTAATGTTACTCAATATAAGTATAAATTTCCCTACCGCGTTAAAATCACTTATAACACGGCACAAATCAAAAACCCGCCCGGGCACCGAACCGGCGGTGCTTTCTCAAGCCCCGCCCCCATCCATCTGCGTTCGTCACAAATCAACAAGACGCATGCTTTCCGGCCCGGGATTCGAACCCGGACTAATGGCGCCGCCCGATTTATTAACTCCACTACATAAACACGGTAATGTAGTTAGAAAAAATAGGAGTGTTTTCGTTATACGATGTCCATGTAAAGTTGGTGAAATTGGAATAATAAAGTCTTATTCTAAGTAAAGAGGTTGCCTGGTGTAGGTTTTTACCTCATTGAGTAAATTCAATTAGCAGCCACGATTACGACTTATTTTTTATTAATTCATTGAGATAATTATAAGTGAAGAGATGTTACGAGTACAATGGTATGTCCCTCTGTAATATGAGTTAAATTACGGATAATGGCTTACAATAATAGCGGTGATAGCCTAGGGCCCACGGGTATCTATACTCGGCTCACATTCGTGTGATCGTGGCTTCAAATCCCCGGCCAGTACCGCTGACTTACTACTTAAGTACGATTTAAAAAAAAAAATAGAAAAACCGAATTTTGAGGAAACCCTCATGATCCAGAAAACGTCCCACTTGCAGGGCACAGACTTACCCTTAGTAAATCACTGGGGTTCCGGGCCGTAATACACCACGCGGGCCCCAGTGCGAATTTGTGGATCACATACCTACTCCAGATTTTTCTTTTCTTGAGCATGCGAGTTTCCTTACGATGTTTACGCTCACCGCCGGGCTAGTGTAAATTTAAACAAATCCGTACTCAAGTAGAAACTTAGTGGTACGGGCCGCGGATTTGAACTCACGATCACACGAATGCGAGTCGAGTATAGATACCTATAGGCCCTAGGCTATCACTGCAAATACCTACACCCTCTTAACATTGAATTTCGTTCGTAGAACTAATAACTTTTATTTTTTGATTTTTTTTTAAATTGAGCACTGTTTTCACATAAACCACCGCACTGTCATCCCATCTACTCGATGGCATGAGATAGTATTGGATCCGAGAGATTTCCTTCATTCAAATCTAGATTTTCTGCGCCCGACCCATTTTTACAAAACCGCATCATCCTCAAGGAACTGGGGGATTATTTGACGAAATACCCCAAAACTATTTTTACTTATCTTCTAAAACAACACGCTGGTAACATGGTTCACACGTGTTGGAAGGCCCGTAAATCAAAATTATGACGTCTCCATACGACAAGTGGTTGATGCTCTACTCAGACTAAATTTAACGATGTGAAGTGACGATATATTTGATAACATACGAGCTGTGTTTATGTGCGCCAGCACCCACGTTGGTAGTCATTGACCCTTTAGTTAGATCAAGGAAAAATTAATGCGATCAAAACAAATTGTATTAGATACTTATGTTATTAACGATGTTATTAGCTATTGGAACTTATAAAATGCAATTCTGCAAGACTTGCATACATCGTTTAAATAAATAACATAGAACCATCGATCAGAAAAACTATAGAGATTTTTGTTCTAGGGTTGTAGGCGGACGAGCAAGCGGTCCCACGTGATGGTAAGTGTTCTATCGCTATTGGGAGGTTAGCGATGGGAGGAGTGTTCTAAAACCTGCAACATTGGGAGTTTCGGGAGGTATTGTACGCCGCCGACCTTGAAAAATCCTATTCACAGCTTTCTTGACGTACCCCATATCTTAGCGTAATGGAAAGACTCCTTGAGGCAGTTCGTTCCACAGCCTACGGTTTCGCGGTATGAAATGGTTTTTGGACCGAACAGTACGCGACAGGCGTATCGAGGAAATGCGGATGCACGGCACTTCCGTGACACGAGGTGCGGTTGTAGAAACTCAAGGTGGGAATTATGTTTAACAATTTCATCAGAACATTCCCCATTGTACAACCAGATGTTGCATTACGGCATTAAAAGTGAAGCATTTGCAAGGTTGTCAAATTGACAGTCTGTCAATTCAGTCGACCATTTGACGGCAAATAGCTACCAAGAACAAATTATTGATATTTTCCCTTTCTTACAATAACTGAAATATTTGTCACGTGACGTATTTAGAAATGATTGAAAAACAAAACTTTTAAACGAAATAATATACGAGTATACTCGTATTTCGTTGTAAATGCGTTTGCCTCATTGATTTTGAGTAAACAAAATAAAGCAGAGTTAAAAACTAGTTATAACTAATAAACATTTCTCTAGGATTTTCCACGTATGCTAATACTTTTGTTAAGAAAATCAGAATGTATGTATTATCCCTTTCTTAAAACACAATGAATATATTATTATGATACATTAGTATCCCACTTGTTAATGTATATGTATAATGTTATTTGTGGTAAGCACAAATTTGTATATGAATTAGGTATAACTTTTATGTATTCATACCTACATATGTACAATTATACTGTTTGTGCCAAAATAAAATAAAAAAACCGAATTATTTATTTACTACTCGTTTATTGACAGTGGTAAGTGGATACTGTTACCCATGGACATCCGCGGTAGGTACATGCCAAAATGGCAAACGCTGGCACACGCCCTGTTGCGTGTGCCAGCGTGACACTTTCTATATTCAGGTATGGATTTGGAGAAAGGGTTGGGTCTAATGGGGGGGGGGGGACAAATCAAATCAATTTATTTGCATAAATGTGGGTAAGATTATTTTCCAAAATTGGTATGTGTCAACTAAAACAATAAAGGATACCAACTATACGCACAATTGCACGGAAGCAGTCCGTGCGACGTACCTGATGCGCTACAGAAACGCGGCAACCTCAACAGCACGGGGGTGGGGGAGAGGGTACGCTGCAATCCAACAGCCACTGGGCGCGCTCGGCTGGCCACGTTACCCCTCTCTCACAGAAGCCTACCTTTGAAATGTATTGCATTTCCTATTTTATCGTATTTCCCCAATGTATGTACATGTTTCGGTAGTGAGTAAGATGTGCCAGAGCCCATTCCCGTCCTATCCCTCCCCATTTTCCCATCCCTTTCTCCAAATCCATTCCTATAATCAAGGTAGGCAGCGCATCCTTGCCAACGTTTGTCATTTTGGACTAATGTTGGCATGTTTCGCGGATGTCTATGGATGTATCTACTCACCATCAGGTGGACTGTATGCTCATTTGCCGCCTTCGTCCATACCAACTCAGCAGTCGACATATGTATATTCCAGATGTGCATAGGCGTCAGTGATTGTTTACTATCTACAGCACTGTCTGCTCATTCGTTTCTATCCCATAAAAACTACAATCTTCAACAAACTCACCTAAATTTCACTCTTAACTAAAACTATGTTAAGCAATAGTAAGTTGAGTATAAGTGCTTGATGTAGCCGCTTGCTGATAGCGCCGTCAGTGCGAGCGGCGCCTTTGTGACGACATTCATTTTGTGTTAACTTGCGCGCGCGCATACCGCTATTTGTTTAGCAATTTATTGTTTAGCTTGTTACATATCTCTACATATAAATGACAACGTTCGTTTGTCTATAAACTAATATAATAAAAAGGTAAAATTGTGCGTTTGTAAATATGTTGGGGGTAATCTCTGGAACTACTAAATCGATTTCAGAAATTCTTTCACAAATAGGAAGTGTATAATATAGGCTATATATTTTTTGAAATTTAGAATTAAAAATTGGAAATGAAACTCATAAACCGAAGCGAAGCGAGAGCGGGTCGCTATTGGTTATAATTTCGATAACTTGGGAGATTTTGTTTTTAATTTTCGCTATTATATACGAATTAAAATTGAGTGTACGTTTCATTAAATTGAATCCGTTAAATTTAATGAACTCGTCTGCCAATTCCTCTGTGAAAGAATACTAATTTCACTGGACAAATATGGTACAATATAGTAGGTATGCATATAGTGATATATGCATAAGAGTGATAGGTACTCAGGTCCACAAATCTTGTAAACACTTGGCGCCCAACGTGGCTCGTCCGTCAGTCTCCTCTAAAAATTACGGCCTCTGGGAGCCAGGGGATCCAAGAATTAAACAGTTCTCAAAGTTGCTCTGCAACGAGCCAAATAAATTTTATTTTCTTTTTCACCCGGAAAAGTATTTGATTCACTCCACCCCTACCCATTAGAATGATCCGCCTTTTTTGTTTAGTTGTTTGAGTTCTTTGGAGTAGACTGAAGCTATAAATTTAAGTCTTCAGTTCAGTCTGTATATGTATAGTAATTTACTGCTAATTCCTCGACATTTTGTTTTACTTTGAGATTTACTTTTTTGCAGTTTAAACTTCTGTGTAAAACGAATATTTATTTGTTAGACTTCAGTGAACATAGACTCTATCTATACATACATATAGACTATACATACTTATCTATACATATAATAAAACTATAGAACCAGCATGTCTGTTGTACATTGAATATATTTACGAAAAACTGATTGGGAGCGTAGGAAGAGTATCAGAATACAAAAAGACGATTTTGAAAATATTTGTGTGTCCGTTTGTCTGTTCGAACACGCTAATCTCCAAAGCTACGGAGCGGATTTTCATGGGGTTTCCACAGGTTAATGAGACTTAGCTTGGCGCTTCGAATAGGCTTTGTTTTTTGGAAATCGGCTGACGAGAAGAAAATATATCCCAATTTAGCGTACGAAGTCGCGGGCATAGCTAGTAGATAATAAAATTGTAATAAACGCGTGTCTGAACATTAAATTTGAACAGAATTAAGAAACTTTCGACTTTTTTTGAACTCAAAATGAATTTTGTTACCTTAGTATGTGCAGTGATGTGGTGATCTAATAACTTATTATTATAAAAATATTTTTTAGTCTACACTATGAATGGATACAGAGTTCAGAACAACATTTTTTTGTATGTCTGTCTGTCTGCGCATCCCGCAAAAAAACACTGGAATGATTTTAATGACTCTTCACATGTATCGGGTTAACATTTTATCCAGTTCTATTAGAGAGTTCCTATGAAGATGAAGCTAACCTCACATAGGTACTCTAAGGTCATCTTCTGTACGACAATGTACAATAAAGTCAGTTAAAAGAAAATCTAACCTCTACAATCATATGGACACTGCTAGTAACTTATGATATCCATACCATACCATCAGCTTATGTGTATCCACTGCTGGATATAGGCCTCTCCCAAGGCTCGCCAAAACACACGATCCTCAGCTCTTTTCATCTAAGCACTTCCAAGGCCCATATTAAACTTTGTAGTTGTACCCTTGTAACCTTCTAAGTTGTAACTTAGAACATATAAATCAACTTAATCTTGATAGCTTCTTCCTTGATCGAGACAACTAAAACTTTTATTGTAATCTATTATATTAGGTATCCTAACATGATTTGAAAAGTTTTTAATAATAATAATAATAAATTTCAGTTCTGTCCATAGAAAATTTTGTATATAGAATATTTGTTTGTATACAGAATAATTTTAAATTTTATATACAGAAGAATTTTAAAATAATATCACAGTCCCTTAGGTGTCACACTGAGTTAACGTACATGTACTCCAACTCAATGCCTCAATATGGTTCAGTCCAACTTGTCCGCTAAGGTGCTCAGAATATCTTTGGTGCTGCCTCGCACGCGACGCAGCTGGCAGGCGATTTTTTGCGCACAATTGCACGGAAGCAGTCCGTGCGAGGTACCTGAGGTACCTGCGAGGGGCACGCTGCAATCCAACAGCCACTGGGCGTGCTCAACTGGCCACGTTACCCCTCTCTCACAGAAGACTACCTTGAAATGTACTGCATTTCCCACTTTATCATATTTCCTTAATGTACGTAAGTGTTTCGGTAGTGAGTGAGATGTGCCAGAGCCCATTTCTAACCTATCCCTCCCCATTTTCCCAACCCTTTCTCCAAATCCACTTACCAGTATCCACATACCATCAGGTGGACTGTATGTTCGTCTGCCGCCTTCGTACATAAAAAAAAAACACTTAAACGTCTTTATTTAAAGACAAATGTTAAATAATTAGATAGATAAATTGTTTATTGTATTCCAACATATGTTGCAGATAACTTAAATAGGTAAAACAAAATGAAAAACCTTGTCGCTTATCGCCTTGAAGCCAAAGCGATCTCATCCATGCAATCTTCGGATTGCCTGGAAGAGACAATGGCTAATAATCTAGATGCAGCATTTTTTGCATAATGTCAAAATATGTATAACTGAATTATTGTATTTTATACATAGGTATACACTTACTTGAGATGCGTACATATATATATATATATATATATATACAAACATACATACATAACATATCCATTGTGCATGAGAGATGTATGGGCCGTAAAATTGTACGCTAGAGGTGAGTGTTGGCGAATTCAGTATTTTAGAGTGGACTCTAAAATGTTTTAGACTCCATGGTGTATTTCCTGGTAGCCCTTTTATTAACCACTAGTCAGCTTCTACTCACGGGAATAAATGGAGTAAGTATGATTCGGGAAAAAAAAAGTCAAATAGCGGTGTCTGCGTGTATACTCATGATGTATGAACACACCTCTATGCCAAGTACACCACAAACATACGTGCAGAAATTACCACCAAGAATATATTAATAAATTTTATAAAACACCCCGCCAGCAGCGTCCGGGGGATTGTAACGTATGCTGAGGGGGGTACATTACACCACTCCCCCCGCTGGTTAGCTTCAGTCATAATAACATTAACAAACGGTATGAAATCTTTACGGAACACACTTAATCGTCCCCCCGCTGGTTAGCTTCAGTCATAATAAAATTAAATCACACAAGTTTGTGAAATTCTATCGCACAACTAAATCACGAGTAAATTTTAGTGATTGGAAACCATTTATCTACCGATGAAACAACACATATATCTCCCTTGACTCAGTTCACCACTTCTGACGAATTTTGACAATCGATTATAAGGCAATTACTGTGTTTTTTTATCCACGAGAAGTAGGAGCTTAGTTTCAACTTCGGAACACGCAGCTACATACAGCTGCTGCGTTATCTATCCCTTTATATCTGTGGCCTACCACCCTATCTACACGTATACTATGCGATTAAGGTATTTTCTTATCCACTTCATATCATCTCACTTCCTACTTGATAGAATAAAATGGGATATAGTAAATCTCACTCACTCCCGTAACCCGTAAGTTGTACATTTCTTCTCTTCCTTGGATATAGGTATTTAAATTTTTAAGATTTTTTTTTATTACTCTACTGTTCTCTGAATATTATTGGATCTTAGCCCCACGTTGCTATAATTCTTTCCATGAGTCCGTGCCAACATTTGGCTTTCGTCACAAACTGTGGTCTCTTGACATTTATTATAATTACCATTATTATTGGTAGTATAACGCAGTGGGATATACTCCTAAGTATAACATATACAGAAACCTTGTACAGAGGATCTAATATAAACCACGCTTATTACAGATAGTTTTTCAAACTTCTTTTATCGATTAAAGTAGGGATGTATATATAAAGAATAGTATATATTCGTTTTATACACTCTCACTCTCATTTTATCTCCCAGGAGGGTGCATCTAATAAGTAAAGCTTAGCATTTAACTAATACTTATCAACGCTAAACCAATTCTAGCGCACGAGAAGTCAGATGAAATCGCTAGTGTTCTTAGTAAACCTCACATTTTACACTATTAAAAGCAATCTTTATCTTCCATACGGCCACTGCGGTCTATCAAGTTTCACAGCCAATGTTCCCTGAATAAGGAAAAGGTGACAGGAAGAATCCCATTCGTATTCAGTCCCATAACATAACATGCCTATACTCCTAAATCGTCTCCTGCAATCTCCAAAATTGCTCGAATTAAATTAAGAATTTATTTACATATAATTAAGAATTAATTAATTGTTAGAATTTAATTAAGATCTCGTCACTTTTTCAAAATTTTATCAGAAAGTTATTGATATTGATCTATTGATATCTAACTATTTATTAATCATTAACTATTTATTATTCTTATATTTATTATTTATTAAAATAAACTATTTATTATTTATTATTCTTTAACTATTTTTTAATCAGAAAGCACTCGATCACCCGAGCAATTGACCTTTGACCTTTTATTATTTCCTTTTGTCTAATTTTCTGCCGGCATCCCGAAGAAGCCTGAATGGTTTAAAAACAATTGTAAAAAATAAAATAAAAGACCAATAACAAATGAAAAAGATACAAAATGAAAAGTATTTTGTTGATATTATTTTAATGTCTTTATTTTTAGTTACTTGTAACAGTGTTAAAAACTTTAGTTTTATGTGAAAGATGTTAGTTAACATCTTTACTTTTAATTTCTTGTTACAAGAGCTATGTTCATTTTGAGGTCGTTGAAGAAAAATAAGGGAACTGTGAATACAGTATTGCTATTCGAGTACTTTTTAACTGAAAGCTATTATATTTTAAGTACATCTGTAGTAAACACGTTTTATACACGTCGAGAACACATACGCAGTAGACGTTGAAAATTATTTACTTTTCCAAATAAACGCAAAATAAAGAAAACACAGTTGCAGATCATAGGTACATAAAAATAAGTAAAGAATTTCCACCGTTTCCCAAAGTCAGATTAGTATACTTTGTATAAATATTACAGTAATGTTTCAATGAAATTATTACAATAAATATTATATTTTAACAAAAATTTGTAAACCATAAGAACTTTATATTGAAAAAAAAATGCAATTTACAATTCACCATAAAAATTTCCATCTCGTTTCTTTTTAAATTCCAAATGTCCCCTCAACCAAATTCAACCCTTAACGCGTTGGTTTTTTGACCTCTAACACGCTAGTTTACCCCCATCTACTCTCATATTCGTCAATTGCCAATTCATAAATATGCACACTTCTATGGACCACAGTAGAGATATAAACAGTATATTTACTATAATAGTACAAGAAAAAAAAAACCTATTTTTAAATATATGTTTATCTTTATTCTATAGAAATGTCCATAAGGTTGCTAGGTTTCCTGCATTTCAGGGATTATCCTGGGATTAGTTGATGTGTTACAAGTTTATGTATTTAGTGTGTACCGAAAATACTCACTATGATTAAGAATATGGTGATCATCAATTTTATATTATTGTAATGCAATGCAACCAGCCCTTTCGGAATCCACTGTTGGACATGGGCCTCCTCATTGCACATTGTCTTGCGCATGAGGGATGATAAACCATAAAACGTCACGCTAGTCAAGCGGGTTGGCGAGTCCATTATTTTAGAGGTGGTGTAGTTCCACAGGGCTTGTAATAGCCGCTTTGTTATTGAAATCAAAAAAGCTGTGAATGGGATTTTGCAAGGTGGATGGCGCAGCCACATACCCCCCTGGTTTTGCAGGTGTCCATGGGCGGTGGTGGTAACACTTAGTATCACGTGGGACCGCTTGCTCGTCCGCCTACTTCAAAAAAAATCACATAATTATTACGGGATCAACGCAGGAGATTGGCCGCCGTTTGCTAGCGTAATCGTCTGACTTTATTCCTCCCGCCACCAGCTTGGTGCCACTCACTCAATTAATTCAAGACAAAGGACTTAATTATGATTGTGTTTGTGTAGTTGATTTTGAATAATAATTAAAAAAAAAATAATGTTACTTGAATAAGGTTTCGTAGCAAATTCGAAATAGGGCACGTATAATTGTCCCGGAAAAAGTGATTTCGTATCTGACAGCCGTGTCGGACATAGTTATCCTAACAAGGTCTTACCTTTACTACAGAAATAATTTTTCGTCTTTGAAAGTCCTATATATATGTACTCGTATTCTAAAAACAGAGTAGGTACAAAATAGCAAAAAAATCATCTATAGTGGAGTGTAGGCTTTCTCGGCCGGTGTCCATATTAATTGAATTTCCGGGCTACTTAGCCGAGGTCTTCTGGAATCTCTTCTCTTTTTTCCAAATGTTTCGTCAACAACTGCGGTTGACATCTTCAGTGGCGGCTGCGTTCACTTTCGGAGAGATGTTATCTCTTCGGCTTCTCGAGCGCAACTGACTTCATAAAAATTTCATCTGCTTATATGTATAAATAAGTATTTTAAATTTTCGTTTAACTAGGTAAATTAGATTAAATGCGTACCCCCAAGGTACCCCTCAGAGCTCACAAAATTCTGCATATGTGTGCATGTATTCTTCGTATCTGTAAGAATTTAGTTCATCCTTTTATCGCGTTTCTTCGCTCCTTGATTACAGCTAAATAATAAATTCAATTTGCTTGCGCTACCATCAAATATTTTCCTTGTGATAACGTTTCTATATTTGGACGGGTGGATCGTGGAAATAATGGTGTTATTTAGAGTCTTGCAATATGCTAAGATAGTAGGCTGCCGGCATTAACAAGTCAGGAGATGGTGGTGCTCGCGTGCGGAACGTGGGAGGTGTGGAGTTGCAAATTGATTTTAAAAATTATTTATGAAGACTGTTTATAAGAAGACTGTTGCATTTTTTAATTACATTTTTTTATTATGTAGATATATTAAGAGACTAATGGTAAAATGTTGGAACATTACATTGGGAAGATTCGGGTTCTTGGGACGCCTGTCAGGGCTTATAAAATTACCGTGAAAGGCCAGTAAAGCAGTAAGTAATTGTAGTAGGTTTATTGTAGTAAATATCTTGACAGTAAGTAGGAATGAAAAATGTTACAGTGAAACTAAAAGTGTTCATAAATATTATGTCACACTATTTTTTTTAAAGATTTTTAGTCGTTTGTCTCTGGACAAGCGCCTAAAAATCGCCTAAAGTTATTTTCTTACTTATATTACCCTGCGAGTACATTTGGTTGTTTTTCTTCATCGCTGAGTAAATGGCTATTTAAAATCCGTACTTAAGTTACAAATGTTTGTTTGAGACTGTGTGTTTGTGTAGACCCGGACACGAAATCCTAATGTGAGGCATTGAGTGCGGCGTTATTTATTTAAAAATAATGTTTCGAGGACTATGCTCCTCTCCACAGGATTGCGGGAACAATTTTTACGACATCACTCAGGCGCGTACTGCCGCCCTGGTAGCCTCTTACAATTTCGCGGGCCTTCTAGCGGGCCCGTTAGAACCACCATGAATAATTATTGCCTTTTACTTTACACTTTTTTCATGAACTATAAGTTTTTGGGAGATTCCGAACTAATCTAATAGGGAGATTTCAAAAAAAATTACGCATTGCGATTATTAAGATTTTTAAAATTCGGAAAAAAATTCTCTAAATACAGATTATTCGTCTACAGACTTCTCCTTACCACACAAAGGTTGGCTGGAAGTAATCGCTTTAGCGATAACCCTACGCGGTTGTGCTTCTTGTATTTTTGTATTGCTTGTTGCACCACAAGCAGTAGATACAACAAGCCACTAAGAACTAACGTTTCAAATATCTGACAGGTACTTTAATTCGCATTCGACCTTGAGGAGTGTTCTTAAAAACTCGAAATCTCGTCACAAGATGGCATCACCTCAACGAGGAGGTGAAAGCCATAAATCGCGAACTTTTGCACCGATCACCGTATAAATCACACTGATGTATTGGTGCCGACTCGGGCGGCGAATTAAAAATATAATAAAGTAAACTTGATCAGGATTTACGGGTTGCCGAGCCCTGATTGCGCTGGCTGATTAGTTGCAAGTTCAGAAGTTAGGTGTGATTAATTATCTAATATTAGATGCCAGCTTATAACGTCCCAGTGCAGGTTACTAGCCTACGAGGGTGTTTTGGGTCATAAACCACTACGTCTAATCCTTCTCACTCCCGTGGTCTTACTAACTTTGACGCTAGAAGTGCGTCGTACATGCGAGGGTTCTTTTCGACGCGCTCTCTCTGGACTACAAATTATTCACTGTCCCTTCGGGCAGTCCTTTCTTCATCTTTCTCCTCTATATTGGTAGATTGGTGGATATAACACATGACTCAGTTTATTTTTCAATTCTCGGGAATCTTGGGCACATGAATTTCCTTCTGATGTTTTCGTTCAACGCCGGGCTAATTTTCATTAAAAATATATATACTTGAGTAGAACTCAGTGATAAAGCCCGGGATTTCAACTCATGGAACGATATCACTCCAATATGTTTGTTTTCTAATTAAACATATTTTTTTTTCTCTAATTATAATCACGCCGTCGTAAAATTATCGATTTGATAGTTCATGAACAGTTGGTTGAGATAATTTTGAAGTGGCGTACAAACTATTACAAAAATATTTTTGTCATTAATAGGCGCTCTGAAAAGAAATGTCACGTGATAATGACAGAGTTAAGCAATTTAACACTAAACATAATTGTTTGGAGCCCTAAATATTCTTTAAAAGCTAAGAAAACTCATTTTTTCTGAGAAATTGGTATCACTGGCTTAACTATCGTTACCCCAACTTGCACTAGCGTCGCCATTTTGTGTCTGCACAACAGTCGGTAAATTAGTCGCCCGTCGATAGTACTCATGCGCACAGACTACGTTCCCCCACGTATTTGCTGTTGTGTAGTGTTTTTTTTGTGACCCGGCTACCTTCTGTTTGTTGTTCTTGCTTATTACGTTGACCTTGGCGCGAAATTGGATTCTGATTCCGCTTTGTACTTTGAACGTGTTGCGTGTTGCTTTGGACGTGTTGCATAAAAATGGAGAAACGTGGACAAACCTTAAATAGCCAATGCCGTGAGCTTATAATTAAATTACAGGACTATTTCAAGCGTGAGTCGCACAATGGTGCCTGTCACACAATAAAAAACACAGCATAAAAACTGTGGAATCAGTATAAAACACTTTTCAACATCAATAAAGAAAAATTCGGTCCATATTAAAGTGAGGAAAATGTGTTACGGACACCAAAGAAAAAGAGAAGAACAAATCCCGTGATAGATGTTGACAATTTTGATGCAGACACTATCAGAAATCATATTTACGATTATCATTGAAGAAATGAATTTCCTAATAGAAGAATGCTTTTGATGTCATTTAAAGAGGTTTGCTTATTTAGTGCAGGAAAAACTGCATTATCACAAATATTAAAAAATACCGGCTTTGAATACAAGAAAACTGACAAGAGAATAATGTGAGACAAATTGGTGAAACGTGGTGTTTATCGACGAGACGTGGTTAAATGCTATCTAATCACACGGTTTCATTCTCGTGAACGGACGGCAAGAAAGCTTCCACACCTAAATTGTCAATGGGCAAAGGAGCTCGACTGATTATCTATTACGCCGGTTCTGCTGGATCCGACTTCGTGGAGAACGCGTTGCTGGCTTTCGAGTCAAAGAGCACTTCTGACTACCATGAGGAGATGAACGCTGACACTTTTAGACAGTGATTTGGACATCAATTATTACCCAGCCTGCTGGAGCCTTCAGTTTTTTTTTTTTTTTTTTTTATAGATTAGAGGGCGGACGAGCAAGCGGTCCCACGTGATGGTAAGTATTACCGCCGCCCATGGACACCTGCAACACCAGGGGGCATGCGGGCGCGCCGCCGACCTTGCAAAATCCTATTCACAGCTCTCTTGAAGAACCCCATATCGTAGCTTAATGGGAAGACCTCTTGAGGCAGTTCGTTCCACAGCCTACGGGTTCGCGGTATAAAGTAATTTTTGGAGCGAACAGTGCGCGACACCTCCGTATCGAGGAAATGCGGATGGACCGCACTTCTGTGACGGGAGGTGCGGTTGTAGAAACCCGAGGTGGGAATTATATTAAACAGTTCCTCAGAGCATTCCCCATTGTACAGGCGGTAGAACACACACATCGAGTTAGTATGAGTCCAAATTAAACGTTAATGTTCAAATTGACTTTATTTATCACTTTAAACACAGTGCTATATAATAAATATCTTGGTATATTTGTGTGTTGAACACAAATATATTGTGTGTTATAAATTTTCTATTTTATTTTATTCTATTCGATATACCAATGTGTTGGTTATATGTATTTGGTGCTGTGGTACAGATTTATCCTACGCAAAGACTAAAAAATTAGGCACCAGACTATTTTCTTTTAATATATATATTACAGGTCACGTAGCTCGCCACAACACGGCTCTGCCATTCAGCACTAATAAAATGTTAAACCTGCTAAAAGAAGCTCGTGAGAAGGTCACAGAAGACGATTGGGCGAAAGTAATTGAAAAAACAAGAAAAATAATTTGAATGACTGACCGCGATATTGGGATTGATTCCATAATTAACAATGAAATAATTATTCAAGTAATTGATGGCGACGACGATAGCAGTAGTTCACGTGATTCTGTTTTTCAGAATAGTGTAAAATACTCAATGAAACATATTTTAACCACAATGGCATTTTTTTATTTCCGTATTCCCTATTCCACCACATCAACGAAAGTATTGTCGTTATCTATACATATAATAAAATTGTAATACATATAATAAAATTGTAACAGGCCGATGTCTGTACATTATAGATATTGAAAAAAAACTAATTTATTAGAGCAACAGAAGCCAAAACAACAGTTTTTAGAATGTTTTAGAACTGTCTGTATGTTTGTACACGCATCACGCAAAAACTACTGCATGGAATTGAATGCAGTTTTCACCGATGTATTGCTAGAGGTCTAACTTAAAATATAGGCTCCATTTTACCGCAGGAAAATATCTTATTCCGATTGTTTTAAATTTAATAAACCGAAGCGAAGTGAGGGCGGGTCGCTAGTCTGTTAATAAAAATATTTAATGCTACTGCTACGATTGTCTATACAGTCTATAGTCACACAACATTAATTTGACATATGTCAAAGTGGTAATCTGTCGACGGCGTAACTTTAACAATGTTCTTAAATATAAGGGAGTGTCCAAACAGTGCTTGTCGTTATACCTTACCATATCATGTACATGTGTCTCTCTACTGCTGAATATAGGCTTCTCCCGAGACTCGCTATTACAGACTATCTTCTGTTTATTCATCCAGCCGCCATCGGCGAATTTCTTCAAGTCTTTCGATTCATTTCGCTAGAGGGCGTCCCACAATACACTTTCTGACGTTTGGAATTATCAGTCGATTTTGTTGATGAATAATAGACAAATAATAATAGACGATGAATAATAGATGATGAATAATAATTTGTTGTAGATGAAAAGTGCTGACAGTCTTGGGCTTTGCCTGGTATATCCAGCAGTGGATATAAATGGGCTGACGGTACGGTACGGTATCAATAGACAATAGAGAGCAAATTATTTAACACTTTATGAATCATATACAGCGGAATTGATTTTCTTATTGATTGACTGTAGCAGTGATGATTGATCGACCGCAAAAATCTCGTAAAGCTTGATAAATTAAATCGATCGAAATTAATATTATGCTCTATAATATTTATGAACAGAGTCAAGCAATCTTAGATAGAGGAAGCTTCTGTATTATGGCCTCCGGATTGCTACCTGAAAGGTAAATTATATTGATTATTTCCCACATTTGTAAAGTAAGATCACACGTAACAATAAAAGAAATAAATCGCGCACATATTTCACTTAAAAAGTTAACAGCCTTGAAAATCGAAATTTTACATTCTCAAGTTGCCGTCAAACCCCCAAAAAGGGCCGAGAAGGAAACGGCCATAATAAATCAATAACAACGCCATGCCCTAGACAAATAAAACAGCAGACGAAACAAAAAATGTACCTATAGCAAAAAGAATTACAAGCAATAACATGCAGTAGTGTTAACGTTGCAAATATATGTGTTCCAAATGAAACTGGCTCTTATTGGTGTGACAATAGAGTGTATATTATTTGCGTGTGCAAGTGTGCGAGTGATTTAGTCCCTATCGACCGTCAACCTGATTAATGTCACTAGTAAATCAGCGGATTACGACAATGCGAGAAATGACGAGTCGCGGCCGGATCGCAAACGATACATTGTCGCAAGTCACGAGATGCGAGCGGTCTTACATGATGCGATGCGGTGCGATGTAACGTGGAATATTAGATTGCAATTTACGAATGACACTATGAATTTGATACGTAGCTACGTATAGCAATATAAGTACTATTACGTTCGTTTTATTAAATCTGCAATTGGCATACCACTGTTATTTTTTAAAACAATTGTTTCTTTAGATAAAGCTGCAGATTTATATATATAAAAAATGAAATATATTTATATATATTTCAATATACTTTCTTATTTTATATAAAAGTCAATCTTCTAAAAATATGACAAATATGAGACCACTTAGTGAATTGTAGTATTGTTTGATACTACAAGTATAATTATTTTTGGAAAATATGTTTTTAGAAAACTACATCAAGTTTTAGAAAACTTTTTAGAAACTAATGAACGCATAGTTTTCATTATTGTTTGTAATCACTCTCATTTTAATGTGTTCAAAACAAGGAATGCTCTGAACGCCGTTAGGATACATGACATCTATTTATAAGAATCATTAAGCAATGTATTTGCGACAGTATACTAATATAATAAAGAGGTAAAATTGTGTGTTTGTAGGTATGTTGGGGGTAATCTCTCTAACTACTGAACCGATATCAAAAATTATTTCACAAATAGGAAGCTACATTATCCGTGTTTAATATAGGCTATATTTTATTTTGAAACTTTAAAAAAAAAGATTGAAAAATAAAAATTATAAACCGAAGCGAAGCGAGGGCGGGTCGCTAGTTGCATATAAAACATTTTGCAATAATTTTATTTTCTGATATCTATGTCATTAATTAATGTGTAGAAAATTACGATATAAAAACATAAACTAACTTCTTAAAATACCCACGCTTCGTAGCCCCATTCGTAAATCACCAACAGTAGACAGCGTATCTGCGGATGTACCAACGTCCGTCAATGTCAACCAGAAAAGACTGTTGGTTTGGTAGATTCAATGTATAAAAAAGGAACTGCCGACAACAGTATCCAGAATAACAGGATAGCAAGGACTGTCTGCTCGTCTGTCATCTTGAATCTATAAAATAAGGAAAAAAATAAGTACGTATTTCTATTCATGTAATAGCCATAGATATATTAATAAATAATAAAATTTTAAAGTTAAATGCTACCAAAATTAAGTACAAATAAATTCGTAATTTTAATCGTATATAAGAAAATTCCATGTATAAATTAGGTATATCTATTTATTGGTCATTGTATATAGGATTAAGCTTACAAGTGTTACGTTAATGACTTATATAATCAGAATTATCCCTTTATCAATTAAAAACAAATAAAAAATATCACTATGAATTTATATAGTCTCCTAGTCCCTCCAAAGGGTACCTAAAAAGGTTGAAAAACGATACCCGCTATCCGCTACCGGCTCATAACTCAAAATCAAGACTTTCCTCGTATCAAATTATTGGGTAAACATGTACTATAATCGCGCGATCGTCTCATATAGAAGACGATGCAAGGGTATAGGAGAAATATTGCCTAGAATATATTTAATTCAGACTGTGAATCGGAATTAATAAGATTTGCGGGGAAAAAATTGCTCGCATATTGTAAGCGTTATTTTCAAACATCAACGCCATTTTTTAAATGAATAAAATATATGTTTAGTATTAAGTTTTTATTTATAAAAGGATTTACAACACAGGACACATCAAACTTATTTTTTTTTTTCAATAAATATACTTAAATGGAATTTATAACGTTACGATCCTTAAAGGAGAACATAATATTGTTTAAAATACAAAAGTTTTAAAATTACAAAAAAATACAATAAATTAAAATCTTCTACAATTACTGTTAAAATACAAAAATATTGTTTAAAAGACATTACGTTTTTATGCACAAAATAATATCAGTAGTCTCATATTAGGTAAATATAATTCATAGTATCAATGTGTCCAGGACATTTAAAATAATTAAAAAAAAATGATTTCTGCCAAAATTATTTGTTATATCGATTACACCAGACTTTGATATATTATTGTCTTCTGGGTGGTGCCAGATTTGTTTTAGATGTTTATTTTGTTTTAGATGTTATCTACAAACCTATTTATTTAATAGGAACTTGTTAAGTAACGTATGCAAAAATAGTTAGTATTTTATAAATTATATTTTCATTAACATTTTTTTAAAAGCCATTACAGAAAATCCTGTCACAAAAGTAGATTTTCGTGTATAAGTAATGGAGTTGTACGAAGCAGATAATTTATTACTTACTTGCATGTGTGTATATCTAAAAATAACGTAATTATCTGGACATTTTTATAAAATTATTGATAGATAAGAAATCATTATTGGGCTAACTTTATGATATTAAAACAAATAAAAAGACATCATATAAATCTTTAATTTTATTCAGTCTTGAGACGGAAGTTATTAGGTTATAAAATGTTATCTATACATATAATAAAATTGTAACAGGCCGCTGTCTGTACATTATAGATATTGAAAAAAATAATAATATGGGGGGTCTTTATTAGAGCAACAGAAGCCAAAACAACAGTTTTTAGAAATTTTAGTCTGTCTGTCTGTCTGTCTGTATGTTTGTAAAGGGTTTTTCAATAGGGGCGCTCGAACTTTGACATTGTATAGCGGCCATCTTGGTGAAGCTACAGCTGTCAAATTTGACAGGAATACTTATTTAGTCTTGACATTTAATCATGGAACGCTACACAATTCAACAACGCGTTGAAATTGTTAAAATTTGTTATCAAAATCAGTGCTCTGTTCGCCTAACGTTCCGTGCGCTGCATCCAATTTATGGTATTCGTGGCCGTCCTGCAGAGTCCACAATCCGTCGTTTAATCCATAAATTTGAGACAACCGGGTCGGTGGCCGATGAAGCAGTGCCTGTACGTCAAAGAAACGCAAGATCGTTGGAGAATATTGTTGCCGTTCGGGACAGTGTGCGAGAAAACCCCAGACAGTCCATTCCGCGTCGTGCGCAAGAGCTTGGTCTTTCTGCGACATCAACTTGGCGGACTATGCGTCGAGACTTGGGCCTTCATCCATACAAAGTTCAATTAACTCAAGAACTAAAGCCCAACGACCACAGACAGCGTCGTGTATTCGCTGATTGGGCTTTAGAGCATTTGGCGGCAGACCCTGCTTTTGGGAAAAAAATCATCTTCAGTGATGAGGCTCATTTCTGGTTAAGTGGCTTCGTAAACAAGCAAAATTGCCGGATTTGGAGCGACGAAAATCCACGGGAGATTCATCAGGTGCCTCTACACTCCGAAAAGTCACTGTTTGGTGTGGATTTTGGGCCGGCGGTATCATCGGCTCTTATTTCTTCGAAGATGCGCAAGGAGCCGCGCTCACTGTCAATGGCGACGGATATCGGACGATGATAACATCTTTTTTGTGGCCTAGGATGGATGGTTTGGATCTTACAAACATGTGGTTCCAACAGGACAGCGCCACTTGCCATACTGCACGGGAAACATTGAATTTATTGGATGAGAAGTTCGAGGGCTTCGTCATCTCGCGTGGTGGCGACATCAACTGGCCACCGAGATCGTGTGACTTAACGCCGCTCGACTATTTTCTGTGGGGCTACGTAAAATCTCTGGTCTATGCAGACAAACCACAGGGGATTGCCGCCCTGAAGGCCAACATAACTCGCGTTCTTCATGAAATTGGGCCCCATTTATGCGAAGAAGTCGTTCAAAATTGGTCCACCAAGATACGCCACCTACAACAGAGCCGCGGCAGCCATTTGGCCGAAATTATATTCCACACATAATGTCATCAAATTTACTTTAAAATAAAAAAACAATTGTGGCAATATCGCTTAGACAGCTTGTTTTATTTCATTTCAAAGTTCGAGCGCTCTTAATGAAAAACCCTTTACACGCAACACGCAAAAACTACTGCATGGAATTGAATGCAGTTTTCATCGATGTATTGCTAGAGGTCTAACTTAAAATATAGGCTCCATTTTACCGCGGGAAAATATCTTATTCCGATTGTTTTAAATTTAATAAACCGAAGCGAAGTGAGGGCGGGTCGCTAGTAAGAAATAAATAATAATCTTGAGTAAAGAATCAATTACGGAACATTAAGAAAAAATATGATTAATTCCATTATGCTCTTACCCTGAGGGCAAAACGGAAAGTCATACAGACAAGATGAAATGCATACAATAACCTTACATTTTGCAATTAACAAATAAAAAACAACCCTTTTCTATATCCCACGTGCCCAACCCCTACGTGATTGACCAATGTCAATCCAATCTTTTGTAGGTGGATTTCATCTATATGGGAATAGACTAGATGACACATCATACGTTCTTATCACAGAAATCTGGTTGGCAATTTCTAGGGGAGGTGAAGCAGATGAGGAGGTGAGGGGTTCAGTAAAAAGTCAAATTTGAAACTTTAGTACTACGTAATAAGAATGTTCCATTTCATTTTCAAAACACGTATGAATTAAAGAATTCGAAAGCTACTGAACATAGAACTCTATTAGACCTGCCCCAGAATGCTTGTTATAACATATCTAGTATGTATTCTCAAATCGATGGTATATCTACATATTGTTCCTCACAATATAAGCAAAACACAACATGCTTCATATGATGCAACTTTTCGTTCTCTTTTCTCTTCCTTTTTCCTTTTCCGTTTCAATTTATTTTTCTTTGCCGCTCTGATGCAGGTCAAACTTCGGTTTCTTCCTCAATATACGAAAATAAATAACGAAATATAAGAGTGCCTTCTTACTAAAGAGGTATGTAACAACATAGTGTATTCATCCGAGGAGAGCTAAAAATATGTGAGGATTACATCCCGTCCCATCTTTCTAATCCCAATATACTTACTTCCCATTCCCCATTTTACCCACAACAGAATGGAGAAAACAAGTAGAACAGATAGATTTATTCGAAATTTCATTATAAAATCAGATCATTTGTGGATATAGACTTAATGTGGATTGTAGATATAGTGTGTAAATAACTATATTACACGCCTCATTAGCGTGTAAATAACACTCAGTAAATACACTTAAATAATTCATATTTTATATAACATATATGTATATATATATGTGTGTTATATATATGTTATATATATATATATATATACTACGACTACTTCCGTATAAAAAATACATTAGTAAATGAAAGTGTTAACATAGTTTGTAACATAGTACAGCATTTGTCATATATACTCGTAAAATCTATATATACATATAATAAAAATGTAACTGATCGCTGTCTGTACACGGAAGATATATGAGAAAAATATTATTGGGGGCCTTTATCAACGCAATAGAACCCAAAACAATGATTGTTAGAATTTTTGTCTGTTTATCTGTTTTTCTGTGTGTTTGTACGCGCTAATCTTAGAAACGGCTTAACTGATTTGGGAGCGGTTTTCACTAATGTATTGTGGTAAGCTTCTCTTAAAATTTAGTGTTTATTTTATTTCAATCAGTTCATAAATAAAAAAGTTATATCAATTTAAAGAATCACGTCGACCATTTGTTCGATAAAAATGCTATAAAATGTTTATAAACGCGGACGAAGTCGCGGGCAACAGCTAGTACATAATACGAGTATACATTCTACAAATGAATTTAAGCGGAGAGCTTTCCTGCCTACAAACTGCTTTGCAGTTTGACAGATGTTATTATGTGATATATTGTATACTTATATTTGTATTTGTTATAAATAAAAATAAAAATACATAAAGAAAATTTATAATAATAATAATAAATATTAAATCATGCATTACTACTAAAATTAAAACACGCGCTCAATCTACCCCAAAATAAGAAAATACATCAAGTGTACAAACGTTGTATGTGTGCGTGCATCGGTCGCATGTCACGGTGGAACTGACAAATTGATTTATGTAGTCGGGGGAAAACACTTGCGGCCGGCAAGTTTGCGTTTCGACTGACTGTACGCGCGCGTTGCGACATAATTTTACTGTTGACGTTTACATTCTAAATTTTCTTTTCTTTTTAGACTACTAAGAAACCAATAGAAAAATAACAATGTACCAGAAAACTAGTTTTTTCACTTTATTCGTGGGTTTACTGGCGTGCAACCTGTTCATTTGTTACTCTTGTTCTTCTTCATTGTCAGCCTGTGTCTATCCACTGCTGGACATAGGCCTCTCAGTTCAGTAGGTTCAGTAATTTGAATAATTGAGATATTTTGGATTCAGCTCATGATGTCGTTGCAGGGCGCACTTCCTAACAAAAGCACAAAAATAACTTAGGCCTGATCTCGGTTATGTACACTGACGAGCCAAATGGGAACAGTAGTTCCAAAATAATAACCGTGTAATCCTTAAAAAAATAAAAAAAAAATTTCAAGACGAAATTTTATCAATGTATAGTATTTATGTATCTATGTATATTTATATGTATGTAGGTGTATATTTTATTAGGTTATAGGTATATGTAGTAATTATCATTAAAATATACTCGTATACATATTTATAATTATGTATTACACGAGTATGTTCACTGACTGCGTGAACATGTATTACTCGTTTGTGAGTGAGGTACCTCAGTCACAAGTCACAACTCTCTGTCTCAACGTAGTCTGGAAAAAATTGCTTCCAATTTCTTCCAACCTGGTTGTATTCTCTTCTTATAGCAAAAGAAAAAAACTAAAAACTTTTAATTTAAAATTTAGTTAAATGCTTATCAACGCAGTATCTATATAGGAGGTGAGGATGGCCGGAATTCTCCCCTAGCAGTTTACCCCCCTAGTAGTTGACAGCCTAACCTATGTCCCCGATAGGAATGAACCTCCTCGTTGCCGTCGTTGTCCTCGGCACGTGTTAAATGATCCCGACGACCCAATTACTACTGTCACTGTACACTACACTCACAGACTACACATAAACACCCTCCTCGCCGGCGGAGACGAGGACGTCACCGTCGCTACACCGTGAACACACACCGACCTTCAGCCAACACTTTTACCAGGTGTCAACACCTGCCTGGGCGCTTCTCACCTACACGCGATCCCGCGGTACTCTCCCAAAGCAACGTCCTAAGCCAAGATCCGTTCCTTCCGCCGGTCTACCGGCGTTGGAGCCCTTACGCTGGTTGCTGCACACACTTTTTGCTCCTGGCTGAGAGCCTTTTGCGCTCGCCCTAAACCATAAATGTCCGATGACTCTTGAAAGGCCATTAGGGCCACAAGAATTGAACCATTCCGAAAAACAAAACCAAAAAAGGTTGGCCGGGGGTGAATTTCAGATATACCTACTTATTGGAGTAAATCTAGGTTTTGTATTCCCCTGTTTCCTCCTCCAAAAATGCATCGATTTCAATTTTTCTGATTTGAATTGTAGAATAGTTTTTTATGTCCTCCACATTTGCTATTTTAAATAAGAGTTGCTAAATTTGCACATTGGCTTTCTTTTTCAGCACTTAAACGTGACATTTTTTTATTTTTGAAAGATCCTAGTTCCAATAAGTTGTTTGTAATAGAAGCTAGACTACTTAATAACTAATCAAAATCAAAACGTAGCATGTGCTCGTGGTAAATATTTGTAACATTTTGTAAAAAATAATTGCCCTATTGCCACAATTCAGGGAGAAAACAAGAGAATACGTTTGTGTGGACAAGATGCTGGCCCAAAGATAGCCTCCAACACATATATCTTTTAATTGAAATACAGTTACAACTTCCAAGCAATTGACACCTCCATTTTACGGTCGGGCCATAAAACCTGTGGGACATTAAAATAGGAGATTTAGTGCTTGACGCCCAATCGTGACGTTTGCTTTATGATCATGTACCATAAGGCGTCCACCAATCGCGAGTGATGTAAATACCTATTCGCGTTCTAAACGTCGTAAAATGGTTATGGGACATGTTTCTGTTTCGACTATCGACCACACAGACAAACGATCAAACAGATCATAAACTATTTTGATGTCTTTATGGGATTTTCTGACGGTATAATTAGGATAATGGTAGTTTTTTTTAAATTAAAGACTGTCAGAAAATTGTTAGACAAGTGTGGCACCAAAGGCCCCAACTTCTTGCTGCGAGCTGCTACACCAACAACTTTGTTATTGTGTCCGGCCTACATTACTCCACTAAATGGCAAGATCCAGCGGAGTATAATGATACAACCAGCCAGGTGCAAATAGTACAACCAAAGAGATTTGATTACAACTTCATACGTACAAAATACGAAAAGACTTTCTCCACGACCTACATTACTAGTTAGTTACATTACATTAGTTATTAATTAGCCTAGCTTTTATTAGTAATAACTTATAGGAACTAGGACCTACTAAAAATCTAAAAAAAATCCCCATATGTTACAAATATCTATCACGAGCATGTCCCTACGTTTTGATTTTTCCGATTAGTTATTTCTTATAAGAGCTATAATCCTCCAAAAATAAAAAATGGCCCGTTTAAACGCTGCATGAAAGAAGCCCAGTGTGAAAATTTAACAATTCCTATTTTAAAAAAAACAAAAAGTACCGACATAGAGAAATTATTAGTTATTAGTTAAAGCAAATCAAAATAATTAAAATTTATCCATTGTAATGTACCTGGCACATTACTCATCAAGTAACATTCCTAAAGGTCATTATTAATTGATCATTATTAATTGTCATTCATTACATAATTGAAGTGAAACCACTAAAGTATGTTGTTAATTGCCTCTAAACTGAAAGTTGTATTATAATGACTCAAATTGCATATTTTCCTAATCATATTCTGTATGTATATAAGGACACGGAAGTCTAATATTCGTCACTTAATATTTCACATTCAACATGTAACATTGTAAGATACATTATTATAAATAAAATTGTGTAAAGTAACTTGTGATTTTACTTCTACTGGTGGAGGCACATCACATTTCTGGCGCAGTCGCGGTAGGATTCGTTTCTACGACCAACTACAGGGTCAACGAGTCCAGAACCTACAATTCAAAGTTCTTCGGGTCGTCACCAGCCACCAGCGGGCCATTTTGGAGACGTTTTGGGAAGGAAAAGTGTCAGCATCGCCGCAAGAAGGACAAGTAAGCTCTATACAATTTATATATGTATCCTGACATTAAAAACTTAAAGGAAAACATTAAATTTGAAGATAAAACTAACTCAACAAAAATGTCAATCTCTCTCGAGATAGCTGAGAGAATGCTAATTAAATTCGATGGACAAAAGAGTAAGCTTTTCGAATTTATTGATAACAGCGACAAGGCTATGAAACTTGTCAAACCGGAACTTAAAGATACACTGTTTGCAATCATCGAAACACGCATTACGGATAAAGCCAGAGCTATAGTCAGAAACAGGGAATTCCTAAACTGGGAATCTCTAAAACAACATCTGCTCGACGCGTACTCAGAAAGAAGAACGCTAGGACAATGGCAATTAGAACTAAATTCTTGTCGTCAATTACATAAGGAATCTGTAATGTCTTTCGCGAACAGAGTTGAATCGTGTTATATTAAAGTCATTAATGCCTTAGATATTAGATTAGACAAAATAAGCAGGGAAGCCTGTGCAAATCTAATAAAAAATGAAGCTTTGAGTGTATTTATTAATGGGTTGAATAAGGAACTGACAATTTTAGTTAAATCACAACGGCCAGATTCCCTTGAATCCGCTATAGGTATCGCTCTTACAGAAGAACAACAATTAAAAAGTAAAATCGAAACCGCTAAATTCCAAAATAATAGCAATCATAGTAGTCAAATATTTCACACTAATATGTTTTGTAGATATTGCAAAAAGAACAACCATTCAATTGAAAGTTGCTATAAGCTTAAGAATAAAAATTCTTATAAAATACACACAAAAGAAGACCATAATAATTATAAAAAGTCATTTCCAAATAATTTTAATAAGAAATATCCTTCCAGTAAACAACAGCCGGGTAGAGGTAATTTAAACTCCGAAAACCCTCAACAACCGGCTGGGTCTGGGGGAAAAATCAATTTAATAACAGCCGGGTCTATGCTTTAAATATTAACGCAGTTACTACATTCATTACTTTAAAATTACGCCAAGCTAATAAGCCGATTAACCTCTTGGTCGATACAGGTGCTAATATTTCTTTGATAAAAGTAGATAAACTAAAATATGAAACTCCTGTACACATCGATCATACTCTTTTTTTAAAAGGAATCGATAATGTTGAAACGCACACTAGAACGCTTGGTTATTCCTACTTGGATATAGAACTACATGACAAATCTTATAATACTTTAATGCATGTAGTTAGAAAAGATTTCCCTATTAATTTCGATGGTATAATAGGCAATGACATTTTAAAAAGTTTCAATGCTACCATCGACTTTGAAAGAAATCTTTTGCTATTTGATGGTCATGTTATACCCTTAGTACACATTGAAACGTCAAATGAACCTCCCGAAAGGAATAATTCGGCCTTCGGGGCCACTCAAACTCAGTGTAGGGATGTCCAATACAAAGAAGTGGTTAAAACATCACTTTTCCCAAAAACACCCGCATTGAAAGCACCCGTGCCAGAGACACTCGTGTCCAAAAATTCTTCTAATGAGAATAATTTTATTAAAAACTTTAATGATATTTCCATTAAAGAATTATTTTGTAAAATTCCCGTTGAGGATTCTATAACTCCCGTTGAGGATTCTAAATATTTAAACCATATTAAAATTCCCACCAGGGATTCTGTTGAAAATTGTACAAGTTCCACAGGTTCAAAACCTAGTGTCCTTAATGAAAACATTTTGCTAAAGCCACGTTGTGAACAAATTATTATTTTTCATGTAAAAAATTTTGATTCCGATGTAGGAATTATTAACAAAAAGGAGATAAAAAGTGGCGTATTCATTGCGGATAGCCTTGTCAAGGTATCGAATGGTAAAATAATAACTTCCATCTTAAACAATAATGATAAGGAAGTTCATTTAAATAATATTGACTTTGAAATCGAAAAATTGGACGAAAGTTTTAAAAATAAATTAAATACTTGTACCATACATACGGTCACCAAGGAAAATTACGATTCAAATCGAATCAAGATAATAAAGTCCAAATTACGTACTTCACATTTAAATATTGAAGAAAAGGAATCTTTAGCAAAAATTTGCATAGATTTTAATCATATATTTTATTTAGAAGGAGATAATTTAAGCAGTTGTGATGCTCTTTATCATTATATTCCTACTAAGGAAAATTGTCCACCAATAAATGTAAAATCTTACCGTTATCCTCAAATACACAAGGAGGAAGTCGAAAAACAAATTAATAAAATGTTACAGCAGAAAATTATAGAGCCGTCAACATCCCCTTGGAATTCACCAGTTTGGGTGGTTCCAAAGAAAATGGACGCCTCAGGCGAAAAGAAATGGCGATTAGTTATTGATTACAGAAAGCTTAACGAAGTTACTGTTGGTGATAGTTATCCTCTACCCAACATTACTGATATTCTTGAACAGTTAGGACATTCGAAATATTTTACCACACTAGATTTAACTTCTGGTTTCCACCAAATTAAGATGGCCCCAGAAGATGCTTCTAAAACCGCTTTTTCAGTACCTTCAGGTCATTATGAGTATCTTAGGATGCCATTCGGGTTGAAAAATGCACCCGCAACCTTTCAAAGACTAATGAACAGTGTCTTAGCAGGTATTCAAAATTATAGATGTTTTGTCTATCTAGATGATATAATTATTCATGCTGATTCATTAAAACAACATAACGAAAGATTAATTGAAGTTTTTGAAAGACTAGACAAATTTAACCTCAAAATTCAACTTGATAAATGCGAGTTTATGCATAAACAAGTTTTGTATTTAGGACACTTAATAACTAATGAAGGAATCAAACCAGATCCCAAGAAAGTTGAAGTAATTAACAATTACCCAACGCCGAAAAACCAAAGGGAGATTAAAGGTTTCCTTGGGTTTGTTGGATATTATAGAAGATTTATTAAGGATTTTGCACAAATTGCTAGACCACTTACGATGTTATTAAAGAAGGATGTAGAATTTAAATGGACTAGTAGTCAACAAGAATCTTTCGAGAAATTAAAAAATTCCTTAATGTCTAAACCAATTCTACAATATCCTGATTTTACTCAAGAATTTGTTTTAACTACCGATGCTAGTGGATATGCTATCGGTTCTGTTTTATCTCAAGGTCATCCACCTAATGACTTACCGGTTGCTTACGCTAGTAGAACTCTGAATCACGCCGAATCGAATTACTCAACAACAGATAGAGAACTTCTAGCAATTGTGTGGAGTGTTAAACACTTTCGACCTTATCTTTATGGTAGAAAATTTAAAATCTACACCGATCACAGACCATTAACTTGGCTTTTTAATGCCAAAGATCCATGCTCACGTCTGGTTCGATGGAGACTTTTATTAGAAGATTTTGATTTTGAAATAATCTATAAAGAAGGTAGATTAAATAACGCCGCCGATGCTCTAAGCAGAATAAATAATATTAATCCTGTTACAGAAACATACTCAAAATTTTTAAATGACTTTAACAAAAAGATCATCTTAAATAATAACATAGAAGAAACTAATGACAGTTTAACAAACTCTCTTAATGGTAATATTTGCATTCCAATACCATGTGATTTAGAATATACTGAAACCTATCAAAAAGAATTAGTAACTAAATTTAATCATTTAAAGGAAATAAAACCAAAAAATTTAGATATTAACGACATAATTATAAAACAAGAAAACAGCAGTTACATATACTACATGTGCACTAAACAGCAATACTGGGACAAAATTAATTATGAAGATTTATTTAAATGTCTCATAAAAGTGAAGGATCACTTACTCCAAAATAAAGGGGGAGAGTGTGAGTTAAAAATCCCAAAATTTGAAGACAAATATGATAAAGTGAATTGGCCAAAAATAAGATGTATGTTAAGATACATATTTAGAAATACAAAAATTAAAATAATAATTTATCTTAATCTAAAACTTAACCCAAATATTGATGAAATTCCTAAAATTCTCGAAGAAAATCATTCTAATCCAGTCGGAGGGCACTCTGGTTTCCATAAAACCTACAAAAGAATAAAAGAATTATACAAATGGCCCAACATGAAAAGGGATATAAAGAAATTTATTAAATCTTGTGTATCATGTCAGAAAAATAAACTAGTAAGAAAGAAAAATAAAAATCCAATGGAACTAACAACTACGTCTTCTTATCCTTTCGAAAGAGTTGCATTAGATATCGTAGGTCCTTTGCCACTTACTGAAAATGGAAACAAATTTATATTGACCTTGCAAGATGACCTTACCAAATTTTCACAAGCCTATGTTATTCCAAATCATGAGGCTCTTACAATTGCAAAAGTATTTGTATCTCAATTTATCTGTAAATTCGGAATACCAACGTCTATTTTAACAGATCAAGGTCCGGATTTTACCTCGTCTCTTTTAAAAAATGTTGCCAAACTCTTTAAAATTAAACAATTACAATGTTCTGCATATCATCCACAAAGTAATGGAGCATTAGAAAGATCTCATCTAACTTTAGCAGATTACTTAAAACATTATATTAATGATAAACAGACAGACTGGGATAATTGGATAGATTTTGCCATGTTTTCATATAATACATCTATTCATACTTCAACAAACTTTATGCCTTTTGAGCTTATATTCGGTTGTAAACCTAATCTTCCATCCAGTTTAACATGCAAACCGGAATTTAAATACACTTACGACGATTATGTTGATGAATTAAAAATGAAACTTCAAAAAAGTCATGAAATAGCTAAAGAGAATATTTTAAAATCTAAAAATAAAAATAAACAATATTATGATAAAGTAATTAAGGAAGTTAGTTTTAACGTAGGGGACAGGGTATATTTGCAAAATGATTCTAAAATTAAAGGTAAAAGTAAGAAATTAAGTCCTAATTATGAGGGACCTTATGAAGTCGTAAAAATTAATTCAAGATGTAACACAACCATTAAAGTTAAAAACAAAATTAAAGTGGTCCATAACAATAAACTCAAATTAGCATATTAAATTGTTACAGAATGATTCGGGCGCTGCTCATCATACTGTATTATACAACTGTCTCTGAAGGTAGAAATGCCAATAGTGACGTCGAGATATATCCCCTAACAAAGGCTAATGCCGGGATCTTCTTCGATTCTATCGGTAAAAGTTTATATTATGAAAGTAATTGGAGACTAGTGACAAAAATAGATATCAGCGATTTTGATAACAAAATCGGTATGATTGAAAATGTATACGTACAAACAAGTCATTTATGTAAAGAAAAGTTTTTTAAGAATTTTTCAGTTTGCAAATCTTCTATGAAACTTATAGAAAAATTAATACCGTCTCTAAAACATAGAGAGGAAGCCTTAAAAGACCTTATTGGTCACCAAAGACAAAAACGTGGTTGGTTCAATGGAATAGGAGCAGTTTTTAAAACCGTTTTTGGTACTTTAGATGCTGATGATGCACAATATTATGAAAATGCAATTGAATCCATACAAAAGGATAAAACTGAGTTTTTAAAGATACTAAAACAACAGACACAAGTTGTTCAAAGTACTATAATAAATTTTAATGCTTCTATCACTAATTATGAAAAGAATTTAGCAATTTTTAATAGTAACATTAAGAAATTAGACAATTTCACTAAAACAACTAACGAAGCAGTTTTTGCTATCGAACAACAACAAAGCATGGAAGAACACTTGTCGTTACTAATTTTATTAATTAATGAAGTAGATAAAGAATTCTCAAGTGTAATAAATGCAGTTCTTTTTGCTAAAACAGGATTGTTGCACCCAGGAATAATATCTCCAAGAGTTTTACTCGAAGAATTAGAGAAAATTATACCTCATTTACCGACTAATACTAAATTCCCTATCGAATTACAATTAAACGAAATGCACAAGTTAGAAACTGTGCTAAAAATTAATGCAATTGTATATAATAACAAATTGATTTTTGTTATATTGATTCCATTAGTATTTAATGAAAAATTTGACACTTATAAACTCATAAGTTTGCCCGTACATAAAAATGATGATTACTATTCTTTTATACTTCCTGAGGAAAACACTCAATTCTCATCTATATCTGAAAATAGAATGTACTATATTAGTATGTCAGACTTAGACCTTTGCCAAGACCTTTCCGAAACTTTAAAATTGTGTATAAATACAAAATAATTAAATTTAAATTAAAAAAATAATAATTGCATACAAAGGAGTAATATTTTCAACACATGCGCGACCTTCATGCGAGGTAGGAATTTTGTTAAACCATTTAGATAATGCTAATATTTGTAACATACGTGTTACACGAGTTCTTAGTGAAATGTTCTTTAAATTAAATTCATACAATCAATGGCTTTTCGTTTCACCTAAACCAACTGTAGCAACGGTCAAATGTGAAAACTCTCATCCTAAAGATATTACACTTGTAGGAAATGGGATCATAAACTCCAATAAAAACTGCAAAATATTTACAGCAAGTATGGTCTTAGCCACATATGACAACAACAATGAAAACACCATAGATATATCAGTGTTTCCTACTTTCGATATAAACGATTGCATAAAAACTAAAGAGTTTAACTTAACCAAAATAAACTTAGTTCCTTTAGAAAGCTATAAATTAGACCACGAATCATTAAAACTCACAAGTCATAAATTAGATGAAATTGAAACTCTAACAGAAAATTTTGAAAAGACAAACACCTTATATAACAGAATAATAGGAAATGGAATGTTCGTATATATTTTAATGTCAATATTAAAATTAACAATAATTTATATTTTAGTTCGGAATATTTGGAGATTCTTAAAATATTTATGGAGGAAATACATTCATAATGATCACGATCGTTCGTGTTGTTCAAAAATAACTAATTGCATAACTTTCAATGTAAGAAGCGGTCATGATTACAACAGTACACCATCCGCTCCAGAAGATGTCGAACTTCAACCCATTAATGAACCACCAATTGTTATTACACCCAGGCGAAGTGTCAGATTAGCTAGTAAATTAAAAACATAATATGTACTGTACGAAATGTAAACTTGTGGATACTCTTGTATTCATTAGTAAAAGTCAATAAAAGAAATTTCTGAAATTTACATTGGTATATTTGTATTTCTTGTATGATTGTAATCAAATATAATATGATATAATTTGAATTAAAGATATATCATTTTTTACAATTATTGTTTGTATATGATAGTCGTAAGATAATGGATATAACGTACTCATATTAAAACCATAGTTAAGTATAATTCATAAATGTTGTTGTATTTTTTGTAATATATATAACTGATGATTATGTTATGATTATTATGTTATGATTGATTAATGTAATGATTATTATAAGAAATTGTTTGGAAATTGAATTTGCAATGATAAACTTATGATGGGTAAATTGTAATTATTACTATAATTTAGAATTACGTGTCATGAATTCTGTGTTCTTGTACGATTCATTATGTAGTTACTAAAGTATATTTGAAATGTTCATTATAATTCTGTAAAATAATTTGGAAAATTATTTTCCCTAGGGGGAAGGTGTAATGTACCTGGCACATTACTCATCAAGTAACATTCCTAAAGGTCATTATTAATTGATCATTATTAATTGTCATTCATTACATAATTGAAGTGAAACCACTAAAGTATGTTGTTAATTGCCTCTAAACTGAAAGTTGTATTATAATGACTCAAATTGCATATTTTCCTAATCATATTCTGTATGTATATAAGGACACGGAAGTCTAATATTCGTCACTTAATATTTCACATTCAACATGTAACATTGTAAGATACATTATTATAAATAAAATTGTGTAAAGTAACTTGTGATTTTACTTCTACTGGTGGAGGCACATCACACCATTTTTGGAGGATGAAACATTTTATAGGCCCATGGATGTGGATAAGGGATACGCTTAGGGCCGTCAACGTCTTGCGTGGACAATATAATAGTTTTCAGGATGATGATGGGAATACTAGGGTATTGCGGTGCAGCTGCAATGTCCGTGGAGGCACCCACGGACGGCTTTAAAGCCTTAATTCGCAGAAAGGTCGCCTCACTACTAAACAAGATCCTTGGCAGTTACAACAGTATCCTGAGAACAATAAGTGGTAAGTTTGACTATCCAGAAACACTGGATAGGACTTTTAATTTAATTAATTAATATGTAACTAATTATGCATAGTGTAATTTATTTTATTACAAGATTATTATATTTTACTAATATAGATTTTAAGTTTCAAGATTCTACTAACAATTATTATAGATCAATTAAGGTGTTTAAAATAAATGGATTAGACAATAGCCAACACTTTATTATATATACAATATATATATAACAATAACCCAAAAAAAACAATGGAAGCAATAATAAAAACAAAAGAAAATAACAAATATTAAAAAAAGTACAAGAATTGACAAAAAAATTTTTAATAAAAAAAGTTCACGTCGCTATTTCATGGATGTGTGTGTGTGTGTGTTGTGATGCACACAAAATATGCTCAGCATATGCTGTGACTGAGTGTCAGTCACGGCGCTAATTTTAACCATATTTATGATTATTATTAATTGAAAAAATGATTTTTAAAACGTCCATATTAATAATTATTATTATCAGCTTGAAGTGCAACTGTCCCTTTCTTTCAAATAAGTTACATCGCCCGCCCGCATAGTAAAAAATACCTATTTTGAAATCCGCTTCCGCTCATCCATCCAAATGCTCTCTTAACGCATAACTACGAGTATGTTTATGTTTATTTATTACATAGGCTGTCCCAGATTGTGCGCCGGATTTAAATATTGCGCCATTTTTTTTGTTTGTCAGTTGGTACAACTGGTTTGTTTATGAATGTCACGTAAGACAGTTGCAATTAGTTACTAAGGAACGCTACACGAAAGAGCAACTCTGTATGAATTTTAGAGCAGTATGAAGTGGACCATCATTTTGGCGAAAAAATCATCATTAGACCCATTTGCACCTTGACGATTACGTCAGTAAGCAAAATTGTCGTATCTGAGACTCGCTGAATCCTCATGAGATTCATGAAAAATGAATACATCCGCAAAAAGTTACAGTTTGGTGAGGCTTTTGGTTCGGCGGGATCATAGGGCCATTTTTTTTAGATATCGGTAATTAGGTAGATATAGAGGAGTATCGAAACATGCTACAATGATTTTTTTTGGCACCAATTGAAAGATATGGACCTCGATCAACTGTGATTCCAATAGGACGGTGCCGCATGTCACACAGCCGGAGAAGCAATAACTTTTAAAAAAAATTAAATCCGGCGCTCAATCTGGGACATTTTTTATTTTAAATACAGGTCACTTCTAAGGATCTCCATCTTACAGATAGCATTAGAAAAGTTGGAGGTCATCAGAACAATTAAAATAAGAAAGTTATCGTATTTTGATCACGTGATAAATACCATCTATTGCAACTATTAATGCAAGGTAAGACAAGACACACGGTCGCCGTAATCTTGGCAGAAGGCGGACCATCTTGGCTCACCTTAGAGAATGGTTTGGGATGAGCATGAAGTCTTTGTGTCGAGCAGCAGTCTCTCGCGTGAGAATAGCCATGCTGAACGCCAACCTCCGTTAGGAGATGGCACCAAAAGAAGAAGATGGAAAAGTTACTAACTGTTTTATGAAAACTATTTCTGAATTAATCTAAGACAAAAATTGTAGGTTACGATTGACTAATTCCGGTTCTAACCAGCTTATTCTATTAAGCCCTATTTTTTGGTAGTATTTTTTTTTATATAAATTTATTGGTGCTGTATTGATTTTAAATTGTACGCTAATAAAGGTAATCAACTGATCACCCTTCAATTAGTTAAGAACTACGTTCTGCAATAATAAACGTTGTGCACTTCAGATATTGTGAGTGTTGTGTGTCGCAACTTTCCGGACTATGAAGACCAAATGAATTGATGAAACCGCTCGCAACTCTCGACGTGGACACCCGACTTCAGTCAGCTCGTAACCATGGTTGGTCGAGAGACGTCGAGTAAAATAAGTAAGGTCTCCAGTTTGTCCGTATATACAATGTGTTACTGAAATAACGCAAAAACTGAAAATGGGTTGTTTTTTATCAAGCGTACAATAGATTCTACCAGTTTTTAAAATAGGGTCTTTTTTATAATTAATACTACAATTCTAGTAGGTATATCTATGCGCGTCGCCCGAGCTGCGAGCGCACGCCCGCCTGGGCGCCCGGTTTCAACAATGAGTGCTACGAACGTTTTAGACAGGACAACAAAACCTTACATGTTTCCAACTTGATTTATTCCTTAAAATAATTTTATTTTTCCCTAAAACGTTTTCATATAGGTTGAGATGTGTCAGGGTTTGCGTTATTGACATGTTGTAGATGTATAAACTTTGAAATACACGACAGTTATGGGAATTTCCAAAATTCGAAAACAATAAAATCGCATACCTACTTATAATTTTATCTTTTAAATATTTCTAATTAACAACCAATAAGACATTGATACCTACCTTCAAGAATTAAACATAATATACGATATAAATACTCTATCTAAAACAATATTATTACGACAACACGTAATGTATGACGTCATAAAGTAGCCGAAATTACATGGGACCGATATCCAAAAACAATGGTCTGATTGGAACAAAAATCAATACAACTTTGAACTTTAAATACTAATAGTTAAGGTAGAATTTGTTTCACCGACGAGCTACATGCAACTATAGGAGTGAATAACTTTTTTTAATTACAAAAGACTTAATTTATTTCACACTCAACAAAGGATATTGAACTGTATGTCACATAGTTAAAGTTCTAGTTTTCTCGTCAATGTTCTTACATATAACCTTGCAAAATTGAAAAGGTTATCCACGAAAATGTTAATATAATAGTTGCTTCAGTACCACGGTTTTGTTGGCGTGAGGGCATAAATCAATTTTATAGCCCCATCTAAATCAAACGCGTTTTAATGGGCGGCCCCCGTCATATCATAGCGGAGTATGATAATTTACAGCTACTATGTGACGAATGTTAGAAATAAAGGTCCCTTCTCCCCTCCCATTTCACCCCAGCCTCCCCTCGCAAGGATTAGTTTTATGCCCTAAACCGTCGTCGTAAATATGTCACCCGTATCTTCCAGGGAGACTGTGTCATCGGAGATAATTTTTGGATTTACGCAGTGTGGGCCGGATCGTCAAAGCCACAGAGGATAGATGTATGTACGAGTAGAATGACCAACTGTATGTAATTTGCGTACCTCGTAAATGCCTATCTATACAAAGCAAAAAAAAAAGTTCGTTAAACAAATTACTTTATTTTTGATTAATGTAAAAAGCGGTAGAATATAATGGTCTTGGACACACTAGCGTGTTACTAAATATACTTAACATTTGTCACCATTTTTGGAACGAAGTTCCTTTACGCGACTTGCGGTAGGTGCGATTCGAGAGAAATTGTAACGTCACGTAAGATTTTTACCCCCTCCATACGCCTTTCTCTTTCTCGCCTTTCGCTCGTACACGGTCTGGTCGCGATTCTCACGATCGTGTCAGTTCGTCGGTATTCGGTAAATTTCGGTATACACAATACAAATACAGATTTTATTTCGAATTACATTCGGAGTTTATAAAAATGCGTGAAGATCTTCGTTCCTGAACGCACACTTTTTTTTTCCAAAAAAATATATCTTTTTTGGTTTTCGAACTAATGACAATAATTATTTACTTATTATCTAACTTATGGCGTATCAATTTACCGTTTGAACCAATGGTGACTAATTATTCGTATAATTACACTAGATCCAACTCCAATTTTTTTTTTTTTATGTACGAAGGCGGCAGACGAGCATACAGTCCACCTGATGGTAAGTGGATACTGCCCATAGACATCCGCGATACATGCCAAAATTAGTCTAAAATGAGAAACGTTGGCATGCCCCCGGATGCGCTGCCTGCCTACCTTTGGAGATATAGGAATGGATTTGGAGAAAGGGTGGAGAAAATGGGGAGGGAGAGGATGGGATTGGAATGGGCTAATTAAAATTCGGTTGTACTACATTAAATCCTCCATATTGGGTGTTGACATCATAGTGCGGTAGACAAACTCATAGAGCGTTCTTTTTACCTCAACACTTTTGGACAGCGCGAATGTATTTTGTTTTCGTTTATCTTTTTTTAATAATTAGTTTCTACTTGTGGTAGCTTACAAACAAAGTCTTTTTGTGTATTAAAATATTCCGGTCTGTACACACACGTCTGTCCAGAGGATTTTTTTATTTCGCACTGTCCACCTGTCCATCTATTTTACCACTGGATTGAATAAGTATAATATATGTATAATAATTGTGTGGATGTAGATACTATATAAGCTCCCCGAATAAACGAAAATAAATAAATATTTAACATCTTCCTTTATTTTGACTAGCTTTAGCTGGACAGACAAGCAAGACACCGGACAAGCAAGGCAGGCGAGTGAAACAAGCACTACGCCCATTCTACCCGTAAACTTCCTCTGTGTCATAATCAGTTGTAGGCGTTTTTTCTGAAGAGATAAAGACGTTTTGGAAGCAAGGTCGGCTTTCTGTCATCTACACTACCCGTCAGGTCATATCGATCTGCGAATTGAAGATACTTGTAAATTACTTATGCGAAAAACACCATTTTTCTCCCGAAATAACTATAAGAATCTTCAAGCTTTTGAGCACCAATTAATTATTAACTTGACATCAGAGTAATAATGTTAGATGTTAATATGAAGCCGTCAACAGGTAAATTTCAAAATATATGTGAATTATTATGCTGACTTATTGGCGAGAACTCGAGAAGTAAAGTTGGGTTCTTGTTTGATTTATTACAAAAACTGTGTTTATAGTTTATTCTTTAAAGTATTTTCTGCGCGCAATTTTTGTGATCGACTAATAAAAGAGTAGGACTGCGTTTTTACTAGCGACTCCTGACTTACTTGGACGGGACTGGACATTGACAGTTCAGACCTTGATATTGTTAATTACGAAGAAAACTTAACACTGGCAAAATGTGCTTATTGCACCGTTGCCATATAATTAAAAAAAAAAAGGTGAAATATGTCATTTTCTGAGAAAATTGACCTTATTGTCGGTTCTAGTTTCCCAGATAATGAAATTATTGAAATTTAAAAAAATGTGTTCTGTTCCTTTATGTTAACAATCCGATGTTATTATAACGCAGCTCCGCAGAACGTGGGATTCGCTAGAGATGTTACTCCTTACAGTGGATACACTTGGATACAATTCTATTTTTATCTTTATAACCCAACACTCAATGGCCCACACTAGGATTCCCTGTGTCGTGGGTCCAGAGACACATACAAAGACAAAAACAAACGCACACTCTGACCCGAACATACATTTGTCTTTTCTTTTATTAAACAAATGTATGACCGACCGGAGTCGAACCCGGGACCTTATGCAGAGCAAGCAGAGTCACTACCAACTGTGCCAATCGGTCGATCGGTTCGATATTTTTCGACTCACTTTAGCGTAATCTAAAGTCTTTAGCGTAGTCTAAAGCAGATTTTTGATTTTTTACTTATATTTTAGTAGTACACCAAGCGTCTTGTAAAATAATCTAGTAGGTACCCTCTATAAATAAAAAGTCCTATTTCCTGTAAAGTTTCATTTTTGTGGCCTGGATCAGTTATGCAGTGTCGTGAGGTTTCGGCCAGTATTAGAATAACATGCCCCCTTCTCTGTCAGTGGGTGTCGTAAAATGCCACCAAAGGATAACACAAGCCCCGAGGAACACCACATTTAAAGAGTAGACTCGCCAACCTGTTTGGCCAGTCTAAGGCCATACATCCCTCATGCATAAAGCAATATCCACGACGGCGCCCACGTCTAACAGTGGACAACAAAACGGCTGGTTACAATACACTATATTTGTAGTTAGATAGAGATAGATATAGTTTTGTGAGTTCAAATCGTAACGAAGAAAACACGACGCGGACCTTCCTATTATTTCAATATAAAAACAATGACCTCACCCGGCTTTTCGCGCACCATAATACAGCACATAAAATTTATGGGCCACATAAATTTCATTAATTACCTTCGTCCCGATGATTAATGGCCACTACACGTTGTAGATTCAATAAAATATCGTTAAATAATAACGTATATCATTCAAATGAACGTTGTTTCGCGGGCGAATTGATTATATTGATAGTTTCGCTCGGGGATATGTGACGAATGTTGTAATCACTTCTGATAATACTACAACAGCCATGCTATCTATGGCTATATGACGACGGGAATGGCGAGCGGCGACTCGACGACCAATAACTCGAATGGAAGCTCATAAGGACAGACTTTCTAAAGGATAAAGTACAAAAACAAAAAAAAATACAGGTTAGGTTATTTTTATTTTTTTATGGACGAAGGCGGAAGACGAGCATACAGTCCACCACCCATAGACATCCGCGATACATGCCAACATTAGTTTAAAATTACAAACGTTGGCACGCCCTCAAATGCGCTGCCTACCTGTGGAGATATAGGAATGGATTTGGAGAAAGGGTTGGGAAAATGGGGAGTTATAGGATGGGAATGGGCTCTGGCAAATCTCACTCACTACCGAAACACGTACGTACGTTAGGGAAATAAGATAAAGTGGGAAATGCAGTACATTTCAAGGTAGTCTTCTGTGAGAGAGGGGTAACGTGGCCAGTCGAGCGCGCCCAGCAGCTGTTGGATTGCAGCGTGCACTCTCCCCCTCATTTAATCCACAAATCATTATAATATACTAACAATGCGCTTAATTCTGAGGGCATCAATGACAGTACCGAAATTAACTTGATTTAATACCTCTTTTTAATTTCGAATCCCATTACACTGGGAAATAACTAATCTCAACTTAAAATTAGTTTTCTGTCTTCAGATATTAGCCACAATATTTACCTGTGTGTAAATTGAAGTTAATATTAATATACTTAACAAGATGTCATTGCATGACCGATGATTAGAAATTTTATCTAATGACTCAGTGAACATTATCAATTCCTTGCATATCAATGCACGTAGGAGTATTTTACTGATAATTAATATTAATAATTTCCATTATCCAGTATCGAAACAATGTGAAACTCACAAATAATTAACCATCTTAATACCATCCCAAAGCCATTCCCGAAAGCCTTCTCAAAATAATCCCAAATCATCTGAAACTCTTAAGTTGACTGTACAGTTTCTGACGTTATGAGAATCAGTCATTATAAGAATATGTATTTAAGAGAATATGTCTTTATGCGAACAAATCGAATGAAGTTGTTATAGCTTGAAAGTGATTCTCAACATTTTCTCCAAAACCGCTCCTCAATCTCAAAAGGTTGGCAGCGCATCGAGGGTCGTGCCAATGCTTGTCATTCTGGACTGACATGTATCGCGAATGACGCAGGCCGACAGCATCCACTTACAACCAAGTAGACTCGACTGCCACCTTCTCTCCGTGAAGGATTAGCCAATTTTATTAAGGTTTAAAAAAGGAAGATGTCATGTTATATCCATTAACCACGCATTGGGCACGCGTGGTGAATTATAGCTTAAAATCCGGTGTGATTACTAGGAGAGGCCTATGAAATGCAATAAGACATAATAGGATATCTATTTTCCATTCCAATCCAATTTGTCCAAAATGTAAATAAACACGACGGCCTGAGATAACTGACACGGCCTTAAATTAATAGTTTACTATACCATACCATCAACGTATGTCTTTCCTCTGCTGGATAAGCCTCATCCAAGGCTCGTCACCACACATGATCCTCGCGGCTCTTCTCATCCAGCTACCACCGGTGAAATTCTTCAAGTAGTCGGTCCACCTTTTCGGATAATTGTTTACTTATCCAAAATTTAATTTATCGAGACTACAGCTAAACTATCGAGACTACTAAATTTGAAGCTAAATGTTGAGATATTTCATTGATTTGGTGTTTTGCTTTCGACAAATTGGATTGGAACGGACTATACCTATATTTGTTTTGTGGCGTGTGTTGCCGGCCGGCTCTACCATAGCACCACCCCATATTATCTTCCCGTGGGTGTCGTAAAAGGCTACTAAGGGATTGCAAACCGGCTGCCACAAGCCCTGAGGACCTATAAAGACTCACCAACCCGCTTGGTCATAGTGGTGTATTAAATCAATACATCCCTCACACACTAGGCAATGTACTTGAGGAGGCCCACGTCCAGCAGTGGGTCCTGAAAGAGCTGGTTGCGTTGCATACCTATATTTTGTATTACTTGGTCCTGTATCGATTTTGTCTCCAAAATGATTGGATTAAACATTAAGAGACAGGACCAGATTATAAACTCCGTATTAAATTCCACTTTTATCCCATAACTTCTGACTTTTACACGTGTAAGCTCGTAAATAAAGTTGCATAATGCGGTCCACGGGTATAAAATAAATCATAGGATTGTTTCATTTCATTTTATTATGCCGTGTGCCAGTCAAGCACATTTTTGTATCAAACACGAGCTATAAAAACGTTACTTTATGAGTTTAATAACTTTCCGTTGGATTGTTACTTTAAACTGATCAGTTCAGTTTTCGTTTGTGACTTTTTGTGACAAAATGGATTTTGCAATCTGCGAGAGATGGTTTGATGATGGTATATGGTTGTCGTTTGATCATTCCGGTTTGTCTAGAACAGTGGTTCACAGTGTTTTTTGCCCCACCGAAGCACACATGAAATTTTAATATGGACACACGGAGGAAGCTTAAAAACTCATTAATTTGGTCTAAACAAGCTTACAATACTAATCTTCTAGGCTTCAATGAAAGGACAGTTCGTTCTATTACATTCTATTCCCCATATTCTCAACCCTATGTCCAAACCCATGCCTGAATCTACAAAGGAAGGCAACGCATCCGGAGGCGTGCAAACGTTTGTTACTTTGGAACGATGTTGACTTGTATCGCGGGTTTCCATGGGCGACAGTATCCACTTACCACCAGATGGACGGTCTGCTCGTCTGCCCTATTCTTTCTATTAAACAAAAAGTCTAATGTTGACTTACATTTCAAAAGTTTTGAGTTCTAGCCTCTCTCTCGTCCCGTACATAGGCGTTTCTACTTAAGCACGGATTGTTCAATTACCATATAATACCATTAGCCTATCTCTCCATTGCTGGATATAGGAGAGCCTAAAGACCGTCACCACGCACGGTCTTCAGCTAATTTCATCCAGCCAATTCAATTTCTATTAGCTATTTCTCAATTATTACTAACCAGGCTATAAACGAGAAATTATTACTATTTTTGACTTTGTTTTAAATTTCTTCACTTGAAAAATTTAAGTCAACTCGAAAAATATTTATCTTTTGGTAATTAAAGTAATTAAAAGTAATTAAATTTAGAATTAAAGGTAATTAAAGCACACCAAAGCATACGGTGAAAGTGACACAAAAAGTTTTGATTAATAGGTGTGTACCTAGAGATGGGCATTATACCTAAAGCCAGCCAAGCCAACCTTTGGGAGAGAGGAGATGTATGCATACATCGTACGAACATGTGTAATATATATTGGTATCCATACTATATGCCTATAAACCAAACATAAAATAGCAAATGATAATAATTATATATGTATACTAAATACCATAGATAGGCTATGGATATGCTATGTCTGAGGTCCCTAAGAAATTCTTATGCCACCCGATGGCGAGTCGCTAGTTTTAAATACATTCGGAAAAATTGTGTTTAAAAAATATATTTGCCAGAATATTTATTTGCAACAAGTACGAGCATTATGTTCATGTCACCAGTAATACAAAATCATGTCTCAAAATTCGCAAGTATCAAAACCGTTAGCGTCTTTTGTGTTTTCCAACCACCTCAAACGCAAACTCCTGACAGCTAACAAAATGTTGACACTTGACTAATGTTGACGGCGTCGGCACAAAGCAGACGATTGCGGGGGAATGAAAAATGGCTCGAAAAGCACTGCCTTTTATTGGTAAATTAATAATGGGGGAGTTTTGAAGGTCGTGGGATTCTGTTTGCTACATGGCCATATACAATATGTATATAAAAAGAGTCACCGATTTGCTCGGTCCCACACTTTCGTTTCCCGCTTTGTATTTCCACTTTATCCATTTAGTTACATATATTAAAACAAACAAAAAATGTCTATACTATATATATACATACATACAGACTATACATATGTCTATACTATATGTATATACAAAATATTTTCATGTTTAAAATTAGATGTAATAAATCCACAGAATACATGAAAATCAAACGCAAAATATTTTTGGATAAAAACTTCAGAAACAACTAACATAGTAACCGAGATAATTTGATTGTTTCAGTTCAAAGCCGTTGTAGGGGTTCTGATCTAAGGACATTTTTTGTTTGTTATGATGTCTTATCAATTTATATGGGTTTAGTTGGCTGCTGCGAAATCAAGATTTTTTTTAAATGGTGGAGTTAGACACGCTACTTAGGTCACATGCCCGTTTTAACGCTTGATGCTCTTAAACCGTTGGATTTAAAAGTACGTCTAAAACGGATAAATTTAAGGTCCACTAGCACTAACATAGCGCTCCGGGGCTGCAGCGCTGAAGCGTTCAACGTTCGTTTGAACAACACTAACTGTAGATATGTCTATCTGACCTCTACGTCCTCTGTTACTAGGTATGTGGGACTGTCCTTTGTGAATTAAATTTTTGATCACTGCCGCTGACACACCGCAAGCAGTGATCGCCGCGTGGTATAATTAACATCTGCCCCTTTTGTAACGGCAGCAAAATCGCGTTTAAAATTATACTTTTATAATAAAATCCACCTTTATGCAAGACTGTGGGTGGATTTTACACGCAGGGCATACAACGTCTTGCCTGTTCAATACAATAACACGTTCAGGGCGCTGATGGGGCTGCCGAGGTATTGCAGCGCTTCTCGCATGTTCGCTGAAGCCCACACTGACGGTTTCGAGGGTATCATGCGGAAGCGATGTACCTACATTCTGAGCCGTCTCTGCGGCAGCGCCAATAGCATCCTGAGCACGCTCGTGGCAAGGTGGTACTCGCCAACGTTAGCACGGTGGCAATACGGTCCCGTATTAAAGTGATTATACTTTGACTATAAGTTTATTTTTACCACCCTATCTGTTCCCGTGGATATGTAAAAGGCGACTAAGGGTAACAAAATCGATACCAGAAGCTCTAAAGAACAACACCACCCGTAAAAACTGGACTCGCCAACTGGTATTGTTGATGTCTATGGGCGACAATATCCACTTGCCACCGGGTGGACTGGGTGTTAGCTTGCATATTTCAAAAAAATAAAATAAACTTAACTCAAAGTACTTTTGCACCGATTTTAAATTGAATCGGTTAAGAAATGCACCGTCAGCCAATCAGTTGAGTAAGCGATTACAGTATTGCCTATTGCCAACTATCAGTCAAAATTGATATTCATTATATTTAATTAAGAATTCATTGCCATAAACGTTACGAAATAAAAATTAATGCAAACACTATGGTTATACCGTCAAATTTCAAGGAGTTTCCTTACCTACCTTTGGCTTCAGCATCAGATGCTGACGGTTACGTGTATAATATTAGATCTCTTTAACAATTCACTACAAAATGACGCATTCGAATAAGTACACAATAAATAAGCATTATAACTTTTCACTTTGTACAGCAGCGCTTCCTGATGAGTTAAAACTACAACACCCATGTAGAAACATGCTCCAACGAACGATTAAACATTTACAAAATATCGCTTCAAAATTGATTTAATCGTTTCAGACAAACATGCATACATCTTATCTCAATTGCATATACCCGTTTAGTTGTGAGTAAAAATAAAACAAAATATACAAGCGACAGAAAAATAAAAAAACAATCTCATTTCTAAACATGTCTTAAAACCTTTTCTGCGCCCCGTATCCCGCCCTAATGCTACAATATTTGGCCTATTACTTCGCCCTAGGCTCATTGATTTATTGGTTATGAATCAACCTGCCGTCCCCCGTCCTCCGTCCCCCCCTCGGGCCATTACGCCCGCCTGATGTATCGCCCTGATAATGAATCTGGTTGTATTTTTGCTGGAGCGGGTGATGGAAATATGAAGGTGCCTTGCCAGAGACTTATGGACGGGCGGTAGGGGTCGATTTTGTTAACCGGTCAGTACTGCAGGGTAGTAACAGAAGTAAAACGTGTGTTGGTTTATTTCAATTCAATTCATTTCGTCGGCTAGTTGCATTAAGTTTCTACTTAAATACATACGGATTTAAAAAAAACGTGTGCGGTCGGGGGAATACCCCCGCCAGGAACGAAGATCCTCACACATTTATTTAAACTTCGAATGTAATTCGAAATAAAATCTGTATGTGTATTGTGTATACCGAAATTTACCGAATACCGACGAACTGACACGATCGCGAGAATCGCGACCATACCGTGTCCGAGCGAGAGAAAGCCGAGAAAGAGAGACGTATGGAGGGGGTAAAAATCTTACGTGACGTTACATTTTCTCTCTCTCGAATCACACCTACCGCAAACCGCGTAAAGGAACTTCGTTCCAAAAAAGCATTGTCACCAGCTCGGCGGTGAGAGAAAACATCGTGAGGAAACTTGCATGCTAGAGAAAAAATATCTGGAGTAGAGGTGTATTCACCAATCCGCACTGGGCCCGCGTGGTGGATTATGGCCCGAAACCCCTATTGGGTTACTAGGGGAGCCATGTACCTTATAGTGGGGCATTCTGCCGTCCTAACTAAAAGTGTAGTAACTAACTAACTGGTGTTCTGTCAACTGGTGTTCCCGATTTGATGCAGTTGAATCAATATCGTTTTGTCACTAGCCGAAGACTGCTGCTAACTCAGACGTGGTTTGAGATGAATCCGCTTCCACTATTGCTTTCAATTCGTCATTGTCGACTTTAGTCTCCGCTCGTCCACGGGTCTTGTTCAATTTCGAGAACGGAAACGATCAAACCAAAAACGCACTGTGCGTTCATTTGCTGTTTTCGGTCCGTACACATCGTTGATATTGCGTGCCGTCTGTGCTGCCTTGCTGCCGCGATGGAACTCATATTCGAAAATAACGCGAATTTTTAACTTTTCCATGATCGCAAACACAACGATATCTAAGCAAAAAGTCGTTTGACAGAAATCAAATGAAATATTGATTTTGAAAAAGAATGTCATAGCTTTGAAATAAAATTAATTTGAATTTGGAATTCCAAGTCAAACGCAAGATAACTATGTTCAAAGTGGCCAGTATGAACAAACAGCAATTTCATAAGTAAGGCCCTAATATATGTTAAATATCCTTTCAATTAAACCATGGAATACGAGTAAAGTACTAAAACATTGTATTAGGTGTGCGCAGTCGCATGCTACTGTTAAAAAACTCGACAAAGCACATTTTCTCTCTTTATTGTAATTATTTCTATACCAGTGTTTCTTTCTACTTTGAACACTTTATGTGTACGTATGTGCCGTGCCTATTTTGTATATTATCATACACGTATATATTTTTTTATGGACGAACGCGGCAGACGAGCATACACTACCCCATGGTAAGTAGATACTGTAGCCCATAGACATCTGTGATACATGCCAACATTAGTCCAAATTGACAAACGTTGGCACGCCCCTGGATGCCTACCTTTGGAGATATAGGAATAGATTTGGAGAAAGGGTTGGGTAAATGGGGAGGGATAGGACGGGAATGGGCTCTGACACATCTCACTCACTACCAAAACACGTACGTACATTGGCGAAATAAGATAAAGTGGGAAATGCAGTACATTTCAAGGTAGTCTTCTAGGTAGTCAAGGTAATAATAATATTTAATTATTGTTACCACTGCTTAGCTTAAAAGAGCTTAAAAGTTGACTGTGAGATAAAACTGCAAGGCTTGAAGTGTGTCTTTTGTAACAATTTACAGAAAAACGTAAATAAATCTCTATAGATATAATAAAAATGTAACTGATCGCTGTCTGTACATGGAAGATATATGAAAAAATATTATTGGGGGCCTTTATAGAACGCAATAGAACCCAAAACAATGATTGTTAGAATTTTTGTCTGTTTATCTGTTTGTCTGTGCGTTTGTGCGCGCTAATCTTAGAAACGGCTTAACCGATTTGAGTGCGGTTTTCACTAATATATTGTGGTAAGCTTCACTTAAAATTTAGCGTTTGTTTTATTTCAATCAGTTCATAAATAAAAAAGTTATATCAATTTAAAGAATCACGTCGAACATTTGTTCGATAAAAAATAAGCTATAAGAAATAATGTGTGTGATCGTTTTTGAAAATATCAAATACCCCTAAGAAGGTAAAGAGGGTGTTTATAAACTAAAGTCCACGCGGACGAAGTCGCGGGCAACAGCTAGTAGAAAATAATTAAATAAAAACAGCCAAATCTATGTTTCTGTATGGCGTTTAACGTTATTACAAAATATTATTTATAAAATCCTGTCAAAGGAACAAATGTCCATTACGATTATGATGTCGTAACTACAAAATTGACATTTCATTCAATAGCCGGCATTTATGAGCGACGCGCGTCACAGATAACAACGTAACTGACAATTGACGAAGGATCACAGATTGATTGCAGATATCGCGTTTTGTTGCGAGCTCGACGAGTTATGTCAGAGAGTTGGTGATGTGTCGAATTATGTGTTTGCTGGGAGTAGTTTTTCTTAACTCCAAGCAATAATTAAATTAATTATTAATGATTTATTTTACACTAGCGACCCGCCCTCACTTCGCTTCGGTTTATTAAATTTAAAACAATCGGAATAAGATATAATATTTTCCTGCGGTAAAATGGAGCCTATATTTTAAGTTAGACCTCTAGCAATACATCGGTGAAAACTGCATTCAATTCCATTCAGTAGTTTTTGCGTGATGCGTGTACAAACATACAGACAGACAGACAGACAAAATTTCTAAAAACTGTTGTTTTGGCTTCTGTTGCTCTAATAAAGACCCCCCCATATTAGTTTTTTTTCAATATCTATAATGTACAGACATCGGCCTGTTACAATTTTATTATATGTATATAGAAGATACTCGTAGATAGACTCTTTCTCGCATACTGTTTAAGATTTGGGTGAGCAGCAGTTTTTACAATTTTCATGCGTTATTTTTAATAAAAACCCTTTTGGCACTTTTCGATCACTTTATTTTATTAAATTACACTTTAATAGGATTTTCAATCGAAGAACCGACGGCTTAGATGTTAACTCAAATGCCAGTCATGAGAGAGAGAGAGAGAATGTGTGATAGAGAGGCATATATTAGCGTGATATATCGCGTTTATAAATTGCATTCTGAAATGTGTTTTAAAACTAGTCTTTTAAGTCTGTGCCATTTATTGACAATAAATAATTAATACTCAAACACACACTGAAACCAAACAAGACAGTAAAAGACATTGTAACACATGAACTGCACAAAGGGCGGTTTAATCTCTATTAGCGATCTCTACGAGACAACCTTTGGGTAGAGAGGAAATAAATATTCTAAACAGAGGTAGATGGTGTACAGTTCACTTAAATTACATATCAATAGACAATATACAGACATACACATATATTATGTATAATTTAATTGTATATAATTGTATATAATTTAATTGTCAATAACCGAATGAAAGATTACAAAGCGAAATACTGTTTAGTAAGTTGACTCATAAACTGGATAAAGATTGAGCACGTTTAAGTTGAATGAGGGGAAAAGAGTTCCACAAAGGAACTCTTTTCCCCTCAAAGCTTCCCCTACCTTTTACCTCAAACCTCAAAGCTTATTAGAAGAACGAAGGTGAAGTGAGTAAGAGCAGAGGAAATGAAATCGCTTTTTTAAATACTTTAGTTGAAGGATTAAAGAGTACACAGTAGAGGAGTGAAAGTATGTGAGTATTCCGTTGGAGGCGAATGGGCAGCCACTTGAGCTGTCGGCTGTTGTTTATATTATTATGTGATGTGACATTATTTGAGTAAAAGGTGTTACTGACGGTATGTAATTATTGATATTTGGTTAGGATTTCGTTGTATCAAGATTATATTTAATCAAAAATGTGCTTTTAATATATTTTTTAACATTTCATTTTTACCATAAAGGAATATAAAAATAAATATTCTCAGATTTCAATAAAATCACTAAAAATTTCAACTAAAACGAACTTAGAACTGATTTTAAGGTTCCTTCTCTTAGATAATGTCAAATATTTTTATTATTTTTTATATCAATGCTATTTATACTGTAGTGGTATAAAGATTTCGGCATGAGTTACAAACCAAAACAAGTTATTTTCTTAAAAAATATAATGCGGTATAACTCGAAAACATGACTGCACGTCTTATAGACATTAATAATTTAAAAATATAGTTAGTTTGCGCCCTTTTCGTAATAAGATCAATTTATCATTCACGATCCAATACCTACTACCAAAGAAAGTATTATTGAAATAGAATAAATTGTTCAAAAATAATTAACAGCTTTGTTTCCAAATTCAATACTGTCTCAACATTATCTTTATGTTGAAAAAAACTATGTAACATGTTGTATATACGAGTATGTATTTTTTTAGTTATTTTGATTATATGTAATTAAGTCAAGCGTATTTTTACGTACTTATTTTTTTTTAATAAATGGCAACTTTGTGAACTAGTTCACGGTGGACTAGAATTTTAATTTTAAGTACATGACTTAATTATACTGAACAGTGAAAAGTGAAAATAGAAAAATGTATTTTCACAAATAAGCTACAGTTCAGTAACACAAGAGTGGTCTGCTCTGAGATTACCAATTATTGTATGTGTATCTAAATGTGTGTTTTTAAATTATTCTTTTTATAGAAAGTGCTCAATAAATATCAACAAATTCGCAAGTCACGGCAACATCGTTTCGACACCCAAAAACTTCGAAAAAACAACACAAAAGACGCCACGTCGCATGACATTTGTCAATCACCCCCTCAGCCCGCGTCAGCTGTCAACTGTCAATGACAATTAATGACTCCCATACAAAGTTTTATGGGTTTTATTGCCTCGATTGTATGAGGACATGATTAATGTAATCACTAATGCAAATCCTGCCAGCGAGAGCACGGACCCACATTATGTTTCCTATTTTTCAATAAAATTGATTTATTGTTGCCTATAGTTTTGCAGTTATGTCCTTCTTCGGCGCAACGGTGGGCGGTGTAGCGAAATTAACGCAGTATAGGGATATTTTTTTTGGAAAGTTATTTTAGAATTTCGGGTAATAATGTGGCGGATGTAAATGGATATAATAATAGGGGAGTGCGAATAATATTAGGTACAATGTTGTATAGTCGTCAATTTAAACTTTGTAATGATTTTTTGTTTAATTATCCACCGATGATGGATAGAGTTATATGATGTCGTAGCCACTTCCTGGTACTTCATGAAAAGTATAATTAAACATTACACCTCCTACAAACAAATTTGTAGGCGGTGAGTGCGCGCTGCATTCCCACAGCCGCTGGGCCCACTCGACTGGCCACGTTACCCCTCTCTCACAGAAGACTACCTTGAAATGTACTGCATTTCCCACTTTAACTTATTTCCCCAATGTAGTTCCAATAAACAAGAGAGCTGTGTTATCTGCATACCAGTTGTAATGGTGCTCGTCAGTTATACAATAACCAAGCTACTTTGAATTCTCATCGCCAGCACATCTGTCTGTTTGTTCTATTTCATGAAAATATAAAAATTATCGTAGTACGAACATTCCACGTGTAACTAACAGCTACTTAACTATACGTAGATATTTGGTTTCAATACCACGGTCGCTATACAAACAGTGGTAACAAGTAATAGGAGAAAAGCGATGACAACAAAAACAGTATTTTAATTAAAGTCGGATCATTTATTCGAGTCAATGATATGACATATAGAACTGTTAAACAGAGTGAAATTTGAAGTTTAATCCTAAAGCCACTGAGCGCACTCGACTGGCTATGTTACTACTCTCTCAAAGGAGACTACATTGAAATGTACTGCATTTCCCTCTTTATCCTATTTTCCCCAATATACTTACTTGTTTCGGTAATGAGTGAGATATGCCAGGACCCATTCCCATCCTATCCTATCCCTCTCCGCTTTCCCAACCCTTACTCCAAATCCATTCCTAATTCTCCAAAAGTAGACAGTGCATCCGGAGGCGTGCCAAGGTTTGTCATTCTAGACTGATGTTCGCATGTATAGCAGATGTCCACCAGGTAGACTATATTCTCGTCTGCCATCATCTTTCCATAAAAAAAAACGTTTTATTTCCTTTTAGAATTTTAGATCAATTATTAATTTTTTTACCACTTTATTTTTGTTCATCCAGCCACCACCGACTAACTTTTTCAAGTCGTTGGTCCACCTGACAGGAGTCCCACATTGCGCTTCCTCTAAGAATGGATGGGTAGAGGTGAAGATTGAGTGGTGGTGAGCTTAAAGAGATCTATATCCAGCAGTGAAGAGACATAGTCTGATGGTGTAGTATGTAATTGTGTATCATTGTTGAATATAGCATTGATACTTATTACTTTTTGGATATTTAAAAAATGTGATCGTCATCAATTTGGAATAATTTAATGAATTTCACTCATCTACGAACCAGAATGAGATAAAAATTATGATAAATTCAACATTTTGCAAATTCATCAAATCCTTACCACTTGCTTATATGTGGATGCTCTCTGAAGAAAAGGTACTTTATTATCGGTATAGACTATTGACTTTTATCTAGAATTCATGACGTAAAGTTTTATTTTTTCAAGATTCTGTTTGATATAACCTCTTTAAAAATATGTATCTATATAATATTTGTATCTACTAAATATCTATTTGAATACATTTAATTTTATTTAATATTTATATGTATGTTTGTATATTTTATTAATTTCAAATTTTATTGTATATTTTGTTGTACACTTTCACCTACCACACAATCACTATACGACTGTATAGTTTGGCTGGGAGAAAATTCTTTTTAGCATTAAGTCCGCCTTTTCTAAAAAACAATGAAGTGAAACAATATACATCTAAAAACTGTCAAGAGTAACACTTATTTAATCGTAGAGTATCTGGCATTTGATATAACTACATATTTTATTATTAGTCAATTAAATTTCATACACTCCAAACAGTGTTTGAATTGATAATGCCACAATCGCTTTCCTGCAATAACATGGACAACATCCCGTTTCAATGTCACAATTTCATTACCGGCGTCGCGTCAACGTCACGTCAACGTCACTACGCGTCAGCGTCAACTGTCACCCGTCTGTCAGACGTCATTCCCCTGCCAGACGAGCGAGACAGTTCGTTAATTAGACTGTACCATAAATATGTTTAGCTAGTATTTTATTAATGCAGTCAAAGTTTTGTTGTGTTTGTGAATATCTAGGTTATTTTACCCGACTAGTGTTATAGATGCCCTTATTTTAGTATTATCATGTTAATAATAACTATAAAAGACATTTTTACATTTATTAATTAGCCACCGATACAAAAAGAAGTAACGTTTTAAGTTTGACGCATAAGTTTGTCTGACCGTCTCTTTGTGTGTGCCTATATCTGTATGTCGTATATCCATAACGAATAGTCGAATTGTCAGGCAAGTTTTTTTATTATTTATTTGGGAAATACATAGTACATAGTATTTATTTGGGAATGTTTCTATATATAAATCATTGATTAACAACTTCATGGCGCTAAGTAGTAATTGAAAACGTAACAGAAGGGAATATACTGATTGTAGTAAATTATACGCCGTTGAACTCATCTCGATCTGGCGATCTAGCAGAAGATCGTGTGTAACCCGTCACCACGTACGATATTCTCCTCTTCACATTCAACCACCATCGGCGACTATCTCCAAGTCCACGTGGCCAGAGGTCCTCCCACGCTACTTTTTCTGGTACATGATCTCCATTCGAGTATTCGTCTTGCAACGTTTGCTCAGACGAGGGGTTCTTAGGAAATAAATGACGCCCAGTCTTCACTACAGCAATTTATTTATCAGTAAAAGTATTAAAAATAAAAAAAAGAAATACTGTTACAAACGAAAGATACTTAAGAGACTGATTTTATAAAAGTAAAATATATTTATGTAAAATATATTTATGTAAAATATATTTATGTAAAATATATTTATGTAAAATATATTTATGTAAAAACGCACCATTAAAACTACTTACACTAATAGTGTTTTTTTACAAATGTATTGTTATACAGCAGAATTACAGCAACATGAGAAATTACAAGGGTTATATGAGATTACAAACAAATAGATATAGACCACTTTACCGAAGTGGAATTAATGAGCACGTCTTTACAGATCAATAATTAGACAGCAGAATGAATCAAAAAGCAATCGAGTCAATGAAGTCGAAGTAAATTTGGATGGGGGGAGAGTGCACGCTACAATCCAACAGCCGCTGGGCGCACTCGACTGGCCATGTTACCCCTCTCTCACAGAAGACTATCTTGAAATGTACTGCATTTCCCACTTTATCTTATTTCCCTAATGTACGTACGTGTTTCGGTAGTGAGTGAGATGTGCCAGAGCCTATTCCCACCCTATCCCTCCCCATTTTCCCAACCCTTTCTCCAAATCCATTCCATTTCCATATCTCCAAAGGTAGGCAAGGCAGCGCATCCGGGGGCGTGCCAACGTTTGTCATTTTGGACTAATGTTGGCATGTATCACGGATGTCTATGGGCGACAGTATCCACTTACCATCAGGTGGACTGTATACTCGTCTGCCGCCTTGTCCATAAAAAAAATAGCTTTTCCATTAGTGGACAGTTTTTTGGATTTAACAGCAAGAAGAAGACCTATTCTTACAGTCTATCCCATTGGTTATCAGTCTTGCGATAGATATGACCTCTCATTTCAGTCTTCTCATTTAGCAGAATATTTTCATTCTGGATTTTGTCTTCTAGCAAAGACATAGCAAGCATAGTCCTTTCCATATCTCGCTTATCAAGACTGAACATGTGAATCAGGCTTAAAGATAAGTACCATGTTTAGACACCATGCCCAACAGGTGTTAATTGTGTCACGTAAAGCATTATCCAACTGAGAGTTCGTACGATTACAAGCTATTTTTTGCATTCGTTATTGCCATGATTTTAAAGTTCATTTTCGTTGCTCTAACTGTGTGAATAGATTTGTTCAACAGCGTTATATAAGACCTTACCGCTTATTGAATTAGAGGAAAATAAACTGCAAAGGTGTTTGTATTTGTGCGAATGCATTTTTTTGTCCACTGCTGAACACCGGCCTCCTTGTGCACATTGTCTTGTCGTGTCGTATCTTTAATGTGTGGCATTAAAACTGCACACTGCGCGCTAGCAAAACGGGTTGGCGAGTTCACTCTTTTAAGGTGGTGCTTGTGATAGCCGCTTTGTGATCCCTTAGTCGTCGTTTACGACACCCACAGGGAGAGATAATTTACCTATTTTGTATTATTTGACATTTCTACCTGACATTGGTTAATAGTCTCCTGGGTAATTATAGTCTTTTCAAAAGTGGGTAGTCCACATTAAGAATTGTAAGAAGTTTCTTCAACAACCTACATTTGTTGCAGCGCACAACTCTTATTTTGATCGTTTTTTTTTTTCGTGTAGCAGCCATATGTTAACAATAATTATAAATGTTAAACATAAATAATTGTTTCTTTTTTCGCCAAAGCCCGCTCCCGCAGGCGCAACTCACAGCGCAGCTCATAGCTCAACTATTTTAGTTTTAGTAATAAATTGCCCAGTTTCCCGGGCAGACACTTGTGTTTGTTAGCTGGTAACGTAGACGCGAAAGTAGGCAGAATCATATAGTACATTATCTATATCAAAACACCAATGTATAAGTATCCGTTTTTGTTTTGTTATATTATTATATGTGTATCTATACATATAAAGTACGAATCGTATAATGCGTAAAAGAACCATTGTAGGATTTTTGTCTCCCTGTCTATCTGTCTGTCAGAATGCAAATCACTTAAAAACTACTATTTGGGTTTTAATGAAACTTGATATACTTATAGCGCATGTGCTGGGTAAACATTTAAGTTACTTTTTATCTGGATCTATTATAGAGTTCCCAAGGGAATCATCCTAAAGTTCACGCAAAACAAGTCGCGGGCATTACTAGTATGTAATATGTATGTATATATATGTTACTTTGAATAGTCAGTGCCCCAAATATTTACTATAAAAGGACACATTGTGTTAGGTTTCAAGTACGAGTCTCGTATACTTGTACCTTTACAAAATATACTCTAGTCTTCCCTATCTCTTAAAACTGTATTAACTACATGATACAATTTCGTCATGTCATTTCGTCATGTTTACAGTTCTTTTCGCTGTATACTCTTTGCCCAATATTTGTTCAAAGCAGCAGATGCGCCCGCGCAGTCGCCGCTGTGACGAGACGTGACAGACATAAATCAATTGTCAAAACCCCCAGCTCACAATCTTGTGAGACTAATAGCGCGTGACGGAAACTTGTGGATAAGGCTCCAAGTAAAGTATGACGTTTTAGTTTTATAAATCGATACAGTAAACATTTTTTATATGTACTAAAATGTAATTTTATCCAATTACACCCTTTACCTAAATGCCCATGACTTACTTTAGGTCCCAATTTATTTAAATACGTACCCAATTAAGGTAAAACAAAAGTCTCTTTTTGTTTTAACTTAATTTCTTTTTCTCTTCATAAGCTGGTATTTATAATATTGAATGATTCACTAAAAGTGGACACACCCACTGCCTCAAGTCTCACTTACTTATCCATCTTATCCATACTAACCTAACCACCAAAGGGCATCAAAGTGCTCGCTTAATAAGAGCAAGTGGTAGAGCGACAGCGACAAAAACTGTCGTAGTGTCGTTAAAACATCGTCGTGTCGTGGGAGCGATCGATTGTATGCAATTAATGCTTCAAGACTCAAGTGATGTCATGTGGTAGTTTGATGAATACTGTTGTCTCTTTCTTTGTGGTTCGATGATGTTGTTGTCTCTTTCGTGATAAGGTTTAATTAGTTCTTTGATATTTTAATTAACCACTCAATATGGGAATAGAAGTGTAGACCGCTTTGTGGATTTGCAAGATGCATCGATCGTGTAAATTTCAAAGTTTGTAAGCGAAAAAGCCATGAAAATTATATTTCAATGCAGTTTTGTTAAGACTTCTTCTCACCATAAATGGGTATATTGTATTTAAAACTTATATTTATAAGATGGACTACCTGCCTCTTCAGTCAACTGGAGACCGCGGCTGGTGTAACCCGTGCCGAAACGTTGAGTAGAAATAAAAGGTAAATAAAGGTCTAAAATTTTATGCGTTCAGACCCGATTTACAATATAAAATTACCATATCATACCATCAGCTTGTGCCTCTCCACTGCTGGATATAGGCCGTTCTCAGAGACCGTCATCACACACGGACCTCTGCTCTTCTCATCCAGCCACTACGGGTAACTTTCTTTAAGTCATCAGTCCACCCGGCCGGAGACCGTCTCACGCTACCAGGGATCGCTGCTAGATCTCAAATACCAGGGACCAGTGACTAGCAGCAGCATCAACGTTGCGAGAAGCCTACGATCCAGCGTGGTGATTAGATAGATGGATAGATAGACATAGTATATGACTTTTATTCAGATTACAGTTACAGAACATTAATAGCAAAGGAAAAGACAAACACGTACGTCTTACAAAAAAAGTCTTACAAAAATAGTGTAAAATATTTGACTTAAAATTAACATCTATTTCAATATTTTTTTATTACCTACGTTAAAAATAAATAATTGATAATTTACTCGTGTAAACTCTAACACTATCCACACTCGTTCATTTAGGTGTAGCTACTTGCTTTAAGTCAGGAGAGCCGTTGCGCGCATGGATGTATTATATTTATTATGCTGTATGCTTTGAATTAAAATATATAATATAATTTTAACCACAGGATGTTTTTTCATGAATACTATCAGTATAACCCACTGAATGACATAGGTACTAGGACATTTTACACCACTTTATTTGACACTAACGACCCGACCCGCCCTCGCTTCGCTTCGGTTTATAAGTTTTTTTTTTCACTATTTCAATAACATATGGCCTATATTAGACACGGATAAATGTAGCTTCTCATTTCTGAAAGAATTTTTGAAATCGTTTCAGTAGTTCCAGAGATTACCCCCAACATACAAACACACAATTTTTACCTCTTTATTATATTAGTATAGATAACAGCAGAGAAGTTTTAAGAAAGTGAAAAAAAGAGATGATTTAGAACATACATCTCGCAATATAAATATTAATTGTTAATCAATTCAAGCGGATACTTAAATTTAATAATTCAGACCTTAGACCATAGTAACGATTTAAATAATACACAAACAACTTACGATAATACACATAACAGTGTTTCTAAACTAAAAGTGTTTAGGTCACCTCCGTTGTATCGATGTGTTTACGTTATAGAACAAACCCCAACTGTTGACTGTGGTGCGATACACAACCTGACGGCGTCAACGAATTCAATTTTGTTATTGTACACGCTCAGATCCCATTGACGCTAACAGACGTAAATAAATTATCTTCAGTTGAATAGTTGCATGCGAGAAATGTATAGAGTCGTATACGAGTATTCTCGGTAGTCTTTTTTTTGCGGAACGGCTACATTCTTGTGGCGTTAATGGCCTTTCAAGAGTCACCGGACATGTAAAGTGTGGGCAGAAAAGAGCCGAATTGCTCTCTCGCCGGTGACCGGCGGAAGGAACGGACCTCGGCTTAAGGCGTTGCTTTGGGAGGATACTGTGAGATCGCGAGACGGTGAGAAGCTCCCAGGCACGTGCTGATACCTGATAAAAGTGTTGGCTGAAGGCCGGTGTGTGTTCACGGTGTAGTCGAGGGTGATGTCCTCGTCTCCGCCGGTGGGGACGGTGTATATGTGCAGCCTGTGAATGTAGCCTGTGAATTGGCAGCTGCAATGGGTCATCGGGGTCGTCTAAGACGTGCCGAGGACGACAACGACGACAGCAACAGGGAGGGTCATTCCTATCGGGGCTATCTACGAAACAGTTACAATTTACAATCGACATTTAATGAAATCTGTTCATTTAAACATGGATGCTTAGTTAGTATGCTTAGTTAGATGCTTAGTCAATACTTTTTTAAAACTCATAATTGAAGGGAAAGAATATTTCGTCACTAGTGGCAATACCTTTCATTCTGTTCCGTCTACATATTGTTTTTTAAAAGAAATAAATCGATAGAATAGCAGTCAGTTCTCGTGATACAAATGATCGCTCAATATCAATATTAATTAAAACAACTAAGCTAAAAAACTAATCTGTTCAAGATAGTAAAGTAAAGAAGCTATTTCTAAGGTGAATAGGTTACAGTATTTATCAACTGTTGTCAAACTCAGTACATCAGTACATCGCTCCCGCTACCGCTTATAAATAAAGCCGCTGTCCGAATGACGCGCACACCCACCCCGCTTTTCGTGCACACGTCAGTCAGCACACATCAATCACTGTTCGTGGCGACTGTACCACTCATATTTCAGGGGTCGTTTTAAACTATTTGTACTATACGTATGTACGTGACCGTACTGCTTGACCTTTATTCACGTGTATTTAAGGTTCAAATTTGGTCGTATTAATTTTACGGTCAAAGGAAGTTGGGGGTACGTTTTCAATCGATTAAGTGCTACGTTAAATGAGTTCGTAAATATGCTTGATATTGAATTATGACCGTTCATTTTAATTAAGGTTTTTTTCTGGTGGACAGATGTTGCAGTTTATTGGGCTACCTAATTTTAAATTTTTCATCTTACAATGTCATTGTTTTATGAATCAGTGTGCTCAAATACTCACCAAGCTAAAGCAAGCGAGTGGACAGGCGATATATGCCGAAGAACCTTTAACCGATGGGGAAGACGAGGCCACGTGCCGGGAAACGTAGTATGGGACACGCTTCGGCCACGTAGACTGACGAATTGAAGAAAGGCGGCGGTAGTGACTGAATGAGAAGAGCAGAAGTCTGCGGGAGAGGTCTATATCCAACAATGGAGAGGGACAGGCTGATTGTATGGATAGCAAAGGCCTATCAAAGGAATCGAGGAATCGTTAAGAGGAGTCGGATCCGCGAGCGGAGTCGGATTAAGTGAGCCGAAACACTCCGAGGAATCGTGAATACCCACGACTAGTACTTAACGCTGGAATCAATTCAAACGCTGGTTTACTTAGATGATGTTACATATTAATTTTATATTTAGTTATTTACTGTATTTATTATTATTATTATTCATTCTCATATATTAAATGATAATTTAATAAGCAATCATTTTTTAAAAAAATATCACTTAGATCGCATGTCCCAGAATTAAAAAAAAAAAATTAAAGTATGTGAAGCCACCAATTCGCACTGGGCCAACGTAGTGGGGTTTTAAAAAAGGTTGAAGAAAAAAGTTGTAGTAAGATTTCCCAATGTTGATTGTTCACCAAAAGAATTTTCTTCTGTAATATTATAAACAATTCTAAAATTGTCAATTTTTTTTCAAATACTTAAACAATATTTTTAACACAGGTACCTGCTTAACCCTCAAATGATTTTAAAATCCGAAATAAATACATCACAAAATCAATCGCCTCTCTCAATAGGCCTACGACAAAAACTCGAAATTAAAATCGGAACCCGTTTATTCATCGAGATAGTGTCAGCTGTCAATCGGTTGTCAATCCCCGGCGAGGGGGAGAGGGGGCGGGATGTCTCGAACACGCGCCCGTCGAGTTTTATCAATCAGTTTCATAATACAATGCGGGAATTTACTATTGGTATTCGATTATGTTACATTTTTTGTGAGGTGAATATCTGTTAAGATTAAGTCATAAGGATGACGCAGGTCTTGCTTTCAAATAGATGACGCCGAATAAAAGTTTGTTTAGCAACCATTATTAAGAAACATTTATTTTATGGGATTTTTTTATTTATTTTTAGTAGGAAGGCGGCAGACGAGCGTACAGTCCATCTTGTGGTAACTGGAGACTGTAGTCCATAGATATCCGCGATACATGCTAACACCAGTCCAGAATGACAAACGCTGGCACGCCCCCGGATACGCTGCCTATCTTTTGAGATGTAGGAATTAATTTGGATAAAGGGTTGGGAAAATGGAGAGGAATAGAATAGGATGGGAGGGCAATGGGCTCTGGCATATCTCAGTCATAATCGAAACACGTAATTACATTAAATTACGTACGTATTACGTATTACAATTAATTAAGTACGTAATTACGTAATTACATTACACGTAATTACGTAATAATTAAATCAGCTGCAGAAATACTGAAAGTGACAGCATATTTACAGGTGGGTTAGGTTTAGGTCCTCTGGTTACCATAAAGACATTCTTAGTAATTAGATTTTTTTTATTTCAGATGTTCAAACATATTTTATTTGTTGATCATGATTTTCTATCCATTTAGTATTTTTTTGATGCTCGTTTAAATACAAGCCTTTGTTTATTTCATTTACCAATATGAAATTTCACTTTATTTCATAGAAGTGGCAGATGAAGAGATGACCAACGAAATGGCAATTGGTCACCGCTGTATATTTTCATTATTTTTATTTCAGAACTTAACAATATACAACTAAATATTATAATACTGTAGGGACACAGTGTTGACACAGTGCACGCAGAACGCACACTGTATTTTACGTCGTCACCAATTTGAGGTATGGCGTCACTGTCCATACTGTGCTCGCCAATAGTCTCCCGCACGCCAACAACATGTGTACTTTGAATTAATCCTTGTGATCATTTAATAACATATTATGGGGGACAGTTGAAGTTATTTATAGCACCTTCTGAAGACACATCTAAAACTTGAACCTACACATTGGTGACTCTCCTGTGAACACTTGTAAACTGGAAAATGTGGACGCGTTTGGACTTTATACAGCGAACATAGAGTGCAGGAGACGGGTATAGGAGATGAAGATGGGTATAGGACCTTTTTCCTCCAGGGATATAAAAATCATACAGTAACAGTATCAAACTGAAGATCAGCTAAAGTTACATCAACATCGACAACATCAAGGACTACGTGTCGAAAAATAAGTGCCAACTGAGCAGTGGCGCAATGGAACTGTCGGCGAAATCACCGAAATATCACCCCGCACAATTGCCATGTGCTGATTGCCACTTGGAAACCGAAACCACATTATCACATTCCGAGGTTATTCGCGTCGAAGGCATAGGGACATCCTGCTAACCGGCAGTGGAGAACCCAACTTATGGGTTTATTAAAGATATGCACTGGATCACGTGTAAAGGAACATGTGTAAAGGTCAAACATTTTAGCCTGCTAAAGGACGGCAACGTGGTCATGACTTTGCGCTACGATATCTGGTCAACGGAACTACCGACGCAGATAGCATAGATCCAACGGTATTGATACGAAATATTCCTCATAATTGTGTGCAGATTTATAGTTTCAAAACGCATAACTTTCTTTTTGTGGTATTAGTTTTAAATGTTTTACGTTATCTTGTTTTTAATTTTTTTTTAATAAAAGGCGTTGAGTTAGTAACAATGTTTATGAAATAAAACACCAACGCAGCGATTATGTGGTGTATATCAGAATGCTTACTAATATTTCTTCACAATGTGACCTAGTATTCGATATATAAGCTACTTGGCATTAACGAAATTTAGTAATGTACTCTCATTACATTTTAATTTTTTTTTTTTGTATTTTTTTTATTTAAGGCGAAGACTACTGTAGGCATACACTGACACAGTAGTGTTGACACAGTGCATGCAGAACGCACACAGTGTGTTACGTTGTCAGCAATTTGCGGTATGGCGTCATTGTCCACATTGTTCTCACCGGTCGTCTTTCGCACCCGTCACGATATGTATATTTAATTATTTCAATAAGTGATCGTTTAATAAAATAGTATAGAAGGACAATGGAAGTTATTAAAGTTATTGAAATCTTCTTATACAATAAACACTGATACAAGTATAATAAAAACAGAAATGAAACGATAATAAAATAATAAACGACGACGTGTTTGTTCATTTGCATTGTTTTCACGGATCAACTGACGAACGAATCGAGAAGAAAGTTTGCATGAACATTCTTCAGGATCACGAGAAGGACATAGGATAAGAGATAACACAGCCGCCTCCACAAGCCCTGAAGGAATTGCAGCACCTCTAAAAGAGCGGACTCGCTAACTCGCTTGGCCAGCGTTCCTCATGCACAAGACAATATGCTTGAGATGGCTTGTGTCCAGCAGTGAACGATAATAGGGCTCGTTACGGTTACGAAGAAGCCAGTTTAATTTGTGCTATAGTTCGAGAACACATAGTAATTTATAAATGACATGTGATTGAAGCGAAGAGTCGTTCTTCATTTGTGTTTTTTGTAATTGAATCAGGTGAATGCTAGTGCGTCATCGTAAAAGGCCGAATATTTAATTTTATTGAAATGATAATTATTTTGTGTATTGCTGGACTGTGGTAGTTTATTCATAAAGTGTTTGACATGTTTCACTTAAGTCATTGCTTTAAAGTTTCGAACAACGTGTGTTCACTTTACATGGCGTTGCGTATACGTGAATATGTGGTCATTGTATTTTCCAAAATATTTGAGGTACAGACGAATACTCAACTCAATACGACCGTCTACGCATGGAGCCAAATACCAAATATGATTGCTGCACAGAAATCAATTTGATCGAGCTCATTACGGACGTATTATCACTTGCAGCGGGATTTTATTATTTAAATTTATGTTACTATTATGGTGGCACTTCACATAGTTCCAGGAATTTAAAATAGTTCGGTGGTGCCAGTTCGCTTGCGCTCAATAACTAGAAATAATAACTCGTCACGTCCGTACACGTTGACGGCGCGTGCGCTTATGAATATGGCCATTGTGTAACTATGGACAGTTTAGTTGCGTATTTGTCTATTGGACTCCTTTGATGTGCGTCGAAAAACCGACAGACGCGCGGTAACCTGTATTTGATATTTGCTTTATTTTCCAAATATTTTGTCAAATATATTTTCCCCTCTTGGTTTTTTTTTTTTTTTTATAGACTAGAGGGCGGACGAGCAAGCGGTCCCACGTGATGGAATACTTATTATTTACTTATACTTAGGTTATTTGTCAAATATAAAAAATACGCGAATACGCAACGCCATGTGAAGTGCCACCATAAGAGCTGGTTGCTTGGCTGCGCGGGTATTCGCCACACCGTATGTAAACATTCAAACAATTCCATTGAAATTCTTTCAAGCTATTTGTCGCCAGATCACGATTAGGTGCAACCAAAAACGTAAAGTACCACCTAAGTTTCCCTAAGTTACTAATTAACAGCTTGAGCCCGACGCCTAAAGCCGGCTCTAGACTCACGCCGTCAAGTCGCTGCGAATATTCACGCCGTGAACCTGCGTGCCCCGAGAACACCACAATTTTTTACAGTCGTGTTCGCACACTTGTTCTAAATAGACGTAACATACTGCACCGATTCTCGAATGTATGAAACCCTTTAACATCTGCATGTACTATTTCCTATAACTGGATATAGATTTAATTTCTTCATTCATTCCTTGTAGAGGGAGAGTGCACACTGCATTCCCACAGCCGCTGGGTGCACTCGACTGGGTACGATACCCCTCTCTCACAGAAGCCTACCTTTGAAATGTATTGCATTTCCTATTTTATCGTATTTCCCCAATGTACGTCCATGTTTCGGTAGTGACTGAGATATGTCAGAGCCCATTCCCACCCTATTCTATCCGTCCCAATTTTCGCAACCCTTTCTCCAAATCCATTCCTTAATCTACAAAGGTTTTCAGCGCGTGCCAACGTTTGTCATTCTGGACTGATGTTGGCATATATCACGAGTGTCTATGGACGACAGTATCCACTTACCATCAGGTAGACTGTATGCTCGTCTGACACCTTTTTTATATAAAAAAAATATAATCCAATTCTGGCTCTGAACCCATATATACGAAACCCACGCATTGTGATTTTTGTGGTATAGTGGATATTTTGCATCCCACAATTCAGTTCATTCTTTCCGTTTCATAATAATTCTAAAACTTTAATTCAAACTTACTACCCCAACTGTTACTCATTTTGAAAGAATAAATCATGTGAGACATACGGCCGACATCCGTGAGCTCGCGGCCACACTGAGGACTACGCGTGAATGTGGAGAGAGTTTGTGATTCGCGCCCGCGAACCCTTTGTCGCGTGCACAGATTACCGACTCCGACTGGGAAATGATACGTGAACGCGCGAAAAGTCAGCGAATATCATTCACACTTGCATTCATGGCTGTTAGCGCAGCTTCACGGCGTGAGTCTAGAGCCGGCTTGTGACTCCTATTTGTCATAGAGTTGAAAGGATAGGTCATCATAGGTCGATAATGTGCAGTTAAGTTGATATGTTGACATTTTGCACATTTTCGTTTTCACATTTTGCATACATATCGCAGCTTTGTCTGAAAAAAGTATATTTGAAACTAGACTAAGTATGCGACAATTTTCAATACTAAATGAGTTTCATAGAATTCTGTTCGGAAACTTAAAAATCGATTAATATAAACAATAAAAATTTACGTTAAAATCTACGTAATATCACAAGTCCTTAAGCAAACTACTGAATACACATAAATACATCACAAGAGCGAATAACCTCCGATCGGTCAACAGCACACACATACACCTATTTCATACAACCCGTCACCGTCACCCTGGATTGATGGACGGGAATATATCTAGAGCGGGTCTTGTAGACCCCTCGCCTCCCCGCGCGGAAGTGCGCGTCCGTCATCCGTCATCGTCAAATGTACGCACTGTGGATACTAGACGGTTGAGTCTGGACAAAAGAGTATTGTTAAGTCAGTATTTTGTTTGTATGTTAATCACTTATAGTGATAAGCTGGCTTGGCATAATGGTCGTTGCACAATAGATATGCTTTTTGTACGGTGCGTTTGCTATAAATGATAGTTCCAGTGACAAATATCTCTCCACTGTTGGATATAGGCCTCTCCCGAAACTCGCCACTATACACGGTCTTCGGCTCTTCTGATACGAATTTATTATAGTAAATAATTATAAAGGATTTTAATCGTAGGAATCGTTTTTCGATGTTTCTATTGAAGTCCAGTAGGAGTAAAGAAAATAATAGCAGTACTATCTCCCTCTCTCAAGTGAATGAGTACACGATATCTCTGTTACATTACAGCAAAGTAAGGCAAGCTTCGACGCGTGTTTATAATTGAGTTTCGTTAAAATCATACGATACCCACTTTCCGGGCTTCTTCACTTACCGATTTGACACAAATTAATCGATATCGTTTTGACGCTTACGCTGAAGGCTGCTGCTAACTCTAGACGTGGTTTGAGATGAATCCGCTTCCACTATTCGTCATTTCAATTCGTCATTATCGACTTTAATGTCGATATTTAATACTTTAATGTCGATATTTAATACTTCAATGTCGATATTGATGACGATATTAGGTACCAGAACGGAAGCGATTAAGCCAAAAATGCGATGCGCGTTCGTTTGCGTTGTGTGGTGTTTGGTCCGTTGATTTGCGTGCAGTCTGCGCTGCGTTTCTGCCACGACGGAACTCATATTCGAAAATAACGTAAATTTTTATCTTTTCCATGTTCGCAAACAACGATATATAAGCGTAAAGTCGTTTGACGGAAAAACAAATAACAAAACCGATTTTGAAAAATAATGTCATAGCTATAAATTGACATTTATTTGAATTTGGAATTCCAAACCAAATGCAAAATAACTAAGTTCAAATTGGCCACTATCAACAAACGACAATTTCATAAGTAAGGATCTAATATTTATTAAATGTACGTATGAATGTATATATTTATTTGTTATAAATTTATATATGTATATGTATAAGTATGTATACATACCCGTGTCTATTCCTATAATAATATACAGTATCAATAGTATGTAATAATATAACCGTATTATAAAATTAGTATTTATAGTAGTATATATACGCACTATGTCTGCCCATTTCAATGCTCGCCAATAGCTCTCCCAGGTTTGCTGGTAGAAATCTCTCAAGGCTATAAGCACGCATTTTGCATGCATTTTCTTTTGTAACTATATTTATCATTTGTGTGTAAAAATAAAGTATATAAATAAATAAAAATAAAGTACCATATAAATAAATAAAAAGAGAAAGAGTACAGTCGATAAGAATATTGTTACAATGTTTGGTGAAATAGCATCTAGCCTGCGGTTTAGATCTGACTCAACTCTATTTCTATAGAGTAATGTATCATAAATCAGCCTTTTAGCGTTTAAGAAACCTTAATGACAGTTTCCCAAATCGTCCGTAGATTATCGAACATTTTTGTATATTTAGGACTGACTGACTCACAAAAACGTCTCCTTTCCACATTGTCACAGAAAAAAAACTTTCTATGCAACATTAAAACGTGACATTTACGACTATCGAAAATAATTAACAATCAATACAAGATTTACGATCGTACAAATTTATTGCACACCCAAAATCGCATGTAATTTGATTAATGGCGCTGTCACTGTCACACTTTTTTCCCGGCTTTTGTCCGCGATGCACGTTTCGAACCACCGTGCAAGTGATAATGGACACATGTCGCATCATCCATCAGGGGCGACAGATGCCGAGTGGCCAGTATATGTTTTCGCCAAGAGTTATAGGTAAAACGGAGATATATAGGTAATTTATATTTATAGAAGGATGGTAATAAATTTCTGATGTTTCGTTCTAGTGCCTGAGGCTGGGATATAATCAAATGTGTGCCGATATATGACAACTCTAAAGGTGAAAACACACTATACAGCACATCAATATCAACTTTTTAGTTAGTTAATTATAATGTAGCATGCTACTTGTTATACCCTATATAATGTGGACTCTTCTTAATATGTCTTGTATTTATCTTATATTCTTAATTAATAATTTAAGACAAGAAAAATAATTCTACTGTGAAACATTCTTTTTATCAATACAGAAATTAAAGTTCAGATGTCAACTTTCATTGAATTCAAGAGACATTTTAAATTAATTCCACAGCACTAACGTTCAATCCAGGTCAGACATGTTTGTTCTAAATTAATTTAACAATAATGGAAAGAAACACAAACACTGAAGACGTAAGTTCATAACTGATGATAATAATTTTCTTACACTACATTTTTTACATCTACCGTCGAAATGATGTACCTACATTACTAAAATTAATAATACCGAAATGATATATAGAATAAGAATTTATACAGGGTATGACGTTACCATACCATTGGCCATGCCTCTCTACTGATAGATATGGGGCTCTGCCAAGGTTCGCCGCCACACAGGGACTTCTGATCATCTCACCCAACCACTACCGGCGAATTTCACCAAGGCATCCGTTCCACCTGACCGGAGGGAGACACTGCGCTTTCCGATACCTGATACGTAGCCTCCATTCGAAGACTCGTTTACCCCAACAGTTGTCAGTCCTGCTGCAGATATGACCTACCTATTGCCTCGTTAGCTTGTGTAGTCCTGTGAGTTAAATCGGTGACGTTTTGTTCTTTAAAGATGTTTTTTGGTTTCGAATTATTTCCGTAAAAAAGGGATAATTCTTGACTGACTCCTAAAATCGATTAAGGACATTGAGAACGTGAGTGCTTAAACAAAAATTAGCCAGTACTCTTACTATGGAAGCCTATTACCACTCGAATGATTTTTTTACTGATAGAAGTTTACTGAAATATACAAGATTATCCAAACCATTCAGTATTATTGTGACAAAAGATATAAAATGCTGACCATTGATGTTTTGATGAAAGTTATCTTGCTCTCCCTAAAGTTTTAGTCCTTCAATTAAAATATTTTTTTATAGAAGAATGGCGGCAGACGAGCATACAGTCCACCTGATAGTAAGTGGAGACTGTCGTCAATAGACATCCGCGATATATGCCAACATCAGTCCCGAATCACAAACGTTGGTACACCCCCGGATGCGCCGCCTTACCTTTGCAGATTAAGGAAAGGGTAGGGAAAATGAGGAGGGATAGGATGGGATGGGAATGGGCTCTGGAATATCTCACTCTCTACCGGAACACGTACGTACATTAGGGAAATACGATAAAGTAGGAGATGAAGTACAGAATGTGAGAGAATAAGAGAATATTGGGTATTTTATTGTAAGATGCATTAATTTTAAATGTATGTTAATTTTATATGCCCACAGGGCTGGACATAGTCGAGCATAATTTTATATTGATTACACCAGTTGTAATGTACGGGTGGTCAGGAGGTGGTTTTTTGAAATGAATACAGCGGAGTTACGAAGTACGAGTTAAGTTTATTTCTCGTAAGTTACAAAGTGGCTTGACAACAACACTATTACTACTTAATGAATATAATAGCAATAATACGGAACTAATACGGAACGTGACTGACAGAATTATAAGGAACGACTGTTCCTTCAAGACTGTAGCACTAAGGCCGATCACTTGAGACTTGAGGCTCGAGGCTAAGACTAAGACTAAACTAACTAGGGGTGGGAGCTGTATTTTATAAGACGCTCTGTGATGTTAATCTTAATGATATACAAACAATAGAATGGACTTGGAACATCATTATTTATACATTACTTAATGGACACTTATTAGTTAATTATAGTTAAACAAGTCTTTACTTAATGAAAACACAAATATAATCTATGTAAGTCCATGTGAACTACAAACAATCAATTATTAATATGAGGATAACAAATGCTAAAATATTTCGAACATTACAATCCTCCCCCCTTAAAAAAAACAAACAATTATTTTTTTATTTTACAGATCACACACAATTTATACTAACATAAAATAACATAAGATACGTAACATTCAATAATTCAAATTTATACAATACATCATTTGATTATAATCATAGTTCCTTATTTAACCATAACATTTAATACAAAATATATTTAATGTTTTATGACATTTTTAATTGAGCAATCCGGTTGCTTCTTCTCACAGGAGTTGTTACAATTGGAGCATCCCGTGTGTTATTACTTGTACCTGGAATCTCCTCTAACTCTATTTCTGGCTGTTGATTATTGTTTATTTTAAACGTAATACAATTATTAACTTTGGTACAACAATTTTTACAATCTTCTAATGCTAATACTCTATTTCGTGATGAACAAAAGAATCTTCTTTGCCAAAAATATTTAATTATGCGATATAATATATAACCGCCTAAAACTTTTAAAATGGAAAGAACGATATATGCAAAATAAATATTACTTACTACTTTGTTGAAAATAGTTTCATTATCCATTTCATTGATTAATTTTTCAACTTGGTCGATTTTATGACTCGCCAAGTTCAAACTTTCTAGGTCTAGATTCTGATGTGACTTTAATGGAACAAATTCAATTTTTGAAATGTTTTTATCTTTTAATTTATTACAACAATCATCTTCAATAATATTTATTGTTGGCAAAAAGGAGTGATACTCACTAATTAAACCTTTAATTTGTGTCTGAAGAATTACGCTAGTTGTATATAATTTACAATTTTCTTTAATAGATGCTATTCCAGTGTCAACTAAATCGAAATCAATAGGTTCTTTGTTTTTACAATTTAAAGTTACAACAATTTTTCTAGGTACTACAAATAGCCAATTATTTTCATTGTGCATTTTATACCATTGCTCTTTGTTAATATAAACTAATCTAGTATCGCACTCTAGTGGTATTTTATTATTTCCAAATATTAATTGAGTCTCACAGGTTGGATTTCCATGAACCGAATATAAAGGTGTATCTAATTTACAAATATATCTTCGTGATAACTTTTTACACAAATTAAAATCTTCAATATAAGCATAATGCATCTTATTGTTAGAAATCATAAAGTATCTTTCCTTGGGCAAAACAAATACATAAGTGTTATCTTTATTTTGAATTGGTACAGGTACAATATTGTATAAATCATAATCTGTTTGAGTCATTAAAGGCGTTTTTATAAGAAATACTAATTTATCATTTATATAGTATGTTATTAAATTGATAAGAGATAACAATTCAGGTGCGTCGTTGACATTCAAATTCAAAGGATACCTCGTTTGTGGAGGCAAATGTGAAACCGTTTTGCGTAACTCATATATGTATTGCTCGGGTGTGATGATAACTGGGTGCAACGCATTGTTTTTACTGAATAATACTGCGTTTACAATTGTTGATATTTCATTATTTACTTCGGAAGTAACTAATGTCAGTAAAGACAGATGTTCGTCTATATTCTGTTTCAAATCTAAATTAAATAACATGCTGTTAACATCCTTAGTATAATTAGACAGGATTCGCAAATTCCTATTAAACAATCTTTCATTTGCATTTAAATCGGTAATGGTGTTATTAAAATTGGACAATGTCGTTTTGATAACATTAGTTTGAGACTTCAATAATTCTAGAATTTCATGCTCATTTGAATCTAATTTACCAATTGCGTCGTTATATCTTAAAGCATCTTCCGAGTCTAAGGTACCAAACAAAACCTTAAATATACTTCCTATACCATCAACATAAGCCCTTTTCACTCTATGTACATCATTGTTTCTACCAGTTAATTCTTTCAAAACGTTCTCTTGATTATATAATTGCGGTATTATTTGTTCCAACACAACGAATGAAGTTTCACAAAGAGAGAATCCTTTAAACTTTTTGTGACTACAAATTTCTTTAGTTTTTATATATGTATTATCAATTAAGTCTATCTTCTTGTGAATATCAGATATATCTAAATATGTAATCAAAGTCCATTCACTATCAAAATGATTAACTTTTCCTATATGTTCAAAATATATTCCTCCCTTATCTATTCTACTTACATTATAACTATTTTCCTTTGTAATAACGACACTGATGGTGATTGACAACAGTGCTGTGATCAACGCGATGTTCATTCTGGAACAAAGGCATGTTTCAATCGATTCGTATGGACTATCATTTTATTTCTTTTTGTTTGAATCGTTACGTTAGTTGATGAATTTACTTTTATTATCTTATAGGGACCTAACCAGTAAGGTGACAACTTCTTTGATTGACCCAATTTAACTTGTTCGTTGCTCAGATAAACTAAATCTCCTATATTGAACTGTATGTTTTTACATTTCTTGTCATAAATCTTATTAATTTCTTTCGATGCAATTAATTTTTCTCTAGCTACTTTTCTTGATTGTCTCAATTTTAATGTCAGTTCTTCCAAATACGTATCATAGAAATATCTGAATTCAGGTTCCTTTATAATAGAACTAGGCAAATTCGCTTTATTCCCAAAAACTAATTCGAATGGAGTAAACTGAGTCGAAGAGTGTGTACTCGTATTATAAGAAAACATAGCGAAATCAATCCACTTGTCCCAGTTGGTTTGATCATCGTTTACATAGTGTTTAAGATAATCAGCCAATGTTGAATGACTTCTTTCTAACGCTCCGTTAGATTGTGGATGGTAAGCACTTGTATTTATTTTCTTCATTTTAAACAACTTTGAGATTTCTTTTATTAAATTAGAGGAAAAATCTGCACCTTGATCAGTCAGTAAAATTTGAGGTATACCAAATTTGCATATGAAATTTCGAACTAAACAATCGGCGATTGTTTCCGCGTCATGTTTCGGTAAGGGGTACGCTTGTGAGAATTTGGTTAAATCGTCTTGCAATGTAAGTATATATCTATTTCCGCTTTCAGTTACAGGCAAGGGACCTACTATGTCAATGAAAATTTTTTCAAATGCGTCTGAAGACGTTGACGTAATTTCCATGGGTTTCTTATATTTTTTCCTATTTATTTTATTTTGTTGGCAGGATTTACATGATTTGATAAATTCTTTTATGTCCTTTTTCATCGAATTCCAATAGTAATTTAATTTAGTTTTCTTATATGTCTTATGAAATCCTATATGACCTGAGATAGGATGGGAATGATTTTCTTCTAGAATGAAAGGTATCTCTTCCCTTTTTGGAGTTCTAATTTTCCCATGATATACGTGAACAGTAATGTTCGAGTCTCTAAACATATATCTTATTATTGTTCTTATCTTGTGCCATTTTAATTGAAGACTTGAAAAGTCGGAAAAACTAATTTCTTTAATATTATTTTGCGTTATTTCATACCTTAACCTTTTCATACATTCAAATATGTCCGCATAAGTTACTTTGTCCCAATTATTAAGTTTTAAAAAAGAAAAGAAAATCTTATCGTCCTTATTTTTTAAACTTATTACATCGTATTGTGAAGGTCGTTTCGCCCTTAATTCATCAATATATTGTTCATATTCGCTGAGAGATTTTTCGTTTAAAATATCCAAGTCACATGATGCAAAAACTACTTTATTAGCCTTACTAGAAATCTTGTCATTATGTTCTTCTAACTTATCGAATAAAATTGGTTTCCTTTCCATTTCTTTTAAAAATGTTGAATAACTTTCGCTATTCCTAGTCGCAATCTGAATCTTTTTATTTATGTTTTCATCTATGCTTGATTCTTCCGGCTTAATTCTACTTAATGCATCGGCATTGTTATTTAATTTCCCTTGTTTATAAACAATTTCATATTCATACTCTTCTAGTAATAATCTCCATCTCACTAATCTAGATCCTGGATCCTTGACATTCATTAACCAAGTAAGAGGTTTATGGTCTGTTATAATACGGAACTTTCGTCCATACAGATATGGTCTAAAATGCTTTACCGACCATACTATTGCTAGTAATTCCTTCTCAGTAGTGGAGTAATTTACTTCACTTTTATTTAAAACTCGACTTGCATACGCTACTGGAAGATCATTTGTTGATGACCCTTGTGATAACACGCTTCCGATCGCATAATTGCTTGCGTCTGTCGTTAAGTTGAATGGTTGAGAAAAATCAGGGTACTGTAAAATAGGTTCTACACACAATTTAGATTTTAATATTTCGAAAGAATTTTGCTGTAAACTGGTCCAATTAAAAGGTTCATTTTTCTTTAAAAGTTTCGTTAAAGGTTGCGTAATTTTACTGAAATTTTCTAAGAATCTTCTATAATATCCTGCTAAACCTAGAAATCCTTTGATTTCCTTAGGGTTTTTCGGTACTGGATAATTTTTTACTGCTTCTACCTTGTTAGGGTCGGGTTTAACTCCGTCTTGAGTTATTAAATGTCCTAAGTACATTACTTCTGTTTTCAAAAACTCACATTTGTCTGGCTGTAATTTTAAGTTATGTTCCGACAATCTATTAAAAACTTCCTTTAGTTTCGTATTATGGTCTCGTAATGAGTTTCCATAGACTACAATGTCATCTAAATATACAAAACATTTTATTCCTTGGATACCTGTTAAGACATTGTTCATCAATCGCTGAAAAGTTGCTGGCGCATTTTTCAGTCCAAATGGCATGCGTGTATATTCGTAATGACCTAATGGAACGCTGAATGCTGTCTTGGCTTGATCCTTTGAACTCAATTTTATTTGATGAAACCCAGATGCTAAATCTAGCGTACTAAAATACTTGCTATGCCCTAATTGATCTAATATGTCGTTTATTTGTGGTAGTGGATAGACATCACCTATACTTATTTCATTCAATTTTCTAAAATCAATTACAAGACGCCATTTTTTCTTTTTAGATGCCTCACTTTTCTTTGGTACTATCCATACTGGAGAATTCCATGGACTATTAGAAGGTATAATTATTTTATCTTCAAGAAGTCTTTCAATTTGCTGATTGACTTCCCCTTTTAATGCTTCTGGATACCTATAAGATTTCGTATTAATAGGAGCATCACTATGTGTAGGGATCTCATGCAATACTGTATCTGTCGCAGTTAACTTATCGCCTTCTAAGTGAAAAATATGATTATATTCTTTACACAGTTTAACTAAGGATTCTTTTTCTTCCTTATTCAAATGATTCATTCTCAACGTTTGCTCTAATTTATTTAAACGACTTCCTTCAAAACCTACATCATTATTTATCTTGTTTATTCTCGCTGTCCTGTTTAAATTAGTTAATGACCCTAATGGATCTATTCTGACTTTCACATTATTTATCTTAACTATACTATTTGTTGTATTTAAACATACTGTCAATGCCTTGCTATTTTGAACCTTGACGACACTAGGACATAAATATACCCCATCCGATAAACTTATCGGTTCTGGAATTATTCCCTCTGTCAAATTGTAATTTTCCACATTAATTAAAATAACTTTTTCACAACGTGGTTCAATACTGACGTAATCATTTTGAGAATTAACTTTGTTACTCTCACACTCGTAATCAACATAACTACTTTCACAATCGTCTTCAACGTCATTATAAACACTTTTATGATAACTCATTTCGTCTTCTAAATTTTTTGAGTAATTCTCACAATTATTTTTTATATCAACGTTATTAAATTCGTCTTTATACTTATTACTTCCATTATACTCAATATTAAAATTGATTCCACATAACTCGATATAATTTTGTTCAAAGTTTATTATCGCGTTTGTATTCATCAAAAAATCGCTACCTATTACACCATCACATTCAATAGGAAAGTTATCAGGGACCACATGAAGGGTATGACGAACTCTTTTATCTCCTATGTTGAACGTCAAGTAAACATAACCAACTGTATTGGTAGGCTGAGCATCTTTATCAATTCCTCTTAGCTTTAATTTCTTGTCGTTGTAAATTAATGTTCTTTCTTGTAATGATTTTAACTTTATCAATGTTACTTCTGCTCCTGTATCTATTAGGAATTTACTTTTATTTTCCAGAATATCCCTTGATTCTAGCTGTACGTATGATGAAATACCGGTATCTATACACATTATTCGGCCTGATTCATATTTGAGGTCCTTGGGTTGGCCGTAGCCTTTGGACCGTTCGAGTTTAAATTCCCACGTGCATAACTTTTACATGAATCATTCGTTGATTTGTTATTATGAAAATCGTGATTGGAATAATAACTACTAGGCCTTTGATTTCCCTGAGAGAATCTATTATTTTGATTGTTATTATGTGATTTATTAAAATTTCTTTGATTTCCCCAACAATTTCTTGCTACGTGACCCTTTTTTTGGCAATTAAAACAGGTAGGTATATTATTAGAGTTATTTTTATTTGGATGTATTGTTCTAACTGCAGGTTGCTGCCTACATTGAAATGCTAGATGTCCTAATTTATTGCAATGCGAACATCTTTTTATTCCGCCTTGATGTTGTCTATAACTCATTTCCTGTCTAGATTTAATTTCTTGTTCCTCAGAAACAGCAATAGAAATCGCTTCCTCCAACGTGGAAGGTTTTTGAGATTTTAATAGGATATGTAATTGAGGAATTAGACCACTAATAAAAATATTAAGTGCTTGGTTTTTTAACAACTCTACATTAGCTTCGCGTGCTATTTGACCTAATTGGGGATTTAAGGATTTAATTAATTTTATAAAGCAACTTTCTATTCTGTTTGAATAATTCAATACTGTTTCATTATGCCCTTGTCTACATGAATTTAGTTCCAGCTGCCATTGAGCAAAAGTTCGTTTCTCTGAATAGTTTTCTAATAAATAAGTTTTTAAATCGTCCCATGAGTTAAAATGTCGGTTCAATATCGTTGATCTAATATTACCATCTATTTTTGACAAAACGACTGAAACAAATACCGATTTGAATACTGGATTTAAAAATTTATAAGCATTATTGCAATTGTCTATAAATACATGTAAATTTGTTTTATTACCGTCATATTTAGTTATCATACGCTCGGCAAGCCCTATATCAATGAGAGCACTAGAATTGTTAACTTCTTCTGTTTTGAAACTCATTTTCAATAAATTATTTTACAATTTTCTAAATTTCTTAATATTCTCCAACTTTTAATTATATAGACTTTGATATACCTTTATATAATACACAATATAACATATTTTATAACACATACTTGAATCACAATTAAACACTTACTTGATACTTTTAATTAACTTGTTATATTGCGGAGCCTTTCGTTGCCTCATCCGTATAGTAACTCGAGAGTTACCGAAGAACCGCTAGCTGCTGCTGTTCACAATGCGCGTATCGAGCAGGACCTTGGATATAGGCCCTTCTGGTGACTTGACTTCGTCGCTGCTAATTTACCAACCGCCTTACGTCTTTCGTGTAAGCGTTTTCCTTCAGTGCACAACGGTTGTTATGCTTTCGAACTGAAGTAGGAAACTTTAATTTACACTTATTAACCCGCTTTGTTTCGTCAGGAACAATATCCCACACTTCTGACACCAATTTTGTAATGTACGGGTGGTCAGGAGGTGGTTTTTTGAAATGAATACAGCGGAGTTACGAAGTACGAGTTAAGTTTATTTCTCGTAAGTTACAAAGTGGCTTGACAACAACACTATTTCTACTTAATGAATATAATAGCAATAATACGGAACTAATACGGAACGTGACTGACAGAATTATAAGGAACGACTGTTCCTTCAAGACTGTAGCACTAAGGCCGATCACTTGAGACTTGAGGCTCGAGGCTAAGACTAAGACTAAACTAACTAGGGGTGGGAGCTGTATTTTATAAGACGCTCTGTGATGTTAATCTTAATGATATACAAACAATAGAATGGACTTGGAACATCATTATTTATACATTACTTAATGGACACTTATTAGTTAATTATAGTTAAACAAGTCTTTACTTAATGAAAACACAAATATAATCTATGTAAGTCCATGTGAACTACAAACAATCAATTATTAATATGAGGATAACAAATGCTAAAATATTTCGAACATTACACAGTTCTGTACCTATGATCCACGAAATAAATAAATCTAAATCTGATTTTAGCACGTATCATGGATTTACATGGGCCACAGAATCGACTTACCACCAGATGAACTGTCAGCTCTTATGTCATCTTAGAAAAATATTGAGTAGGCTTGTGTTTTGGTAGTGAGTGACGCAAGACTTACCTTTAAACACAGTGAATAATGCAATCGTATTCTTTTCATATGTCCCATAACAAAAAGCTTTCTCCTCACTTTTCAATCCCTTGTTTTTGTTAACGAGGGTCCTAAGTCCAAAGTTTAGAGAGGGTCTGGACGCCACGACACAGGGAACCTTAGTGTTGGGTCTAAGGCACCCAGTACCTAAATTGTGTCATATTATCATATAATATTAATAACGTAAATATTAATGTTAATGTTAAAGAGACAGCGGGGAGACGGTGGGGAGACGGCAGGGGGACGGGGGGCAGCGGGGAGACAGCAGGGAGACAGCAAGGATACACCGAGGAGACAGCAAGGATACACCAAGGAGACAGTAAAGAGACAGTAGAGAATCAATAAAGAGGTATCTAAAAGTTTCCTTAAAGATCCACCTAATTAAAATTGTTCTTAGCTGTCTTGAATATGCGTCTGTTATAGGTCGCCACAGTACAAAGGTCACATTGACAAAGTTGAGTCTGTACAGAAAAAGTTTTTGCGTGTTCTTGTTAGCCGTTTTGGCCACCGTCGGGCCCTTAACTCGTATGAAAAACGTCAGAAGGAATTCGGACTAAACTCGCTACAAATAAGACGTACCCGTGTTGGATAAATGAGGTTATATAAAATTGTTAATACACAGGTAACACTGAAAATTTCCGGAACTGTCCACTTACATAAACAATATTTAAAAAGTAATTACAATATTTGAAAATGGAACTCTTTGACTGTAAAAGTTTCTTTTATCTAACAGTCATTTGTTTTTCATTGTGGGGTCATTTTAAAAATTGCATGTGCATTACGATGGATTTAACTCGTGAAATTTATTTGTGAAATCTATGATTTTAATTATGTGTAATTTGACATTGTAATTCTACAGAGCCTGGCTCGGCTTCAAACTGCTTTTGGCGATGAAGCACCAAGCAAGACGACAATTTATAGCTGGTTCACAGAATTCAAGCGCGGTTGTGTCAATCTCAGTGATGACTTTCGTGAAGTTCGCCCGTCCACCGCTGTCGACAACAATGGTATGTCAGCGTGTGACATACCATGAGATTTCGGGCATCCTTAGGCATAGGCATGAGTCAGATACAATCAATCTTACACAAACATTTGGCTGTGCGAAAGCTGTGCTCGCGGTGGATCCCACACAATTTGACTCAGGCTCAAAAACGGAACGCGTCAATTGGTGCAATGCCATACTTACCAGATTCAACGTAGGGGCGTTAAATTTGGTGTGAAACATAGTAACAGGTGACGAAACATGGATTTACCGCTACAACCCCGAAACAAAACAGCAATCGACCATTTGGGTGGTGGCGTGGCGCTTGTGCAAAGTGCCGCGAAGCTGAAGATCGCATCTCTTTTTAGAAAAACTTTACACGTGGCTACTGTTGCTTTGGAGAATCATCCTACCGTGAATGCTGATTGGTACACGACCATTTCCTTGCCGAAATTTATTGACGAACTCCTTAAAAACAACCGTTAACGCCGCATAATCTTGCACCATGACAATGGCAGCTCTCACTCGGCCAAACAGACAAACGACTTTTTGAAGGCGAAAAACGTAGAACTCATGAGCCATCCTCTGTACGGTCCCGACTTGGCACCTTGTGACTTCTTGTTTCCAAAAATTACGAACCAATTAGGCGGTCAACGATTTTCATCGCCAGAAGAGGCTGTCGAAGTGTATGAAAAACATGTTACCGAGGTCACCACGGAGGAGTGGAATAAATGTTATGGAAATTGGTTTATTCGTATGAAAAAGTATATTGACGTTTACGGAGAATATTTTGAGAAACAATAAATTGATTATTGGCCATTCATTTTAATTTTTTCCTATTTATTCCGGAAACTTTCAGTATGGCCCTCGTAGCATAGTTTCAACGAAAGCCGTCGTGAAAATTAACTTTTATGTCCCTACAAGATCTTTTCAATATTTTCAGCCAATCTTTATTCCTGTATGTAATGGCAACGTTGCTCGTAATAATCCCGTTATTAGAATGTGTCACACTTGCAATGAGCTCTCAAGGGACGGCAACATGCCCGATGTATTTAATTTGTCAATGGGTGTATTCAAATGCAATCTCCTGAAAATTCTGAAGATTTGATAAATTGCTCTGATTTGTTTAACGCTGTTCCAAAAAAAATTGTATCACTACACTTTTTAAATGTTTAGTTATCATTACATTTTATTAAGATAACTTGTGCACGCTAGGTATACATTATTTTGGCCAGTTATTATTTGTTTTATGTTTGACTAGCCGTGTGCCGATGAGATTTCTCATCGGCAACATCTCAGGAACCATGCGACTGTTCGACTCTCATACAAAGTTTCGTCCCTTATTTTACACCCCTAGGGGATGAATTTTCAAAAATCCTTTCTTAATGCTCACCTACGTTATATAAGGAACTCCTGTGCAAAATTTCATGCTTCTAGACCCATCGGTTTAGGCTGTGCGTTGTCTGTCAGTCAGTTAGTGTTAGATTTTTACTAAGTAGATTACTTTTCTCACATGTGTTGTCTAAATTCTACTATGTGTATTTCTAAAGTGGAGACCGTGATTGTCCAGAACTCAGTTATACGTATTTGCAATTATCCGGACTGCCAACCGCGGCCGAAAATAAATATAATTGAATCTTTAAACAAAGGCCTAAGTTAGCCGATACGTAAGGAGTAGTTACTTCTACAATATTAGATATGAAGATGAACTCTGATTATATAAGGTAGTCGGATAGATAGCGTCCTTTTTGAACGTATACCTTTAGCGTGCTATATTTCTGCCAACACCCGATCACTGGCAGGAAAGTGATATACCGTTTGACAGCTGACTTTTACCTAAAATTGAAATTAAATTACAACATAAAAGCTTTATCTTTTAATATTGTATTTAAGAAGTTAACAAGGAGAAAATTTGATATGTTTTACAATTTTTTTTCAAGAAGGGTATGAATGCTTCTAGTGCTCGAAAAGAGATTTGTGGTGTTCACGGAGGAGATGATTTATCTAAAACAACTAACAAAAATAGTTCAGTCAGGTTTGATTTATGAATTATTTTGAAATGGCCTTTTAAACGAGCATTAAAAATACTAAACGTAAAAATATTTTTCTTTATAGAAAAAAGCGGAGACGAGCATACAGTCCACTTGGTGGTAAGTGGATACTGTTGTCCATAAACATCCGCGATACATGCCAACATCAGCCCAGAATGATAAACGTTGTCACGCCCCCGGATGCGCTTTGCCTACCTTTGCAGATTAAAAAATGGATTCAGAGAAAGGGTTGAGAAAATTTGGAGGGATAGGATAGGATAGGATAGGATGGCAATGGACTCTGACTTATCTCACTCACTACCGAAACACGTACGTACATTTAGGAATTACGATAAAGGAGGAAATACAGTTCATTTCAAGGTAGTCTTCTGTGATAGAGCGGTAACTTAGCCAGTCGAGTGCGCCCAGCGGCTGTGTGAATGCAGAATGCACTCTCCCCCTACACTATAAATAAAATATGCCAGAGCCCATTCCTGTCCCATCCTATCCCTCTGGTTATGCACTGGTGTTGGTATGCATCGCGGATATCCACGAGTGATATATGTCCATGGATAATACTGTCGTCTTCCGCCTTTATTATACCTATAGGTATATTCTGTTCCAATCCAGTTTGTGCAAAATTTAAACAAACTACCAACCTGAGGCAACTGACACATTTAAATTAAAGAAATATCTCAATATTTAGCTGTAAATCTAGGACAAACTTGCAGTCTCGATGCGTCAAGTTATCCATATCAAAACAATTATCACCTCACTATTTAATTTAAGACCGTGTCATTGCCTCAGGACGCCACGTTTGTTTACATTTTCAACAAATTGGGTTGGAACGGAATATACCTACAAAACAAATAAAGAATTTTATTTCTCTGTTTAAATTTTAAAACTTATTTTTAAATTAATTTTAATTTTGGAACTACACTTTACTTTGGAACTTTGGAATTACTGTACTACATATGACAGATCAGTCGCTAACTACGTCAACATGCGGTCGAGTGTACGTGACTCTTCTCCAAAGTAAACAAACAGGGCAATGATTGAGCTGTTTTGGACAACACTTGAAGCAGGTGTTATTATCTGTATCTGTATCTTATTATCTGTAGTTTTATTTTTGTAAATTTTTTTGTATTTATTTTTGTATTTTTGTAATACGATAAAGACAGGATAAACCGCGTACCCGGTCTACTCGCGAGCTAAGTGAGTAAGCTATAAGTGAGCTAAGGAGGTAATCACAGATCATAAATCAATGATTTGTGATCCTAACCTATTCTTTGATTCTCATGCTACATAAAGTCGTACAGTTCTGATTTGTAAACCATCATATAAAGATGGCCGCACCTATCCTATTTTATCCTAACCTATTGTCTGTTTCTCGTGTGTATAATTACAAAAATTGGTATACTTCTGATTTGTAAACCATCGTGTTAAAATAACTAACCAAGCTGTTCTATATTTTATCTATTCTGTTTGCCTAACCTATTCTATTTTCTACCTTTGTTATTCGTCTGTATAGTTGCAAAATCTGGTTCCCTTCCGGTTTGTAAACCATCGCGTTTAAATGCCTAACCTATCCTAACCTATTCGAAGCTTGCGCCAAAGTAAGTCAAACTTTTCGTAAATAAAACAAAAACATCTGTTCCTAAGTTAACCCTCCAGTCGCCTTGTAAATAAATGACGGGCCGCCGCTCGACATCAATCTACTTATTACGGCGACCTCAAAGTAAATCATTTATTGTGCGATCTAAATCTAGCTATTTACTCAACGAGGGGGTCATGGAGGCCCATCAGTCAGACGATAGTGGGGTGCTTGGCGGCTAATGGTGACGTTTTCGCGCGCTTTTTTCTTTGCCAATGACGGGTTGAGTTGAATTTCAAGAAAATTTATCCTTCCCGTTTATTCAAAATATTTGCTAGATTTTTTATGGGACGGAGGCGGACGAGCAGACAACTAACTGGATATTTCTACCCATAAACATCCGCGATGCACGTCATCATTTGGTTTTATTTTCCTTAGATTTCATACACATTCATAAAACACGAAATTCACAAATAAGTGACGTATTTCTTAAAAAAGTTCATTAAAAACGTATCCGTTACCGAAACCGTATCCGAAATAATTTCATATCCGTAACCGAAACCGATAAAAGAGTAATCGTAGAGTAACTATATAATCGTATCCGGATCCGAAATATCATATTCCTAATAACCCTAGTCGTAGCGTAACCTCAGCTGGCAGTTCATTCCACAGTTGCAATCTGCCGCAAGACTGGTAACCGATGGGGGCGACGAATCCTCGAGTGTAGGGACCACGTGCCGGGAAATGCAGCTAAGTGGAGGAATAACTTAAAGAAAGTCGCCGGTAGTGGTTGGATGTGAAGAGGCGTGCCTTGCGAGAGGGCTACATCCAGCAATAGATGATGGATGATGGCACAGGTTGATGGAAATTATAAAAAAAACGAATATGACAAAACTAATAAGGTTTTCCAATTGGACCCTAAAAAATGATAACTGAAAATTGTATTCAAATAAAAATCTTCTAATTTTAACTACGCATTGTTTATAGAAACAAAAGTCAATTTAGTCTGAGTTACTGAACCAAGAATACACCCCGAGCCGTAAATTAATAACCGAAAAATTTACGACCCGTACAACTATAATTAAACAAAAAACAACACGGAATTATTTCGTTCGTTAACATAAAAATGATATACTGCCCATAAATCAAACTATCCATCGTAGCTTTACGCAAACGACCTCCCCCCTTTTCTGACAGGGGGGTTAGGCGACAAGTCGCGGTATTTAATTTGATGAAATAAAACAAAACGTCATTTTAATTAGTCGCCATTATTAGATGGGAATGACAGACAGCGTTGTCGGGCCCGAAGGATTTGGCGACGTTCATCTTGTTCAGACAGAGGGGAGGTTAGGCTGCGCGGGGTGAAGTCAGGTCGTGGAAACATACGGGAGGAAGCGAACGCTACTGACTGGAGTATTTAGAGGTCACTTCCGTACAAAAAATATCATCCATGGGATGAACTTAGCAGTCTTAATAAGGAACAATCCATGATGCATTTTCGGTGCGTATATGACGGTTTCTTAGTAGGTACTTAAGGAAATTACTTATCTACCGTCACCAAAAGACTGCCGGTATATTCTGAAGTGTGTGGATATCATATTTGGGGATCAAGAGTAGAAGATACGGTTAGAGGTAGGTACTAAAAGATTTCATTGGGTCGAAGTATTTGGGAATTCAAAAGGATGACTCCTGGTTAAGATAAGATACACAAGTCTTGATAACGGGTTGAATATAAAGTTTCCCAGATTATATATACCTACTCTTAAAATGTTTTGTCTTAATAATTATCTTTTAAAAATAATAAAACAATTTATGATTTTGTTTACGCCTCCTTATTGTTTTGGCCACGTTTTTGAACGCGGCCTTTTAGTCTATGACCGACGACGACTGACAGATGTCACCGGAAGAAAAACTACGTAATTAACTTTTCGCGCCGCGTCGCCGCTAATAGTCGTTAAGTTGCCATCGACGGTACCAAAAAAACTCCAGTGCAAATAGTTTATCAAGAACAATAACAATCGAGAAGCGACCGCAGTGAAGCGTTACTGTCAGCGGCCGCCTTTTCCGAAATTATTTGCTTCCCATATCCCGCAGATCCTTCGTCCTGTGTCCTACCGGATCCTCCTTCCCGGGTACCTTTCCCGGATGCACCCATAAGTGGCTTCATCCCATGTGCATACAGATTATTTTATCAAAAGTAAAGCGGTGATAGCCCAAGAATATTTAGTCTCGATTCTCATTCGTGAGATCTTGAGTTCAAACCATAGACCGTCGTAACACTGAGTTTTTACTTAATTACGAATTTTGAAATTATCACAAGCTCGATGATGAATGAAAGCCCCACGAGGAAACCCATATGCCTAAGAATTAGAAAAAACTAGGTAAAGATGAGTCCACCAATCCTTATTGAGCCCGTGTGGTGGATTATAGCCCGAAACTATCGTAAGTGGATACCCCTCCCCTATCTGTAGATCCTGTCACAAATACTTGAAAATTCCAATCTACATACTCTGTGGCTGTCCAGTCCAGCTTTGGCATCTAAATGACGCTCTTTTCTGGGAGATCACCTTTTGACCCCGGACCTGATCAAGGACTACTGTACAGTTCATGAAACATATGGGTCTTGGGAGTGAGTTGTAAGTTGGTGGGGTCACAATAGATCGTTCAGGTCGCAGTGACGCTACTTGTAAGCCTTTTGGGCTCAAATAAACCTCATATAAATAATAATATTAATGCCATGCAGTGGAATATTATAGGCCGATATCAACAACCTCAAAAAAGTACTTGTAGCTTTTCAAAACTCCCAAAAAAACAACGTTTACCGATACAAAAGTGACCCGTATGTTTTCTTTACCTGTGGCGACGAGCGCTCGCATTCAAGGGTTTGACTGACAGCCGATCCGTCACTTCACTTCACCACTTTACCGCTCCTCTTCCATCCATCGGCGGATACCTTCAACCCAATTTGCAGCCACTCGTAATGCCGCAGCATTGGATGTGCTCTATTGATATTGGTCGTTGCGTAACGTATCTTATAGTGCGGAAAGTTCGTAAACGGCGATGAATGATGTCATTATCATGATTAAGGCGAGGTTTCCCCCGAGTTAAGACGTCGCGCTGAGTGATTCCGCCGGAGACAGATTCGGGCGGTAGGTTTTTGGTTGAGTAATTAACGGTTGCTTATCAGAGACTGTGTAGGCGTATGTCTTCTTCGTGTATATAGTGCACTCATTTTTTAACAGAGTTGAGCTAATAATATAATGATACTTCTTCAACCGATTCAGTGCCGAGGACTCACCAGGTGGGTCATACAAAACTTTTATGGGAGGACAATGACTCAACTTAAGGGGCACGTCGTAATACGTCGAAACAATTTAACTAAAAAAGATTAATTATAATACGTGCAATGTGCAATGATAGGTTTATATAAAAACCTGGTGGTAATTGAAATATAACAATTTACAAGGTCGATTAAAAATTACGATACGATATTTTTATGAACCTGATATTTCCCATAAATGTTTTTGTAGGAAGTCTCCCATTTTTTTACTCTGTACTTACGCTACTACTAACGGCAATGCCGCGTTCTTCATTCATAAACAGCTTTTAATCGAACCACTACTATTAGATACCTATATCTATATAAATCGGTGCGAGTGTACCTACGCTGTGCGAGTGTACCTGCGCGGTGAGAGTGAGGAAGTGGTTTGTGTGAAAAAATACTAGATTTTAAAAAGTTGCAGAACAAAAATTAGATTTGCATACCATCACTTTATGTCTCTCTACTTTTGGATACAGACCTCTCCCACGGCCCGCCGCAGCACATGACACTTCCTTCTTCTCATCCAATCATGCAGATGCTAGTCTTTAGTGATTTGTATTTTAAAAATGTTATTTTACATATTTTAATCAACAGACTTCTCACCACTCAAAGGTTGCCGGGAAGAAATCGCTTTAGCGATAAGGCCGTCGAATGGATCTCTAATTAGGTACTTGTATTTCTCTGTATGTTTTTGGTGTACCTACAAAGAAATATACTTATTTTATTTTAAACGTTATTATTCAACGTCCTGTTTTGATTAATAACGATTTTTCTAATTTGACTTAATAATCTGTGTAAGGTCTCGCCTGTCGCCTGTCATCGTATGCAGTTTACTAAAATATTCAGAATAATACCATGTACCTACATTTTTTTTACGCGATTGCGTAACCTAAAAACAGTGTCTGTACTTGTTTTAGTTTTAGCATAAATTCTAAATAAAATATTATAAGTGACCGTGAAGGGCAGTCAGTGGCAACTGAAGGGTGTTTCAAAACCGATTTTAATTTTATATTTAAAAAAAATCATATACCAGTTGATTTTCGCAGTCGGTTTCTATTGAAATATAAAATACTAGCGACCCACTCTCGCTTCGCTTCGGTTTATAGATATTTTTTTTTCAAAATTTCAAGATAAAATATAGCCTATTATATATTAGACACGGATAATGTTAGCTTCCTATTTGTGAAAGAATTTTTGAAATCGGTTCAGTAGTTCCAGAGATTACCCCCAACATACAAACACACAATTTTATCTCTTTATCATATTAGTATAGACGGATATGGAGATTATGTATGGAATACAACATCCGACAAATGTTCACGACTATTGGCAAACGTTTATCCTTTTCACAAAATTTTCGATCACATTTTGCCATAATTGTGGATGAATTTCGTCGATACCTCGTCGAATTTCCGTTTTGAGCTCCGGAATTGTCTGTGGATTGTTTGAATGCACTTTTCCTTTTAGAAAAGCCTAAAAAGTCCAATGGTGGTCAGATAGCACGATCTTGGTGACCAATTAACTTCGTCCCCCAAATTCGACAGTTCTGTTTGTTGACATACCCGTCAAGTTGAAAGTGCGCGTCGTTGCTAAAGATGATCTTTTGGAAAAGTTACCATCGATTTGTTGATGCTCCAGTATCCAATTGACGAATGCCCGACGCTGCGCATCGTCTGTTGGCTTGAGATGTTGTGTCAGTTGAATCTTGTAAGCGTGTATATGCAATAGCTTTACAAACCTCATCCAACGATATGTAGATAAACTAGAAGTGATTTTTTTTGAATGTTGATATCGTTATATGTACTTACCTCTTTACTTACTTCAAAGCTTGGTATAAACATAACCTTTGACGTAGACAGTCCGTGGTCACCGGTGCGGCTTCAACTGAAAATCAGCGCGGCAGTCCCCGCTGCGATATATGCTGAGTTGGCGCCGATTGACACAATTAATATTAATTTTGGATACTAACTACTTACTAAAGCAATTTGCCTCATCTTTGAACTTAATTACGACCAATTACCCTAGTTGGTAGTAACCCTGCCTACTGTGCAATCCCGGGTGCGATTCCGAGTCGGACAAACATTTGTTGAAATCATTGTATCATTTGTTTAAAAACAGGTGTTTGTTCGGGTCTGGGTGTTGCGCGTGTTGTGTTCGTCTTTGTATGTGTCTCTGGGCCCACGACACTAGATCTGTGTCTCTGAACCCACAGGGAGTCCCAGTGTGGGCCCTTGAGTGTGGTGTTATTATATTTTCAAAAAATGAAATATAAACGCAAACTATTGAATCCGTTAAGAAATGCACTGTAGTTCATCTATAAAATTCGCATAAAAGGACTTATTGACGGTTCTGGTCTTCATGAAATGACGTATAATTTTTCCAAATCAACTCCCCAGATCTGCAAAGATAGGCAGAGCATCCGGGGGTGTGACAACGTTTATCGTGATAGACTGATGTTGGCATTCACATGCCGATATCACAAACCGAGAGGAACTTATTGAGGGGGAGAGAGCACGTGCAATCCAACAGCCGCTGGGCGCGCTCGACTGGCCTCGTTACCCCTCTCTTACAGAAAGCTACCTTGAAATATACTGCATTTCCCACTTTATCTTATTTCCCTAATGTACGAATGTGTTTCGGTAGTGAGTAAGCTGTGCCAGAGCCCACTCCCATCCTATCCCTCCCCATTTTCCGAACCCTTTCTCCAAATCCATTCCTATATCTCCAAAGCTAGGCAGCGCATCCGGGGGTGTACCAACGTTTGTCAACGTTTGTGTACCATCAGGTGGACTGTATGCTCGTCTGCCGCCTATGTACATAAAAAAACTACACCGCCTCTAAGAGTGGTCTCGTCAACCCATTTGGCTAGCTTGGTTTTGTCATACATCGCTCATGTATAAGACAATGTACATGACGAGACCCCGTATCCAGAAGTAGATGATAAAAAAGCTGGTTACAATCTGGCTAAATGTTGCAAAAGTCAGTTTGCTGTGCGGAAAGGTCCCGACTTCGGTTAATGGTCGGACATTCATTTGTTTAAAGACAAATGTTTGTTCGGTTCTGGGTGTGTGTCTTTTTCTCTGGACCCACGACACAAAGAATCCTAGTGTGGTGTTATTATTGTCGAAGGTTCTTGAATTTTTATAAACTACAAGTGTATAGAATTGTCGTCACATGTATTAGTAATTCTATCAACATGCGAGTTTTTGTGTATTTGTAGATATGCCAGTATTATTATTATTATCTTAATTGTTTAAAGGTGAGTTCGGACTATTCTCGAAGCCCGGATTCTGTTACTGAGCTCATTGGTTATTATTACAATGTTATATATTTTTTATTAAAAATAACCTTATATTCACAAAGTGTGTATGAAAAATTGGTTTCAAACTACAAAAAAATATGAATTTTTGAAACAAACTACAATTTGTGAAATTTGTAAAGGTTTTTGCGCTTCGGGAATATTCCAGTCCATGTGGGTTTTAAATAAAATAAAATACAAGTATTAAAGTATGTAACATATATATTTCTTTGAGCTTTTAATTGCATTTTGAAATACAACATAAAATATTAAATAAGATTATTAAATTTGGTAAAATCAATATTTTAACACCACATTTCAAAGAATGAGCAAAATTCTAGATCAGAGCTAGCGTATACATAATATTTGTCGTATGTTTCATTATCGTTAAAATGATAGAATTATCGATTTTAAAATTTCAATTTCGGTTGCGCGCAGTCTTGCCGTGATCAACAAACAAAAAACTTTTTTTCAACAACAAAGACTAGCAAATGAAATACATTTTTCTCCTTTTAAAATGCATGGATATGATACTTGATTGATCGCGTCAACACTGTCCGCCTCTTTGTCTTGATATCTGAGCTTACAATATACAGTTTACAATATTTTTATTATTAAATATAAAAGAGTTTTTCACTCGCAAGTACCGTATATACATCATCGTATATCTGTTGTTACAAATGGAAGATATCTCTCATAATTTGATCTTTTGGTGTGAACGCGGGATAAACATACTTTCCTTTGTTGGCCGACGACAGAATCATTGATGATCTTTAAATATTTAATTTCTTCAATATCTCGTCGTCTCATCAAAAGCGATATTTATCACTCGTGTACACCAGATCCGAAAGGTCCTAAACGTATACGAATGTAGTCGTTCCTTTATAAAGAAAAAACAGTATAGTATCACTTTTTAAATATCTTAAATCGGTTGGACAACCTATTAATGCGCTGGTATCATGGTATACAATTTTTCACAGACGTACGTACGTCTTCTAATGTTATTCACTTAGCACTAAATAATAAATAACATCCTCGCGAAGAGTGTACCTAGAGCGAAATCTACACTAGGGAGATTTTATTATATTGCGTTCTATGTCGAATTGTATGTACAAACCGAACCAAACGAAATGAGATTGGATCTCCGAGATTACGGGCATCGACGGATCTCAAATGAAAAAAAAAAATCCTCAAAATATACATAGAATCTAAAAACCACATTAACCCTAACTCTGATTTACATAAAAAATTAAGTAACACAAAAAGATATTGCAACGAATTTCAAAAAAATACTGAAACGCGACCACGAATGCCGTGTCAAATTCAATCACATGCAATTTGCAATTAAACATTGCGAAACGTAATTTTCTCCCTCAATTATTAGCAAAAATACATTTACAAGAGATCGAATCGAACTTTTATGACTTAATGTGACTTATATTTACAATAATCGAAATGGAATTACAACGTAGAGTGGAAGATAGCCGTGAGCCACCCGGCCCGACAACCTCACGACATCACCTAAAGGCAATATTTTCAAAATATTCTCTTACATCTAGATGAACGTAAGACGTTTGGCGTATACTTAAGTCGCTATTCGTTTATTACAACTAACCGACCAATGCGGTGAAATCTAACAATAATTACCTAAATAATCAAATTGGCAAAGAGTTTCGAAATACTTAGCGTCGCGTTTGCGACCCCTAAACCTAGCAAGGTTTAACGTAGCAGGATATGGTTACATCACAACTGATGGCCTGTCCGACCCTATGTACAATCTACACGTATTTACTGGATAACTGCTTCGCGAGTTCCGTGTACTTGAGGAACTTGGAGTGGGGGCTTTCATCGAAGGACTGCGAGGGGCTGCGAGGGTCCTGTGGCGAGGCCGCGTTGGAACCTCCGCTCTTATGCGTGCCGGGCGATGCGGCAGCCGGAGGTGCCTTCACTGGCACTGGGTCAGGCATAGCCCCGTCCTTTACGAAATGCATCTTCGATAAGTGATGTCTGTACGCGCCTTTCGAGATAAACGGCGTGTCGCACAGAGCGCACTTCATGATCGAATCGGTCACTACGGCGTCATTACAAGCCCAACTGAATGTTAGGATGCTCGGCGGTCCCGCAGGGGAAGGCGCCGGCGCGGATGCACGAGAGGGATTGGTTTCGGTCTTATCACATAACTTTTGAAGAGCCGCTAAAGGATGGCTACCACCGCGGCGAGAAGAACTGGGCTCGGACGATGACCCACCTCCTGCGAGGTTGTCAAACATAGAAGAGAGCGCGCCTAAACTAGAAGCAGGTTTCCGATCAGTCCCAGGAGTGTGGGCAGACCGATCGCTTGACGGGCTTCGAGGACTAGCCGCCGGGCTCGGACCTTCGCTCTCACGTTTTAGGGCAGTCGGTTTCACCTCTTCTTCAGTCGAACTACTCGGCCGAGGAGGTTCATCCTCGTCCTCAACTTCTGTCTTAACCCGAACCGGTTGACTGCTCAAGTCCACTCCATTTTCACGGTCGTCATCCTCAGTTACCTCCTTTTTTATCCGAATTTCGGTGTGACGATCTTCGGAGGCGGGAGTTTGGGAGCCACGCGTGTCGGGAGTAGTACGAGGCGTCATGTGATACGCATCTAACTTCCTATCGGGAGTCAGCGACTCGACTCTACTTCCGCCTCGTTCGGACATGGAGCTAGATTCACTGCCGCTACGCTCCCGGCGACCGTAGCCTTGCTGATGATTGTAACTTCTAAGCATGCTCATTGTTTGCGGATCTACTAAAGGCTTAGTATAGTCTACGCTCTCATCTATGCCTAATCTTTTTAAAATACTAGAGCCGATTGGTGCGTGCGACGCTCCACCGGGCATGCCCGGCACCGAATGCCGTGATCGAGTGTCGAAACTCTTTTCTATCAATTGTTCTATGGCGTTGAGAACTGACGGCGACGAGCTCTTATCGTTGCTCGCGTTCGGGTCTTTGGAACTTGGGGAGGAATCGTTCACGGAGGAGGGGGAGCGGTGGTGCACGGAACCAGGTGAGGGCAATTCTTCGTTGATGCTCTTACGTCCGTCGCGGCCGGTGGGAGTGATATGACCTGGTACATCAGGGGGGATGATATTGTTCGAGAGAAGTGCGCTCTTAAGAAAATTCCTTTGGCTATTTGACATTGGCGCACCTATACATTGTCGTATATGTTCAACGAAAACAGCAGTCTCAATTTTATCACCGCATTTCTCACAAGTGATTCGGCTACCGGCGCCGAAATCCCTAATGGGTTTTCCCATAGGTACCCCATTCCCTTCCCCATTTTTGAACTCGTGTTGCGCTCTTTCAAGTTCGAGAAGCTTCCTAACGGGTAATGACTTCTTTCGTTTTTCACGGGTCTGACGTCTCCTACCTCCGCTTTCTGTAATAGACCGCATGATGTGCTCTTTGTAATGTGAATTTTTAACCATATGATTACTTAATTCTTTTAAGGAACTAAATGCTTGGTCGCAAACCTTACAAGTTAATACAGCGCTGACATGACTACTAGTGCCCGTGCTGGGCGGAGCTGCATTATTAGCACCTGAGGCACTTGAATTTGAACCCTTAGCTTCATCGGAAGATTTCCACGAAATAATCTGTTCTTGCGAGATAATATTGGTGTAATGTTGAGTTCGCTGCATGTGGCTAGTCATTTCAGCCAACGAGCGAAAACTTTCGGCGCACCACATGCATTTCAATATTTGCCTAGTTTGCTCAGCGCCTTTACCTAACCAAACGTCTTGACCGCGGACTAACTTTCTAGGTATCGGCATATTTTCCTTAATTAACATGTTAAGGTCACTCTGACTGGGTTTAGAGGAGCTACTTGATGACGAAGAGTTGTGTGATGGCGTTGAAGGTGAACTAGAGGGCGGTTGTAGCGAATGTGGTATCGGTCCGCAAGTTCCCGGAGGAATGGGCATATTTACGCCGCAATGCTTAGCTTCCTTCATATGCACCGTCAAATCTGCCAGTGAGTTGAAGCTCTTCTTGCACCAGACACATTTCAGCACGTCTTTAGTTTGGTCGGCGCCTTTGTTCAACCAATGTGACTGCCAAGCTGAATGTCGGGCGGCTGCATTTGATGCTAAACCAGCACCCAATGCTGCACTTTGTACTGATCGAAATAGTTCTTCTCCTCCTAACCTGCTCAGTTCACTCATTTTCTCGAGAGCTTTTGTGGCGTCGCTCGGCGTAGGGGCACCATGTTTAAGTTTACCATTCCAGTCGGCTGGGACGCCACCTTTCGGTGACAAGCTGGCAGCAGCCACGGCTGCCGCAAAATAGGGCAAGTGTGGCGCTACTGGCGTACTCCAAGGCAATGGCGTTGGCTTAAAATCTGAAGACCTAGAGTTCTTTCTCGTTGGAACCGGAGAAAGAGAATCTTCCGGTCCTCTTTTTCTCGTGCCTACGGAGAGATCTAGAGGACCATTTTCTGGTGTCTTACTGAGATTGATGGCGTCGTCTGCATCTTCATCATCATGTGGTGACTCGCTGCGCTTTGTACTGAAGTCTAGGACAGCATCGGTTCGTTCGGCGTCGGTCATGTCCTCTTGACAGGACATGAGTAGCCGTTGCTGGGCTGCCGCAGCGGCGGCAGCTCCAAGGTAAGCAGCAACTGCAGCGGAGTGAGGAGGAAGAAGCGCAGCGGGGAGGGTCGCAGGCAGGGCAGCTGTCAACGCGGCGGGGAGAGGAAGCCCTGGCCCACTGCGACCAGAGTACACAGAGTCATTTGAGGGACATCGCGGTGCGCCCGACGACTCCCGTGATAGACATCTCGGGCTCTCCCTGAGGACAAAAATGGGACAACAATGAAATGATGGACGTAATTACTTCAACAAAAAATTACTTCGTTTATTTTTGGACAGGGCAAAACTGGTTATTTTCATTTAAATATCGACAGTAAACAAACCATAAACAGTATTTTATTGCTTCTTTTTAAAGATATTTACGGGTTGATTATGAACAACGACATCAATGATAAAAACAAAAGTAAATTATGAATTTATTCAAAAGCGCAGATGAAACTGGAATAATAAATGTTGTTATTCAACTTTTAAGCCCTTAAATAAATTACTTCATATATACAAAGTTGAAGATACTATAAAAAGTTACCCCAAATAAGTAATATTAAATAGATTAAGGTCATGTCAAGTTATTAGAGCGGTGGTAGCCTAGGGATATGTATACTCGACTCAGATTCGTGTGATCGTAAGTTCAAATCCTCGGGGCGTACGAACGATTTTTTTTAAAAATTGACACTAGATCGGCGGTGAAAGGAATACATTGTGAGGAAACCCGAATGTCCAGAAAGAAAAACAATCTGGTGTATGATATATATACACCAATTCGCACTGAGCCCGCGTGGTGGATTACGGCACGATACAATTACAAGTGGGACATTAAAAGGCTGATACAAGTTCAAGTTATTATAGTCAATTATCACAATTAGATATGTTATACACCTGTCAATCAATATTGTAACTAACTTAGGATTAGTTAGATAACTACTATAATAATCAGTAATATAACTAAATAAACACGACTGAGCCAGTTATTTCAAGAAACTAGATTTTAATCACAACGATAAATACACAAGGAAAATAAATCCAATCGAATTTGTGGCGATTTACGGCGTAACAATGAATATTAATATGACAGATCGTCTTTACATTATTACCAGAAATAACAAAATAAAAATAACTTCGTATACAAAATTAGAAAATACACTTGTAATCTGCCAAAGAATTTTTACTTATAAGTTATGAATGAATAATGAATCATTTGTGTAAATTAAAATAACATTATACGTATAATATATTTCATTAGTAATTTTTAAACAAAAGTGAAAGTTTGGCCATAACGTAATGATTGAAGATTGGTAATGTTTTTACATTCATGTCTCTTCCCCAAAATTGTTTTGATTGAAAGAGAGTAAAATTAAACATGTCCTTGAAGAATAGAAATTAGACATTCATTCCTTTTAATCTCAGAAGAAAAACTAAGATTAATGTGCCTTATAAAAGCATCACGAACTTGTATCGTATTACGCATAACCTTTTCGTAAACTAAGAATTTTTTTACAAGACCAAGAAGTTTATGATTTTCAACTAAAGAAAACTGTCAAATTAGCATTCAACAAACAAAATGGTGCAAACAATGCGATTCATGACGAATTTTACAGGAACAATGAAACACTTGAACAAATTGAAAACCTACCTCATATGGTCAGGCTCAACAATCATTTTGGACGCAATTTTCTCAAAATATTCCAGTTGGAAAGCTTCGAAAAGTTCTTGGCTCCATCAAACAACACTTTTTGAACAATAGACACTGTTTTACAATACAATTGTGTGACTTCCCAAAAATAGTTAAGTATAAACACGTCGCGGAATACGCGCCGCGAGGTCGGCGGTCGAAAGGGAAGTGCGCGATGCCTGCGGTGGTGGCGGCGGTCCCGCGTGGAATGAGACGCCGCGTGATTTACGACCCGCCTGCAGCGCCCCCGCCCCGCACGCCCCTCGCTAGAAAGGGACAGGTGCCGGTACGCCCGACGAATCAACGCGAAGGAAAGAGACGACTATCCGTATTCTGCTTCGAGGGGTGGTGCGCTGCGTAATGCAAGCGTGCGTGCGATGCGCGAGGTGGACGTGCAGTGACGGGCGATCGCTTCGATGACAGCCATCTGACAGGCATAGCTACTCCGCATAGCTGAGTCACCGTCGTAACACCAATGAAAAATGTACAGAAGAACCTTGATGACCAATCGGCGCGATATCTTTTTAATGAGTCTGTTTACAATAGAATATAGTTCTGTAGTAAGTGATGTGTTTACACACGTCAACAGCACTATTCATCCGAGATGGAAGTCTCGGGGGCTTACTGAAGATTACTCGGGCGGGGTTGACGGCGTTGACAAGGAAATGGCTCGCAAAACGCCCGAGACGAGTCCTTTTAACAACACCGGGACAGACAGGGGACGCGGACGGATTTACGTGTATCATGAACAGATTTCCTGCTTTGACAAAGGAAAATAATCTTGGGTTTATTTATTTCTACATCGGAAAGGTAGGGATAATGTTACTCCGAATAAAAATGTAACGGAAAATTCTACTAAGACTCCGACTAGGACACGATAACACACTACTCAATGTAATGTCATCTAAACAAGTATCTACTATAATGCTACGGGAAATGTAAATTATTATCCTGTATTAATAACTTATAATAAATATCCCCCTAATGTGTCGTGTGAAGAGCGAAAACACTTTTTAACAATAAATACCAATCTGAAACTAAATTATGTCTATCAGATCCACTTAATAACTGTAATCGTGATTTGACAATATCCGTGACCAATATCGAATTTAAAAGTAAGTTTTGCCTGAAGTTTCCAACAAAATCGACAGCTGTTTATAGCTTCCTATAAGCATTAGTCGGGTGCGGGTCAATCAATCACTTGTGTTTATGTGACAGGTATTGTGTTCTCTTTCCCTCACGCTTATGCACGCGATCGGAAATATCCCAACTTAAGTGCTATGTGACATAGGCGAAAAATAACACGAGGACTTTTTCGGAGCAAGTGACAGAATGCAGCAGCGTCAAAGCGATATTTTCTACGCTGTGGTTTTGTTTTGATGCCAGTGTTGGAATTAGGACGACGACGGCATGTGCGTCAAAGTTTTACAACGTGCGGGCTGCGTTGTATGGGGGACACCTGACACTCTTTGAATAATTTTGCAGTTACATCGTGAATTTTAAAACCGGCACAGATGTCTTTGAAGCAATAAAAGTGCAGTGCTAATGTATTGAACAGTATATTATTATATTTTGCCTAAATTATAAAGGAGTTAACTTTTGACGTGTGTCGTCGTGTCGGCTTTAGAATAGCATCAACTCATGGGTTCCTATGGGTGAGACTAAGGTGACAAAGCGGCTACCACAAGCCCTGAGGAACTACACTGCCTGTAAAAATGTGAACTGCATCGTGGGCTTTTAGGCCATAAGTACATCCCTCATACACAAGACAATTCTCATTACGGTTAAGGTATCTTCAGATTATGATAAAATTATTAAAACCCTTGTTACAGACTGAAAACGGACTTTGATCACGGAACTATAAGTTATCAGTGTTTAATCTAGAGATGTCTGTCTCGATTGTACTAATTAAGACTGTAAAAGATTGTCTCGAATCCAATCTGTCCCCTAAGTAGAGAATAAAAATATACGTTTCTGTACTGAACGGTAGCTCAGTATCTAAACAATAGAGACCCTCAGGATGGAGCACTAGAGACTCTGTAGAGAATGTTTATGATTGATGACTTCTCTTCAGCGCAGCTAATTGACAGTGATGGAAAAGCGGACGTACGAGCCTCACAAACGTATAATTTACCTTTAAATTTCGATTCCACTTCATAAAACTAACGTGGTAAGGTTTGAATTTGTAAGAAATAGGATTTCATACTGATTGTTTATACTCTGTAATGAGAATCGTACCTGCCGCTTTACCGGATGTAGATAAGGTTTGGGTTTATATGAAGAAAATAATAGATTTAAATCTAAGTTATGAAGTACGAGTAATTTGCATCAAGACAGATCGATATCAGCCTATCCCACAGCAGGACACAGGTCTCTCCCTGGATTTACTCACTGGGAAGTTTCGGGCCATAATTCAGCACTTAGGTCCAGTTAGGATACACATGCCGTAGATTTTTCCAATCCTTGATCGTTCGGGTTTTGATATCGATGTTTCCCTTCAACACTGTGCTAGTGACATATTTCAGCGATTCATACTTAGTTAGAAACTCAGCGGTACAGGCCGGAGACTTGAACTCACTAACTCTAGCATGAGAGTTGAGAACTAAAATGAGAGTTGAGAATAGATACTGGCTATCGCCGATAGACATTTTTAATAATACGTTATAAAAATATGTCACAATAACCAAAACTACGCTGGATATGAAATTGTGGACAGTTAAAACTGTAAAAAAACTTTAATAGCTAAAAGGCTATACTGTAGCAAGATAACGAAGGGCAATTCATTGGAATTGGAATTGGAATCCATTTTAGAATTGGAATTGGATATTGATCCAATTCCAATTCTACATTGTATAAACATAAAGGGTATGAACATAAAGGACTGACTGACTCATAATCATCGCGCCGAAACCGCTGAACCGTGAGTTCTGGCTTTGTGACTATTTGTGATGGCTCACCTCGCTTAGACCAAGATCGTTTTCGAACATTGTTATCATAGGTAATCCCACTTCTCATCGCCTGTTACTGTTACTAATCTCTTCAGAAATGGATTGATTCATTTCGTTTTAGCAACATCTCGATATGGCAATATGGAAATTCTCTTCGACAAGTTTCGGTCATTTAAATCATGCGGCACCCAAACATCTCGCTTTCAATTCAGTTTATCGTCGCTTAAGTTCTAATACCACGTAAATCATTTTTGACAGTTTTGAGATTTTGATGCGATTCGCTAGAGAATCGAAAGACGCGTCGTTTCGACCAATCAGAAACAAGTAACGTCCAATATAGAAACTTATAAAAATGGAACAAAGTAAGAGCACGGTATTCATCAAACAATCCTAACCTCTGGAAACAGCACGTGAGTCAGTTAGTTTATAATGGTATCTATGTAAAATTGTGCAGTTGTTTCGCTCTCCTGTAAAGTTGCTAATTTTGACTTACGTTGTGTTAGAACTTAAGCGACGTTATGCAGGTAATCCAATACTGTTGAGTGGTCAATGTTCAGCTCTTCCGCAATATGACGACTTATATGTTGATCTGCTTCATTTTTTTCAATGATAACATCGACCTTAATAATGATAACCTTAATAGGACGACCACAGTGAGAAACACCATTCACATCAAAATTACCTGAATCGACTGAACCACTTTTTGTAGTAGTTTTAGATAAAGCATCTTTTCCGTAAACATGACAAATCTGTTTTTTAGGACTTAAGACAACTTATACTTAAGACAACTATACTCTTGTCGAAAAAAAAATTGTAAAACACATCTAAATTTTCTCCTATTTCTCTTCCTTTTCAAAATTGTTAAAAATATGAAGAGATAAAGCTTTTAACTTGTAATTTCAATTTGCCGCCATTACAAAATAGTCAGCTGTCAAACGGTATAATATATCACTTTCCCGCCGGTGATCAGTGTAGTGCTAGAAATATAGCACGCTAAAGTCATACGTTCAAAAAGGCCGCGAATTTTGCGACTACCTATTATTTACTAAGGGATTTCTCGTTTTTTGTTTTTTCAGATGATTTGTTTTTTTTTAATTCAAATTCAGTAAATATGCTGTATTCTCTTCTTTTTATTTTTTTGGAAATACGCCATCGAAGTCGCGGCCAATAGCTTAGTATTACTATACAAAATGAATATTGAAAATTTTATTTATAAATCTATGTGTCTTTTACTTTTATATAAATACCTCGTCGCGTGATATATCTACTAATATATAATCTAACTACAAGAATTATTTTCATTTAAAAAAATAAGACATATGCAAACGTACATGGAAGTAAATAATGTATAGTAAACGAAAGCATAATTAATTACAGACATGTACCACAATACAAACACAATCATTAATATTAAATTTTAGCCGTTTACATTTCTTATCGTAGTAAAAGTCTGTTTTAATAAAATAAAACCGCATGTCAATCAATTATCCCCCTAAATGCGTTGTAATAAAAGTTTCAACATGTGCAAACTTTTATGAACGTAATAAAACATCTGTTTCAACATAAGAACGTAAAGACAATGGCTACTGACGTGCGATTTGATACGGTACCTCAAAACTATTTGAACAAATAAAATGAATTTCTCGACGGAAAATAAAGACAGACACGAAACAATACAAAGGTTGATCCAGGTTGTCGGCAACACTTCTCGGTTCCAGAGTTGAACAAAGCGTGACTGTTTAATCTAATATTTGTCCAAAAACAAGGTCAAAATTAAAAACCGGAAATAGAGACCAATAGTCGAAAAGTAAATACCATATGACAACCTTGAGGCGAACCATACAAGTTATTGGGACCATTCATGTTAAAAGCTTTTTTGCAAAAGAATACCTTGACAAAAAAACTAGATAACCTCACCGTAAATGGCCCTCATTTATCGTCCACTGCTGGACGTGGGCCTCCTCGTGGCACAACGTCTTATGCATGAGGAATGTCTGGTTTTAAATATTGGTTATCCAAGCTCGGTTGGCAAGTTCATTTTTTTAAGAGGTGGTACAGTTACGGTACAGTGGTACAGGTAGCGTGATGTTTATCCCTTAGTCGCGTTTTACGACACCCACGGCAAGAGATGGGGTGGTGGTATTCCAAACCCGATCGACATCACGCTGCCAAAACACTAGATAACAATGAATCAAATTATCCAAAACTTAGAAGGTATATTAATTGAACTAATTTGAACATATTTTTTTATTAATTAACTTCATTTATCATGTGAATTAAATAATCCTTTAATTACATTAAAATATATTGGTCATCGATACCTTTAATAAACTTCGCTATCATTATGAAAACATCGGTGTATTTGGGGGCCAGTACATACATTTTACCGGGGACAAACATTAACACAACTTCTGAAACAAGAATTGATGGACTGTCATACGAAAATACCGGATCATTTTTAGTGGCGCTGCCTACTATAACTGTCACTATCGCTTGTTCATTCATTTCTCTGACGCCACCATTCAAATTGGAACCTGCCATTTAATGAAAATCAGCTTTATTTATTTCAGGTGAAGGTGCTAGTTTCGGTTTAGATACAGTGGTGGGTTTCCGCCAAGTGGTGGTCGAGGACAGCAGTTGACAGCTGATCACGGAAAACAATGGGATCGTTAAAGTGGACACCGTGAAGTGATGTCCGGACCACCGTCACGCGGACAATGCAGTCGTGGCCTCAGTGTTACGTGTATAATGTACACGAACTACACAAGTCGAGAGATTATTCGTACCCTGATGATTCATTAGCTGGTAATGTTAAGGGCAACGTTTTTTCTATGAAATAATTTTCTCTATCTACTGAGGATATTTTATCTACGGAATTAGAATATACCTACTATTGCGTAGTCGATATCTTTCTTCATAAAAATAATGATTGATTAGAATTGATCGATAAGATGAAAAAACATTAATGAAAAAGTAATTATGGATCCTTGATTAGGGACTGATCAAAATTAACGCGAGACAAAATTAATATTTTAGGTCACATTTTTTCAGGTTAGTTTAGGTTTTCTATTCATTTAATTATTTTTGACAGACTTGTAAAGCAGGCGACATCAAACAAAATTATATGTTTGTTGATCAGTGGATTTGCTTATCAACTTGTATTGGGATATCTTTTGGAGGAATTAGGATATGGTATCGAGTAAACAGATATCTTTCTGAAGGAAAATTATATTTAATTTAATTATAGATTTATAACGAAAATTTGTCAATAAAAACTGAATCACAATTGAACATAAATAACTTTTATCTGGATCAGATAAAAATTTCCAAGTACTAATCAGAGGATATTAGGTACACTTTAGATAATTGGATACTGTTTTTTTATACTTATTGAAAATTTATGTGACCATATTGAGTGATAATGTGTAATGTATATGGTGTCGGCCGGCTAAAGAATAACACCACCATATCTCTTCCGGTGAGTGTCGTGAAATGCGACTAGGGGATAACAAAGACACTACCACAAGCCCCGAGGAAATAAACCATCACTAAAAGGGTAGACTTTTCAATCCGCCTGAATAGCATGCCGTTTTGAGGCTATACATCCCTCGTACACGAGACAATGTGCATGAGTAGACCCGTGTCCAGCAGTGGACGTTAAAAAGGCTGATGACGATGATGTTGAGTGGAATATCGTTGTCTCAAACAGTGAAAATCTTTACCTTTCAGCATTTGGGTCCTGTATCAGCGTCGCTGGTATACTATGCTCAATGTCGTCCCTTTCATCTGGCGCGGGGGAAGCACGGGACGCGGGGGAGGCAGACGGGGACTCCTCGGCCCCCTCGCCCCGGTCCTGCCTTTCCCCCCGCTCACCGCGGTCCTTCACTCCGCTTTCTGAACTGGTGGCTTCTTCTGTGGACAAACAGAAAGTAGTTGTTAGTACGAGTTCTATAATTTCTTAGGTGAGAATACAGGCAGGCAGCGTAGCAGCAACTAACGGTGAAATTCGTGCAGATTTATTGCCGACTTTATATTTTTACATATTAACACAACTGATAATAGTTCATCATCTAAAGAGTCATCTAGAGTCATCTACAGCATTGACTCATTTCGAATATTTGTTCGAATGCTCCTTTAGTTAATACTACGTATATATTACATGGATTTTCTTTGCTAGCATCACTTTCTTTAAACAATACAAGTGTAATCGACTGCAGTCTGTTCTACTATGGTAATAACACACAAATATATTTAAATAACTAGTGTCGTCCTATAATGGCCCTACTTTTAAATACTTTTGAATTCATGTTTGCTTATATTTTGCAGATATACTTTACTTACACTTTTTTTATTCTCCTTTTTAAGGAAGTTTTATGCCTTGACACATGTCAGTTCCATCGTATCCTAAACTCAGTCCTAGCGTGGGCTCACGAATCTGTACAAACTATATGCTGTTGTTTATGAAACACTAGCGACCCGACCTTGCTTCGCTTCGGTTTATAAGTTTCTTTTCTTTCAAAATTTCAATTAAATATAGCCTATATTAGACACGGATAATGTAGCTTCCTATTTGTGAAAGAATTTTTGAAATCGGTTCAGTAGTTCCAGAGATTACCCCCAACATACCCACAAACAAACACACAATTTTACCGCTTTATTATATTAGTATTGATACAGACATAATTTTTGTTGAAAGTAAGAGCCACCACAGTAACGCCTTCCTGTTATGTTAATTGCTGTTGGATTACCAATGAAGAAATTACAATATCATACCATATCTATGTCTCTCCACTGCAGGAATAAGCCTTCACCAAGTCTCGTCACGGCACACGACCTTTTTCTAAACTTCTTAACTTTAACAATTAAACCAACTTAAAAGAATACAACTTGCATTCAGTTGGGCAAATTTAAAAATAAATTATAGTTGATTTTGAAAAGAATTGATAGTGTTAATGCAATGTTTATTATTAACTCCAATAAAATAAAAGAATTAGATCAATTCACGCGCAAGCGAACCAACAATACCATTGAATCGCGATAAAACTCCACTTTGTAACCGTATTTAGGTTAAATTAAAAGCAAAAAAACAGATACCAAAGTAACTATCGTTTTATTGCCATCGTTCATCAACAGTACGGTAATAAAGCGATACACACTGATATTGTGGTGATAAAAAGAGGAAAATTACTCGAAAACCGGGCCATCACGAACTTACACACGAAATGTTGCGCAAACAACGAGTGATTATTGATTGATTGATTATTCCGTTAGTCATCGACCTAGACGGATCAATTATTCAGAGTTAGTTATCTGCTGACATAATTCGAAACGATAAATCGATTGATAGCATCAGTGCTCCTTGCGAGGAACGGCTTATCAATTTAATGTGCAATCCAGCCATACAATTAAGGTAATCCAGGCGTATTGACACAGTTTATTCCTAGAAGACACATTTTCCCGAAAATATTGATCAATACCATACATAGACCTTATAGAATGAATGTCATTGAACAACAAACTGAAGCAGCCTAAGTACTTTAGAGTGTATTAGTATTTAAAAAGCATCCTTCACCCTCTTGAGAAGACAGATAGTCCCATGTTAAGGCACCGGTACACCTGAATCTATACTAATATATAAGAGGTAAAGTTTGTAAGTTTGGATGTAGGAGGTAATCTCCGAAACTACTAATCTGATTTCAAAATTTCTTTCACCATTTGAAAGGTACATTATTCCAGATGGACATAGGCTATATATTATGTATATATATTATGTGCAAAATAATTGACGGGCATGCAACGCATGCCGGGCACAGCTAGTAAAATATAAATAAGTTATTTTACATTAGGTCTACTAACACTACGATTTATTAGTTTATTCAACAATTTACGAATGAATTATAGATTTATTCATTTGTAAATTGTTTTACTGATGTTACTAACGAATTACTAATCATGGACAAGTCGAATTAGAAATAATTAGAAATAAAAAATACTTTGCTATTGATCATAATGGGGCGATTGGCATAGCAATGTGAGCTCCAGTGCCTCACTTCATCTAAAAGCCTACGTTTCGTCTTCACTATTCTAAAATCTGCCACTAAATTATTCATCGGACTCAATCAAACAACCAAAAGCAAAACCGTTTGACCGTAGTAAAATCCGCGAGCTGTAAAACTAAAAAAATGACGACCGCGAACGACTTTCGCTCCGATTATGAAGTTATCGGCCGTCCAAAAACGGGCGGCGAAAAAAAGGCTTTTGAAATCGGAGAGCGTCCTAAAATGCGGCGCCGCGGTGGCCCGGTGTGGTCCGCTTATTTCACTGCTCACTGGCTCGTAAACCACGTTTCTGTTCGCTAATTGATTAAAACGCAGCGTGTCAATCCGCTGCGGACGCAAAGATGCGCGGTTGCCGAAATGAACGCCGGCGGCGAATAGTGCACTGTTCGCGCAAAATCGTCTGGATGAACTCGTTGAATTGAGATCAAAGGAAGCAGCATTGTCTGTTTCCGAACTCGCCAAAGTCAAATTCAAATGTCGCCTGGTGTTATTATTGTTGACAATCACCGAGTTTATAGTGCGTTTGCGCATATTTACATTTTATACATAACACTTTAATTATAGTATAACATGTTCGAAGTAACATATCAAAACAGGCAACATAATTAGATTTGAAATTTAATTAAAAATAAAAGACTGAATGAAGATTGTCATAAAATAATTAAATCTCTGTAATTATATTGTGCAATTTTACGGATTGGGCAATATTTTAGATTATTTAGAAAATGTGTTCAAACTCAAACGATTGTTTAAAAGTGTATTGAAACTCAGAGTATTGCACCCAAACGGGTGCAAGGCGTGATTTAATAATACCTACTCTGCAATCACATTATTGGAGGTCTAAAACCGCCCAATAACCCGCTGATAAGAGATACGATTTTCGAAGATAAGATCATGCTAGGAAATTTTGATATATTAGAGAATTGTAACATAGATTCTACTTTGTCAGAATAAAATGCAAAAATATCCAGAATATGAAGCAAGCAGTTCAATATTAATGTGCTATAAGTGCTCATTATCTTTATTTTATAGATACCTTGGCGATAGTCGGCACATAAACCTATCTTTGTGGAATCGGTGGTCAGATGATAGCCTAAATACGAAGGGTTAATACGATCGATTGGCGTAGTTGATAGTGACCGTGCTTCCTGTGCAAAAGGTCCCGGGTTCAATCCCCAGTCGGACATACATTTGTTTAATAAAAAAAACGACATGTATGTTCGGGTCTGGGTGTGCGTTTGTGTTTGTCTTTGTATGTGTCTCTGGATCCACGACACAGGGAATCCTAGTGTGGACCATTGAGTGTGGAGTTATTTATTATTATATAATCTACGAGAATTATTACAAACGCTTATGAACTTATTACGATTTATATTTCGATTTTATTTTTTCGAGTCACGAGGCGCTGTCCATTGCTGATTTATTGTGGTCGAACTACTTTCTCATAGTTCGCTGCCATTGTCTATAGATCATAGACATCGGCACACCTCAGGATAATTTTACCAGCGAATTGATGGACCTCTTTCTGCTTTTAGCCGGTGAGCGTCCGTATACGGTCTTTTGTACATCAAAGGGCTACATTCACAAAGCATTGGTGCATTGGTTTCATCCTGCACGGAAAAAATCTGCAGACATTTTCGAGATGCCATTTGAATGTACTAACAGCAAGTTTGGAATATAGAAACCGTTACAATAGAAACGCTTATTGTACAAAGAACGCTGACTCGACTAGTTCCAAATCAACAGAAATAACGAAACAATAGTTTAATTTCACTAAAATTCGGCGTGAAGTGTCCGATTGTCGATAAAGTATCGATTGCGATACGGATGACAACGTTAACGAAACGCATCGACTCGTAATAGAAGTTATAGATCTTGATGAATATCGGGATGTTACAAAAATAGGTCCCGCGATAATGACAGCACCTTTCACTCAAGTTTGTTTTGTAGCAACGGTTTGTGGCTATTGTTGTTTGAGAGTATTCGTTTTAATCGTAGTTTAGTTGTTATCTTTCAGTTTACTAATCGTTCGAGCATCGAGGTGTGTCAGTTATCCAATGATCAATCAATTGGCAGATGGTAGTAATAATCCTGAACTTGACAGCTGATAACGTGATGCTTTCACAACATATCCTATAAGTTGTGTTTGCATTACACTTAGGTAGAATGTTACCTGTACCTTGATAAATGAAGGTACTAACCGTTTTATTTGCAGACTAGATGTTATTCGCGGCTTCGTTCGCGTGAAATTAAAACTGAAAATCTATGTGATACTTTGAACTATGCCAAACTTGGCAGCGATCCATTGATATGTTACAGAGTTATTACGTCATAACAAATCAATTATTGTATTTATATAAGTAATATAATACACAGTTTCCGGCGATTTTTTTTTATGTATGAAGGCGGCAGACGAGCATACAGTCCACCTGATGGTAAGTGGATACTGTCGCCCATAGAAATCCGTGATACATGCTAACATCAGTCCAAAATGGTCCAAATGCCAACATCACGATGGGATGGGAATGGGCTCTGGCACATTTCACTCACTACCGAAACACGTACGATATAGGGAGCAAAGGTACTTTATGTTATTATATAATTATGACATTTGTTTTTTATCATGATAATCTATTTGTGGAAGATATTTTTCGTTCATACAATTTCCAGTGTCTTGGTGACTGATGATGAGTCAGTGCAATAAGGAGTTGATAGTACAATGATTAATGAATGGTAATAGCTTAGGGGTCAGACTAACATCGTGAATTCGAACTCTGTACAACTATTTAAGTACGATTATCTGTATTTCGTCCATGAAGGAAAATCAGCGCCGGCTCTAGCTCATGTAGCGCCCGGGTGCAGGGCGCCCTCTAGTAGGCGTTTTGAACTCTTTGGAGGTGTCGCGAGCGGCGCTCGGCGCCCCCTAAGACCCTGCGCCCGTGTGCCCCGCACCCCCTGCACCATAGGTAAAGCCGGCACTGAATTCAGCGCTCGACAGGCGCCCCCGGGCACGGGGCGCCCGGGGTGCACCGCACCCCTTGCACCCCCTGGTAAAGACGGCCCTGAGGAAAATATTGACAAAAATATTATAGAACTGAGGTGACAAACGAGCTGTCAATCCACATGATATACCCTCATAATATACTCTTTAGTTATACCCTTTAACAATTTCTTTTAACTTTAAATAAAAAATAACAGCAAAATTGGCAAATACAAGTCTCGATCAGTCTAGTTGGTGTCGGCACGTAATTTCCTAGTCGTATCGTCGCCGTCTCGTTGCCGGCTCGTTTCTGCAGACGAGCACAAAGAGCGTGACGTTATGTTGGCGGCAACGATTCAATTGAAATCAACCGTTGCAGAAGTTTTTATACGATTGAATTACAATTGGTCTTTTGGTTTTAGTAGTTGAAGAAATTTTATTTTTAACTCCAATAACTAATTTGAAAAAATGATTTTCGCATGCCGATTAAAAAGGCAGAACTAAAAATATTTATGTTCATACGAAACAAGTAATTTAAATTTCAATAATTATGTTCCAATATATTCCAATATACTCAATAGGTATTTCAAACTAAAAGGAAAAAAACCCTTAGCAAATGTCTAATTTATAATGTACTATCTACCTTAAGAGTTCTCGTATGCCAATTTCATTTTAAAAATCATAATATCTTTTAAAATTTCTTTCATATTTGCATATTCGCATTACTGTTAAGTGCAAAGATCAAATACCTACAGAGAAACGAAAATGAAATTTAAACTCGATGTCAAATAATAAGGACACCTATTCACTGCCTAACTAGATTATATCTATAAATTCTTAGCTTTATGCGCACAAAATTTATACAAAGGAATAAATTCGGACAAGGCAGTGTCATTTACCATAAAATTAAAGTCAAATGTTATAAAATACCTGATTCTATCAATCGATTATTATCTTAAAAATGTGACCTTTATTTCATTAAGGTGGTGTTCTGGTAAAATATCAATGTAAGTTTAAAATCTTTTATGAAGTTATAACCGATATCAGTCTAAAATGTCCCACTGTAGGGCATATGCCCTATAGTTCTTTTATAAAATCATGATGCTGTAGAGTAGCGGATATAAAAATTAGTGGCACTAATATGTATTATATTATTATCTCAAATAATGTACAAAATCAAATTGATTTATTTTGGAGAGATTTTACGCATAAATGTGTATAAAATTGTAGCATCGGGCGTAGGCGTGCAGATGAGAGTATCTGTTAGTTATTCATTTTTAGTTCTATTAAGATGAATACATTCGTACGTCGCGGGCCGTCCGAGGAATCCTAAGCATACTTTGGCCATAAAGTGTAAAGAGGCCCAGAAAATATAGAAAAGTTGCTAATAACGTGCAAAGTGGAAAGCGAGAGATCAAGAGGGCGATGCCCTATGCGATAGACTGATGAAATAGCCAGTACGCTCAAAGTTCCGGTGAACAAGGCGCTCTATGACGCCAAAGATCGTAACGCATGGAGGACGATCGTCAACGAGCTTCGTCGGCAATCACGATCCTCAACATTTAGGAAACCACTATAGAGAGAGAGAGAGAGAGTAAAATGTTTCGATTTCTAAATATATAAAGGACAAAGTCTGTCTGTCTGTTTGTCCGTTTGCTTGGGGTTGATTTTGTTGCCGTTGTCACTGCTATGTAACGTGCTTGTTCTCGAAATTTATAGGATACCTTTTATTAAAATCGTTCCAGTAGTTTCTAAAATAACGGATAAATTATAAAGCAAGTTGTGGTTGTTGAATTATACGTTAACTAAAATACATGCGGTAGGTAAATGTAATTAAATCTTCTGAAGAAAATCCGGACGATGCAGCGTTGAAAGTAAAGAAAGTGTCAAATACATTCTCGCTGAAAGTAAATAAACAATTACCAAGTATCAAGACATTTTGAGATCGATCTCAATCTGTCAGGCGAGTTTCGGCTCGGCAGTCGATAAATCGAATACTCTCACGCATGTGGTCGAATGCCGACAATAAATCGTCTACATAGTGCCTAATTGGAAGACGACTGTTTGTCCAATTCGTCCTTCGTCTTTTTGCGATGCTCCAATTATATGTCAACCGGTTCTGTGTTGACGGGATTAATTGCTGGATTGAATTTATGGTGCTTGTGAACTTTATCTTTTGATATCGTTTTTGGGTTGACACGTACATGCAATATTTATTTTATGTTGATCTGTTTACAGTTTCTCAAAGTGCATTAAGATGACGTATATCACGCTGTATTCTCGTTTCGAACTGCGTTAACTACAGTGCAATCAATGAGATATGAACTTTGCGTTTGTGTGAGTGCACACCGATAGTGTACAGTGCGAATCATATCGACAATCGGATTGCACAATTCGGCACCCACTCACACAGATGCAAAGGTCATGTCTCGTTGCGAGGACTGTATCGCCTTTATAGTGGGAATGTTTTGAAGAATTTCGAATGTTTGAAAAAGTCGTAGAACAATATTTGTTAGTTTCCACGAAGCGTAGGTATTTTTTATTTCACTCTCTATATAAAAAAAATGTACTAGCATGATTTGAACTGTACAAAAGGCAACAGAACCGCTAATTCGCCTATAAACCAAACGAAATCAAATTATCGCAATCTCAAGAACACGGTATCTGGTAATTGACCGCTCGATCCGCGGCTGTTGCTCGTAAACTGTCAGATACCGCGTTGTCCGCGGCGCCTGTGTCCACGATAACCAATGGAAGCGAAGATAGCAGGTGCTCAGTGCAGTTTATGGAAGACATCTTGAAGTAATGGCTGAACTAGGCAGGGAGGGCGTGAGTATTAATAATTAACTATCTAGGGTTTTAAATAACAAAAGGTAACAAATAACAATGTAAGTATCCTCACATTTGCTATAAATTCTTTAATTATATCTAAACTGACATTAAATAAGCATAAAAATACCAGTTGCTTTAACAATCTCAATAATATATTAAAATCGATATTTGAACTATCGTGGAGATGGCCATATTTGATTTTTACCGACTCAATTATTGGGTAGTATATGAACATGAGTATATGTACAGGACGGCGCAGTGGTGCCACTCGCCAGCGTCGGTGCGCGCGGACTCCGGCGCAAACAACAGGTGAGCGCGCATAATCTGATAATGTTAATATGATACTTGCCAATATCAGTCGAAAATGACGCAAATTGACACATTTGTAAACCTAAATAAATATATGGCGGATAAATATATACAGTGGATACTGTCGCACAGGAATGTGCGACAGTATCCACTTACCACCAGGTGGACTGTCATTCGTCTAGCCACCTTCATACTATACACCTTGTCACTGAAATAACGCAAAAGATGAAAATAGGATTCTACCAGTTTACACAATACAATTCTAGTATATCGTTTATTCTACGCTCGTCGCCCGAGTCGCGAGCGCGCGCCTCCTTTGCTCCCGGTCTGAGTAATAAAGCTACAAACGTTTTAGACAGGACAGCAAAATGTTTGTAATTTTTTATTTATTCCTTATAGCATACTATACGATACCACCAGCCTGTGTCTCTCCGCTGCTGGATACTGGTATATCTCAAAGACCTTAAAATAATTTCATTTTCGTTAGAACGGTTTTACATATTTTAAATTGGTTGACATGGAGGCCACGTACAGGGAAGTGCAGTGTAGGACGCCCTGCAGTCAGATGGACTGACAACTTAAAGAAATTCACCGTTGGTGGTTGGATGAGAAGAGCCGAGAATCGTGTGGTGGCTAGCCTTGGGAGAGGCCTGTATCCAGCAGTGGAGAGACATAGGCTGATGGTATGGCATGACATGTTTCAGCTTTTGCCTTATTTCGGTGACACGTTGTATAAAAATTCAAAGTAAACGATATCGTGATCAGGTATATTAAATTAGCTGTAACTAGAGTTAGAAATGTGTACATATTTTTCTACATGGTCTATCTACATCTATCTAGATGTAGACAGTGTTCCTGCAACGGATGAGGCTTCGCGGTCTGAAAGCAACAAGTAACAATTTGTTGGTGTCAAGCGTCCCCTCCTCTGAGAGACCGATTTATTAGAAGCATCAAACGCAACGGAATTAGCCCCAACCGGTATACAAACTCAATTATAAGTTGTTGAGAAGATTGACTTTCAAATGCGAATCATGCAAGTCTGTGGTAATTTCTTTGAGGTTAATAAGTAAATTACTGATAATACTTACTAATTACTAAATATGGTTACCAATGGACTCCACTGTTTCATTCCTGTCTAATTTATTATGTTACGGTTAATGTTAGATGTGTGGATAAAGCTTGTATTATCCAGATAATAGCTTTGAATAGAGTGCGAAGTTCAACAGAAATCATTCTAACCAGAATACATTCCCAGAAACGATTTTGTTCGTTTAAGTTAGAAGTCTGAGCCGATTGCCTGTTCACATTATTTCTGGGAAGGGATAGGATGAGAATGGGCTCTGGCATATCTCACTCACTACCAAAACACGTACATACATTGGGGGATATGATAAAGTGGGAAATGCAGTACATTTCAAGTTAGTATTCTTTGAGAGGGGGGTAACGAGGCCAGTCGAGTGCGTCCAGCGGCTGTTGAATTCCAGTGTGCACTCTCCCCCGTGTATTGGAATCTAAATTATTTAGGCATTTTTTTAAAATAGTTAACCACTTTAGGGAACTTTCGCTATATTTTTTTTGGTGAATGAAAGTCAAATTCAAATTAGTAGATTGCACCTTAACTTGAGACAAACGTAAACTTATCGAAGATACCATAACAGTGAATGAAAAATACTGATTTTCGTTTAACAGAACCACTCTTCAAGAATAATAAACACAAAACAGAATTTTCCTTTATTTGTAATCACAGCACGCTAATTACTAACAAAGGATGTCAATTTAAAAAAAAAAGGGTTCGATACCTATATCGAAAGTCGTGCGACTTTTCACTAAGATTAATTGCGGTCATTCGATAGGTCACGAGCTCAGCTATCGACAGTTTCAAACTTGGCCACTGGGCACCTTGTATAGATATCTCAATTTGACCTCTAAAAGTCCTAGAAAAAATTTGTTTATTTATTTATCCAAGACGAATATAATTTTATATTTTTTAATAACACTATACTATTCACATTAAAAAAAAGTGACGTTATCCCTCCAATGTAGTATAACACAACACAGCGTTAATTGATCAATCGAGGAACGCACCCTTTCGTAATTGGTCAGTAGGTGAAATCACGTGACTAATAGTGATGACATCACTTTTTTCTTAACTTAAACAGAGTAGGTATTATATAACTAAGACAGGCAACATAACGAAATTATACTTTGAAAACAATGAATATTATTTAAAAAAATAAACAAAGTCTAAGAGTCCCTATATAAAAATGAACTAAGATGTTCCTGACGTCATTAAATTTCTTTACACATAAACTAAGTGCTTCTGTATATAAGTACGTGTATATGTGTATATAAATGCTTCTGAAGACTCCTTCAAAAATGTATATGCTTGATTACAGAATCGAAAGTTGCAGATAGTTTTGCAATTACCCAATTTATATACACGATATAAGTTATACATAGAACATCAACGTGACTCAAAATGACAGCAAGATCTCCGCATTTTCTCCTGTCAATACTATCGACTACGGACCAGACAAGACGAAACATTTCCGAGCAACCTGTAAGCCATCTGTCAAGAAGTCAGGAGGCTCCTTAATAGTAGAGCTGGGCTGTCCGACATCCTGTCTGTCTGTTTCCCTATATATCTCTGAAAACACTCATGTTTCAGCTGACTATAGGCATGTGTGTAATGGAAAATCATTTTTGTATTAATATCAAATATCATTACTTAGGTTTTAGAATTATTTAGCTCGAATTCAAGAATGGTGGCAAGTGGTATCTGAAGGGAGATTTTCCCTATTTTCCGTAGGTTTTAGAAAAAAGTGTTTAAACTAAAAGTTGTAGACCTTTACGAGTCCTATCCAATTAGATATAATAGAACTGCCTCAAGAGGTTCTTCAAGCTATGATTAAGCTATGATATGGGGTTCTTCAAGAGAGCTGTGAATAGGATTTTGCAAGGTCGGCGGCGCGCCCGCATACCCCCTGGTGTTGCAGGTGTCCATGGGCGGCGGTAACACTTACCATCACGTGGGAGCGCTTGCTCGTCCGCCCACTAGTATATAAAAAACATCCAATTTGTAATATGTATAGACGTTGAATGTATTTTCAAAACCTTGGGAAAATACCACGGGTCTTTTGTCTTATTAGGATATTTATTAATTTTTTATAGAAAAAGACGGTAGACGAGCATACAGTCCATCCAACCGTAAGTTGATACTGTAGTCTATAGACATCCGCGATACATGTCAACATCAGTCCAGAATGACAAACGTTGACACGCCCTCGGATTTTTTTTTGGAATTCGATAGTCTACATCAATAAGTTTTTCAAATGTACATATTTAAAGAGAAGACGTTATTAAAAAATAGTAAATTAAAACTTTACCATTAAACACACAAGGCTCTCCCAGTACCGAAATGTTTACGAACCGAGATAGGTACTTGTTGCACGGTGACGTGACATCCTCAATGATTAAGCGACGCTTGTGTCGACAATGTCGACTGACTTTGTCACAATGCCAGCTTATAGAGGAAATTTGCTGCTAGATGTACTCTAATGTAACTGTGGTGATTTGAATGTTGGTATATTGTAAAATTGACATTTATTTAAAGACATAACACGAAAATGATGACTTTTCAGCGCGGCATAAAGCTGTTTAATATCGGATTATTATTTTTATTATTTTTCTTACCAGTTTTTATATAACTAAAATAACAAAATTCTAATCATTATTACTATTTGTAAAGTGATATATTTATGGTTCTAGTTTTTTAACAAAGTTTTCTTTATCAAAAACAAGTTTTACAAAAAGACTAAAACGAATTTTTGCCAATAATTTTCTAAAAATCGGCGATAAGTTTATAAAAATATTTGGGTAGGTATGTAAAGTTTAAAGTGCTTTTTTAAATATTGGTAAAGTCTAAATTACGGCTTACGGCTTTGCTAAACTGAAGGCGAGTTAGTCTTTTCTTATAAGTTTTTTTTATTATGTTTCCATCTACCTATATCTAAAAATATAATAGCTATAGGTATCGATTATCAAAGGAATTTTGAGATCAAAGGACTGGCAACTTCTGAGTATTGCTGAGCAGATGAGGAGGACATTAGGTTTGCAGAGGACAGAAGAGGACTCCTTGGAAGCACGAAAATCCAGTTCCACGCTTTTATTTGATTATCACAAATACACTTTGAAGTTTAAGAAACTATCACTACTAAATCACAAAACGCTTAATACAAAAATTCAACTTCTCTTCTCGAGTTTACGTCAAAAAGTCAACTACACCATCTCTAAACTAAGAGTGAACTCGCCAACCCTTTCGGCCAGCGTTTTGCGACCGTATAGCCCTCATGCACAAGACAGTATGTGACAGTGGATACTAAAAGTATGGTATTGCAATTATTGCGACGACATTCCATTATATTTATTACGATTTAACATATTATCAAGAATCGAAATAAGTACTCGTATTATCGCGACCCAGGAAAGGCACCAATAAATCAATCGATGCGTCCTCACATCGATATACCCGTAATTATATATCGCGTTAATATCGTAAAAATCAATCAATGTCATCGTGTGGAAGTTAAATTAATACCTTTATGAATCGAGTGTCGCGGCCATCAATCAGCGGACCGCTTGATTGATGGCTGGTGTCGTGGTACGAAACAAAATCCAGCATCGATCATGTTATCGACGAATATCATCGACTCGTGGGAGAGATGGGGATATTACGGTTAATAGAATCATTTATTACGCGAGTGGTGACGGCAATCTAGTTACTACTTATTGCTTACTCTGAATGATGAGTTCAAAATATAATCGCAGCGAGACTGCACATGAGAACAAATTAAGGGTTTAGTATTTTTTTCGATTTTAATTTTAGTTGATTTCCGATCACGTCAGTGCTGGACTGGACATTAGTTGTAGGGGACTATGTACAGCTCCCCGATGACCGTTTCACTGTGTAGAGTTCGAACCACCCAATATTAGATGTCTTTATTCTTTATGGGAATTATTTAACCGATTTCAATAATTATTATTTATTATTATTATTAATTATTTATTCGTTGATAAATAATCAATCTTGTTTTTTATTTTTAATTCATTTAATTTTATAACTGACCGAAATGAAAGTAAAACAAGTAAATTTAATGGAAATCTCTATTTCATATTGTGTTCAACAAAAATATAGTATTAGTTTTTTTTTTATGTACGAAGGCGGCAGACGAGCATACAGTCCACCTGATGGTAAGTGGATACTGTCGCCCATAGACATCCGCGATACATGCCAACATTAGTCCAAAATGACAAACGTTGGCACGCCTCCGGATGCGCTGCCGGCCTTTCGAGATATAGGAATGGATTTAGAGGAAGGGTTGGGAAAATGTGGAGGGATAGGATAGGACTTGGCTCTGGCACATCTCACTCACTACCGAAACACGTACGTACTTTAGGGAAATAATATAAAGTGGGAAATGCAGTACATTTCAAGGTAATCTTCTGTGAGAGAGGGGTAACGTGGTCAGTCGAGCGCGCCCAGTAGCTGTTGGATTGCAGCGTGCACTCTCCCCCTCAAAAATAGTTTGCGATTAACGTAAATTATTAAAATGTCTATGCAGCCTATGCAATCTCTATTATTTATATTCAATAGGTAATCAATAATAATAATATTGTAATATTTAGACATTGAGTATAAATAATAATTTAGTAATATTTGAGGATATCATTTTTAAATTAAATAATTAAATTTATTAATAACAACATTTTCACATCATAATTCTGACAGAATGTATATATTTATGTAAACTTGTGACTAAAGAAACTTGTAGTGGTTGTACGGAAAATCGTGTAGTGGCGAGGGCCAGGAGAGTCGTGTATCTAATAGTGGAGAGATACAGGCTGATGATCTCCAATGATGCTAAAAATGACCATTGTAAATCTCTTTACCATTGTAAATGGTGGGGTGTCCATCTGTCTATCACATATTTCGTAAGAATTTTAAGTACAATCTGATATTATTAATTGTAAAAATCATCGCCGATAGGTATCTCTAGTAATAAATCATGATTTATACAATCGAATCAATCAATATCTGATGTCCTTCGTAACTTGGACAGTGACGTCCGTTTTAAAATTTGGTAAAAAATCAAAAGTCACGATAATTTGACTTGTTAGCTCTTATCATAATATTTATTAATATTTTCGTAATTATTAATAGGAATCGTGTCTCATGTGATGGACATTGCATCATGGATCTCATTTTGCTACTTTTTATTGGATATTGAAGTAACATCAACGACGAAAGAATAAGGTATACTTAAGGATTAACGCCCTCCGGTCACGTTTACCAACGACTTGATGAAGTTCGCCGGTGGTGAGAAAAGCGGAAGACCGTGTCTGGTGGGAGAGCCTTACAGAGGCCTATATCCAGCAGACATGGGCTGATGGTATGGCATGGTATAAAAATTATACACTAAATAGAATGTAAACTGAATTTGTCTTTGCTTCATTCTGGGAATAAACATAGATATACTCGTATGCTGTTCTATTAATGCATACATATATAATATAAACGACGTACATATGTAGACACATATGTCGCACATTTATTTATTGTACTATATTGAGACAAAATGTACAAATGGCGTACATAATGCTATAATACAAGTCATCCTTTGGGCAAACAGAGAATCAAGAGGGGTGAAATATAAAGTTGATGTTTATACACATCAGAAAATATATAAGCATAACATTATCTGAGGAAAGGGACCTCATTATCAAATTTCTAATGTTGTAATTCGAATGTCATTTGTAAAGCAGCTTTAAAAATTAATAACGCCACGCTCAATTGACAAACAGTTACATAACGCCATAGTCAATAGCTAATGCTAGAATTCCTTATGTCGTGAGTCGAGTAGTAAGTAGTGTTTTTAAAACGAGCGCTGAACGCTAGAGCGCTATGTTAGTGACGATCTTAAACTACCAGGGTTTAAGACCATCAAACATTAAAAAATTGGATAACGCTCACGAGCGTTTAATGCTCGAGTCTTATTGCTTCAGCGTCCAGTGCTCAACGCTCGATTTTATAACACTAAGTGATAGTCCACATATACAAACCGAATCTGCAACAAACATTTGTCTTTAAACAAAAGGCGATTGAACGTAGGACCTTTAGCAATCGGATACAGACATCTTTTAACTACAAATGATAAAACTTCGCCCCACAAAAAACATGTTCAACAGATAACCCTCGAACGCCCAGTGCAGGAAAACAGCACAAATCTATCGGTCCCTCCGACCCCAGACGGATTAAGTGGGAATGTGTGAAAAATCCCGTACAGAATCATGTCCGGCCCGACACGATCCGTATTTGTCAACCGTTGGACGTACGGACATCATTTTCATTAGTGGCGAGACTGGGCCATTTGTACTAATGTTTGGAAAGAGATGGGTTACGGGTAAGTCCTCTTTTTTCGCCCCATTCGAGTGGATGATTTGAAAAATTTATAGGGTGACGTTCGATACATAGTCATTTATGTACATACATAATTAGCAAAATTTTGACGTATTTGTTATTTCCCACACCGTACCCATGACGTTTAAATGGGAAAATTAAATAGGTACTTCCTATATAGGGCTATATACGAGTAGTGATAGTCTCTACATATTTTAAAGTTTATATTTATGTGTAATTGACCTTTAATTTTGCCACGTTGCCACTTTGACGCTCTTCTCACTGCCTCGAGAGCTGCTTTGTTTACATATATACAATTAGGTACCTATATATGAATTTGTATTGAATTCGAGTAACTGCAACGTTGCAGAATTGACGTAAGGCAACGTTTTATACATAAGCGAAACCCAATTGAATTTATAACTATAGGTACTAATATATCAAATAGTTTTATTTAAAACTTGGTTGTTCATGGCAGTATAATCTCCACATACCGCCAGATGTACTGTCTGTTTGTCTGTAACCTTCTTAATATCCTTGTATTTAATATACATATATGTATTAATATATACTATTATTTGGAACTAGCTGACCCGACATACGTTGTCCTGTACAAATTTCAATAATACAATAATTTCAATCAGTTCATACAAAAATCCCATAGATAAAAGAACTTTCAGTTTTTCCCGAATTTTCCAATTTTCCGGGCAACTTTTCCAATTTTTCTTTCCCCAAAATCCATATTCGGATTATTACGAACATTTAAAAAAAAAAATAGACAAATCGGTCCAGCCGTTCTCATGTGATGCGCTAACCAACGAACAGCATTTCATTTTTATTGATATAGATAGATATATTTCGTGCTTTCTTGGTATGGTTATATAATTATATTTATTACATAGATATTTGTTTCTAATAATTCTAATATTGTATACACCGTCTACTATATTATTCTTGTGTTCGTATATCTCCTCCTGCCCAAAGGTTACCTGGAACAAATCACGTTAGCGATAACAGCTAACAGATAACAGCTCCCGGGCGAAAGTAATACACATCGGCCTTTAGAAAGAGACTATTGGCTAGCTTTGGCTTTGTAGAGCGTCGTCTCTGTCGTGTGTCGTTACGACAGCGACGACGCTCTACAAAATCGAAGCTAGCCGATCATAGTCGATGTGCGTTACTTTCGGCCGGCATGCTTCCCGGCCGAAAGTAATACACATCGGCCTTTAGAAAGAGACTATCGGCTAGCTTTGGCTTTGTAGAGCGTCGTCTCTGTCGTGTGCCGTTACGACAGCGACGACGCTCTACAAAACCGAAGCTAGCCGATCATAGTCGATGTGCGTTACTTTCGGCCGGCATATGTACATTTTGTTAATATACCTAGTTATTTTAACTTTTGTTTAACTGTATTCATTGGTTTGCGATAAAGTGTACATACTTATGTACTTAATAAAACAAAAAAATAGCTATTATTCAAATTATTCAATAGCTATTAATGTTATTCTTCATTCGCACTTACGAGACATCTTATTTTTATATATTCATTAATTAATTCAATAAAAAACGTTTACTTCACTCCTACAGAAACGATACTAACCAGAAGCGAATAAAATTTTAAATGACCAATTAATTATTAATTCACATTAATAAATTAACGTTTCCCACTTACATTATTAATAAGAATAGACATAATATGTTTAATATTTAAAGATATAAAATATTGATAATTTTCCGTTTGTTGTGTGTGGTAGCCATATTTGATTGTAATCTCCATGTGGAGCCCCGTTCACGCGGACAGAGTGGGCAAGTTACAATTATTTAGCGGTAAGTCAAGTCACAGCTTGGGAAAGTACAGTGAGAGGTTTAACTGGCATAAATGATTTTTAAATTTATATTAAGAAGTAAATAAGCCACACAGCAAAAAATGGAAGAAACGAGTGTATACAAACATCGGACATTTTTATTTATTGAATGATTTATTATTGTACACACATAATATGAATTTCGTGTCTCTAACTTAAGGGGGGAGCCTGCTTTAGAGGCTTCACAAAATCGATTTTTTCAAGGATTTTTTTGGGAAGGAAAGAAATATCCGATTGAAACGAAACTTTCAGGTTTTATTGTCATATATTTCAGCAGTCTTCTCAAATTTTTTCATTAAGATATATGTCATATTATGCCCTGTACAAGCATTTCGCCGAGGCGTCTCGAGTGTGCATTTGTCGTGCGGCGGGAAAGGTGCAGGTCGCAATTTCCATCTGAAACAAAGAACCCAAAAAAATTTTTACTTCTCAATAGTATAGCTTCTAGTTAAACCAAGAAAATTCAACAAAAAGTGAAAAATTCAACAATTTTTCGCAAATTGTAAAAAAAATTCATTTTTTTTGAAAAAAAAATTCACTTTAGATTGTTTAAAAAGTGGGTTAATCTTAACTTTCTTAAGGTTTTTTAGGTTCAACTAGAAGAGAATTTAATCCCGAATATAATGCATTTTGTCTCGTTTCGATAGGACGTTTAGTTTTTTCCCTATCTTTCCCGCCAATTAGGAAAAATCGTAAAAATGAAAAACCGAGAAATCGTGCGTCAAAGTTTTCGTATATAAAAAATCGTAATTTTCTTGAACTTACCGCATTAATCTGCATTAATCTGGTCTTTCATTTTGTACGTTAAGTTCTTTTTCCTCTTCGGCGGCTTTTTTGCAGGCGCTCTCAAACATTGTTTTCGACGCTGTATACAGGTGTTGCACGATTTGGTCATACGTCGATTTTGCTAAGCCTTGAGATATATCCATAAGGCCACAAAAAATGTTAATGCCTTCTCTTGCGACACCCAAAAGCCTCATGACGAACACAATTCTTCTGTTGATTTCGTAGCCGGTGTGAATTAACGGTCCGGATTGAATTTCCCGTTTACCGCATTTACACGACAAAACGATTTTGAATCCTAGACCTCGATGGCCGCTTTCGGCAAACGTTATTCTCTGCTTACACGAATTGCAAATAACTAACTCAGAAATTGCTAAAAACACAGAGACAAACTCGATTATTCGATAGCAATGAGACGGATAAATTATAACATCGTCCGTAGTCGCTGTCACCAATTTTTTTTCACTACGGCTAGTATTAGCTTCTCCATCGTCCGATGACGGAACATTATGAAACTGATTGCCGTGGAATCTGCGCTTCGGTGGCTTTCCAGTACGTTCACTTGAAGATTTGCGCACTTTTGGATAGCTCTGCATGATTTCAAGATGTTCACGTGCCGAAAGACAAATCGAAACTGAACCTAAATGCTAAATGTAGCTTTGCTCAAACCGACGCAGCCAGTTCATATATACCGTTATAATACATACTTTTATCCCTACCATAGCTCTATAATAACCTTCTACGAACAGTCAATTGTGTCTCGAAGGACCGTTAGTCCCTTTGGATTATAATACATACAATAGATCGAGGGGCGGAGCGCGCGCGCTCCGAGCGATCCGGCCGCTCGTATACCTGCTCGACGCTTGCTCACTATTTGTTCTGTAACTCCGAAAATATTTCGAATTTGCGTCTGAAATTTTAGGGACACATTCTTGGATAGTTTGGGAAGACATTTATGCAAAAAAAAAAAAAATCGATTTTTTGAAGCCTCTAAAGCAGGCTCCCCCCTTAAATAGTTCTTGAGATACGGGCATTGCATAAAAAAATGTTCTCCACACCCCATTTCTCAGTGAAATTTTAAAAAATCCTTCTTTATTAGATACATACGTCATAAAACTTATCTACTGTACAAAATTTCATGTTTCTGGCTTCAGCGGTTTCGGCTTGGCGACGATGATTCAGTTAGTCAGCGAGTCAGTCAGTCAGTCGGGCAATTTATTTTTATATGTAATAGATTTTGTGAGAAGTTTACAATTTTTCTCAGAATAAAATTCAACAAAAGTTACTTTTGCCTAGGGAAGAATTACCAATTTTTAGTGGCAATGGGCAGTCTTTATCTGCCTCAGGACACAACCGTTGAGGAAGTCCTTGAATTGATACCACGTATCGAGAAGCACAGAATGGTGACAGAATTATAATAATGTAAGTACTTATTAAGAACACTAGAGTTGTACTAATCAGTGGTGTAAGAAAAGCTAATATACCATACCACCAGCCTATGTCTCTCTACTTCTAGATATAAGCCTCTCTCAAAGAACGCCACTACTGGCGATCTTTTTCTAGACATCGTTCCACCTGGCCAGAGGGTTTCGTGCATTGCGCATCTCGGTACGTGGCCTACATTCCAGGATTTATCTACCACCAACGCTAATATACATTTATACCTATTAAAATATTTAATAGCTGTGTCAAATTTTTAGTTACTTGACTAAGTACTAACTTTAGTAGCAACGCGGCATAAAACACATGTATTGCCAAACAATAGTATTTGCTATCTCTGAGTCTAAACAATAAACCGCCAAGTTTACGATAATATTGTAAAATTAGCACATTAAACTATTAATAATATAAATAATTCAGAATTATAACAACAGAGAAATGTTTTAAATGTCATATTATTTTAAAATCTGTACGAGGAATCTTAACGATGTGGTATAACAGTGTTGGGCTGTATAATTTGGTTAATAATAAAATAAATCCATAATGTCGTGTTATTTAGATAGGTATTCACACTTTCTAAAAGTGTCACATGGCGTTGTGTTTAAGAAATCTAATTCATAACTCGAAATATATAAAATTTTAAATCAGAATTTCTAGTTGTATCACTTTGAATTTACAATAAAAAAAAAACTAAACTAAATATTCGATAGCTTCAGAGATTTTGATTTCAGATTTAAAACTATATCTCAATATTGAAGCGAAAACACAAACATTAAACTTTAAAACAGCGCTCTAGGAAAATTGTTTTTTTCCCCCCTTATTAATTGCTGTAAATACAACATTTTGTCTTTTTCGTTTTGACTAAATGACTTTCGGAACTCGTATTTCAAATAAATGATGCTTTAAAAACGCTTTCTCTTTCTGAAATTTGAGTATCTCAAAATTTACCTGGTCACCCTATGTATTAGTTAATTTTGACTTATGAACTTATTTGCGGCATACACAGAAAAATAAGGTGTAGTTGTGACTTAAATTTAACAGTAATCGATACCGATGATGCACCGCCGATTAGGTTAGATTGCAGATTTAAGTGGAGATTTGTAACAACGTTTGGGAAGAACGGGGAATGGGATACTTCCTATAATTCGTAACGGGTTTTTCTCATCCCATTACACCTTCTATTCCTCCTTCACGATGGCATGAAATTGAAATGGCATGGGACTGGGTTCTGACATATCTCATTCACTACCGAAACACATATATTAAAGGAATGGGATAAAATGAGAGTCTTATGTAGGAGACACGTAAAGTCTCCCTCCTCCAAATGAAAATAAAATAACTTGACTAGTATAATAGAACTTATCAGAGAACAATTACATTTAGTTGTCTCGTATACAGCGTGTTCCACAAACGTTAAGATTGATTCAAGAAACACCACATCACACAGATATCAACGTCTGCGTTGAATGGGGCGACGTAACATTCTATGACGGCATTGTAAAGTCGCGTTTTCTATCGTATGTCAATACATTGCCGTTTGTGTGTGACATTTCTGCTAAGAGACGTTCGACAGACATGTCGTATCAAAATGTACTTTATTTATTTTGAACAATATTTACCGGCAAACATTTCATATCTGAAATATATTTAAAATGTAGACTAAACAGGCTGCTGCAAAAAAATATTCTGAGTACACCGATTCATAACAGCAATTATCAGGAATAATCACTGAATCGTCCTAGCCTACGTCACTGATCATCGTCATCATAAATGTCGCCCAATATGACAGAGTGCCACTCCCGAAAGAAGAAAAAAAAGTTGTTCACAAAGTTTTTCTTCATAAAAATAAAACTCTCTTTTTTCAGTGTCTCATTTAAAAATGGTTACAGTTCATAAAATAAATCGAGATATGTTTAATTAGAGAAAAAATATTTAATTGAATACAATTTAAAAATTGTGATTTTTATTAAAAATTCGAATGGTGTAATTTCCTCTCCTTGGAGCTGTTAATACCTATATTTAATTGATTTCGAACAAAAAAAAAATCGATGTGGTTTCCTTTTGAATACTTACTGGGACATAGTGTTCGTAGGTTGTTTTCCTTTTAGGGCATTACGACACGTGGGACATTTTGGTAATAAGCCATTCGTATATGAAAGGATTTTTTCTTCTACTTATGTCTTTTTTAGATCAGGTCCGACAAAGAAGTAAGATTGGAAACTTCCAGAAAATGTACCGGACAACAGTGGACTTCATGAGTTAAAATAAAAGGAGTTATCGTCCGGTGTGGAGCGACGAGCGAGATTGCACTTGGAGTAGCGCATCGTGCATAGTTGCAGGCCCGGTCAGCTAGTGCACGTAGCGACAGCAGAAAAAAACTCAACATAAGATTTCTACACGGTTTCAAGTTACCGTGTAATACTTTTTGGCGGAAACCCGAGAAATGTGGGTGTTTCTGTTTGATAAATGTAAAAAATATGGATTTTGTGGTTTAATAGTGATAGTTTATTAAACTTCAAAATGCCTAGTGTTTGTGCATAATGTTTATTAATTGCAAGTCCATCTCTGTCCTCAGTAAACTTACTATCATTGTACTAAATCATTCCTGACGTGACTGGACATCGTGAAAATATTGTGTTTTGTTTTGATTTTAATTAAAACCTGACCATAAAAATAAAAAACTTGCTGTGGGGGCGCCACATTTGCCTTTTTCATTGCTAATTAGTGTTGTCAGTAGAAGACATTAGTTTGACGCATCATGGAGAGGTATTTTATTTTGTTTCTTGGTCAGACTATACGAAAAAAACTTGACGCTGGCAGAATGTGCTATTTGCACTATTGCTATATATGAGAAGAAAAAAGTGTTTAGAAATTCTATGTTGAATGGCTTCTGCTGTCAACTTTGAATTACTGAAATATTTTACAAAAACTCGCAAAAAAATATGATTGTAAAACATTGGCTAAGCCAGTGTTCGCATGATTACAAACTTTTTTGCGTTCGTAAACGAGTTGTTGCGGCGATTTTAGAGTTCATTTTCGTTGCTTTAACTGAATGTATAGGTTTGTTCTACAACGCTATATCTGCGGTTGGCGCCACATAACCGCTTATAGAATAGGTTGATAATGAACTGCAGAGGAGTTTGTATTTGTGTGAATGATCGATTGGCCGATACTGTACGATTGGTGGGCCACTTTGTTTATCACGTTTATGGTGTTAAGAACTTTTATAAATTGGAATTGGAATAATTGGAATGAATTTGGAAAAGATTTACCACAATAACGTATATATTGGATTAAGTAATTATTATTTTATTGCATTCCTGTTTTTAAAAAAGACAAAGGCCTATGTTAGCTACAATATGTGAATAGGAAAACTGTGAATAGGAATTTGCAAGGTCGGCGGCGGACCCGCATACCTCCTGGTGTTGCAGGTGTCTGTCTATGGGCGGCTCGTCCGGCTACTCTCCTACAAAGGAAAATAATGCAACGGTTGATGAAAATTGCTAAATATGTATGGAAGGAGTTTCGTGAATTATATTATGATTAAAATCAGTCACTACTCCTATTGCTGACGTTACATTTGATCCAATTCAACATGCCATGTACCTGCTCTAACGCCGTCCTTACGCTGTAGGAGGCGGGGTCTACCCATTGCGTTTTGACCAATGATTTTACTCCGTTCAGGCAAAACTAATTATACTGATTTATGCCCCCATTGTTCATTGTTGTATGTCTTTCTCTTACACACATATGTATGTATAAATATAAATGCATCACTAACTTGATATATCATGCATAAACTTTTGTTTTTCTCAAGATCCAAGTTACTGTTTAATTAGACTCTTTTTAAGAGATTGGTTTTCGTCGTTGTTTTTGGACTTGAGTTATGTATTGTCACGTTCTGATTGCTTTGTTTGTTGCCAAAGTTTTTATTTAATTTTTAGTTCCGTGTCAGATTACATTCATTTATTGGGAGGATTGCGCTAATATTTTTTTTTATATAATTATTTGTAAACATTTTCATTTCGAACAAAAACAATAGATTATTATTACTTTGGTTAAGTCACGATTTGCAAAACGATACATGTAGAAATAAAAAGTATTGTAACACTGTGAACGGTAACGAATAAATTACAATTGATATTTATCTAGCAGTGTATTTATTTTAATTTTAAATGAATTCACTTAGACAACATTAATTTAATCCCTACAGTATAATACAAATGTACATCGCAGCTAAAGGGCTGCTTAAATTAGAATCAATGAAGTAGTGGAACCGAATGTCATCTCCTTTTTCGTTTAATATACTCCAACAAAAAGTCGTACAAACAGCTACAAAAAGACCTCTCCATATCGAGACCATAGAAATCGCGCGCTGTCACTCCCATTGTATATCAATATTTTAAATGTATTCGAAAAATAAACTAGCAAATCGGAGCGTCCGGCATCTGCGCTCGCGTCGCATTCACCTGTCATTCAGCCTGCGCGCGCACGTGGGCGGGGCTTGTATTCGGAATGCGAGGTTTTTCGCGCTTTTTTCCCTTTGCCTGTCAACGGCCACCGGAATTTGGGTGCGATATTTTGTTTGGATGGAATCCGAAGGCTGTAACGCGAGTTGAGATATTTATTTCTCTTTAGCTGCTACGAGATTTATGTTGGGTTCGCGATTTATTGTTCGCGTTTTAATCCAGGTAGTGTACCATTCAAGGACAGTGTGCAGTGTTCTTTCATCAATCTTAAGATAAAATTTTTTAGGAAGTAATAAAACTTAAGGAGTACAGAGTATATGGAGTGGATATACGTTATGGTCAGTGGTTAATTATGTCATCTATATATAAATGCGGAAGCTGTAAATATTTTGAGAAACATAGAACTACAAATAACTAATTACGTAACTAACTCCTTATTGTAGATACGGCTTACAAGAAAGTTGAAGAGATGATAAGCACAGTTGACCCTCTCGTTGCTGGAAAATAAGCAAGCTATGTCAACATGGTTTTGAATTATGAAACAATGGATTCTTATTAGTAGGGTTACCTTAGGTAATGAAGTAAGACTGAGTTAGTCAGATGCATCATCATCCACGACCATCTAGTCCAGTCTCTTACACAAGTCCCGGCTAGCCTGGCTATTTGGCGTACCGACCGTCTATGACATGCTTTATCGCAACACACATTGTTTCATTATATATTTCAGGAAACCCGAATTAGACCCTAAGGTTTCAATTATCTGAAGGAATAACAGGCGATAATAAGATTTAGGTCTAAATCCGTCATCATGCTTTCTTGTTCTCATTTCTAAAACAAGTATATTATCATTATGATTAGTTTTATTTCAAAAACAATAACGA